>OY992519.1:25937978-27137978 GCA_963921215.1 Scoparia ambigualis | reverse complement strand
CATTCCCGGTCGGGTAAATTTGGAGAAAACTTTTTTCTTTTATCCTTTTATTACATTATATTTATCCGTTATCTAGTTTAGCCCTATTAACGAGCGTAAACAAATATTATTTATTATTTATTTTACTTAATTACAAATAATTACTCTATCAACATTCTTTATCGAATTTGGCTCTAGTATGCGTAAAGCTTTATCATTCACACATATTACACACATTATATCAAAGACAGTCAGGAAAGTGCCGACATATTGCATCAACTCATATAGGTAGGCACTCTATTCGGTTGCCTGGAAATAGCTATATAGCGATGAAGTCGCCAATTGTACCTATGTAGGTATTATGTGTTTGTCATGTTAGATGTTTCTTTGGTATACAATCTATTCTATTGTCACGAATGTATGTTCGCGCATCACTTCAGAACGGCTGCACCTATTTGGCTAATTCTTTTTTTGTTATGTTTGTAATTGGTCTGGAAAATATTTGTATAAAAAAAAATAGGATTCGTCACGCAGTCAGGTATGTTAACGCGGGCGAAGTTGCGGGCGTGCCGCTAGTAAAGAATATTTTATCTTTCACTTTACTCTCTTTATTAGTGCGCGTTCTTTGGTGCTGTTACCCTACACTCCAGTTTTCACACATTCACGTTGGCAGCAGGCTAAAATGCAGACTGCAGTGAGATACATGACTGCAGCTGTGGTTGTCGCAACTTTCAGAGCTGTACAATCGCCAGCACATCGTATCGTACACTTTCCCCGTAAATATGATTCGTATCCTAACGCAATAAGATCTTTTACATTTCGTATGAAGTAGTAGTGACAAGTGGGGTCAACTTTGAGTGTTCTAAATTAACAAATTTAACTTAACGTACGTAGCTGCTGAAATGGACGTCTGCGAGCGTCCTAGTTTTTATTACTGCGGTTCCGGCGAAAATAGTGCAAGATGCATGAGCAAAATGATATTGAAGTATTTCGTTTTACAGTACATTATAGTCAGTCTGAAAAAGCTATTCATTCATACTAACACACATATATACTTTTACAGGTTATTGGAAATACGTAGCGATCCCTTTAAGGGGTGATAGTGGAGATCAATAGCTATCAAATTGCCCTCGGGTAGATGGGGCAAAAATGTACCGATTTCGAAAAAAATATAGAAATATTTATAATATTAAGAAAAGTGAGTCAGGCTACATCAAAGTGGAGTAAAAAAGAAATTTACGTATTTAATGGTTGTTTTTGTGTGTTTTTAGTTTGCTAACACTCTAATATGTAAAAACAGAACAAGAATTTGAAAAAGAGATTTTTTTTTCTAATTCGGTACATTTTTGCCCCATCTACTCTAGGGCAATTTGATAGCTAATGATTTCTACTTTCACCCCATAAAGGGATCGCTACGTATTTCCAATAACCCTGTATACATACATGTATATAAATACAATACCTATACACATGCATAAATACATATTTATATAAGGTGACTGCTAGAAACCGCAAGAATCTTCAAGGGCTGGTCAGGTCAAGTGTTTTAAACATGACAAAAATGACAAAATAGGAATTCATGTTTTTTCCGCGTCAGCTGCGCGATAAGTACCTACGTTGACGAGGCAACAGGGGGCCTTTGCCCTCGCGTTGTAAATAATCGTTATTTTTAATTGTTTTCATTGTATGTTTCATAAGTTATTGCTGTAAAATAAATTAGATACTCAAAGACTGTCTAATAAAAAATCACAAAATTAATTATATAATTATAAATTAACCGTAAAAATTAAAAAAAAACACAACACCTTTTTTCTCATGTTTAAATGACTTGACCTGACCAGCCCTTGAAGTTTCTTGCGGTTTCCCTTATTATACAGGGTTAATGTTGGACCCCCCGCCAAATTTTTTCACGTGATCCTATATCAGCAGTACAACCAAATAATGAAATAAAAAAAACATTATTTTTTTACATTTTTGTCTTACTTCTTCCTTAAAATTATTGTCACCTAGCATGCGGTCGCCTCGCATGCGCGTGACCGCTATTCCCCCCCACCCCCCATTGCACTAATGACAGCGCACCGTGTCTCACATATAAATATAGGATTTAAAAAGCAGGTAAAAAAATGTACTTAAAAAATAAAGCATTCATTATTTTTACGTCAAAAAGTTTATTATTGCTTTTTTACTATACTATTACTCCGTCAGTGAATACTTAAAAGATACCCTTTAAATAACATCAGGAAGAAACGACCTACCGAATGTTATATTTTGTTTTATTTTTTGTTTTTACTGTATATGTCTATTATTTTGTAATAATTATAAAACTAATGCTAATTTATTAAGTACTTACCAAATGTCTTCTTTTTATACATTTTAGTTTTTTTTATTTTATTTTAATTAATTTGTAATAATAACAGTAATTATGTAATTGTTATAATAATAATACTAATTATTTAATTGTAATAATAATAATACTTCCCTTTTTTTTAAATGGGAAAATTGCGATACCCTAACAGGATTCATGTATAAGTTTCTAAAATGATATATTATGTCCTACCATCTTTATACTACATGAGTGCAATAAATGATTTGATTTGATTTACCCCATTGTCTTTTGACGGGGGGTCCAAAATTAACCCTAAGTTTGGCGAAAATTTAGAAATGTATCTTATTTATTTGTCTCGACCTGCTGAAAGGTTTGTTCCCAGCAGAGGCATATATTTTTATAAGGCGTCCACCGAGGGTAACAAATCAATGTACAAATTGATTTATACTCAGGAAGACAAATTGTTGACTAAAAGGTATGTTACCCTACATAATATATAAGTCTCACGCCTCCCTCATCACCTCTTATCTTTCCCAAAGGGATGGGCAGACGACGGATTTATGTACGACGAACTCAATAGATGGTACTATTGAGTTAAGATATCACACCAACTCGAAACAATCGCATTCGTGCAATCATTATGACTGTATTAACACAGGTAGTTGGCATGACGTGGTACTGACGCGGCAAGCTACTTCTGAGGCTGACTGTACGCGAGTAAAATAATAAAAATGTGCCCAGAATCCGTATGGATGTCGACCACCCTAATACCTTCCTATTTCTGCCGTCAAGCAGCATTATTTTACATTGCTGCGTTTCGGCTTAAAGGGTACACCTATAGGCTGGCAAATTCTTACGTGACAGTTTTAGGTAGCCAAACGCACAATGATGTGTCGTGTCTACGCAAAATGACATAGGTACGCAAATTGACACATATTCTCATATTTGAAGTGACACACGGGAACGACTACGCGAAATGACATACGCGAATCGACACATATGTGTCGTCTAGTATCAAAAGCCGCCAGATTCACTTTTACAAAAAAAAAAAGTTATGATGCTCTTTGGCTTATTTTTCTTGAAATCTTTGCTTCCTATTATTAAATTCGTATCAAACTACGCTAGATCGCTAGCAAATTGAGATCGAAATCTGTATTTATTATCAAATCCCGCCAGATCCTTGACCACTGAGTTTCATTCCCCGCTAGATCCAAATGGACCAATCAAAACGCAGGATTTTGACGGGCAACTATCATGGCGTCCTTGGCGTCAGTATGGCCGTCCATACATTGTTATGTGGATTTCGTGCTGCATTTTTATTGAATTTAATGGTAAATAATGGGTGATTTGTGTGAAAAAATTTAAAAAGTTCCGCCTAATTAGGCAAAGAAGCGAGGCGTGAACAAAGAAAACTGGTAAAGAGAAAGGAAACGTCGAGAAATGCGAGTCACAATTTCATTGAAATTGGTTTAAAATGACATACAGACTGTTACAAAAATGTCCGTTTTACATAAATAGTTTTATTTATAATTCCTCAAGGACTATATCCTAACGACAATGATTAGTTTTGTATTTTGCGTTTTTATTTTAGTTTCAAGCCACTCTTTATAACATCCTGTATATTACGAAAGTGAATGTCAAAATCCGCTACATCCATTGAGCTTAGTAACAAAGTCCGCCAGATCCACCAATGACCTTTAATATATAGACTAGTTACACCTGAACAAATTGCATTTAAAAATGGCGAAATGGTTTCTATGACGTAATCACGTCGAAAGGGAAAGAAAATAAATGCAATCATCAGCCTATTGTTAAAAAGAGATAAACATATATTTTAACTTTTGTATACTCTTTAAGGTAGTTGAGTTGACCAATGAGCTCATTGAATTTATGCGCCATCTCGGCCGCCATTGTTTTTTCTCTTTCACTCTTACAGAAACGTCTCTCTCTTACATAGTACACGCGTCTTACTCATGCATATCGAATTGGCAACAGGGCAAATGTCCTCACTAAATGAAAATTTCTATTTTAAATTTATTTTTACAATAATTACGAGTGAAATTAAAAAAAAAATCTTGTTTCATGGTTGCAGTATAATTTTTTACAATTTCTGTATACACAGGAAGGCCTTTTATCCAAATAACAACACAAAACTTATAACGGTAACGATCGTATTGACGTGACAATGACTGACGTGTGACTAAATGAGGTCCAGTCAATTACCTGGATTTGTTCTAGTCACTACGGAGGGCAGGCAACGTATCTACACATATAATATCATTGAGATCCACAACTCAATATCAATATCCGCTATATCCATTTTTAAAATCTGTATTTAGTTGTATAATTAAAAATCTAAAAACAATTTATCTTGATAAGTCCCAGAATCATTTAAAGTAATTTTACTTTAAATTACTTAGTGTATTTGTAACTGTATCAAAGAAAAAAAGTCATTTATTGTTAAATGGACCTTTCTGGATCTGGCGGATTTTGATACTAGACGACACATATTTCATGATTCTCTTTCACAGAAATAGATTTGGTCACAGGCTACTACTTTTTACGGTGGGAAATCAACAGAATTCAAAATCGTAGGCGAAGCCGCTTGACGGGAAACTAGTGTTAAATACTTAAATATATCTTGTGTGTCAATATGCGTTAAGTCAACATGCGTGTAAGTCAAAATGCGTGTAAGTCAAAATGCTTGTAAGAAGTTAGTCATTATGCGAGTAACCCGTCTCATGGTCTGCTAGCGACGGGGGAGGGGTGACATCTGCACACAACAGCTGACATTCCTGCTACGCGCCCCCTTCTCCCCCTTCGCAACCTTTCGTCCCCCGTCCCGCAGACCATGGGCTGTCCCGTATGATTTTGCCAGCCTATAGTGAAATTACATCGCTTATAAGCGAAGAACTGAAACTTCAGGGTTATCAGCGCGCATTGGCTGCGGTGGTCGCGCACCATCAGGCCGTATGCTCGTTATCTGGCTAAGTATAAGTAAACCCCTTTTGTATATGTATTGTGTGACTTCTTTTTTAATGTATTAATAATAATAAAAGAAACTTACAAGCATCGCTCGACAGTTTTCAGTGAGGGCCACAATGATGAGCAGTACTCCTGCTCCGGTGACGCCACTCAATACAGCGCCAGAAGCGATACTCATGACTGAAAGAGATGAGCACACGACATGACACCTCTATTATAGTCTAGCTTTTGCCCGCGGATTTGCTAGCGTTCCGTAGATTTTGTGAATCAATTCTGTTCGTCGATCGTCCCGTCTGTTTACAGCCCCTCCTCAGATTTTAGGAGTAGGTAGTTTGAAATAAAAACAAATGCAGACTTTAATTGTCATTCCTTCTCATTCTCTTCATCACGCTGGCCCAATACGGGTTGATGAGTTAAAGCATGTTGATGGGTTGTTGGATGGTATCAATCAATGAATTCTCACACTGCCTGCGTAGTCACATTCTGGTGAAGATAGAGCATAAGTGAAGCTGATAACCAGTTTTTTATCTTTACTTATGCCCTACCAACGAATGAACGAGAGAATCTCTATGGTTTAGTGGTTAGTGGACTCAGTGGTCTGAGACCAGAAGTCTAAAATGTTACTAATAGGTGTACTGTTTTTCGATGGTATCAATCTACCAATACTTACACTGCGTAGTCACCGTCTGGTGCATTTCGTCGTACTGCTTCCCATGTGTTAGTATGAGGGTTAGCAAGACAGAACCGACCAGGACTTGGCAGAAAGCGATGAGAAGTACTCCTGGGAACAGGTTGCAGACGCCGCAGCAGCTCTCGAAGTGGCAGCCTGGCTTGTGCACTGTGAAGTGGAGGGGCACGTGTGTACTCCTGCTGGCGCTGAGGTGCTTGTCACTGCACTTAGTGACGTCATCAGTGGTACATTTAGCCATTGTAGCAGTTTCCAAAATCGTGATAAAACAATGTGTAATTTTGTGACTGACATAAGTCAACGGTGGCGTACGTAGTATTGAATTCTCTTTGGATGGCGTCAAATCACAGATGATAAAGTGTGTAGCTACTAAAGAGGTGCTTAAAGTCATGGAGTGTTATAGTATCGTGGATCCTTGACCTGGTAACCGCAAAGGTTTATGCGTGGGAGGATCCGAGTATACAACGACCTTCACCGAGCGGTTAATGGATGAAAAGTATTTTATATCAAATTTAATGTGTTAAAAAATATATTGCGAGTGGGTTGGCTGAAAAATTTCAGTCCAGTATATGATTAATTAAATATTTAAAAAAATATATTTTTAAATATTGCACTTGTTTTGATAATAGATAAATTACATAGGTACCAATCGAAAGTATGAAGCCTCTATAATATGCAAACGTTAGGTTGACTATTTTTTTCCTGTCATAACATTGGGTAGGCAGGTGTAAACAGGCAAGTCAATATTTGTAATTTGCAACCGTCTGGTTAAATGAATAAAATTTATGTTTATATAAAGATAAGCTCATTACAAACACACACACACCAAACCAGTGCAATGTAAAAATTAATTAAATTAATCATTAATGGTACTGGACTGAATTTTTTCAGCCAACCCACTCGCGATATATTATTTACTTAGAGCATTCAACCAAATTATTTAACATATTAAATATAAAATACTTTTCATCCATTAACCTTCTCGGTGAAGGTCGTTCTATACTCGGATCTTAGACTATGAAGGCTTACTATTAAATCTGAGGAAAAAGGAGGTCTTATAGGATTTCAATCCGTTTTGTTATGGGTTTTAACTCGGACCAAATATTACATGGACAGAGTCTTACGACGTTGCCGCTTTTACATACGTGTATCAAAGTAAAGTATTTGTATCTCTGTCTGTATGACTGTAGTGTGATATGAGTAAAAGAGATAGTTAATGTACGTTTGGCAACGACGCACTGTCGGTGTGAGACGTGTCATTTCATGACCGACTACTAGGTCAAAACATTGCTGGATTGTGCGAAATAATAGTGAAATATTAAGAAATCTTAGTGTTTGTGTTATTTGTGTAATATACAATTGACATAATGTCTTGTTCAGCTGTTTATTGTTCGTCAAGAATAACAAAAGGAGGTGTGAAAGACCAGGAATTATCATTTCATACGTTAGTGATTTCTCATAATATGTATGCTTTACTATGAGTTTTTTAATAATTAAAACGGCAAAGCATTAATTTTTGCTAATTCTAAATCATACTGTAGCGTACACTATTCATAAGAATCAGGTTTTAAACCTTAATTAAATGCTTAAAGGCTTTGTTTTTGGCATAATGATTAGTGATGTACGTATTTGTGTATCGAAGCTTTATCGATATTACTAATATTCTTTTTATTATTCTTTTTTTAGGTTTCCAAAATGCCCGGAAATAAGACGTGAATGGGTTAAAGCTATTAGACGTGATAACTGAGAGCCTACAAAATATTCAAGGCTCTGTTTCAAACATTTTGAAAAATCTTTTTTTACAGTAAAAATTTTAGCCTTAGTTCAAAATTGAATCTTAATAATATGGGCGGGAATATGAATAGTAAAAAGTATTGCTCTTCACTTTACTATACAAATTATTATTTTTTATTTGTTTGTTATAATAGAAGGAGGCAAACGAGCAGGCGGGTCACCTGATGGAGAGTAATCTCCGCCGCCCATAGACACCCGCAACACCAGAGGAATCGCAGATGCGTTGCCGGCATTTAAGGAAGGAATAGGAATTGTGAGCGGGGGGGGGGGGGGGGGGAAGGCCTCCGGAACCCTCACTGCCCGAACGAAACACAACAGCACCAAGGGCTATTATTTCACGCCGGATATTAGGGTGTTACCAGACCAATCGATCGATCGTCGATCGACGGCATCGATCGATGTCGATCGACAATCGACCGGTAAAATGGATTGGGTGTTAAATCGAGCTGTTTGATTAGACGCACCGGCCGCTTCACTTTTCTGAGTGGTAGAGCCACGCTGCGTTGCAGCACGCATTGGGCCGGCTCGCCCGGCGTAACACCACCCTCTCTAATATTCGGCGTGAAATAATGGCACTTGGTGCTGTTGTGTTTCGTCCGACTAGTGAGGGTTCCGGAGGCCCCTCCCCTCCCCCCCCCTCCTCCCAATTCCTGTTCCTTCCTTAAACCTATTCCTCCCCTAAAGGCTGGCAACGCGTCTGCGATTCCTCTGGTTTTGCGGGTGTCCATGGGCGGCGGTGATTACTCTCCATCAGGTGACCCGCCTGCTCGTTTGCCTCCCTCTTTTATAAAAAAAAATAAAAAAATAATTTCGTGCCCATGGATAATAATCGTAATATTAGATTATGTTTATGTTGATAATAATGAGTGATGATAAATGAACGTTTAAATACTAAATGATATTCCCCTAAACACCTTGGGAAGCACTTTAGATTAAGCAACACCGAAAAAGGGGGGAAGGGGAGGGTTGGATCCATAGCCAAATGTGCAAGTCGCAAAATGTGCACTAATGCAAGGATCCATAGCCAAATGTGCAAGTCGCAAAATGTGCACTAATGCAATTCGCAGAAGGTGCAGGTCGCAATATGTGCAAATCGCAGAAGGTGCAAGTCGCAATATGTGCAAATCGCAGAAGGTGCAGGTCGCAATATGTGAAAATCGTTAAATGTGCAGGTCGCAATATGAGCAAATCGTAAAATGTGCACTTATTTACACTATACTCATACACGCAGGTCCGATCCACGGCGAGTAGAGGTAATCTGATGGGTTGAACTTAACCGTTTTCAGGAGGAAAAGTTTCTTGACGGCTCCGTGTATTTCGGGTTGTTAGTACCACCTGTGTTAAGGACACGACCTCTAATTTCTCCTAGAGCTCGCGGCCAAAGAACTGAATTCTTTTGATTCTTGCTCATAAAACCAAAGGTCACAATAATTGTTTAAAATAAAAATAGACTTAAACAATATTAAAGATTTATTATCTTAAACAAACATTACAATTAGTTAAACTTAACATACTCACTTGGAGACTAAGCCAAGATAACAATCGTTTACAGAAAACGAAACGAAACGCTATTGATTTCTCTATCACTCTTACGTGGGTGGGTTTATTCGATTTCAACAAGCGATTGTCATCATGGTTATGGCCGCATAACTTCTACGCTTTTAAAACAAAATAAAGTAATACCTATTATTAAAAACCACTTAAGTTTCATATCAATTTTGTATACTACCGACTACATGCAAACGGTGCTTTATTTATGTTTTTAATATTTATTTATAATAGACACTTTTCAAAAATATGACTTTCTTCAAGAACTCTGAAGATGTGATTCGGTTGTTTTCTAATTCGTTTTTTCTAAATCACAAAACTACCTCCAACTGCCGCCGATTACTAAAGCAACCCCGTGGGCTGAATTAGCTCTATTTCAAAATCTACACATTTTGCGACCTGCTCAATATAAGATCTGCTTGCACATTTTGCGATCTGCTCAATATGAGATCTGCACATTTTGCGATCTGCTCATTGTGAGATCTACACATTTTGCGATCTGCTCAATGTGAGATCTGCGCCTTTTGCGATTTGCCCATTTTACGCAGCCTGCACATTTTGCGACTTGCACATTTGGCTATGTATCCTAATGCAATTCGCAGAAGGTGCAGGTTGCAATATGTGCAAATCGTTAAATGTGCAGGTCGCAATATGAGCAAATCGTAAAATGTGCACTTATTTACACTATACTCATACACGCAGGTCCGATCCACGGCGAGTAGAGGTAATCCGATGGGTTATGAACTTAACCGTTTTCTGGAGGAAAAGTTTCTTGGCGGCTCCGTGTATTTCGGCTTGTTAGTACCCTTTGCTCTTGGTTTGCCTATAACGCACACTGCGTTATCTAAGTCGCGCCATCTGTGTTAAGGACAAGTGTACCTACACGTTTCCACATATAACCCGAATACCGGGAGCTCTAAATTTCGCCTAGAGCTCGCGGCCAAAGGACTGAATTCTTTTGATTCTTGCTCATAAAACCAAAGGTCACACTAATCTTTAAAAATAAAAATAAACCCTAACAATATTAAATATTTATTATCATAAAAAAACATTACAATTAGCTAAACTTAACATACTTACTTGGAGACTAAGCCAAGATAACAATCGTTTACAGAAAACGAAACGAAACACTATTGATTTCTTTATACTCTTCCGTGGGTAAGTTTATTCGATTTCAACAAGCGATTGTCATCATGGTTATGGCCGAATAACTTCTTCACTTTTAAAACAAAATAAAGTAATACCTATTATTAAAAAACAACTTAAGTTTCATATCAATTTTGTATACCTACTACCGACTACATGCAAACGGTGCTTTATTTATGTTTTAAATATTTATTTATACGAGGCACTTTTCAAAAATATTACTTTCTTCAAGAACTCTGAAGATGTGACTCGGTTGTTTTCTAATTCGATTTTTCTAAATCAAAAACTATGAGTTTCCGCGTGTCCCCACGTTAAGGAGGGCACGCTCCTCCACCTGCCTCCCCCCACTCCCTCACCCCCTCCGACTGCCGCCAAGTAACCCCGTGGGCTGAATTAGCTCTATTTCAAAATCTACACATTTTGCGACCTGCTCAATATAAGATCTGCTTGCACATTTTGCGATCTGCTCAATATGAGACCTGCACATTTTGCGATCTGCTCATTGTGAAATCTGCACATTTTACGATTTGCTCATTGTGAGATCTGCACATTTTGCGATCTGCTCAATGTGAGATCTGCACATTTTGCGATTTGCTAATTTTACGCAGCCTGCACATTTTGCGACTTGCTCATTTGGCTATGTATCCGGAGGAGGAGGGGGAGCCAAAGTGCGAAAATGCATAGTATTCAAGATATTTTTATTTTGAGGTTATTTTAGGTTATTTTTAGGAAAAAAAAACAAATATTCTACTAAGTTACCATTACCGTACCCCCTCCATCCCCCTCCTCTCTACCTAAACACAAAAACAAAAACAAAAACCGCTGCTTAAAATGTCATTTGGATAAAATAAGCGATCGTTGGCTTTAAAAAACGGCCGCATCCAGATTCTTCTGCGTTTGCGTCTCCGTAATAATAGTACGAGCAACATCGTACTGGCCAAGAACAACGAGTCCTTTTCTGAATACATTTCGAAAGAAACTGATGGAATTTAGCCAGGGTTAATCGATCAACGTCGACCGACCGTCGATCGATGGGTTAGACGAACGGTATCCGTCGATTGATTAAAGCTACCACACCTATCGATCAACGTCGACCGACCGTCGTCGATCGATTGGTTAGTCAAACGGTAGGTATCCGTCGATCGATTAAAGGTGCCAGACCAGTCGATCAACTTCGATCGACGTTGATCGATGCCGTCGATCGACGATCGATCGATTGGTCGGGTAACACCCTTAGTGAGAGGTTGGTATTAACGCCGGGCGAGCCGGCCCAGCGTGCCCGGCGTGCTGCAACGCAGCGTGGCTCTACCACTCAGTCAGTGTCACTCATTTAGCACCACCCAAGGGTCACGTGTAGGGTCTAAACGGTAAACCTGGACGTGAGTAACTTTAACCCCCAATTATAATAACGAACTAGGTACACACCACATTAAAGTGATTATATCGATATACTAGTCACATCTTTAGTCACGCACACATGTACATAATAGAAAGCTGCACACTAACAAAATACGGGCATGCTAAAAATCCAAAGACTCTGTCCATTGTGATATTTGGTCCGAGGGTTTTAACCTCAGAACAATATGCTTTAGTTATTGTTCTGAGGTTTTAACGACTGCCATCTCACGACAACAACCGGGACCAACGGCATTACGTGCCTTCCGAAGCACGCAAAGGTGTTGGTTCTATTGAAATGACATGGCATATATGTTTAGGAACCAAAACTGAAGGTTAATTATCATAATGCCGCGACCGCACGCTTGGCGCTTGCCGCACACTCCAAACCTCTACAAACGTTTGGATTTGTGATTTTTTTTTCTATTATGACTCGTCATAGTGACTGCATCCTGCCTGATGGTAAGCAGCCGATGCAGTCCAAAATAATGAGAGCTCTCTCCACCGTGGAATAAGCACGATAACGAGCGCACCCACTCATGACGGCCTGTATAAATGCCGTTTCACGCCCCGCTTAAAAGACCCGGGACTGTAGAAGCTGGGAAACACATGCGCCGGCAAAGAATTCCAAAGCCGAATGGTCTTACAGAGGAACGACTTGCCAAATTTTTTGGTACGAGTACTGATAGTCTGTACAGTATGATGGTGGTTCCTAAGACCAGCACGTGTAGTCCGGGAAAGGAAAGGAGAGGGCGGGATAAGATTTAAAAGTTCTTCAGAACACTCCGTAGTGATTCCGGTAGAAGACACTGAGAGAAGCAATGTCTCTACGCAGCTGGAGGTCCTCAAGGGAGGCTATAACCTCAGCATCTCCAATAATGTGTACCGCTCGCCTTTGCAGTTTATCAAGTGCATCGAGGAGGTATTTAGCGGAGCCATCCCATAGATCGGAACAATACTCCATACTCGATCGCACCTGAATTTTGTACAGCAAACAGCTCTGCTCGGGAGTGAAAAACCGCCTCACCTTATTGAAAATACCCAACTTCCGGGAGGCAGTTAAAATAGCACTCTCGATGTAGCATTTCGGATTCAGTTCCTGGCCGATGTCCATGCCAAGAATGCTGAGGTTCACCGAAATGGGTAACGGAGAGTTCTTAAGAGAGCGACAGGAGTAATAAAGGGAGTTACCTTGGACGAGATGTGATTTGTTCGACGGATCGGCTACAAGCGCTTGCAAACCAAGCCAAACGCTCTATCCACACGTTTGAATTTGTGACGGCTTGTTGAGGTTTGCCAAGCGTGTGGACGCGGCATAAAAATACATTACATAGATTCCCTACTATTATCCCCGAAGGGTTAGTCAGAGACTAAGCAATGAGGACCGCAAAAGCAGTCCTTTACCATAGTCCACAGCACACCAAGTTGCAACTGCACATGTGCTCAGCGTGATAGGTGGTGAGCCCATCGCCGCTATATGCTGGCTCTTGAATTTCACTAGCGACTGTGGATGGTTAATTTGTATGGTATTGATTTTGTTAGAACATAGTCAGCATTAAAAGAACTCTAAAATATCTGAACGATTTGAGAAAAACAATTGTTAGTCTTATGTGAAAAAAATATGTTTTGACTTGGATTGTTAACATAGACACTTATTTTGATATTACATATATACTTACATATAATCACATACATATAATCATGTATTGTATGTGCAGTCATTAGTCAGTCCTTTAGTCGCCTTTTACGACAAGCGAAGAACACGTCACAGCTCTACCTATCCAATACTTATTAATTGCTAGATGCATGCATACAGTGTGTGAGTTAGTTAGTGAATTTCGTATATCTGTGCACTCATTAAAACAATTCGAAATTATAATCATATTAAACCGGCCATTTCGGCTCACGTTTGACGTAGGTAGCATTAAAAGCGATTGCATATTTGATTAATCTGATTTATGCGATCCGAGCTTATATTATATTAAAGGGAATGTTGATTACCGAGAATATCTTTAATGATATATTTCAGTATTTCGGTCACGCCAATAGGTGTCTATTTTGTTGGTGATTGTTAATTTAACCGGGTCGCGTAACGGTGAAAGAATACTACCAACCCTCTCATCTCCTTCTTCTCTCTCTTCCTTTGAGTGTCGAAAAAGGCGACTAACGGACTAAAGACTGCACATACATCCAACAGCATAGAGCGGAGATGGGCTCACCACCTGTCACGCTGAGCACAATTGTGCAGTCGCTATTTGGTGAAAAGTGGACTATGGTAGTGGACTGCTTGTGGTTAGCTGTAGAGCTTGGGAATGTTCGTTTGTCCTGGTATTGTGTGCCAGGACTTCCAAACTCGCGCACAGCGAGCGGGGCCTAGTAGCGGTCTCTGAGGGGCCAGAAGCGAAAAGTCCTGCGGGGAACGTGAGTTTCCCTTATAGTTGGCAGCTTTGTCCGGTGGTTCTCATTGGACATTGGTGTTGCCATCTCCGGTACTAGTCTAGAGAACTAGTAGAGGCGGCTCCCTAGATGCCGTAGCCTCCGGTCCAGCCAGCCGCGTAGGACGTGGGAACTGGCTAGGCGCCCGGATGGGTTGCGAGAAGTGAGTGTGCTTACTACTCGGCCAAGGTGGACACTTGGGAGTCGACTGTAAATTCCGAAGCTATTTAGGAAATGTGTAAAATATTGTTTAAAAAAATATTTAATAAGAACATACATATCTTGGGAAATATACATTTCCTAAAAATTGTACTTATATAATTCCAATATCGTATTAGGAAATGTATAAAAAGAATGCTTTCTGTAATAAAACACGTTGTTAAAATGAGAATAATATTTTTTATTAAGGCACTCGTTAAGACAATCAGGTAACAATCATACGGTACAAAGTCAAAAATTTCTGTTCTAGTGTTTCTGTTGTCTAATAAAAAAAAATAACCTCGAAATTCAAGACAATCGGGAAGCGCAGCCTAGCGATTATCTTAAATTTCTAACCTATCACGTGACCTACAGCTAGTATCCCCGCTATTCCCGCGTACCCATGGATATCTCAACTGTTTTACATTTCCGATTGCTATTTAGGAAATGTATAGATTTCCTAGGAAATGTGTCTTATATAATTTATTTCACACATTTCCGGGCGATTTTAGGAATTACATACAATTCCTAGGAATTGTATACAATGACGGATTACATATATTTCCGTTAACATGTATACGAATGCATGTTTACGCACTACTTCCGGTATTTGGCTAATGCTTTTTTGTTGTGTTTGTAAAAGTCAGGATAAGGTTTGTATAAATTAAAGTTTTTGGAAATGCGTCACTAGACGTGTGACGTGTTCACGCGGACGAGGTCGCAGGTTACTATGGTAGGTAGTTATTTAATGTACAATCATTTAAAACGAAAAAAAAAGAGACAAATACACTAATGCGCAAAAAGTTCAATGATCCAAATATAAAATTCAAAAGTAATTTTCTGGCTGATAGGCAGCCATTAGCACAGAGATTAGTAAGCCGGTGGACCTTAAAATCGTTTTGTAATGTTTCCAATGTAAAGCCTAACGATGCATACATGTATTTAATCTTAATTCCTAATCATCATGACTGTAGAACATAACGACAACACTCAACGTTCATTCGTTCATTATTATATTGTCCCATGTACGAACAGAATGAAGTTCAGTTATTACCTTCTGTTATTCGTTATGTTGCAAAACCAGATTTGTTATATGAAAGTCCGAAATATTACTAAGGTATAATTTGTTACTATATTTTTGCACATTTAAACCTTTATAAGGCACAGGGTATATACATATTTTATTTGTTTTCGTTCATTTTATTTCATTATGTTTTTTGTTTTAATCTAAGACAACCGCGGAGTAGTTTTTTAAGCGGGACCGCGCTCTCTTAACTATCGTTCCCTTGTATGACATCTCAGGCGTTCAAGCCGCGCTTGAGATACGTGCCTTTGGTTTGTAAGAGCTTACATCTGTGCCCTTGATTAAAAACTGTTTCAAATGACACTGAAAAATCATTCTGGGGACACAGATGCTACGATTACTAAATGCTACGACGCGTTACAGATTACGATATAATTTAACCTACTTTGAGTGTAAAGGGATGTGTCCCTACACTAATCCCCCTTTTCCAAAAAGTAAAAATAAAACAAAACGCTTTATTTTTAAGTTATCCAGATAAGTGATTCAAAACTGCTAACATCCGAAAACATCATAAATAGTTGCAACATAATTAACAACGTCGTAAAAGTGACAAAAAATTTACTTTTAATACTGTTTACAACGGTTAACAGCTGTTGATGACACATACAATTTGAAATACGGAATAATTGCAATCTCCGTACCTAACACCATCTAGTGTACCTGCATATGACATTCCAGATTCGTTGATAAAGCAGGCACTAAATTATCTAATCTGCTTATAAAGAACTACTTATTTTTGACACTCTTATCAGCGTCTGCGTGGCGCATTGGCAGTGTACGTCGCTATTGCGGTTAAAGGTTTGTAGATCGATCGCCGGCCGGTGGATATCTTTTTGTGCTGTTAGTAATATTTAACAAAATGTTACAACGTAAAAACAAGACTTTGAACTTAACATGTTCAGTATGCAAAAAGTTATTCAACATCGATGACACAGAAGTAACCGAAAAGAGGTACAGACTTATGACCAACGAACAAAAAAAAGTCTTGGAAATGTCTTATTTGTGCAAATTTTGTGATTTATAACAGTTATCACTAGATTTATAGTCGAAGTAAGAATCACCGCTAAAAATCAGCCTTCATATAAAAAAATCTGCATTCAAATCTAGGATATTTAGGAGCTACGGTGCCAAAGACAGACACACCAACCTCAGGACCCTCCTTTTTTGGCCACCCTTGGTTTACTGTTATTAAATATGTACCTATTTTATTTTAGGTCGTCGTTTATTAGTGAACTCCATAGTTATTCCAATCTCAATTCCTTTGGTAATAAAAATAATATTTTACCATTTACTGTGCTCGACTGCACCACAGGTAATTTTTGTATGTAGAAGTTTGCTATCAAATTTAATGACTTTCTAGTGTAAAAGTCAAATAACAATTACACTCTTAGAGGGTACTATTTCCGGTACTATTTATTGAGATAGAAATGAGAGCTATTGCTGGTTCTGTTTTCGCGCAACGAGGTGAGTAGGTACGCTAGGCGTAGAACCTACGCCTAGCACTCACCAAACTATGTCTATAACTTTTTAACTATAAAGGTACTATTTATTTCCTTTGGGCACTATTTGGTACTATTTGGGTACAGTTTTTTGACATACTAATTAAAGTTGTAGCTTGCTCAGATTTCCCAAACTGAGGTGAGTACGCTAGGCGTAACCTACGCCTAGCGTACTCACCAAACTATGTCTATAACTTTTAAACCATAAGGGTACTATTTATTTCCTTCGGGCATTATTTGGTACTATTTGGGTACAGTTTTTTGGCATTCTTGAAATAACAGAATTCCATGGTGAGTACGCCAGGCGTAGGTACACAATTTGTTCGAAATAACAATCATATATTTGCAAAGAAGTCTGAAATGAAAGTTAGAAAAACAACTAGAAAGTTTTTTGATGACCTTTATTTACCGCGAGTTAGATCGGCTATTTTAGAAAAGAGTGCCACGTGTCTGCTGTCTGTGTTTACAATAAATAACCAATATATATTAAACAAGTTCCTGAACATAAATTTAAGAAAACGTTAAAGGAATGGCTATTTTCTAATGTATTTTATGACCTGAACAAATATTTTGATTTTAAATAATTGTAATTTTGACATGGCTATTGTTATTAATTTTTTATTCTAATTTACATCTTATATATTATACAATACTCCTGGATTATATTATGTAATAATTAATGAACATGCCATGGTTATCTAATAATTGTAAACTTACTAGCTGGCCCGACAGACGTTTTCCTGTCTTTATGAATATTGAATTCGAAAAAAAAATATTTCTGATTTTGTTTTCATAAGAACATTTTCCTGACAATAACAAACACAACAAAAAAAGAATTAGCGAAATCGGTCCAGCCGTTCACGCGTGATGTTGTGACCAAGGGAAATAGGGATTCATTTTTATAGTATAGATTGTAATGCCCGATATGGGTAACTGTTAGGACCGACCTATTACAATTACACCTAGTAATAAGATACAATGTAACAGTTATGCAATAAAATGTTCTATACTATTCTATTCTTTAAAAAAAATCCAAAAAGTAAAACAAAGGACCATGAGGGATTTTGTATGAACCCTGTCCTCACCCTACAACAGTCATGGATACGTGTCAATTTGTTTACAAAGAAACCTAAAGTACCTGTGTTAGTTGCAAAAAGTATTGGGTTTATTTATAATAAAAAAAAACTTTTCGGCAAAAATGTATTTATTTTTAATGTAAACGTTGCGTATAAAGTTGTCTAATTGTTTTCTTGCTTTAGTTGGAGTTGCTCGAGTGTGTCATGCTCTCTCAAAGTGTCTCTGCGGTGATTGATTCACATGTCATACTCTATAACGGGTGCCGCCTGTGGAGGCGGGTCTGCACTTGCAAGCTTATTTTGTTGGAAAAAAAATATATATACATATAAAAACAAAATATTTTTAAAACCTAAATCCCTCGTAATTGAAGAACGTCGCCATAGTAAAAAATATCTATCCTACTAGACCCTTCAAATGACACTAATTTCAAATCTGCTGGCACGCTGGATGGTGGGGACGTTTCCTCCCCAGGTCCTTTATAACAATAATACAACAATAGTGCAGCTTATAATAAAAAATGGTGCACGGAAAGAAAAAATGGAAACGATTGGGTTAGGTTAACTTATCTTACTTAACATAAATTTAAAACAACTTGTATCTTAATAAGTGTCGACTTGAATTTATCAACACCTTAGAACATTAAAAACAACACTTAAACTGCTGGACATAGGCCTCTTCTAAAGCCCCCACTTCACATCGGCAGACGCATCCGATGACGTCTGCGGATGCGTCTGCCGATGTGAAGAGGGGGCATAACGCGTGCCACTGAGCCCGATGTTCGGCTCTTCTAGTCCAATTACTGCCAGCCGCCCTACGAATATCGTCGCTCCACCGTTGAAAAAAGGGCGTCCAACACTACGTTTGCCGAGTCGCGGTCTCTACTCTAGTACCAGCGGTTGTCGGTTCACGCAACCGCAAGAACTGCAGCGACACTATTCACATGTAACCACAGCGTAATGCTGGATTTACACGGAGCCAATACTTAAGACAATCCACTAAGCCAGTCCAATATTGGCATCGTGTAAATAGAGACAGCCCACTACATTGGATTGTCCTCAAGCCGTTTTTGCATAGCATTAGCATTGGCTTATTGGACTGGCATATTGGATTGTCTCAAGTATTGGCTCCGTGTAAATCCAGCATAACCACCTTTTGTCGCGATGGTGTGGTGTGGTTGTGGTACGTGTGAAACAACACTAACGGTTGGCTGAATAACCCTCAGTCACTAAACTAAAGAAAAGTGTGGAATAGGATGTGTTATTTTATGATAGAAAATTATCTGTTTTAACAGGGACCGTTTAAGACATCAGTAGTATCGGTGAAGGACTGCCCAAAAACGACCTTTCCGCGTCCAAAGCCCGAGTACGGACCAGTGGAGACACATTGGATAGAGTTGTATAATACAACTACACGAAAAAACCTTTTGAAAGGCAATTTCACGCTGTACAATCATAATAGTGTAATAACGGTAACTGTCTTCTAATCCTACATCCAAGCTTACAAACTTTTATTCTATATTAATAATAAAGAATTAAAGTTTGTAAGCTTGGATGTAGGAGGTAACCTCACCTAACTATTCATCCGATTTCAAAAAATATTTTTATACATATATTTATTTATTTATTTATTTATTTAAGGACAACCAACAAAACAAACACCAGTGTACATTTAAAAAAACAACAGATATTGTGTTACATTCTAAGGTGCTGTCTTAATTAGAGGTTGCCGCGACATGCATAAACTAAAATAGAGTAATTAGTAAACAAACTATGCACAGCACACAATAACATTCACACAAACAAACTACATAAGAACTACAAGATTTATTAAAGAAACCACAATCCGATTTTGTATCAATCACTTTGTGGTTATGGCCTCTCCAGGCAATCTTCTAATTCGGATATCAAGTTAATATAGATTTAGATGAATCGGTGTTCACGTGAACAAAGTTGGCCACATCCCACCACGTTAGGCTCATGCAGAGGCGGCTCTAGTTCACGTAGCACCCATGTGCAATCAATAATACCCTGGCGCCCTCTAGTAAGCGAATGGTGTCGCGAGCCCCCTAAGCCCCTGCTCCACCAAGGTAAAGTTGCCTCTGGCTACATCATCCTAGACGTCTACGACTACGAATTTGACTTTTGACCCACCAACGCATTGGGCAGCGTGATGCCATAAGGTCCGAACAATAGTTGCAAAAAAACCGTTTAAAACTATAATCAACGGTTTAAAACCGCAAAAAATACCGTTTTAAACGGTTTCATTTTGAATATAACAAGCCTTGTAAGGCAACGGATTTACAAGCTCGCAGCCATACAGCCAATCTATATAGTACAATAGCAGTTTTTTCTGGTTTTTTTGGCCGGAAGTGGTGTGTTTTGACTATTTTGTGCTAGCAAATTTCATGTCAATAAACATTTCGTATTGATTTATGGATTGTAATTTTTATCCTAGAAACAATTTGATAAACCTGAAAAACACAGTTTGGTGCTCCTTGGTATGGGAAATACAATAACGAGCTCTTATTAATAAAAGTTAGTTTTTACCCATTCCAAATCAAATATTTAAAAAAAAACGGTTGATTTCGTTTTAAACATTGCATGATGGTCCGAACTCTCCCTTTGCTGTAGTCAATATTTAAAAACTTGTGCCCAACAAACAGTAAGACGTTAAAAGGTTGATATGATGATGGCTTTGACTTTTAAAAGTGGATTTCTTTATGCTTTTCAGTTCCAAAGTGAGGGCTACATCTGGAAGGGGGGCAAGTGGAAACATCACGTGGCAGTACCCAGCATGGACTGCAATAACCCTGCCGTCGGGTTCCTTATGAAGCTGGTGGGCGTTTCCTACGACGCTGAAAAGTGTTCCTTCCCAAAGGTTTTTGTTTACATGTATACATTGTATAGTATAACGCTCGGCCGGCCACGACTTTCTTCATTGCGTCCTTTCTATGAGTATTGACTGAGACCGTAGCATAACGTACAATAGTCAAAGTATCCACTCGCCGCTCCGCTCACAGAGGCAAGAACGTGGCCGGGCCGTGAGGCAGTACGCGCATTCGAATCGTTTTCTAATTCTCTCTACGAAGTTTGCACCTACCTATTAATTTAGCAGGTAACTTAGCGATACTCTATTGCAACTTTTAAAAGGCATGTGCACGCAGCGTCGCTACTGTCGTGTCGCTTTCTCGGTGTGAACTGACCGGTGCATTACCTGTTACCTATCTTAAATTCGAAATTTACATGTACGAATTTTCTTTAGCCGAAAACGTTTGGTAATTTTCTGTTTCCCATAATTTGTAATCGTAGTAAAGTTTAAGCATGCAAGCAAGCATGCAGCATGCAAGCAAGCATGCAAGCAAGCATGCAGCACGTAAGAAAGCAAGCATGGAGCATGCAAGCAAGCTGCAGCATGCAAGCAAGCATGCAGCATGCAACCAAGCATACGCGGGCTTGAATTACACTCTAGCGTAGGGCAGACAAGACTGCGTGGAGTCGATTTTGCCGCGATTCGTTTTTGTCACATACTTTTGTAGCACAACCTTACCGAAAACACAAAGTATTAACTTTTAAGACATCTTAGTTTATTTACCTATTAATATGAATACTTAAATGAAAAAAAAAGAAAATCTTAGTATAATATTTTAGAGAATAAGTTACTTTGAATTATAACACTTCTAGATATGAAATTTATTGTAAGCAAAAGAAAAAAAAGTAGTTTTGGTAATCGGCTCATAGTTTTTCTGAAAAATGAAATGTATGTATGATAAGTTAATGGATTAACAAAATTGTGTAAAAGCAACAATCTGGTATTTAAAACTTCGTCATTGTTTTCGAACAATTGAAATTCGTACAGGAAAGTTTCAAATTATGATAGGTTACCGTGCATTACCATTTTACCGCTCGTGGAAAAAGGTAGCGAGCACGCATGATAAAGTCAAAAGTCGTTTTTCTAATAAAGTTATTTTCATTAGATCAAACACGCATCGCAGATAATCGTAACTTCGCCCGGCCTGAGAATATATCCCAGTCCTTTAGATTAGAGTACACATAAAACCATATACGCGAAACCACTTTTACGCAAAACACCTAACTTGGAAAAAACCGCTTACGCAAAACACCAACTAAGCATAATACCAACTTCGACATACGCAAAATACCAATCAAGCATAACTCCAACTTTTTTGTAAACGACTGGAAGAACCAACTTTCCGTACTTTAATAATTTGCTAAAATTGGTCCTTCTGGAAATCAAACTAGAGCTCAGTCTCTTGGCTCTTTTAGACATCCTTGTTGTTTTCTCGCCTATACTGTCCAACTTCTGGGCCAAGTCCTTCATGGGGATCAAGATGCATACAGATAACATGACCCACCCAATTCCATTTGAGCTCAACAGCTTTGTAAGTCTACGTTCGTTCCGTCGTACGAAGTACAACATTTTTTTTTGTATTTCTTGACAATTTTGAAACATTTTTCTCCACTTCCCCAGGGCGTGTACCCGTTCTCCAAGCTGGATTTGAACGCCTTGGAGCACACGTGGAGTCGCGAGCGCGAGTACGGCCGCGTGCTGTGGAAGTCCGAGGTGATGACGAAATACAACACGCTGTACTGTCTACTCATCGAGACGGTGGTGGAGCCGCTGCAGAACTAGGAAGAGCAAGAGAAGAAGGATGGAAAGAGAGAAAGAAAGACCTGGTGGGTTTCGAAGTTGCACCCTCTGATAATCCTTAACATACTCTCCGCATGACTCGCTGGAATTTTTTAAACACTTTTTATCCGAATTTGATGACCAATGATACGCTGTACTGCCTGCTTGTCGAGACGGTGGTGGAAAAGAAAGATGAGGCTTTCCTCATATTTCTTAAACAACAGATAAAAATTGAAAGTACTCTATCGTGACAGTAACAACGAAAATTATGTATCAAACTTTTGGGAGCTGAGGCTAGAGAGTTAAAGGAAATGGGAAGAGCGTTCGGAAAGTGTTGTGAAAGAAACCACTGGTTTTCAAAGTTTCACCCTCTGATAATGCCTCCCCTTCCTTCCTCTTTTTACCCGAATTTGGTGACCAAGTGCAACACGCTGTGTAGCCTGCTCGTCGAGACGGTGATAGAGCCGCTGCACAACTAGAAAAAAAAGAGGGATGGAAGGAAATAAAGATTAAAAAATAAAGAAATATAAGTTCACAAACACTTGACCTTTCAATCCACCATTCTTCTTCTTCATATGTCTTCTTCTATCGGAGCTCGGCTATCGTTATGGCCACTTGGGCCCGTTAAGTTACGGAAAAGTTGAGTAGTACTTAAACCACCATTATTTCTTCTTGGACATTCTGACACTTGGCCCAACATACCCCGGAGTCACGTTTTTATATGTGGTCGAAGATTATCTATATATTATTAACAATAAATTGCCGAAATGTTTGCACGCGTATCATTTCATCATCTTCATCATCATCATCATTTCAAAGTGTTTTAGTGAGTGACAGCGAAGACAACAAAGAGGACATAAATAAGTAATGGAAACAGTGGAAGATCTTTAAAATACATAATATTATAATTAAATATTGACAGAATTGACAGCTTGACGTTATTGTTCAGTTTCTTTCTCAGAACATTTAGTTATTGTTCTGAGGTTTCTTTACTTGTTTTATCTTACTGTATCGTTTTGGTTGATACATAAATAAATTTTAACCAAAGGTTGACACTACGCATTCATTTATTGTTTTACGAAGTTCGCCGGTCGTTACTTATAAATATTCGACAATACACAATTTCTAAGAAAATAAATATTACACTGCAAACGTGACGCAAGAAGTCAAATAGAAACTTATCCCCTTTTCTATTTTACTGATGCAAATTCTATCGTGAGTTGCAGTCTGGGAGGTACTCTTTGAGATGGCGCGCTGCTTTAACTGTAGATATTTGTGATACGAATGTCCTGCATATAAAAAGGGCGAACAATCGAGCAACTTAAATTGCTCAATTCTGGAAAACTGCTGAGCAAAACTTTCTCCCTACTAACCTATTACTTCACGCTGGGTTCTGCCAATCCTTCTTCTCGTTTAGTAACGAGTGTAGATTACAACCAACCAACCCAGTGGTTGGCAACACCAAATGAACTGAAATAAACTATGCAATACGTTAATCTGGGTGTTGCCATCCGTGATTCTGACTCCTTGCCAAGGCAGAAAAGGCATGTTTATAGGTATTTCATTACTCTCTAGCGAAAGCGCCCCATGATTGCCCTTGGCGCGGTCTACTGTTGTGAACCATTTGGAGCGAATAGTAGCCGCCTTATGCCGCTGGATGCCCCACACGATCCACTTAACCCGATCTCCTCACGTACATACATACATATACATACTTAAAACCACGACTATTATCCCTAAAGGCTTTGACTATATACATGTCTAGACGGAGCATCGCGGTACAAACGCTTCTCAAAATCAGCCCGAAGAATTTGAAGTGTGCGTGACAGCCGCGTATCTGACACTAGCGCGAATGGTTGCCATCGAATGCCTAATTTCCGATAAAGTAGGGATAAAATATATGCACAAGATAATTTTAAAATGATTCATAACATAACATAACTTTTTAAATTAGGTTTGTCTATCGTATATGTAGGTATAACGCATAAAAGAAGCTGGTGTGTTTAGAAGAAATGGATGATTGAAGGCGAGGGCGAGTACAATAAAATAATGCGCTAATGGAAGCCTGCGTGGGTGTGATGTGTTTGTAATAGGGACGAAATAGAAGCAACAGGCAGGATGATTTACATTTAATACTTAATCAAAATTGATTTTTTAATTAGAAATTTAAATATTTTAAATTAAAATCAAAACAATTAATGGCGTTCTCTTTGTATTTGTTTCGTAGATAACTTTCGTTTGGATGTTACATCATTTTTCATGTTCTCTAATTTCTTATTATGTTGAAACCTTATAGTTAAATATTTCGACGACTTCTTTGTACCGGATCAGTTGGAAATCTGAAAATTAAAATGTTTGCTATGTGGTCGAACAGTTGTAAAGGTTACATAATCTGATGACTGCTCATCAATATCCGTGTCCAATACCTACATGAGACGAGAAATATTGACCTTTTATTGGCACAAACATACACCCGCACTTTCTCAAACATCGTCATTATCATCATCAGCCTATAAACGTCCCACTACTGGGCGCAGGCTTCCCACGTGGAGATAGCACGTGGGAATATTGGGCCATAACCCACCATGCTGGCCCAATGCGTGTTGGTGGGTTTTAACAACTGTCATCTTACGACAACAAACGGGACCAACGGCTTAACGTGCCTTTCGAAACACGCTGGAGCTCGAGATGTTTTAAATTTGGTCACCCATCCAGTGACCCGGCATTGTGAAAGTTGCTTAGCGGGCAAGATCGCAAGCCGAACGTGCTAGCCGATGCGCCATCGAGCTCTAGAGCATACATACTACCATCCCCTACATACATATACTTCTTACATAAATACTTACGTACATTCAATTTCAAACATAATAATTTTTTTATTCGTTTCGAATATCGATACGATACCATACCACAATAACAATTTATAATAATAGTATTATAAAATATTACAGTAGGTATTATATTTTTTCTTGTTTTAGAACGGAACCTATAATCCAGCCAAATTCAATGACGAATGTTTGTAAACAGATTACTGTTATACCTAGTTGCAGTAGGATTTTACTTTTTCTTGAGAGACATTCACAAGAAAACAGTTAACTATTAGGTCTTTCTTTCAAAAAACAGTAAAAATCCTTGTGAAACTAGACATTTGCACAAATGACAGTAATTATGTTTACAAACATTCGGCATCGAATAGGAACCGTGACAGTTATTCACGCTCTTATAAATCAGACATTAGTTTAAAAAAAGAAAAACTTTGAAAGCTTTTTAATAATAATTATATTTAATGTATTTACTTTATTTACAACAAGACCATGTATAAATACTAACTTACAAGACTGAGCTTTTTTATCATACTTATTATATTTAAACCTCCTTTTATATTCTGCCACCAATAATGGGAATTCTACATTTTGATACCAGCAACACTATGCATACATGGCCGTTATTATAGTTAAACTTTAAATTTTCATTAAAATTTATCGATACTTACAGATGAAACGTGACTTTCCTTTTAGAAAAACTTTTTCTTTTGTAGTTTCGACAGAATTTCACTGAGCAAACGGTCATTTTGCGAACAATTTCACCGAAACGCGAGAGGTAAACACTGCTTGACGGCACAATGACACTGACGCCAGGATTGCGCGATAGGCCAATTTTGGCCTATAAATTTTTCTACGTTTTTATACGGCCAGGCTCTATCTAGACATGTATATAATCAAAGCCCTGTAGAGTTAGTCAGAGACTAGGCGATGAGGACAGCAAAAGCAGTCCTCTACCATAGTAAACTTTTCGTCAAATGCTCAGCGTGACAGATCGTGAGCCCATCGCCGCTCTATGCTGTTGGAAGTATGTGCAATCTTTAGTTCGTTACGCGCCTTTTACGACACCCAAGGGAAGAGAGGGGGTGGTAGTATTCTTTCACCGCTATGCGACACGGTCGCTGCTGAGCTGATGTTGATTGTCTAAATATAAAAGGAGTTTAAGGGACTAAACTAGATTATAAAAAACTTGACTTAGGCCACCGGCAGGCTCCTGTTTTTCGGCGCCACTCTCAAGATCAGCTTAGCCCAGAGCTTGTTTGGCATACGTGGCCTGTCCAATTCCATTATTTATTTTGGCTACTGAGGAGCTCACGTTCGCAATTTTGTTTTTGAACGAAGTCAGAACCAGATTGCTCCACAAACATTTACTATCTCCAGCAACTATCGCCCTAGTATTTACTGAATAAGTTGCTTGTGTAACAGCACCTTAGCAATCCAAGTCGCGTATCTGCTAACAGTGTATCGGGGTACAACTGCGCAGCGATGTGAATGATGTGACTGCTTCCCAAAGGCTGCATCTGGAAATTAGGTACATTGTCAGTATGCGAATTCCTTGCTGGATGCGACCGTCCCGCTAGGGTTACGTATGAAAATGGTGTAAAATTCACCTTTAAGTAGCATAATCATCCCCTCATCAATTATCCCCGAAGGGTTAGTCAGAGACTAGGCAGAATGAGGACAGCAAACGCAGTCCTCTACCATAGTCCACTTTTCACCAAATAGCGACTGCACATGCTAAGCGTGACAGGTGGTGAGCTTATCGCCGCTCTATGCTGTTGGATGTATGTGCAGTCTTTAGTCCGTAAGTCGCCTTTTACGGCACCCAAGGGAAGAGAGGGGGTGGTAGTATTCTTTCACCGCTACAAGACACGGTTATACTGTATGATTTGATTTATTTTAAATAATTATACAGAGTAGGCTCTACAACAAAATACATACATCACATAGGTACACAACACACTCACAGACACATCTTACTCACTGACTCACATTTATGATTGATGTCTGCTATTTCATTTTTAGTATTATATAACTGCATGACCATATATTTTAGTTTTTATAGAGCCATCCCAGTGTAGAGCGTTGTATGACCATTTTCGAGAACCGGCGCAGGTGCGTACTTATAGTACGGCACCTCTGATTCAACAAGACCATATCCAAGATCAAGTTGCTGGTGAATTATTCTGGATACTTGGTTGTGTCTGTGCAAATATTCTTCGTAAGCAAGATGAGAACAACCGGAAATAATATATGTCGGAGTAATGCTCCTGGGGCCCAAGTCTGCTAATTTACGAATAGCATAATTGAATCGCAATTGGATCGCATTGTAATTGTTTGACACATTTGGTGTTCTCTTACTCATTTATGAATACCAAATGTGTCAAACAATTACAATGCGATACAATTGCGATTCAATTATGCCATTCGTAAATTAGCAGACTTGGGCCCCAGGACGGCGGCACGCCCGACAGATGTCGACCGTACTGTCCCTTATAATATATAAGGTGACTGCTAGAAACCGCAAGAAACTTCAAGGGCTGGTCAGGTCAAGTGTTTTAAACATGACAAAAATGACAAAAAAGGAAATCGCGTTTTTTTTTCATTTTTAATGAAATAATTCATTTTGTTAATTTTAATTTTAATTGGATAGTCTTTGAGTATCTAATTTATTTTAAAGCATACGGCCGTCTGTTGACCCGTCCGCGTCAGCTGGGCGATAAGTACCTACGAAAAAACACGAATTCCATTTTTGTCACGTATAAAACACTTGACCTGACCAGTCCTTGAAGTTTCTTGCCGTTTCTAGCAGTCATCATATATATATATTATTATTGTTATTATAACTTTTCCACAGCTGGCCAAAGAAAATTCAATCAAGTCATCGGTACCAAGGGTTGGAAACGTTATTTAAAACGTTCCGTTCGAACATAAACGAAACAAAACGTTCTTTAGGCATTTAAGACGGTAACGTTTCGTTATTTAAAATAACGTTTTTTAAACGTTTCTAGCAGTTCTTCGTATTGTGTTTTTTGCATTGCGTTCGGAACGAAAAACGAAATGGTAACGTTTTCTAAAACCGGTTTAATCCGCAGGACGGTGCTGCGCGGGTCGTGCTCGTGCGGCGACAAGTATGGACTTGTTTATGCTGCCGCGAGCAACACAAAACATAAAATAAAAACGGTTAAAAACGGTAAGTATATTAAACGAAATCGAGATTTATTTTTTTTACGTTAAAAACGTTATTTATAACGTTCCGTTCCAACATAAACGAAACAAAACGTTCTTTAGGCATTTAAGACGGTAACGTTTCGAAAAATATACCGGTATCCGACCCTTGATCGGTACACTTTATATTATTATCACGACGCTCTCCGAATTGTCTTTAAGCATCGAAAAGCAGGACCTTAGGATATCAGACCGAGCACTCTTCCAATTCCAACTCGGTCAAATCCCTAAGTATTTATATAGTAAAGTAAAGGGCCAGTCAACGGTTACTTTCTCTCGTGTCAATGGACTTTAGAGCCTACAGTCCCATTTATTATAGGCTTCTGTTCTGACATTCGCGAAATCAATCATACATTCGCAGTTGGATCACGTAGCGCCCTTTGCAGGCGACAAAGGTGAGGCGAAACAAAACAAAATGTATTCGGGTCTATTGTGAGTTTTCCATTCATGAGTTCGCTATGGTGAAAGCACAAAGGTCGAAAGATAAATTACGTTGAAAACAGTAGTATAATTGGACACAAATATATCATCGAGACCGCCCTTGTCGGTCCCCGCTGAATATAGCCTTCCTAAATGGATGCCGTGTCGCGTAGAGGTGAAGGAATACTACCACTCGCTCTCTATCCTTGGGTGTAGTAAAAGGCGACTAACGGACTAAAGACTGCACATACATCCAACAGCACAGAGCGCGATGCGCTCACCACCTGTCACGATGAGCTCATGTGCAGTCGCTATTTGGAGAAAAGTGGACTATGGTAGAGCACTGCCTTTGCTGTCCTCATTGCCTAGTCACAGACTAACCCTTTGGAGATAAAAGTCCTGATTATATGTATGTTCACCCGGATTCCTCAACTACTGAGGAACTGGCTATCTTATCTCTAACTGTGGGAACACAACAATGCTAGTAACATTGAAGACAAAGCGACATATTTGGATAAGACAGTGGTAACTAGCCAGGCGGACTTGTTGAGAATGTTTTTGTTGTAAATGTAATAAAAAAGGAACCTCGATGGTAAATAAATAAACTTTCCTACATATTATACATAGTAAACCCCCAGACAATAATTTCTGAATTGACCCGACCGGGGATCGAACCCGGGACCTCAGAGATGGCGACACCATGAAAACCGGTGTACAAACAACTCGACCAAGGAGGGCGTCAAGGATAGAAAAGTCTTGTGCATTATTTGTGTAAAACGTTCAATTCATTATTTTTCCTTCAGACGACGTAGACGTAACTTTATTATTAATTAGTAATCGTTATGAATTAGATAACGTGTGGCCTGACTTCATTCATGATATTGTCTGAATCACATGCAGGTGGCCAATCTAACTTTTTAATTAAACGCACCTGAAGGATTAACCCTAAATAGTAAACAAATAAAAAATCTCTTATCCCACGAGCGGTGTAAAATCTATTGTTCGATCACTTATAAACAGAGTCTATTTTACAAAATGTTACAACGAATCTTATCTAGCTGTGCGAACAATTAGTAACCAACTGATAAATTGGAACACCTGACTATATCGTTCATTGATTAAAAACAATACTATTAGTCATTAATGCTCAAATCTGGAATTTTATCAATGTAACTACTTATTACAAATTAAAATCGGTAGGTATTTATGTCCAATCTTTTTATTAATGTTACTTCCAGATAAAAAAAAATAGTTATGTAATTACCTACTTATATATTATTTACTCTTTTGGTTTTTTAGTAGTATGTATGTATCTATGTAAATATTATTAGCTTTCTTCGTTTCGGTATCCTATACATCAAATTTTAAAGTTCAATCTTTTTTAAGCCAATGAACCAATTTCAAATCGACTTTCTGTATACAATATACTATAATATAAATATTTCGTCGCTCTTAAAGTACTTATAAATTAAAATATATTTGTAAAAACGAGAGCGTGGTTAGAAGATAATAATAATTAACAATAACCGGTCATTACGAGTATTCATGAATCCCTATTACCTAAACTAATCTAAATATTATAACATTTAAGTACTTACCAAAAATTAGGTTAATAACCGGTAAAAGGAAATATTTCATTATTTTTACCGTTAAACTTTGAAAATTAATAATAATTTTCAATTAATTACACTAACCGTATACTTGCATACATCAACCCCGTTTTTCGAAGGGATATTATGCAGAGGCAACTGTTTCCTATTTTCTATGTTCCTGATTTTTTTTATTTATCCATCTATATATATAAAAATAAATAGTTGTGCGTTTGTCTCGCTAAAACTCGAGAATGGCTGAACCGATTTGGCTAATTTCAATTATGAAATATTTGTGGAAACTCAGGGAAGCTATACACGGTGAGAAACATAAACATTAAGTACCTACCTAAGGGAAAATACTAAAAACGACAAATTAATTTTCCAATACAAAATGTTCCTAGTAGCTGTGAAACAATTAGATGTTTTTTTACTTTTTAAAAAAAAATACACTTTGTTGTCAAATATTTATATCAGAACTCAGAACAATAACCATATTTTTCTGAGGTTCAAAAATTTGTCTGTTTAAAAAAAAAAAAAAATCTTTCATCAGTTTGTCAGTGCGCGAGAACTTTATATTGGCACTTGGTTGTCAAGTACTTAAAGGTGCGTTCAGGAATTTGTCTGTTTCATAGCTGTAGCACTGTGTTAAGAACTTACAGTGGTCCAACGTCTTTGAAGTTGCGCGAAATGCCGCCATCATCTAGACATTCATCATTGTCGCAGGGTTGTCACATAAAATTTTTAGCCTATTTCCTTAGATTAATGATTGGTCTCGCTGCGCTCGACTAGATACCTCCGTCGTACTTGTCAAATGCGGCAACAAATACTACGCCGAAATCGGCGTACCCGAGCCAGTCACACTGACAGCTGTGGGTGACGTGTACGTCCCGAATGTTTTATTAAATTTTGGGCTTAATTCAAACTAAAATGACAGTTTGCGTAGTAAAACTGTGTAAAAATAATACTTCTAAAAATAAGAAGGACATTGAGATCACATACCATTAGTAAGTATCGTATAATTTCGAAATTTCATCATAAATTATTATGAACAATAAACGCCATTCAGTGTTACCGCTTATACAAGTATAAAGTCCCCGTGGTTGAGATTTTTATTACGTGAATTTATTGTTATTGTCTTTTATTTTAGAGGTAACCAATTTCATTTGTCTTACAAAGTTACTGTATACTTAACCTAGTTCTATGTAATTTCATGTTTAATTATATTTGTGATCTATAATAAGGTGTAAAAATGTTAGCTGACACTATATCAAGGGGATTCTACCGATGAAACTGAACAACTTTCCATAAGGAACATGGGTCGAAAACTTATTATTTTTCCCTATACAAAATGCGCAATCAGCTGATTGACTCAAGTATGGAAAAGCTATTTTTTTTCATTTTGACCTATGTTCCTAAAATGTAAACTTTACGTGTCTGTACTTACACTGAAAATATTTGCGAAAAACATAATCTAGGGGATGAAGGATACGTGAACATTAGAATCATTTTTGGAATTTTTGTCTGTCTGTTTGTTTGACGTGCATCACACAAAAACCGCTGGACGGATTTTAATGAAACTGAGAACAGGGGCCCAAGTCTGCTAATTTACGAATGGCATAATTGAATCGCAATTGGATCGCATTGTAATTGTTTGACACATTTGGTATTCTCTTACTCATATAAGAATACCAAATGTGTCAAACAATTACAATGCGATACAATTGCGATACAATTGCGATTCAATTATGCCATTCGTAAATTAGCAACTTGGGCCCCAGGTGTATAGCTTATGATTCGGGTAATATTATAGGTTAAAGGTTGCTTCACACATATCAGTGAAGCCACAGTTCCGACACAGTACCGGCACAGTGTTTTTCATACATTCTCTATGAATGCAACCCCACTTGTCAGTGATAATGCTCTCAGTGTCAGTGCCGCCACCGGCAAATCACGGACGTATTCGTTTTGAAAAAAATCATAGACAATGTTTAAAATAATATTTTCACTCCTCTTGCTCAAAAATACCGTCATTGTAGCGTTGTTAAGCGAGGCTAAAATAGCTTTTCTTGCCCTAGGGGAAAAAGTATTTTTTTTTTAAATTTTTGTCTGTTACATGACAATGAGCCTACAAAAACGAAAAAGTATTTAGTCATATGTAGAATAATCAAGAATAAAGACTCGACTTATTACTGTTTACTTAGATCAACAACTCTTTTGAGATAGTTTTTATTAATATTTATGGTAAAATTAGTAATCATTTGAATCTATGGACAACACAGACCACGCCCACACAGTCCATGCTTTAGTAAGAAACAACTGCACAGTCTGCACATGTGCTTAGGTGGTGAGCCTTTAGCCCGTTAGTCGCTTTGACGACACCAAAGGGAAGAAAGGGGTTGGTAGTATTATTTAGATGAGCCCATCGCCGCTCTATGCTGTTGTATGTATGTGCAGTCTTTAGTCCATTAGTCGCCTTTTACGAGACCCAATGGAAGGGAGGGGTTGGTAGTATTATTTTGATGAGCCCATCGCCGCTCTATGCTGTTGGATGTGAAAAAATGAAAATGAAAATGAAAATGTTTATTTAGCAAAAAACATAACTTAAGCCGAGGTACAAGATTGATCAGTGACTCCCACACAAAGCTAGGCCTGACTCGTGGGAGTCAATTATTTTACAAAGCAATGTATCTGAATAGTGGATATTCGTCATGAACAATAATAGTATACAAAAATAATGACAACATTATACAATAATCATATATATGATCTTGACCATGCAAAGCGCGAATGCGGAGTGCGAGTGTGAAAGTGTAATGGGTAACCCTGCCATTGACTCAGGACTGGGACTGGGATCGGACAGCAGCGACAAGACTGCCACGGCTCACACTGGATCGATCCCATACTAACGCCCGGACGTAGGCTTGTGTACTAATTTTTTATGCAAATATGATATTCAAAGTATGCAATCGTGTGTAAATTATATCAATCTAAAATATTAGTTAAGACATGTAATGGTTTAAACATTATTTGAAAGAGATATCCCGGTTTGATTTTTTTTTACTATGGGAATAAACATTCTAAAAATGATTTCTCAAATCGCCCGTATATGCACGTGTTCTAGTTGCTATAAATGGCTTCCCCAATAGCTAAAGCACATTTTCCTAGAACATTCTTGCTACCCCTAGCGACCACTTCTCAAGTTATTCATTGATTTGTATTTTTTTTAACTTTTACCAATCTTAAGGTTATTTGAATAACTAATAAGAGCAATAACGAGGTTACGATTCGTGATTTTTATTATTTACATGCTCTAATACCTGTGGCAAGGTAATTATTAACTTTTGTTATAAAGTTACGTTTATATTATTGCATTTGAAAATTAATATGTTACATATATTCAGTAACTATCAAGTGACTGTTACATGAATATCCAGTGATTGCCTTACTCTTGAGGGTAGTTGAAGAAAAATACCAACAAATGTTATAAAATACGATGGTACTATTGTATACATATTGCATACAACACAATTCATTTCGTGTTTGAAGATTTTGTTTTGTGCGCTATAATAATGTCTTCTTTCCAAGGTTTAAGTACTAACTTAGATATTTACAAACTACAGTAATATGTTAAATTATCAGTTTTTGACAAAGGAGCTTAAAACTTAAAACAGTTAACTACCGTAAACGAAAATATTTTGCTGGAATGGTGTAGAAAATTTTGCTTTCGAGTACACCAAAGATAAAGAAAAGAAAAGATAAGACAAAGTACTGAATATAATATGTAACATATTAATTTTCAAATGCAAAAATATAAACGTAATTTTATAACAAAAGTTAATTCTTACCTTGCCACAAGTATTAGAGCATGTGAATAATAAAAATCACGAATCGTAACCACGTTATTGCTCTTATTAGTTATTCGAATAACCTTAAGATTGGTAAAAATGTTAAAAAAATACAAATTGATGAATAACTTGAGAAGGGGTAGCAAGAATGTTCTAGGAAAATGTGCTTTAGCTATTGGGGAAGCCAATTATAGCAACTAGAACACGTGCATATACGGGCGATTTGAGAAATCATTTTTAGAATGTTTATTCCCATAGTAAAAAAAAATCAAACCGGGATATCTTTTTCAAATAATGTTTAAACCATTACATGTCTTAACTAATATTTTAGATTAATATAATTTGCACACGATTGCATACTTTAAATATCAAATTTACATAAAAAATTAGTTTACAAACCTACGTCAGCCGTTAGTATGGGATCGATCCAGTGTGCGGCTGTCCACTACCAGTTGGAAGGCTTTGTTATGCCGTAACCTTAATATGAATAATTATAACCTATGTATGTGCAATTTTTAGTCCATTAGTCGCCTTTTACGACACTGAAGAGAAGAGAGGGGTTGGTAGTATTATTTTAATGAGCCCATCGTCGCTCTATGCTGTTGCATGTATGTGCAGTTTTTAGTCCGTTAGTCCCCTTTTACGACATCGAAGAAAAGTGAGGGGTTGGTAGTATTATTTTGATGAGCCCATAGTTGCTCTATGCTGTTGGATGTATGTGCAGTCTTTAGTCTGTTAGTCGCCTCTTACGACACTGAAGAGAAGAGAGGGGTTGGTAGTATTATTTAATGAGCCCATCGTCGCTCTATGCTGTTAGATGTATGTGCAGTCTTTAGTCCGTTAGTCCCCTTTTACGACATCGAAGAAAAGTGAGGGGTTGGTAGTATTATTTTGATGAGCCCATAGTTGCTCTATGCTGTTTTATGTATGTGCAGTCTTTAGTCTGTTAGTCGCCTCTTACGACACCGAAGGGAAGAGAGGGGTTTGGTAGTATTATTTTGATGAGCCAATCGCCGCTCTATGCTGTTGGATGTATGTGCAGTCTTTAGTCAGTTAGTCGCCTTTTACGATACCCAAGGGAAGAAAGGGTTTGGTAGTAATAAAAAAACTACCAAAAAAATTTGGTCTAATCGTTGATATACATACCTACCATTTTTCTACAGAAGAAATCTACGTCTCACCTACATAATAATATATACAATTATATTGATACATATTCGCTTTTAATTGTTAATTTTTAAATATTTTCTGAGCTACATTTATAACCAGCAACTTACTAATACATCACAGCTAAAATATTTTTCCCATTAACTCGGGTAACAGTTGAGCAGCTGGCAACAAATTTTTCACGCACACTAGCATCCTTGCATTTTGTCATAAACACACTACAAAAATAAGTTGCCGCATTTACGGAGCTGTGGTTTATAGGTAGCGCGGTATCTAGACGAGCGCAGCGAGACCAATCATTCATCTATGTCTATTTCATATTTTGCTTATTGGTAGGTACAAAATATTGTGATTTCATGTGTAATGTTATAAATGGGTGAATCCTGCGTTCTTCGCGTCAAAGCCGTGGCATTTATTTTTTTTCGTGACTGGGAAAACATAAATTACATGACAAGAGAAGGTTTAAAAACGAGTCATTCTATCAATAAGGCACGGTAATTATGCACAGTAATTAATTGTCATAGAATATGTGGTCAGATCAACGACCGATAAAACAGAACCATGGCTTAAATCCACGGATTTTACAGCCATGGATCTGACGACAATTTTGAAAATGAAGTATCTTATACACCGAGATTTTTCATTGGTTTTGGAGCCGAAAACGTTATAATACAAAAAAAGTGTTATACCTATTTATGAAATAATAATCGCTTTACGAGCAAAGAAAAAATAAATGTAAAAATGACTTTTTTGTCGAAAACACGTAGTAACGTTCTCCTTATGTAGATAATACGAGTAGTCGTATACCGTGACCCCTATGAACTTACCCAACCGGCCACCTGCGCCGGCGGCGGGGCGTGGGGTAGGCGGAGCGTTTGAAGCGCCTCGGTCATTGACTTTCATAAGATCGTCCGGTACTAAGGGTTCTTAAATTTTGTAATGATATTTTTTTATGCTCATATTTTTAGTTTTACATGCTAAATTCTAGTGATGATAAACATGAACAGGGTTTCGGCTCCAAAACCAATGAAAAATCTTGGTGTACTTATATAACTATAAATAAAATCGTATTAATTTTGATTTCAATACCTACTCAGGGATGAATGCAATTATGCTCTCGGGACAGTTAAGTTTAACTATTCTTAATTTAGTAGCAAAATAAGACTCAAATTTACCTACCTACCGAACCAAAGTTTAAAAAATTTTAAAGAACTTAAAAATAAAGTATTTGCGCGAAAGCTAGCGTCACCTCCTTTCTGACGAAGTGCTGCAGCACTACTTGCGATGGTTTGAACCAAACACGAGACTCTTACCACGTATTCAATGAAGTAGGTAAACGTAATTTCGTCGCGCGATTCAACATTTGCCCAGCGCGTGACATTTTATTGAACGACTACAGATACAAGGGTTTTGATTATATTAAAACAATGAATACATGATTTGATAGATGCACTCTTTCCGTGTTCAATAAAGTATTTATAAACGCAGTCTTATAAATGTAAAAAATATAATACACAATAACACACCGAGCGCCACGCGTGTGACATGTAAAAAACTTGTCAAATCACCCCATTTTTCAGTTTCAAATGAATGTATAAACAATTCATACTGTAAAATATTGATTTCAATTGATATGCTTCAACCTTCATAAGTTAAGTAAACTTATAAGTGCTAAATTAATTTAGTGTGTTGTATATTATAATTTATATTATGCTGTGACCCTTAAAATCAAGTGTCCCAGGATTGCCCCAAATTAAACAAATACTTCTGTAACACGTTGACTGCCAAAAAATTAGTTTGTCTAGCAATTGAAATTTAATTGTTTGTCGGTCACCGGTGCCCCCAATGGCGCTTAAAGTCTTTAAAATTGTTTTATTTCTACTTTCTTGGGGTTTAAAAGAAACAGGGAAAAAATAACTTATTTTTAGCTCAAGATTGAAAAAACGGAACCCGACACCCAAAACGCTGACTAACCATGTTTGTGAACCATGGAAGTGATACCATAAAATGGGGTAACTTTGATCAATTTTCAAATTAAAACGGTTTTATTTCTGTAATGTAAGGTTTAAATAAGAAATGAAAAATGCCAGTATCGGTTTTTTGCTGTCTTTTCAAATGCAAGGAAAAAAGTTTTTTTTAATCATTTGTTTCTAAGAAAAAAAATAAAATTAAGGTGATCAAGTTAAGGCCGATGTCGGGACTACTTTAATCACCCTATATTTCATAACGGGATTTAGAAAGTAACCCCCTAAATAACTAAAATAAATAAGAAATAAAAAAAATCGTATCGCAGGTTATTGTGCTAAAGTTATTAATGTATATTGGGGTAACTTTGATCATTGATACAAAACCACTTATTGAATAGAATGTTTTAATAAAAATTTAAAATTAACTAATTGTTGGTAGGAAGTAAATATTAATCTGTGCTATATGGAATATAAAACTCTTCTGCAGCACCACAAATGGTAAATCTGCCATCTACAACATCTTGTACCTTTTGCCTCTTCTTCTTTGGATTCTGCATAATTTGTATAATTACGACTTCCTAGTGGCTCTTTATAATTGCGAGGCATTTTACTGTAACTTACAATAAAAGAAAAATTAAAAACAAGTAATAAAACTGTATTATTACACAAACTTAACAAAAAAGGGGTAACTTTGACTAACGGGGCGACATTGATCATATGATCAAAGTAAACACGTACATCTGATCAAAGACACCCCTGATTATTTGCATACCTTTAAAATAGGCATAAAATCAATAAAAGCACTTGTTCAAGCGTGTTTCACTTTCTCAAAAGTGTATACTTTAAGGTAAAATAAACAACATTAAACGAAAAACTATTGATTTTGAAGTGCGTTAAGAGTTTTCCTCACCTTGAAAATTGCTTGTCATCAGTGCACTTTTTAAATATTTTTTTTATAAAAAACACCTGCACTTTGCAAACGTTATGAACGCCATTTACTTTTAAAACTATTAGTGCTGCCAACCCAACAATAAAAAGCGCTCGGATGCGTTCAGAAACTAATAATTACAAGATTTTTTGAAAATAGGAAGTTGTTTTCAATGTTACCCCGTAATATCAAAGTAACCCCCATTCTACGGTACCTATAAATATTTTACAAAAAAAAGTCCCGTCCGCCATCTTAGATCTCGAGATAGATGTTGTATTCGAAATCGGCACCCCTGAAAAACATGGAAATGGTACCCTTATTGATTTTACATAGAAAAGTCACATCCGCCATCTTGGATCTCGAAATAGATGTTGTATTTGAAATCGGCATCCCCGAAAACTATGGAAGTGATACCCATAATTATTTTACATAAAAAAGTCGAGTCCGCCATCTTGGATCTCGAAATAGATGTTGTATTCGAAATCGACACCCCTGAAAAACATGGATATGATTACCCATATTGATTTTACATAAAAAAGTCGAGTCCGCCTCGAAACGTCTCGACTGTGATTTTTGCGTAAAATGGCCAATTTTAGCGTTCTTGATCTCAGAAACAAAAATATATTAACAATTTTTACTTATTGAATAGTGTAGTGTAGTTATTGGCATAGTTAGTAGAGGCCTCGCTTTTTGTAAATTTTGCTTAACTTTTTAATTTAACCCAAACTTGCAGAGATAGATTTTCATAAAATGCGCGAAGGCACTTTTTTGAACTCCTAGATTTAACTTACTGTTCTAAACAAATGAAATAAAAAAATTAAGGTGTTATCTCTTATCTAGTCCTAATTGTTCGTAGCAGCCGCGGAATTTTTAGATATCATTGATTTTATAAAGAAAAAAAAACTTACTTTTAACCAAAAAACTTCGAAAATCGCTTTAAGTTTTCTCCTATCTACGATAATATTATTGAGCAAAATTTATACCAGAATAATTGTTACTTCATGAGGAATAAATATTTTACTATGAATTTATTATCCTATTTCGATAAACACACGACGAATACAACTGCAAAATTACTACAAAATGCGATGCGCCGGCCGTCCGAACTCAGCTTATTCTCGTAGTCGGAGATTTGTAATATTAAGCATGATTTTATTATCCTATTTCAATAAAAACGATAAATACAACTGCAAAATTACTACAAAATGCGGAAATGGGCATTTTACGCAAAAATCACAATCGAGCTGTAATAGCATTAAAGGCCTCATGTTTGACTATAATTTTTCACAAATAAGTATCCTACTAATATTATAAACGCGAAAGTTTGAAAGAATTTATGGATATTTGTTACTCTTTCACGTAAAAACTACTCAATGTATTTGGATGAAATTCGGCATACAGATAGTTTATAACCTGGATTGACACATAGAATACTTTTTATCCCGAAATTCCCACGGGAACGTATGGATGGATGTTTGTTACTCTTTCACGTAAACACTACTGAATGGAATTGGATGAAATTCGGCATACAGATAGTTATAACCTGGATTAACACATAGGATACTTTTTATCTCGATATTCCCACGGAAAACGTGAACCACGCGGGTGAAACCGCGAGCGGCCGCTTGTATTATATATAGGTGATACGAAGTTCACCGGGTCATCTAGTTTACCTATAAAAAAACACACAGAACTACAGGTACTTAGTAGTTTCCTGCCATTGGATGATACAGATATTTTCTAGTTTCTTAACATAAAAAAGAAACGTTTAGTTAGTCTTTTTATGCCCACCAAGAAATAATTCAAAAAAGCATAATATGTTGAATTGTTTTTTTTTAAACTTTGATTTTTTATAAGTATTTCAGATAAAACAAAAGCAATAACAACAATCCATGTAAATTTTCCACTCAATTATGAGTGTGTGTGTTGTTATTGCTTTTGTTTCATCTAGACATAGGTATATATAATCAGTCTAGCAAATAACTCCACTCCGCCTAATTTCAAATAGAAATGGAGTTCACTGTTGTTTCACGAAGACACATCAGTCGCCCTAACCGTGTCGTGTAGCGGTGAAAGAAACTACCACCCCCTCTCTTCCCTTCATCATCATCATCAGCCTATAAACGTCCCACTGCTGGGCACAGGCCTCCCACGTGGCCAATAGCACGTGGGGATATTGGGCCATAACCCACCACGCTGGCCCAATGCGGGTTGGTGGGTTTTAACGACTGCCATCTTACGACAACAACCGGGACCAACGGCTTAACGTGCCTTCCAAAGCACGGAGGAGCTCGAGATGATTTAATTTGGTCACCCATCCAGCGACCCGGCATTGCGAAAGTGGCTTAGCAAGCAAGATCGCAAGCCGAACGCGCTAGCCGCTGCGCCATCGAGCTTCTCTCTCTCTTCCCTTGGGTGTCGTAAAGTTGTGATTATTATATGTATGTATGTTTGTTTGTATACAAATGTTAGAGAGTGTTAGTCGGGTCAAATTATGTGAGTCGGAATCGTAACAAATGGTAATAATGGTACCGACCTACGATAATAATCACGCTCGGTGATTATATTTTAATACTTTTCAGGGGAAATTATGAAAAATTAATCAGCCGGATAACCTATTCTTCTTTGTCACAGTATTATCAATGGACGATAAGATTTCAGTTTGCTATATAACGCTGGGTGGTTGTTGTTACTTCACATAACAGCACTGTCTTCGCTCTGCACCCGTTGCTACTTCGATTCATTCTCCAACATGCTGCGTTTGGTATATTTTTTCGCCGCTATCTTGGCCGTGCAAGGCCAGAGTACTAGTGTCAGCCAGTGTAAGTAATTTAAGGCATATTTTATCTAAAATTTACGCGAAGGCTACTTTTATACATCGAAATGAGCCCTTAAAAGTCCTTCCTGGACTTCATTTCCACTCAACATCAGGTGGAGTGTTGTCAACTGCCATGCTACGTATAAAATGAAAGTTCAAAAATGTATCATGTAATTCATTGTTATTTAGTCGGCCCGTATAGGCTGTTCCTACTATTATGACCGTTTAACATGTCTGTGTAGGTACCGCTAACCCAGGGTCACTGCCCACCAACACCTACATCGAGGGCTGTTCCACGCCGCCGTGTCTGCTGCCACAGCTGCAGGATGCCGTCATCAACATTCAGTTCCAAGCACGTTAGTATACAACAAATGCAGTATTCGTTATCTTACATTGTATATTCGCGAACGTTACATACTCTGGTCAGATCGGAGCCGTTCTCGTAAAAGGTTTGGTCAAGAGTAGGTACTCTAAACCGGCAAAGAATTTTGACGACCTCCTTGGTCGAGTGGTTTGTACACCGGTTTTCATGGTGTCGCCATCTCTGAGGTCCCGGGTTCGATCCCCGGTCGGGTCAATTTAGAGAAAAACTGTTTTTCTAAATTGATTTCGGGTCTGGGTGTTTTTTCTATGTTTATGTATATTTATCCGTTATCTTACCATATAAACGAGTTTCACAAGAATACTCATCTTGGTGTAGATAATTGGTGTGAGCGTAAACAAAATTTATTTATTATTTATTTATTTAAAGAATGTATTAAGAATGTTACGAGAGTAAATGAAGAAAAGCCGATCCGTAGTTCAGTGGTTGGCACGCCGGGTCTGGCGTCGCGCCATCTCTGAGTTCTCGGGTTCAATTCTCCTTCGAGTCAGTTTACGAAAGACTGTTTTTCTAAATTGATATCGGGTCTGGGTGTTTTCTATGTTTATCCGTTATCTAGTAAACGATTAAACAAGGTCCACAATAAGCTCAATTTGGGCTGGACATTAGTGTGAGCGTAGAAAGTAATTATTATTATAAGTTATTCTTGATCGGAACGTGAGGTTCAAAGTGAGAGGCAAAGTTACGATCGAGCTTTAGAGAATCGACATGCAGCAGCGAGGCTGCCTTAAATGGAGATGCGGCTTTAGAAGAACTTACACTATCTCACTTAATTTATTTTATTTGCAGCCCGTGACATTTCAAGCATGACGACCCTAGCCACTGCTTACCTAAGAGTTGGCCTGATATCTATCCCCGTGCCATATGATCTGCTAGAGAATGCGCTCACCTGCAACTTCCTACAGGACGCATCGTGTCCTGTGAATGAAGGCGACGTGATAGACTACACCCTAAAGATGTACATTGAACCGATCTTTCCTGTTGTAAGTATCAATGTACCTACGTTTTTACTACATTAGAGGCACAGACAAATTATAGGTTATGCAGCAATCATATGCAAAGCGGGCTCCACATTCGCCCACGAATTGCGCTGCGAAAATGTACCTTTTTTTAAAGTAACTATGTTGTTTTTAGAAATATTTTATTCTTTGTTCGAATATTTTAATTGTTATTTAGTTTACTCGGTTTGGTTGGGTAGGAACTGTTTTAAGTCCGCCTGGCTAGTTACCACCGTCTTATCCAAATATGTCGCTTTGTCTTCAATGTTACTAGCATTGTTGTGTTCCCACAGTTAGAGATAAGATAGCCAGTTGCTCAGTAGTTGAGAAATCCGGGTGAACATACATATAATCACGACTATTATCCCCGAAGGGTTAGTCAGAGACTAGGCAATGAGGACAGCAAAAGCAGTCCTCTACCATAGTCAACTTTTCACCAAATTGCACATGTACTCAGCGTGACAGGTGGCGAGAGCCTATCGCCGCTATATGCTGTTAGGTGTATGTGCAGTATTTGGTCCGTTAGTCGCCTTTTACGACACCCAAGGGAAAAGAGGGGGGTGGTAGTATTCTTTCACCGCTATGCGACACGGGTGAAGTGCGCTTCCTTATTTAAGGCCAAGTGTTTACCCTTCAAATAATCAGCCTATAAACGTCCTACTGCTGGGCCCAGGTCTTCCCACATAAGGAGTTTAACCTCCCCACGTGGGAAGGCCTGGGCCATAACTAACCACGCTGGCCCAAGTGGGTTGGTGGGTTTGGACGACTGCCATCGACTGCCGTTCCGAAGCACGGAGGAGCTCGAGGAGTTTTTTTTTGTTCACCTAACCAGCGCTTACCCTTACTTATTAATTAAGAAAAACCCAGAGCATGGTCAAGGGGACTTTGTACCTCTTTCTCACGGAAACTTCACGTAATATATATTGTTCACACGTTTGTTTTCAATTTAAAAGCTGTAAGGCTACTCATTATAAAACTATACTAACAACACAAGGGAAGAATACTACCACCCCCTCTTTTCGCTTGGGTGTCATAACGGATAACAGCATAAAGCGGCGATGGGCTCACCACCTGTTACGCTGAGCACATGTTCAGTTGATATTTAGTGAAACGTGGAGTGTGGCAGTGAGCTGCTTTTGCGTTCCTCATTGCATAGTCCCTGATGGGATTATAGTCCCCTTTGGGGATTATAGTCGTGACTTATGTATGTTTACAGGTTCTGCCACCCCGCACCGGTGCGGACAAACCATTAAATTTCAACTGTGTCTGGTGTGTGGCAGTCAATGTGATAAATGTAATTTTTTCTTCTAGGGTATTCAAGTCACTGTGGAGTTCAGGGTGGTAGACGAGAACAACGCACCAGTATTCTGCGTGCGATTACCGATAACAATTGGCGCGCCAGTCAACACAGCTGGAATTGCTACAGGAAACTAAAACCTATTTACTTAATTATATGAATCTTAGTTTACGAAATGTTTTTTAATGTTCTCAAAATTATGTAAATTTCTTTAATAAGGATTACTGTTGCGTATATGTGTATTGTTCTTTGTCAAATAAACGATATTATTGTTATATTATAATTATTATCCTAATAATATTATAAACGCGAAAGTTTGTGAGTATGGATGGATGGACTTATGATGGATGTTTGTTACTCTTTCACGTAAAAACTGCTGACTGGATTTGGATGAAATTCGGCATACATATAGTTTATAACCTGGATTAACACATATAACACTTTTTATCCCGATATTCCCACGGGAACAGGAACCACGCGGGTGAAACCGCAACCGACCGCTAGTGTTCACATAATTACATTAATCTTAGTTTACGAAATGTTTAACGCAACTGCTTATGTAAGTATTCTCTTGAACAAAGTTATAATAAAGTAGCATAAAACCACAAACATATTTTTTATTAAAAAAGTAGCTTTTGGCCGCGGCTTCGCTCGCGTCAAAGTAGATTTGTCTATCAGTTCTGTTACGATTCAAGAAGCATTCACGTAAATCTTTTACGTACCTTATTTAATTCAGGTAGTTAGTCAATTCCGGGTTAATACATCGATAGATAAGAAAGAGGTAAATAACTTAGAAGTTAAAAAGTTACTAAAGGAAAAAAGTGTGCTGGCGGAACTGTGTGTTAACAGCTCGTTAAGATTGAAAACTGTACATTCCGCACATTTAGGAGCGTAAAGCGGTGAAGGGCTCACCACCTATCATGCTGAGCACATGTGCAGTGCAATTGTTATTTTGTGAAACGTGGGCTGTAGCAATGCACTTCTCTTGCGGTCCTCATTGCCTAGCCTCGGACTAACAGTTTACGAATAAAAGTGAGTAGGTGATAAAAGTCGTGAGTATTTATGGAGTATGATGTAAGGTTCTGCCTTGCCACAAATTGAGATCCCACTTTATTGAAATTGAAATGTTTCATTAAAACTGTTTTAACGGGACCTAACACGATTAACTTTGTAAGTAAGTACATGTATCAGTTCGCTTGTGACCACGGCCGCAGAATCGCGGCCGAAACGTCAAGCAGTAAGTAGATATGTACTTACTTTCAAAATTTATCGTGTTAGGTCCCGTTAAAACAGTTTTAATTGAAATGTTTCGTTAAATAGGATGTTTATTTTATGTACTGAGCAGTTAGTGAATTAGCAGCAGTCTTTAAGAATCAAGAACCAATTTCATTTATTTAGGTGAGGCCATTTTAGGTTACAGCACTTATGAATGTCATTATGCCATCGGTTCGTAAGTCTATCTATGGGGCGGGAGCCTTGTACTGAGAACCGGCAAGAAACTCAGCAAGGGCATTTCTTTTCTCCCTTTCTTTTACAGCGTCAATTAGAATTGAAAAATTCCCTTCCTATCGTAAAAGGGCATTTTCCATTACAATAATAAAAACATAAAACAACGACAACGACATCAAAATAAAAAATGCAATAATAAAAATAAAAAAATCAGGTGTTCATCTATATAAAACATTGATGTATAAAGCTAGATAAGACACCGCGAAGCAAGTTTGTGCGCACTCAGGTGCGGTCCATGGACCGCACCTTGTTTAGTCACTTCCGAGCGATTGCGGTTACATGATATAGACGTTTCACTAAGAAAAAAATAAATATGCCTTCTTGTGTACTCAAAGGTTGTTCGAATCACTCAAGAAACACAACAAAAAGTCTAGGTGTAACATTTCATCGGTAAGTACACGAAACACTACTTGTTTTAACTCAAAAATAAAATATTTCCAACCTCCCTAAACACGAAGCTATCGTCGCCATTTTTTCAACGCAAATCATAGACTATAAAAACAGACCGCGCAAATGAGTTTCTGCCTAATATGCCTAATTTTGTTTGTAGTATGAAAAAAATATTTGTTGTTATTTTATGTGTAACGCATAATGTCATGTCTGACAATTTAGACTACGTGATATTATTGTAAAAAATATGAGTCAATGAAACAATTAATAAATAATTTATTGTTAATTGGAACGTATTGACACTCAATACTGAATTTTAGTTCAAAACCACATAACACGATAGTGAACTAAACTTATGTTTTAGGTATACCTTATGAGAATCCCATATTACGTAACTAAATAACTTTTACGTACATACACCCAAGATAGTGGAAGAATATTCTGAATTAATAATCTGTACTTACAAGTTACCTATTTATAGTTATTTGATTGGTGTTTTTTCTACAAGCTTACTCTTTTTTGTAGTTTCCTTCGGCCTGGCCATGAAAACAGAGAAAAATGGATAAGATTCGTACAAATTAATCGTAACGAGGAAACATGGTTACCATCTGACCATACTTACATATGTTCATTGCACTTTAAAGAACAAGATAAATACAGAACAAAAGCCGGACGAACTTTTTTAAAGAAATCAGGATTACCACATGACGACACAACCGTTAGATTTATTTAATGGCTTATCACGTGGGGATATTGGGCCATAACCCACCACGCTGGCCCAATGCGGGTTTTTGAGTTTTAACGAATGCCATCTTACGACCACAACCGGGACCAACGGCTTAACGTGCCTTCCGAAACGGAGAAGCTAGAGGTGTTTTTTTTTTCAAATTGGTCACCCATCCAGCAACCCGGCATTGCGAAATCTGCTTAGCGGTCAAGATCGCAAGCCGAATGCGCTAGCCGCAGCGCCATCGAGCTCCTTTTTAATGCTATGTTAAGCTTGTACCTATGAGATTTATTGGAATGACTCCAAATGTTCCCTGTGGAGTAATAATAAAAAATTTAAATGTTTCTTTCAGCGTCTATCACCTTCTCCCGGACAATTAGAACCCATATCCGAACCAGTAACGGATTCTGAATCTATATTCGACACTCCGAAAAACATAGTACTTAAAAAAAAGTTATCGAAGGAAACTTCAGGTAGAAAAAGACTTGCAGATAAAATCAAGAAATTAAATCGTCAAAACAGATACTTACAGAAAAAATGCCGATCTTATAAAACAATTGTAACCAGTTTGAAAGAAAAATTTAATATCGATTATCATACTGAACTTAATTTAATGGCCATTGCTGAGACTGTAGAGCTGCATAAATCTTTATTAACGACAAAGAGGCATAATAAACGCCAATTAATATATTCAGTACCGCTTCGAAAATTTGCCTTAACTTTGCATTATTACTCCCCAGCTGCATATAAATATGTTAGAGAAACATATAATAAAGTTCTTCCACATCCAAGAACAATCAGCAGATGGTATTCTACAGTTGACGCGGAGCCTGGTTTCACAACAGAAGCTTTACGAATTTTAAAAAAGAAATGCGAAGTAAATGAAAAGCCTGTCATATGCTCATTGGTGTTTGATGAGATTGCTATAAGAAAACAACAGCTGTTTCATAATAAACGTAAACTTGGCGCTGTCAATTTTGGTGCAGGCCCTTTAGAAGGTGCAGACGAGGATACACTAGCATCGCAAGCTTTAGTTTTCATGCTTGTTTCTCTTAATGAAAGCTGGAAATTGCCTGTGGGTTATTTTTTAATAGCTGGTATTACTGCTGAAACTAAAGCTAATTTAATAAAAATCTGTTTAGAAAAATGTCACGACGTCGGCGTAGAAATTGTAAGCGTCACTTTTGACGGATGTCCAGCTAACTTTAAAGCTGCTGAGCTTTTAGGCTGTCGGTTGTCCAATCCAAATAATTTAAAGACCTACTTTTTACATCCAAGCACATCAGAAAAGATTTGCATATTTTTAGATCCTTGTCATGTTATTAAAATTATAAGGAACACATTCGAAAAAAAAGGGTATTATTTGATGAGAATGACAAAAAGATAAAGTGGCAACTTTTGATTAATCTAAATAACTTACAGCAGAATGAAGGTCTTAGATTTGCCAACAAATTAACGCCCCGTCATATATTTTTCCGCAACCAAATCATGAAAGTGAAGCTTGCTACTCAGTTGCTAAGTATGAGTGTCGCGAAGGCATTGACTTTATGTGATGAAGTACTAAAATCAAATCAGTTTCACGATTCATCGGGAACTGTAAATTTTATCACATTGATTAATAACTTTTTTGATATTATGAATTCTAGAAAATTCTATTTTAAAGGCTATAAACGGCCTGTAGATATCGTAACAGTTTTGAAATTTTTGCAATGTTAGATAAAATAAAATCATTCATACTTCAACTTAAATTTTATATAAAAACACGTAGAATCATAAAAAGAAAAAATCAGGCACCAAGAATAATTATAAATATATCCAAGAAAAAAGTGGTTGATACGATTAATAACAGAGGATTCCTTGGTGCGCTCATATGTATTGAGTCGATCAAAACTTTATTTAATTACATAATAAGTGAAAAAAAGAAATTATTGTACATTTCAACCTATCGCCTAAGCCAAGATCATTTGGAACTATTTTTTGGAATAATTAGAAAACATGGTGGGTACAATAATAATCCCAATGTTCTCCAGTTTAGAGCTGCGTATAAAAAGACACTTAATCACTTGGAACTGCGATCATCATTTACTGGTAATTGTCTCCCTTTGGACAACTATCACATTTTAAATGCATCTTCAGAACATATTATCAACAACACAACTCCCACAAATATTCACAACGAACCATCATATGAGGTTTTAGAGACAACACGTATCTTTGAGTCAGATTTAGAAGCAGAAACCAATTGTACTATTTTCGCAAACATGTTGAATCATGACACCATAACAATATCATCTAAACTTATTGTAGGTTACATTTCTGGATTTGTATCAAGAGCATTAACTAAACAATTGAAATGTGAAGAATGTATAGACAGCTTAACTACATCACATAAACTTCCGCATCACAAACTTATCTGTATTAAAGACACCCAGGGTTATGTTACTCATCGGAAAATGTTTACAAAATATGCCTCTCTACGGAATTAGTAATACGTCAATTACTAAGAGAGAGTGGAGAAAAGGGTCTGTCTTCGAAATACGATTTTAAATACATTACTGTGAACACCTTAAAGTGTTTCATGAAGACAGACGTCTTTGATTGTTTATGTAATCATTCGCTTACCCAGCCTGCTACTTTTAATCACAGAACTCATTTGATACGTGCCATAATAAACAAATATACAAATATTCGACTCCATCACGAATCAAAAAAATATAACAGCAATATTACGACTAAGCGGCAAAAGCTTACTAAGCTTATACTGTTTAAAGGTACATAATATTTTTGTTACAATGTAACTCTAATTTTTTAAATAATTCTTATCTGAACCCCTTTTTTCTATGGCATTTTAATATGTGTAAGTCAGTTGTAAATAAATATATTTTATTTTATTCAACTTTTTTATTTACCTACTCCATGAGCTGTGACAAAAATACCTACTTATATTCGTAAAATAAGTAATTCCAGATGAAGCAGTATGGACTCATATCCATTAATGACATCTTATAATTATTGAAAAAGGAAAAGATTTCATAATTATTACTTATATAAATGTTTTTGCTAATAAATTATATACTTCTTTATTTTTAGTATTAATTTACTCATTTTAAAATATTACAATTAACAACATTCAATAAAATATTGATTTGTATATTTTTTTAACAATATTCTTTTACAATACGATAAAACTATATTCAATAATGTGTCGCATCTGCGCGCTCTCGGACTACTCTATATCAACCAAGCCCCCGCCCCCAACGTACCACGTGATGCCCGCTGTCATCTAGCTGAGCACAATCTTTGTATGGGGCGTCTACTCTAGTTTAATACCTCAATGATATAAAATAATCAATGTAATCAATCAATCAAATTGGATATCTGGGTCATATTATAAGACATGATAGATACCAACTGCTTCAATAAGCGATTTTCCGAGATCAAAAAAAAAAAGAAATTGGTTCGTAAATGACTTCATAGATGGCGCTTAGCATAGATTAGTATGGCGCTTAGTAAAAGGCGGGTTCATGAAGAGCACGTGTATGGCTGCGTAATATTTATTCTATTCCAAAATAGAAATAGGTTCTGGATGTCCTGAATATAAATAGGTAAGTAAATACTATTTTTTTATTATTTTGGTAGACAAGTAAAAGTGTAGAATTTATTACAGCCCATAAGTAGCCCAGCTTTCATAAAACGACATCTATCGAGTGTTTTTGAACTAATTTTTACTTTTTAATTTGGGCTGTCAGAAAATCGCCCATTGATTATGATGGGTAAAATAAAAGGGAAAAGACGCGTCGGCAGACGGAAGAAATCTTGGCTAAGAAACATTCGGGAATGGACCGGAATCACCAGCGTGGAAAAACTGTTCCGAATAGCGAAGAACAAGGATGAATTCAGCAAGCTGACGGCTGACCTCCAGTAATGCAGTGCCACCATAAGGAGAAAAAGAATCAATGTCTTACAATACAGAAAAATAAAAATAAAACTACAACTACTAATATACTAATAATAAAAATAAGTTAGCAAGAGCAGACCAGCCTCCACAGGCGGCACCCGTTCACGAGTATGACATGTGAATCAGCCATCGCTTCGCTCAACCATGTTTTAGGGAACGTAACGACCCGACGCACATGCCACCACCGCAGAGACTGTTCAAACAAACGACAGAGACAGTGATCGGCCGGTTACAATATTATTAGCTAACCGGTCGTTAGGTGGTGTATTCATGATTGATAATCTTATTTAACTGATTTTAAAATTAAATAACATAAGTACATACATAACATCACGACTATTATCCCGCAGGATTAGTTAGAGACAAGGCAATGAGGACAGCAAAAGCAGTCCTCTACCATAGTCCACTTTTTACCAAATATCGATAGATGGTGAGCCCATCGCCGCTCTAAAAGTTGGGTAAGATATTAATTGGTAGGTAGTATTATTGTAACAAAGATCTGCCACCAACACATATCACAGTTACCTAATTAACTGAAAGAATACCGGCAACCGCTTCCCTTGGATGTCGTAAGAGGCGTCTAACCGACTAAAGACTACAACATCCAACAGCATAGAGCATCGATAGGCTCACCACTTATCACTCTGAACACATGGGCAGTTGTAATTTGGTAAAACACAGACACACACACCCCCACTAACACACACACACTCACCCCTGTTTGTACAGACGGCCCTTCGAGGCCTATGGTTTTATATAACCCATCCGAGGACTCTCTTAAAAACCATGTTAATGACCTTGTATTGTTACTTTGAAACAATAGAAAGAAACACAAAACACTTTGTGTTACAAAAACAAAAGAAAGGAAAGGAAAAAAGGTTACCGCCATCTTTCTTTTAAAAAAGAAAGATGGCGGTATAAGGCCGATCGCCGTAGGGTGTACCATCAGGCGCATTGTCTCCAAAATTTGTGTCAAACACATCCTTTCTGACCTTTCATCAAAATTTCAGCCCATACAACTCGGGTTCGGCTCGAAGGGTGGCTGCGAGGCCGCCGTTCACTCAGCCCGCACTTTCTTACTCAATGATGGTGGCGAAGTGCTGCTGAAGGTGGACATCAAAAACGCCTTCAACTCCGTAGACAGGGGTGCACTGCCGGCGAAAGTAAAAGAGGAAATACCTATATTTTTTAATTATATATGGCAATGTTACAGTGAACCAACTAAATTGATTCACCGTAACAATCTTTTACATTCCGCCGTTGGTTGCCAGCAGGGCGATCCTCTGGGTCCAGCTATTTTCTCTTTGGCTTTCCACCAAATGATTTCAAATCTAAATTCAAAATTTAACGTCTGGTACCTCGATGACGGCATTTTAGGGGGTAACTCCGACCTGGTTCTCGAGGACCTACAGAATTTAATAAACCAGTTTGGCACCATAGGTTTGGAACTAAATTTCTCGAATTGTGAATTATACATATCGAATACCGTGGCCCCGGACCGTAGAGCTCAAATTATTTCTGACTTTAGACTTCTGGCCCCCAACATCAAAATTCTTAGCGACGACTCATTGTTTTTATTAGGCGCACCACTTCTCGATGCTGCCATGCCGGCTTTTATTGATGATGCCATCGCTAAATTCAATTTAAATTCAGACCGTCTATTCCAAATTAATCCACACATGGCACTATTCATTATTCGTTTTTGTCTCTTTGTTCCAAAATTTACCTACGTACTCCGATGCTCGCAACCATGGCTTTTTCCGAACTTATTGTCAAACTTAGATATTCTGATTAAAGATACTCTAGTTAAAATTCTAAATTGTCCCATGAGCGACCGCGGATGGCTACAGGCTTCCCTTCCTGTACGCTTCGGGGGCCTAGGCATTAGAAATTTAAGCAGTGTGGCCCCGCCAGCGTTTTTGTCTTCTGCGCATAGCACGTACAATCTCTACCGGAAGATTATCAACCCATCCTTGGGTTCCGTAGAGTTGTCGTGTGTGTCGGATGCCAAAAACGCCTGGCTATCCATCTGTCAAAATTCAGACATCCCTTTGATGCCACCGTCGCAGAGGCAATGAGACGAGCCACTTTGCAAACTAGTTCTTAAGGAGCTTATATCCACTTCTGCTAATACAGCAGAACATGCTCGTCTCACTGCCGTCTCCGAGAGAGAGTCAGGCCACTGGCTCCAGGCATTACCATCTGCTAATGTCAGTAGCTTGTTGGACGGGCCGTCCCTCACTATAGCGGTTTGCCTCCGTCTTGGCGCCAGGGTAGTCCACCCTCATCGTTGTGTGTGTGGGGAGGCTGTTGACGAGATTGGCCACCGCGGCCTCTCATGCGCTCGCCGTGCTGGCCGTATGTTACGGCACTCCTCACTTAACAGCATCATCCGCAGTGTTTTTGCCACCGTTGGTGTACCGGCTGTCTTAGAACCAGCTGGTATCTCTCGCAGCGATGGCAAAAGACCTGACGGTATAACCATTGGACCTTGGAAACTTGGCAGGCCGTTGGTGTGGGATGCGACCTGTGCAGACACCGTGGCTCCCTCACATGTACGCGCAACCTCGCATCATGTCGGAGCTGCTGCGGTAAGTGCTGAAAGTCGCAAACGGAACGCGAATCTAGGCCGCAACTATATATATTTGTTCCGTTTGCGGTGAAGACATTGGGTCCATGGGGGCCGAAGGCAAAAAAGAGTTAAGTACTCGACTTATTGAAGCCTCCGGTGACAAGAAGGCTGGCAGCTACCTCTGCCAGCGTATCAGCCTGGCAATCCAAAGAGGTAACGTTGCCAGCATTCTTGGTATCGTCCCCATGAGCCCACAGTTGGAGGACATCTTTTATTTATAGGTTTATTTTCTATAGTTTTATAAATCGTCTAGTAAGGTTTAGACAATAAGTTAGTCACAATGTAGTCACTGAAAATATACAACATCACATAAAGAGACGCAGTCGTTATTAACCATCACCATGGCACCTTCCATCATTACAACCTCCTATAACTCGCCAGACGGAACAGTAGGCCTTGTTCTAAGTCCGCCTGGCTAGCTACCACCAACTTATCTTAGTAGGTATGTCGCTTTGTCATAACAACAATGTTATCAGCCGTTCGAGGTAAGTTAGCCAGTTCCTTAGTGGTTAAGGAAACCGGGAATAACGCGATTTCACGTGCCTTATCATCATTTTACTTAACATAAATCAGGTCCGGTCAAGTAACAAGCTTACGTACGTCAGGCCACATCGAATGTTAATTTCAAAATAAATGTTCTCGAATAGTACTTAAAACATGTTACGTTTACACATTACTGGTCTTTGCTATTATTTTATATTGCTATCTATCTATATTGCTATCTATATTACTATTGCTACTAAATGGTTCTCAATTGGCATGACTTTACCGGTTAGTAAAGAACCGTACACATCTGACCCGATTAACATTCCTATATCTGTATTTGTACTGCTAAAGTCGCTTAGGACTATACCTCTGTTCTGTAATTTATCTGCTAAAATACTACCATGTTTCAACTTTGGCAAATAATTACAAATCGACCTCTGCTCTAAAATTTCTACTGCCATACGTGCCTTCTTTATTAATGAGATGGACCAATAAAGTTCGATGAGTTTCCTTTTTTGAAACAATGCCCCCAAACAAACTATGTTGAATGATCTCAGTACCAATGGGTTTCATACATAGCTTATCAACTATGTCCTTACAAATAAATGATCTCTGAGCTCCTGAATCTAAAACGCCCTAACTGGTGTAATATTTTTATTTTAAATGATATTGACCTCTATAGTTTGCAATAAAACTGTATAAGTTCTTTGGCTTAAAGAGCTATGCGGTTGAAAGGTGAGTGTAGTTACATCAGTTGAAAGCTCTTTGTTATTACACATTAATGCAACATGCCTTCTAGAACATAATAAACACTTTAACCACGTTTTACAATTATACGCGTTATGTCCTACCTTTAGACAACGATAACAAGCCCTCTTATTTTTTTAAATTTCTTTGCGCTCTTCTAATGTCATTTTTTGCGCTTTGATACATTCAGATGACGCGTGCGATATCATGTCACACCAAACATACATTTTACACCCTGCCGTTTCAGTGCTGTTTTTAGTATTATTAGCAGTTTTAACTTGAGATGCCTTCTCCAATACCATAAAACATGCAGCAGAAGGCATCCCAGTCTCAATATTCTCACTTAAACTGCTCCTCAAAAAACCAGAACGAAATAATGCAATACGCTCTTCAGCCTCCACTTCTAAACGTAAAAATGACAATAATTGTGTTAGGAAGTTTTCATTAATGTCACCTTTGGTTCTCGACCTAGAATACGCTCTTTAGGACTTCCTCCGGTAAAGCTGACTCTACCATGGGGTAAAGAAATGCTGCGTATTTATCCTGTGTGACTCTAACCCTTGAATTTGTGTCATCAAATTATCGTAATGAAAGCGTAAAGAACAATTACCTAAGCTACCTTTTACTTGTCTCATTATCAATTCGAGAAGTTCGCGAATATAAAATTCAATGATTACTTCATCACGAACAAATCGTTGTTTTAATTGTTCCAAAGCTTTTGTATAATTTTTCCCACAAGGTGGAAATGTATCAATCAACTGCCGCGCACTGGAACCAACCTCCATTGCCTGTAGCAAAAAAGCAAATTTATCATCATCATCGATGGCCGGGTCAGCATGTATCTTCTTAAATTGACCCCAAAATCTCAACTAAGTTTTATATTCGCCATTAAACATGGGAATCTCTAGTTTCGGCAGGCGTAGATTTGAGTGGTGGGGAGCCTCTAACTGCTTAACATTCTTCGTCATCTCCTGTGACGTAAAAACTTTCCGTTGCAGTTTTTCATACTGTTGTTTGACTCGCAGCCATTTTAAACCATATTCTTCCATCTCATCGATATCTTTTTCATATTCATCTTCATTGCGGTCTGCATCTTTTAACCAGCTCTCTTTTATCTTACTGTCAATTTCTGTTAAGGCTACATACTTAATTTGTAGATGCTCATAATGTACGGCAGCCTCAACAAAGTCTTCTGCAACTAGAGCCTCCGACAATTTATTTACAGACCGACTAAAAAGCCGTCTCGCAGTTGTGCGCTCGATTAAGTACTTCTCCATATTTACAGAAATCATACAATTTCAAACAATCACGGTCGCCACATGTAAAATCTTAAGGTTTTATTTATTATAGTTTTCTCCATATCAAAGAACCTTAAGATTTTACAGAAAGTGTGTGAAAGTGAGTCCCCGGATTGTCATGTGTAGTCAGGCGATTGTGTCCTCACAGGTAAGGTACACACAGACGTCCTCGAAAAGATGTCTCCACAAGCGTTGGCAGTGTATAATAAGTTCACGCATTGGTCAAGAAAAGTTAATAAATAAAATGCTGCAATAACGCTAGACAAATAGACCTAATCATTAACAAAGTGTTTCAAAAAAACACTAAAAATTTAATTATACTATAAATAAAACAACAAAATAACTTAAATACTTAAACAAAATTAAACTACTTACCTAAACATAAAACTATAGAAAATAAACCTATAAATAAAAGATGTCCTCCAACTGTGGGCTCATGGGGACGGTACCAAGAATGCTGGCAACGTTACCTCTTTGGATTGCCAGGCTGATACGCTTGCAGAGGTAGCTGCCAGCCTTCTTGTCACCGGAGGCTTCAATAAGTCGAGTACTTAACTCTTTTTTGCCTCCGGCCCCCATGGACCCAATGTCTTCACCGCAAACGGAACAAATATAATATATAGTTGCGGCCTAGATTCGCGTTCCGTTTGCGACTTTCAGCACTTACCGCAGCAGCTCTGACATGATGCGAGGTTGCGCGTACATGTGAGGGAGCCACGGTGTCTGCACAGGTCGCATCCCACACCAACGGCCTGCCAAGTTTCCAAGGTCCAATGGTCATACCGTCAGGTCTTTTGCCATCGCTGCGAGAGATACCAGCTGGTTCTAAGACATTGATTCTTCTTCTCCTTATGGTGGCACTGCATTACTGGAGGTCAGCCGTCAGCTTGCTGAATTCCTTGTTCTTCGCTATTCGGAACAGTTTCTCCACGCTGGTGATTCCGGTCAATTCCCGAATGTTTCTTAGCCAAGATTTCTTCCGTCTGCCGACGCGTCTTTTCCCTTTTATTTTACCCATCATAATCAATTGAAGCAGTTGGTATCTATCATGTCTTATAATATGACCCAGATATCCAACTTGATTGATTGATTACATTGATTATTTTACATTTATGAACACATGAATTTTTTAATTTTATTATTGCATTTTTTATTTTGATGTCGTTGTCGTTGTTTTATGTTTTTATTATTGTAATGGAAAGTGCCCTTTTACGATAGGAAGGGAATTTTTCAATTCTAATTGACGCTGTAAAAGAAAGGGAGAAAAGAAATGCCCTTGCTGAGTTTCTTGCCGGTTCTCAGTACAAGGCTCCCGCCCCATAGATAGACTTACGAACCGATGGCATAATGACATTCATAAGTGCTGTAACCTAAATATGGTCTAACCTAAATAAATGAAATTGGTTCTTGATTCTTAAAGACTGCTGCTAATTCACTAACTGCTCAGTACATAAAATAAACATCCTATTTAACGAAACATTTCAATTAAAACTGTTTTAACGGGACCTAACACGATAAATTTTGTAAGTAAGACGTATCATACATATATAATTTTGTAAGGAAGTACATATCTACTTACTGCTTGACGTTTCGGCCGCGATGCTGCGGCCGTGGTCACAAGCGAACTGATATATGTACTTTCTTACAAAATTAATCGTGTTAGGTCCCGTTAAAACAGTTTTAATGAAACATTTCAATTTCAATAAAGTGGGATCTCAATTTGTGGCAAGGCAGAACCTCACATCATACTCCATACATACTCACGACTTTTATCACCTACTCACTTTTATTCGTAAACTGTTAGTCCGAGGCTAGGCAATGAGGACCGCAAGAGCAGTGCATTGCTACAGCCCACGTTTCACAAAATAACAATTGCACTGCACATGTGCTCAGCATGATAGGTGGTGAGCCCTTCGCCGCTTTACGCTCCTAAATGTGCGGAATGTACCTACAGTTTTCAATCTTAACGAGCTGTTAACACACAGTTCCGCCAGCACACTTTTTTCCTTTAGTAACTTTTTAACTTCTATGTTATTTACCTCTTTCTTATCTATAGATGTATTAACCCGGAATTGACCAACTACCTGAATTAAATAAGGTACGTAAAAGATTTACGTGAATGCTTCTTGTATCGTAACAGAACTGATAGACAAATCTACTTTAACGCGAGCGAAGCCGCGGCCAAAAGCTACTTTTTTAATAAAAAATATGTTTGTGGTTTTATGCTATTTTATTATAACTTTGTTTAAGAGAATACTTACATAAGCAGTTGCGTTAAACATTTCGTAAACTAAGATTAATGTAATTATGTGAACACTAGCGGTCGCTCGCGGTTTCACCCGCGTGGTTCCCGTTACCGTGGGAATATCGGGATAAAAAGTATTATATATGTTAATCCAGGTTATAAACTATCTGTATGCCGAATTTCATCCAAATCCAGTCTGTAGTTTTTACGTGAAAGAGTAACAAACATCCATCCATACTCACAAACTTTCGCGTTTATAATATTATTAGGATAATAATTATAATATAACAATAATATCGTTTATTTGACAAAGAACAATACACATATTATACGCAACAGTAATCCTTATTAAAGAAATATACATAATTTTGAGAACAGTAAAAAACATTTCGTAAACTAAGATTCATATAGGTACTTAAGAAAATAGGGTTTAGTTTCCTGCAGCAATTCCAGCTTTGTTGACCGGCGCGCCTATAGTTATCGGCAATCGTATGCAGAATACTGGTGCGTTGTTCTCGTCTACCACCCTGAACTCCACAGTGACTTGAATACCCTAGAAGAAAAAAATAATTTAACACATTGACTACCCTGACAAAATTGAAATTTAATTGTTTGTCCGCACCGGTGCGGGGTGGCAGAACCTGTAACCATACATAAGTCACGACTATAATCCCCAAAGAGGACTATGCAATGAGCAAAAATACGCAAAAGCAGCTCACTGCCACACTCCACGTTTCACTAAATATCAACTGAACATGTGCTCAGCGTAACAGGTGGTGAGCCCATCGCCGCTTTATGCTGTTATCCGTTATCGAACCCAAGCGAAAAGAGGGGGTGGTAGTATTCTTCCCTTGTGTTGTTAGTATAGTTTTATAATGAGTAGCCTTACAGCTTTTAAATTGAAAACAAACGTGTGAACATTGTACATTACGTGAAGTTTCCGTGAGAAATAGGTACAAAGTCCCCTTGACCAAGCTCTGGGTTTTTCTTAATTAATAAGTAAGGGTAAGCGCTGGATGGATGACCAAATTAAAAACACCTCGAGCTCCTCCGTGCTTCGGAATGGCAGTCGATGGCAGTCGTCCAAACCCACCAACCCGCTTGGGCCAGCGCGGTGAGTTATGGCCCAGGCCTTCCCACATGGGGAGGTTAACCTCCTTATGTAGGAAGGCCTGGCCCCGGCAGTGGGATGTTTATAGACTGATTATTTGAAGGGTAAACGCTTGGCCTTAAATAAGGAAGCGCACTTCACCTGTGTCGCGTAGCGGTGAAAGAATACTACCACCCCCCTCTTTTCCTTTGGGTGTCGTAAAAGGCGACTAACGGACTAAATACTGCACATACACCCAACAGCAAATAGCGGCGATGTGCTCTCACCTCCTGTCACGCTGAGTACATGTGCAATTTGGTGAAAAGTTGACTTTGGTAGAGGACGGCTTTTGCGGTCCTCATTGCCTAGTCTCTGACTAACGCTTCGGGGATAATAGTCGTGATTATATGTATGTTCACCCGGATTTCTCAACTACTGAGGAAATGGCTATCTTATCTGTAACTGTGGGGACACAACAATGCTAGTAACATTGAAGACAAAGCGACATATTTGGATAAGACGGTGGTAACTAGCCAGGCGGACTTAAAACAGTTCCTACCCAACTAAACCGAGTAAACTAATTATCAATTAAAATATTCGAACAAATAATAAAATATTTCTAAAAACAACATAGTTACTTTTAAAAAAAGGTACATTTTTTCGCAGCGCAATCCGTGGGCGAATGTGGAGCCAGCTTTGCATATGATTGCTGCATAACCTATAATTTGTCTGTGCCTCTAATGTAGTAAAAAAGTAGGTACATTGATACTTACAACAGGAAAGATCGGTTCAATGTACATCTTTAGGGTGTAGTCTAGCACGTCGCCTTCATTCACAGGACACGATGCGTCCTGTAGGAAGTTGCAGGTGAGCGCATTCTCTAGCAGGTCATATGGCACGGGGATAGATATCAGGCCAACTCTTAGGTAAGCAGTGGCTAGGGTCGTCATGCTTGAAATGTCACGGGCTGCAAATAAAATAAATAAAGTGAGATAGTGTAAGTTCTTCTAAAGCCGCATCTCCATATAAGGCAGCCTCGGGCCGAGGCTACGCCTATCGGCAGCATGTCGATTCTCTAAAGCTCGATCGTACCTTCGCCTCTCACTTTGAACCTCACGTTCCAATCAAGAATAACTTATAATAATAATAACTTTCTACGCTCACACCATTATCCAGCCCAAGTTCAGCTTATTGTGAACCTTGTTTAAATGTTTACTAGATAACTGATAAATATAGAAAACACCCAGACCCGATATCAATTTAGAAAAACAGTCTTTCGTAAACTGACTCGAAGGAGAATTGAACCCAGGAACTCAGAGATGGCGCGACGCCAGACCCGGCGTGCCAACCACTGAACTACGGATCGGCTTTTCTTCATTTACTCTCGTAACATTCTTAATACATTCTTTGTCGGTTTAGAGTACCTACTCTTGACCAGACCTTTTACGAGAACGGCTCCGATCTGATCAGAGTATGTAATGTTCGCGAATATACAATGTAATATAACGAATACTGCATTTGTTGTATACTAACGTGCTTGGAACTGAATGTTGATGACGGCATCCTGCAGCTGTGGCAGCAGGCACGGCGGCGTGGAACAGCCCTCGATGTAGGTGTTGGTGGGCAGTGACCCTGGGTTAGCGGTACCTGCACAGACATGTTAAACGGTCATAATAGTAGGAACAGCCTATACAGGCCGACTAAATAACAATGAATTACAAGAAACATTTTTAAACCTTTATTTTATACGTAGCATGGCAGTTGACATTACTCCACCTGATGTTGAGTGGAAATGAAGTCCAGGAAGGACTTTTAAGGGCTCATTTCGATGTGTGAAAGTAGCGTTCGCGTAAAATTTAGATAAAATATGCCTTAAATTACTCACACTGGCTGACACTAGTACTCTGGCCTTGCACGGCCAAGATAGCGGCGAAAAAAGACACCAAACGCAGCATGTTGGAGAATGAATCGAAGTAGGAACGGGTGCAGAGCGAAGATAGTACTGTTATGTGAAGTAACAACAACCACCCAGCGTTATATAGCAAACTGAAATCTTATCGTCCATTGATAATACTGTGACAAAGAAGAATAGGTTATCCGGCTGATTAATTTTTCATAATTTCCCCTGAAAAGTATTAAAATATAATCACCGAGCGTGATTACTATCGTAGGTCGGTACCATTATTACCATTTGTTACGATTCCGACTCACATAATTTGACCCGACTAACACTCTCTAACATTTGTATACAAACAAACATACATACATATAATAATCACAACTTTACGACACCCAAGGGAAGAGAGAGAGAAGCTCGATGGTGCAGCGGCTAGCGCGTTCGGCTTGCAATCTTGCTTGCTAAGCCACTTTCGCAATGCCGGGTCGCTGGATGGGTGACCAAATTAAAACATCTCGAGCTCCTCCGTGCTTTGGAAGGCACGTTAAGCCGTTGGTCCCGGTTGTTGTCGTAAGATGGCAGTCGTTAAAACCCACCAACCCGCATTGGGCCAGCGTGGTGGGTTATGGCCCAATATCCCCACGTGCTATTGGCCACGTGGGAGGCCTGTGCCCAGCAGTGGGACGTTTATAGGCTGATGATGATGATGAAGGGAAGAGAGGGGGTGGTAGTATCTTTCACCGTTACGCGAATGGTTAGGGCGACTGATGTGTCTTCGTGAAACAACAGTGAACTCCATTTCTATTTGAAATTAGGCGGAGTGGAGTTATTTGCTAGACTGATTATATATACCTATGTCAGATGAAACAAAAGCAATAACAACACACACACTCATAATTGAGTGGAAAATTTACATGGATTGTTGTTATTGCTTTTGTTTTATTTGAAATACTAATAAAAAATCAAAGTTTAAAATAAAACAATTCAACATATTATACTTTTTTGAATTATTTCTTGGTGGGCATAAAAAGACTAACTAAACGTTTATTTTTTATGTTAAGAAACTAGAAAATATCTGTATCATCCAATGGCAGGAAACTACTAGGTAGGTACCTGTAGTTCTGTGTGTTTTTTTATAGGTAAACTAGATGACCCAGTGAACTTCGTATCACCTATATATAATATACTTATTTTGTGAAAAATATAGTCAAACATATGAGGCCTTTTACTGCTATTACAGCTCGATTGTGATTTTTGCGTAAAATGCCCATTTGCGCATTTTGTAGTAATTTTGCAGTTGTATTTATCGTTTTTATTTATCATTTTTCTCTACGAACTATGCTAATAACTATTCTACATATATACAATAATAAATACTTTGTTGAACACGGAAAGAGTGCATCTATCAAATCATGTATTCATTGTTTTAATATAATCAAAACCCTTGTATTTGTAGTCGATCAATAAAATGTCACGCGGTGGGCAAATGTTGAATCGCGCGACGAAATTACGTTTACCTACTTCATTGAATACGTGGTAAGAGTCTCATGTTTGGTTCAAACCATCGCAAGTAGTGCTGCAGCACTTCGTCAGGAAGGACGTGGCGCTAGCTTTCGCGCAAATACTTTATTTTTAAGTTCTTCCAATTTTTTTAAATTTTGGTTCGGTAGGTAGGTAAAGCTTGTGTCTTATTTTGCTACTAAATTAAGAATAGTTACACTTAACTGTCCCGAGAACATAGTTGCATTCATCCCTGATAGTAGAGGATCCGAGTATACAACGACCTTCACCGAGCGGTTAATGGATGAAAAGTATTTTATATCAAATTTAATGTGTTGTTGTTGTAATTAAATATATTGCGAGTGGGTTGGCTGAAAAATTTCAGTCCAGTATATGATTAGGTATTGATATAAAATACTTTTCATCCATTAACCTTCCCGTCGTTCTATAGGTCGTTCTATACTCGGATCTTAAATAAATAATTAAATAAACTTACCTACACTCACACCAATTATCTAGCCCAAGAGAAGCTTCGTTATGAAACTCGTTAAATGGTTACTAGACAACGGATAAACATACTTAAAATACTTAAATACATAGTTATTATACTTAGAAAACACCCAGACACGAGACAATTTAGAAAAACAATAATTTCTAAATTGACCCGACCGGGGATCGAACCCGGGACCTCAGAGATGGCGACACCATGAAAACCGGTGTACAAACCACTCGACCAAGGAGGTCGTAGACTATGAGTAGGTATTGAAGTCAAAATTAATACGATTTTATTTATAGTTACATACATCAAGATTTTTCATTGGTTTTGTACATCTTTAGGGTGTAATCTAGCACGTCACCTTCATTCACAGGACACGATGCGTCCTGTATGAAGTTGCAGGTTAGCGCATTCTCCAGCAGGTCATATGGCACGGGGATAGTTATCAGGCCAACTCTTAGGTAAGCAGTGGCTAGGGTCGTCATGCTTGAAATGTCACGGGCTGCAAATAAAATAAATTAAGTGAGATAGTGTAAGTTCTTCTAAAGCCGCATCTCCATTTAAGGCAGCCTCGGGCCGAGGCCACGCCTGGCGGCTGCATGTCGGTTCTCTAAAGCTCGATCGTAACTTCGCCTCTCACTTTGAACGTTCTCGAACTCACGTTCCGTTCAAGAATAGCTTATAATAACAATTACTTTCTACGCTCACACTATTATCCAGCCCAAGTTCTGCTTATTGTGAACCTTGTTTAATGGTTTACTAGATAACGGATAAACATAGAAAACACCCAGACCAGATATCAATTTATCGGACGATCTTATGAAAGTCAATGACCGAGGCGCTTCAAACGCTCCGCCTACCCCCCGCCCCGCTGCCGGCGCAGGTGGCCGGTTGGGAAAGTTCATAGGGGTCACGGTATATGAGTAGATAAGGAGAACTTTACTACGTGTTTTCGACAAAAAAGTCATTTTTACAATTTTTTTTCTTTGCTCGTAAAGCGATTATTATTTCATAAATAGGTACAACACTTTTTTTGTATTATAACGTTTTCGGCTCCAAAACCAATAAAAAATCTCGGTGTATAAGATGCTTTATTTTTAAAATTGTCGTCAGATCCATGGCAGTAAAATCCGTGGATTTAAGCCATGGTTCTGTTTTATCGGTCGTTGATCTGACCACATATTCTATGACAATTAATTACTGTGCTTAATTACCGTGCCTTATTGATAGAATGACTCGTTTTTAAACCTTCTTTTGTCATGTAATTTTTGTATTCCCAGTCACGAAAAAAAATAAATGCGGCTTTGACGCGAAGATCGCTTCACCCAGGATTCACCCATTTATAACATTACACATGAAATCACAATAATTTGTACCTACCAATAAGCAAAATATGAAATAGACTAAAAATTTTATGTGACTACCCTGAGACAATGATGAATGTCTAGATGATGGCGGCATTTCGCGCAACTTCAAAGACGTTGGACCACTGTAAATTCTTAACACTCACTGTGCTACAGCTATGAAACAGACAAATTCCTGAACGCACCTATAAGTACTTGACAACCAAGTGCCAATATAAAGTTCTCGCGCACTGACAAAATGATGAAATATTTTAATTTTTTGAATTTTTTTTTCTTTTTTTGAGAACCAACTGTCACTTTTGAACTTTTTTTATTTTTGAAACAGAACTGTTTTGAATTCCAACAAAACAGACCAAAGAGATCGGAACTCATACTACAGCAGCTGTTACGAAACAGACAAATTTCTGAACCTCAGAACAATAAGGATATTGTTCTGAGATCTGATATAAATATTTGACAACCAAGAGTCAAATTTTTTTAAAAGTCAAAAAACATCTCATTGTTTCACAGCTACTAGGAACATTTTGTATTGGAAAATTAAATTGTCGTTTTTAGGATTTTCTGTTGTTGTGTTGTCCCTGAGTTTCCACAAATATTTCAAAATTGAAATTAGCCAAATCGGTTCAGCCATTCTCGAGTTTTAGCGAGACAAACGCACAACTATTTATTTTTATATATATATAGATGAATAAATAAAAAAAAATCAGGAACTTTGAAAATAGGAAACATATGCCTCTGCATAATATCCTTTCGAAAAACGGGGTTGATGTATGCAAGTATACGGTTAGTGTAATTAATTGAAAATTATTAATAATATCCAAAGTTTAACGGTAAAAATAATGAAATATTTCCTTTTACCGGTTATTAACCTAATTTTTGGTAAGTACTTAAATGTTATAATACTTATTCTATCTTAAGTTTAGATTAGGTTAGGTAATAGGGATTCATGAATACTCGTAATGACCGGTTATTGTTAATAATTATTATCTTCTAACCACGCTCTTGTTTTTACAAATATATTTTAATCTACTTTAAGAGCGACGAAATATTTATATTATAGTATATTGTGAAATTGGTTCATTGGCTTAAAAAGATTAAACTTTAAAATTTGATGTATAGGATACCGAAACGAATAAAGCTAAATAATGTTTACATAGATATATACATACTACTAAAAACCAAAAGAGTAAATAATATATAAGTCGGTAATTACATAACTATTTTTTTTTAATCTGGAAGTAACATAAATAACAAGATTGGACATAAATACCTACGGATTTTAATTTGTATTAGTAGTTACATTGATAAAATTTCAGATTTGAGCATTAATGACTTATAGTATAGTTTTTAATCAATGAACGATATTGTCAGGTGTTCAAATTTATCAATTGGTTAGGTACTAATTGTTCGCGCAGCTAGATAAGATTCGTTGTAACATTTTGTAAAATAGACTCTATTTTTAAGTGATCGAAGAATAGATTTTACACCGCTCGTAGGATAAGAGATCAATTTTTTTATTTGTTTTCTATTCAGGGTTAATCCTTCAGGTGCGTTTAATTAAAAAGTTAGATTGGCCACCTGCATGTGATTCAGACAATATCATGAATGAAGTCAGGCCACACGTTATCTAATTCATAACGATTACCAATCCTACTAATATTATAAACGCGAAAGTTTGTAAGTATGGATGGATATTTGTTACTCTTTCACGTAAAAACTACTGAATGGATTTGGATGAAATTCGGCATACAGTTAGTTTATAACCTAGAGTTACACATAGAATACTTTTTATCCCGATATTTCCACGGGAACGGGAACCACGCGTTTGAAACCGCGAGCGGCCGCTACTTAATAATAAAGTTACGTCTACGTCGTCTGAAGGAAAAATAATGAATTAAACGTTTTAAACAATTAATGCACAAAACTTTTCCATTACCGAGGTTCCTTTTTTTTCCCATTGACACATACTTTCACGACTATTATCCCCAAAGGGTTAGCCTGAGACTAGGCAATGAGGACAGCAAAGGCAGTCCTCTACCATAGTCCACTTTTCACCAAATAGCTCAGCGTGACAGGCGGTGAGCGCATCGCCGCTCTATGCTGTTGGATGTATGTGCAGTCTTTAGTCCGTTAGTCGCCTTTTACTACACCCAAGGATAGAGAGCGAGTGGTAGTATTCCTTCACCGCTCTGCGACACGGCATGCATTTAGAGAGGCTATATTCAGCGGGGACTGACAAGGGCGGTCTCGATGATATATTTGTGTCCAATTATACTACTGTTTTCAACATAATTTATCTTTCAACCTTTGTGCTTTCACCATAGCGAACTCATGAATGAAAAACTCACAATAGATCCGAATACATTTTGTTTTGTTTCGCTTCACCTTTGTCGCCTGCAAAGGGCGCTACGTGATCCAACTTCGAATGTATGATTGATTTCGCGAATGTCAGAACAGAAGCCTATAATAAATGGGACTATAGGCTCTAAAGTCCTTTGACACGAGAGAAAGTAACCGTTGACTCGCCCTTTACCTTTACTATGTAAGTACGTAAGAATTGGAAGAGTGCTCGGTCTGATATCCTAAGGTCCTGCTTTTCGATGCTTAAAGACAATTCGGAGAGCGTCGTGATAATAATATAAAGTGTACCGATGACTTCATCGAATTTTCTTTGACCAGCTGTGGGAAAGTTATAATAACAATTATATATATAGGTATATCTATATCTATATATCTTCAATATATTTTAAATGTAACGATTAAAATCTATCAATACAAAAAAATCATCCAAATCGGTGCAAGATGACGGAGATATACCTACTCGAACATACATTAAAAAAACATAAGTAACCGAATTGATAACCTACTCCATGCAGAAGTCCGTTAAAATATTAGACAACATCACATACATTGCTCTGATTCTGCATTAACCCAACTGGGAATCGAACCTGGGACCTCAGAGACGGCGATATAAGTGTCCGCGGGTGTGCGAGCCACTCGACTAGAGCGGTCGTAAATAAAGAAGATTGAACTAAAAGTTATGATGTAGACAAAGTACTAAAAGCTAAAAAAGAATTCGGTGGGTCCTAGGTACCAGTCATCACACCACTCTCCTCGTCAATCTAGGGCATTGATCAGACAAAAAAAATAGTAATCGTTCACTTGAGAGAAATTTCACACGCCCAAAGATTTTTCATTTGATACCCATATTGAACGGGTAGTGAAAAAAAAAATTTGCCTGCCATTTTGTTGGCGGCCAAATTGGATTTTAATTTTTTTTCATGGTGTAATCTATTCTACGAGTCGAGACCTTTTATTTAATACCCATATTAAAGGGGCTGTAAAAAGAAAAATGAACCTGCTATTTAGTTGGCGGCTATATTGTATTTTCATTCTATTTTATAGACAACTCTATTCTACTAATCAAGCTCTTTCATTTGATACCCCTCCCCTATTGAGGAAGTAGTGATAAAATATGTATTCCGCCATTTTGTAGCGGCGTCCATCTTGGATTTATAATGATATCGAATGTCATCAGAACTAAAGGTGCGTACTAAATTTCAGATCAATCCGTCAACAGGAAGTGGGTCTAATTTTAATTACTAGATTTGACCCAAACAAATAAATTGGGCAAGCTTAATAAAAACGTTTAAAATTAAAGAAAAAAATACTTTTTATAAAATAATAATTTAAACCTGATAAGAAAAATATAATTATCAGGTACCTACATTGCAATCTTTAACGATAATTAACCATATTCGCCTACGTCACAATTCCCATATCGTGAGTAGGTTCATTACCTATTAGACATTTTTATTAAACCATAAAACTTTACACCTTGTATTAAATCTTTGTGTTTTATCACATTCCCAATTTTTTATAAATAAAAGCGTATTACATTGTGACGGAACATTAAAGAACATTTAAGTAGCATAATAACACCTTCATTATTTTTCTTTTGCAATCACAAAAATATAGTATTATTTTATATTTTAATAACTGTACATATCAATTAAAACCCATTAAGACGAATCTAACTTGACGCGGTTGTGTCGCTTAATTACCGAGTTCCTATGGCTACCTTACAGCTCCATCATCAAACCTTGATTACCTACTTACCATCTAGCACAAAAGTACTCGTCAAGACGAATCAAACGAGCCCATACTCGATTGGATTATGGCGTTTAATTACTGAGTTCCTTTGGCCATCTTCCAGCTCCATCATCAGACCCTGGTTACCATCTAACACAAGAGTACTCGTCAAGACGAATCAAACGAGCCCATACTCGATGGGTTTATGTCGTTTCATTATAGAGTTCCTATGACCACCTTCCAGCTCCATCATCAGACCGTGGTTACCATTGAAAGACAAACTACTCGTCAAGACAATTCAAACGAGCCCAAACTCGATTAGGTTGTGTCGTTTCATTACAAAATTCCTATGGCCACCTTCCAGCTCCATCATCAGATCAGCACCATGTCATCATAATATTGCATTGTCACGCAATTTACACATGTATGCAAAATTTCAGCTCAATCGGTAACCGGGAAGTGGATGAAATTTAATTTGCAAACGGACGGGTGAAACTAAATAAAAGCTTGTAAAATACTTACTTTGCTTACGTTCTTACAAAACGAGGACGGAAAAACAACACTCTTTGATCACGACATGAAAATGTATCCATATGAGGACCTAAATACACACTGTCAGCTTCTGATTCCAATACGAGGTCTTGAGTGTAAAATTTACACATAAGGCCTCACACAGTACAACAAACAAGAGTCGAGTGTATGGAGAGTGTGTATAAATCGACAGTGGCGCCACCTAGTGTTCACACTCTGTCGGTGTGTGAACCGAAATTTTCAAGACCAATCCGAGGATTTCTTGACTTTTCCTTATTAAGTATACAGGAAGGTTCACAATCGCACGTAGAGTACGATGCCATAGTCAAGTCAAACCGAGGACTCACGAAAAAGTCCTCAGATGTGCCTTGTGTATTCAGGCTCACGTCCTCGTATGGTACTTAAAACCAACACACACACACACACACACACACACACACACACACAAATTTTGATTTTGCTTACGTTCCGTAGCGTCTTAAAAATGTATTTTAAGGAAGACTCCCTCTGGTTCAGGTGCAGGAGTCGATCACTTGCGTGATATATATTTTGGTTAAATAATAAAATATTTTTGATTGATTTTTGATTTTGAAAACGTGGCTATGGCACTGGACTGTTACTGCGGTCCTCATTGCCTAGTCTCTGACTAAAACTTTGGGGATAAAAGTCGTAATCTCTGCATGGTTGTTGGTACATCTCAAACAGTGAAAATAATCGCAGTCCGTGATATATTTTAACACTTTTCTGGGAGATCAATTGGAAAAAATAATCTGCCGGATATCCTTATTCTGTGTCACGATATTATCAATGGACGATAAGATTTCAGTTTGCTATAAATAACGCTGGGTGGTACCACAGTTGTTACTTCATATAACAGCACTTCGCTCTGCACCCGTTGCTACTTCGCTTTATTCTCCAGCATGCTGCGTTTGGTGTCTTTCCTCGCCGCTGTCTTGGCCGTGCAAGGCCAGAGCACAAGTGTCGGCCAGTGTGAGTAATTTTAGGCATATTTTATCTAAAATTTACGCGAAGGCTACTTTCTATACATCGAAATTAGCCCTTATAAGTCGTTCTGGACTCCATTTCCACCTAACAGATGGAGCGGAGACATCTGCAATGCTACGTATAAAACAATAGTTTAAAAATGTATCATGTAATTCATTGTTATTTAGTCGGCCAGTATAGGCTGTTCCCTACTATTATGACCGTTTAACATGTCTGTGCAGGTACTTTTAACCCAGGGTCACTGCCAAGAAACACCTACATCGAGGGCTGTTCTACGCCGCCGTGCCTGCTGCCACAGCTGCAGGATGCCGTAATCAACTTTCAGTTCCAAGCACGTTAGTATACAACAAATGCAGTATGTATTTGTTAATTACATAGTATATTCGCGAACGTAACGTCTTCCGATCAGCCCCCTTGGTCTTGAAACCGATCGGTATTGGATCGGATTGGTATTGTGAAGTTTCGTACTTTTAAGTTACGACACCAGCGCATATTTGGATTCATATTGGGTGAACTAAATGGCATTGAGTTTTGTATTTTTTTCACTCAATATCCGCGCAATATGAATCCATATTAGCTTTGGTGTCGTAACTTAGGAGTACGCAACTTCACAATACCAATCTCGATCGATCGGGATCGGTTTCAAGAGTATGGGGGCAGATCGGAGTCGTTTTCGTTACAGATCAGTCAAGAGTACTCTAATGTTATGAGAGTAAATTAAGCAGGTCGACAGTTTCCCGACTCTTTTGCGCAAAAAAGCTGGATCCCTATTGCGTCGAATCCGTGGCAGCCGGAACAATGTTTTGAAAGGCTTAGTCGACAGTGGGGACGTCCACTGATCGCGCACATGTCCCATATTAACCGGTCTGTTCTAGTTATTAAGTAGTAACATAGGAGTTAAGCTTTTGTTATACTAACCACATTATGGATATTTGTTGTGGATAAAAAAAAACATTTAATTTTTTTTTAAAATTCATTTTAAGCAAAGAAACAGTGTCATAGGATCGTGGTAAATGGAAAGCTTTGGTCTCTGCTTACCCCTCCGGAAAACGGGCGTGATGCATACTAGGGTTCAATATATTAATTCAAATTTATAGAAATAGCAATGCAATTCTATGCGCATATCGTTATTATGACTTCAGCTGTCATGGCTCCTGCCCGGCACATTTCATTCAATCAATTTGCATGTTCTGAGTAAGCTATGTATAATGTGAGTAATATGAAAAAATACCGGGCCAAGTGCGAGTCGGACTCGCGCACGAAGGGTTTCGTACCATTATCTATAAAACTTTGATCGATGTTTTAATAATAGTGTATTTTTTTTAATTAATTAATTTATGGCGTATTAAAAAAAAAACTACGTTTACTAGATCTCGTTCAAATCAATTTTCGGTGGAGGTTTGCATGGTAATGTACATCATATATTTTTTTAGTTTTATCATTCTCTTATTTTAGAAGTTACAGGGGGGGGGGGGGGGAACACACATTTTACCTCTTTGGAAGTGTCTCTCGCGCAAATTAGTAAGTCAAACCTCAATATTATTTTTGAAGACCTATCCATAGCTACCCCACAAAAAAATTTTGAGTTTCAGTTCTAACTAGCAAAATTTATTGTTTTTTTTCTATTTTTGTATGAAAATCTTAATGCGATTCACAGAATACATCTACTTACCAAGTTTCAACAGTATAGTTCTTATAGTTACGGAAAAAAGTGGCTGTGATATACGGACGGACAGACAGACATGACGAATCCATAAGGGTTCCGTTTTTTGCCATTTGGCTACGGAACCCTAAAAACAAAGTACCTACGTAGTATTTTATTTATTTTTTTATTTATTTGTTTGCGGCCGAAGTTTTCGCGCGCAATTTCAATTCCTCTTAATTTATGAGGAAGCGATAGCGGAAAAGGAATTTTTAACTTTTATTTATGGGGAAGCGATAGCGGTAGGGGAACTGTATTAATTGCGGAACTTCCTCAACATGTGGAAGCGGAAGAGGAATCCTCATCAACCCTAATTATTATTACTAGATATTATTATATTATCACATCATGCATCCGAGCGTTCGTTACTAAATTGTAATTGTATTGTCATTCGTATTTTCGTTTATATTAAACTACTAATTGATTTTAGAATTTTTAGTTTATCAATTTTGAATTTATTAATTATCAAGTAATGATTTTGGACATGTGTAATTTTTATTTTATTAATGTTGAACATTTATTAGTGTTAATTTTATATTTGGACATGTGAAATTTATATTTTATCAATTATGAATTTGTTTACTTTAATAACTTTATATAACTTTTAGATATTTGTATACCTTGACGAAGATGGAAGTGTAGTGAAACTTATTAATAAGTTTAACACCTATGACATTGTACCTAACCTGCATTTCACAAATAAATAATATTCTAAGGTAAACCCAGCAGTGGGTGTAGTGGGGCTGGTTTGATGATCTGAATCATATTACTTCATCATACATTACTAATAGTAACCGCGTGTCATTAATGACATTAGCCGTGTGGGGTAGCGGGGAAAATACTACCACCCCCTCTCTTCGCTTGGGTGTCGTAAAAGGCGACTAACGGACTAAAGACTGCAGTTATAATTTGGTAAAACGTTGGCTATGGCAGTGGACTGCTTCTGCGGTCCTCATTGCATAGTCTCTGACTAAACCTTTGGAGATTATTATAGAATAGAATAGAATTCCTTTATTGCATAACTGTGTAACAAATTCTTTAAAAATATATATATATAGTATCAACAGTTTGCCCATGATCAGGCATGCAATGTACACAAATAAATATTATTAACATTGATATTAAAAAAAATCATCGTGAATTTAACAATTAATTAGTCTTGAAACTAAAGTATTAATTTAGTGTATAGAAAATATTATTAAATAACCAAGTTTTTAACTTAAATTTAAATATATGACCATTCAATGCCTTTAAATCAGTAGGTAAATGATTATACACTTTAATACCATGTATGAAAGTACTCTTATCATAAACATTATTATTGACAATTGGTAAATTTAAATTATATCTATACTTAAGACGTTGGTTACGGAGAGATTTACAGTTAAACAAGTAACAACAACTGATGCACGATAAGTCAGCTAGGCTAGTTGAGTCGAGAAGAGAGTCTCCTCTTAAGGCGTATCTCCGTCTGAGGCAGCGCATACCTGAGCAGCGTCCTTTGAGCGTGCCTCAAATATCTATGCGTGTTTATTTGAGTAGTGATCGAACGGCGTCTCCGCTGCGCGTGCAGCTCCCTCTGAGGCGTTTTTGAGCACGGACAAAACCTGCCTCACTTGGCTTGTCTTGTGTGTCGATTCTTTTCTCTTTTTATATTGGCCCTCATGTTCCGATCACGAATGAGAGTTGTGACATTTATGAACTTTTGATAACTTACAGCGGATTCAGCTAAGCCGCTATTCAGACGCATTCTCTAAATTCGACTCTACTCAATAGTCACAAAGGTCATTTTGATCGGAACGTGAGGGTTGAAATGAGAGGCGGGTAGGTATAGCTATACACGATCGAGCTTTAGAGAACCACAAAATGCAGCCGCGAGGCGTAGCCTCGGCCCGGGACTGCCTTAAGTAGATGCGGCTTTAGAAGAACCTACACCATTTCACTTTATTTATTTTATTTGCAGCCCGTGATATTTCAAGCATGACGACCCTAGCCACTGCTTTATTATTTGGTGGCGTGATGCCTTTCCCTTTGCCATTGAACCTGCAAGAGAATGCAACCACCTGCAACTTCCTCCAGGACGCATCGTGTCCTGTGAATGAAGGCAACGTGCTAGACTACACCCTAAAGATCTACATTGGACCGATCTTTCCTATTGTAAGTATCAATGTACTTACTTTATTGTCATATTAGACTACATACAGGCATAGACAAATTAAAGGTTATATCGTAATCGCTTGTAAAGCGGGCTCCACATTCGCACGCGAATTGCGCTGCGAATATGTACCTTTATTAAAGTACAATATTTTTTTCGAATATTTCAATTGATATTTAGTTTACTCGGTTTGGTTGGGTAGGAATTAACTACTTGACAGTTTTCGGAAAAGCATTTTAAAAATTAGAAACGCTTATTTTATAGCCTGTACAATACTTTTTTTCTCGAAAAAGCTTTATTTAAAAGAATAAAAACATATTTTTCTTTATTTATTTCAAATTTCGTGCAAAAACGGTTGGTCGCGTAACATTTGGTTCTGTGACGTCACATTTCAATAAATATAGAAATTTATCTTGAAACCTGACAGATAGTTTTTGTATATTTTGTGAAATGTGACGTCACACGAAGCTCAATCATGCCGCCCGTGTTTCGGATCTTGTAATCCATATACGAAATTGCAATTTTATTTTGTAAAAATAAAATATTTACCTACAAGTTACCTTATAAAAAACAACTATTGGATTATTACCGTTAAATCTTAGACTATCTACCATTTCCGTCATATTTCAAATGTTATTGTTACAACTGTCAAATAGCCAATTGTTTCAAGTCTGCCTGGCTAGTTACCACCGTCTTATCCAAATACGACGCTGTATCATCAATGTTACTAGCGTTGTTGTGTTCCCACAGTTAGCGATAAGATAACCAGTTCCTCAGTAGTTTAGTGCTTACCCTTAGTAAATAATAAAAAAAAAACCCAGAGCATGGTCAAGGGGCCTTTGTTTGAGTTTCAGGCATTTTGGGACTAAGGCATATTGAGATTCAGACATATTTAGGAAATTGTTGTAATTGGATTTAGTCAGTATGAACCGGATTTAGTCAGTATGAACCGGAGCGGTACCTTCTACTTCTACCCACGGAAACGCTTCATATAATATATTATATTTACACGTTTGTTTCCAATTTAAATGCAGTAAGGTGACAGCTCTTTATTAAAAAAAATACTGCCATCACTAGGGAAGCCTTGGGTGTCGTAAAAGGCGACTAACGTACTAAAGACTGCACATACATCCAACAGCATAAAGCGGCGATGGGCTCACCATCTGTTAAGCTGAACACATGTGCAGTTGTTCTTTAGTGAAACGTGGACTGTGGCGGTGGACTGCTTCTGCGTTCCTCATTGTTTAGTCCCTGATTAACCCTTTGGGGAATTATCCCCGACTATTAAGTCGTGCCTGTATAATTAAACACCCTTAATTTTTATTAGTTTTAATGAAATTAATTGCCAGTTCCACCCATGAAACTGAACAACTATCCCCAAGAAACCTATGTGCAAAAATGACAAAAAAATGTCGACCTCCTATACAAAACTGTCCGATCAGCTGACGACAATAATAATTAAGGGTGTATAATATGTTAAATGTAATTTTTTCTTCTAGGGCACTCTAGTCACTGTGGAGTTCAGGGTGGTAGACGAGAACAACGCACCAGTATTCTGCGTACGATTGCCGATAACAATCGGCGCGCCGGTCAACAAAGCCGGAATTGCTTCTGGAAACTAAACCTTATTTAAATAAATCTTGGTTTATAAAATGTTTTGTATTCTTCTCATAATTATATATATTTCTTAACTAAGGACGACTATTATTAGTCGTGAATATATGTATGTATATGTAATAAAAAAATGAACTTTATACAAAGTACTTTTAAACGTTATTATCTAGTAGGTAAGCTTAGTCTTCATATATAATCCCGTGAAAGGGTTTGTTTGGAGATTTTGTACCGAGAAGAAGTCATAAGAAACTCGGCGAGAGCTGTACCGTCTTTCGGTTTCGTGTTACAGTAAAAAAAAAGGTGAATACAATAAATACTATCCTCGGCACAAATCGTATGAAACGTCGGAAACATACATACATAGGGATCGGGATCGAGGAGCTTGATGGCGTAGCGGCTAGCGCGTTCGGCTTGCAATCTTGCCCGCTAAGCAACTTTCGCAATGCCGGGTCGCTGGATGGGTGACCAAATTAAAAACATCTCGAGCTCCTCCGTGTTCGGAAGGCACGTTAAGCCGTTGGTCCCGGTTGTTGTCGTAAGATGGCAGTCGTTAAAACCCACCAACCCGCATTGGGCCAGCGCGGTGGGTTATGGCCCAATATCCCCACGTGCTATTGTTTACGTGGGAGGCCTGTGCCCAGCAGTGGGACGTTTATAGGCTGATGATGATGATGATGATACATACATATAGTCACGACTATTATACTCGAGAGGTTAGTCAGAGACTAGGCAAAGAGGTCCGCAAACGCAGTCCCCTACCATAGTCCAATTTTCATCAAATAGCGACTGCACATGTGCTCAACGTGACAGGTGGTGAGCCTATTGCCGCTCTATGCTGTTGGATGTATGTACAATCTTTAGTCCGTTAGTCGCCTTTTACGACACCCAAGGGAAGAGATGGGGTGGTAGTCGCCGCTACGCAAAACGGCTCGGTAATATAAATATTTGTTTTTGTACCATTATTCAATGAAATTTAACCCCTCAAACCCCAAGCGTTCTCATGCGACCGCACCTACAAAAACACACTTGACTTTGTACCGTGTTTTCATAGATATATAGACTACTTTATAGTATGAACAAGTTTGGTTATTTCGGTTCTGTGGTTCATCTTATGTATTGTTATCGCAAAATATCGCATAGTCTATGCTCGATTCTGTCAAATTTGACGTTGACAGTTAGTGTCAAAAAACTGTAAAAAAAAATAGAAAAATATTACTTCTTAAAATCAATTAAACGTCTTTCAAATTTATAACACATTTAAGTACATTCTAGTTTTTTTATTGCTTACTTACTCTTAGTAAAATAATGGAATAATTGAATAAAAAAACATTTATTTTTATAATTAATCGTTAGACATAAGTAGGTATTAAAAATATACGCAATGACTTCGTTAATCCGAAATAAGTATATTGAATTCAAATCGTGCTCGTGAACAATTTTTTCAACAATTTTCACTTGCTATGCTTGATTTTATTCCGTTAGTCGCCTTTTACGCCACCCAAGGGAAGAGGTGAATTCAAAATCAAAATTTATTTTTTCAGTTACGTTAAAATAAGCATTTTGAGTCGTCTGAACTTAAATTTACTTCTCTAAATGGATGGATGGGCATAACTCCCATGCACTACTTGGTTTAGTAGTAGGTACTTACTTATTCTTTAAATAATGAACCGCCGCGCCACAGCGATTATAAATAATATTTTGCTATGTAATGGCGTTGGGACGGAGACCCGAAATGAAACAATGTCTTGCGTTGAATCAATTCTCTTTATCCTCTAGTGTATCATCTTAAATACTAATTAACATCACATCTATACGTGACTAGAGGAAGGACGCCTTGTCAATCAGGAAGACCTTAATTATCACGTACTATTGAGTACGTGCTGATAGTGTAATTCACTATATCACACCTCCCCTGAAAAGGCTAGGCATCCCTTCCCTGAAAAGTAAACTCTTATTTTCTAAATATCTTAGTCCTATTCTTATGAACTATATATTCTTTATTATTCTTTAATATTTTTACATTAGTACCTAGCTCTTCTAAAACTTCAAATGGACCTAAATACAAGTCATTCAATTTATTATAATTTTCATTCTTATACAAGAGTAGATCACCTTTTTTGTAGTGTACTTCCTTACAATCTAAATCATAATTAGTTTTTCTACTTTGTTTTGATATTAATAAGTTGTTCCTGGCATCATTATGAGCTTTTTGCAATCTAAATTTTAACTCCGATGGATAATTGTCGTATACATATAAGGGATCAACTTTACTAACTAAATTACTAGGTACGTTACATGTTTTCCCAAAAACTAGTTCATAAGGGGAGTATTTGGTACTAGTATTTACAGAATTATTATAAGCAAAGCACCAATATGGTATCCAGGTACTCCAATTTGCCGACTGATTCTGTGTTTGTATTCTCAAGTAACATCCGAGATGTTTGTGCCAGTTTTCTAGCGAACCTATACTCTCATGATGATAGGGTGTTGAATTTAACTTATCAATATTTAGCAATTTACATACTGTTTCTAACGTGGAATTAATAAATTCCGTTCCACAGTCAGTCGCAATAACCCTGGGAGTACCATATCGTAAAATAAAATTTTCAGTAAAAACCCTAGCAACAGTTTCAGCTGACTTATCAAGTATTGGGTAAGCTTCTACAAACTTTGTCAATTCGCATTGTATTGTTAATATGTATTTATTACCCGAATTATCGACCTCCAACGGCCCCACAATATCTAAATATAATTTTTCAAAAGAAGTAGATGCTGTAGTGGTTATTACCATTTTCTCTTTATTATTTTTATTACAAAATTTCTGCTTTTGGCAATCTTTACAGCGAGTCACATATTCAGTTATGTCTTTTTGCATATTACTCCAAAAATATTTTTTTCGAATATTCTTAGTCATTTTATTTATGCCTACATGACCACTTGTCGGCAATAAATGATAATCATTTAGTATAACACGTATCAAGTCTTTATTTGTAACATGTTCAACTTGGTTATTAATAATACATAACCGCGGTAATTCTTTATGTTTCATGAAAGTTTGGGTCAAAATTTTAATAAACTTTTTATTAAACCCATTTTTAATCACAACGACTTCTACAATATTATATTTTTTACATAATGCACTCAGTTCTCCTATCGTTGCGTCTCGGCGCGCCTCCGTTAGTAGAGATTCCTGATTTATGTAAATAGTAGAGTCACTAAATAACATATCACCCGTCTGTGAGACGTATCTTTTCTTTTTCCTCAACTTCACGAAGTTTTCATACGAACAAATATCTAACCTTACATCATTTTGTGATTTCTGCATAATATCTACCACTCTTGGTTGCCTATGATCAACAGGGGGCTCAACCCTGCTACTTCCAGAGGTAGCGGGTTCATTATTTTGCTCCATGGTTCTTTTCATTGAACGGGTTACTACCCCCAAAAAATTTGAATTTAGATTTTTTAACTCGTCTGATGTTATAATGACTCTCGATAAGGCACCTGCCGTTACATTTTCGGAACCTTTTATGTATTCAATATCGAAATCATATTCTTCTAAACAAAGTCTAAACTTAGTTAAACGGCTACTAGGATCTTTTATGCTAAATAAATGAACCAATGGTCTATGATCTGTTAATACTTTAAATTTTCGTCCGTATAAATATGGTCGAAAATGTTTTATAGCCCACACTACCCCTAATAACTCTTTATGAATGGTTGGGTAGTTTATTTCTGAACTGTTTAATTGTCTGCTTGCATAAGCTACGGGCTTATTATTTCCATTTGATAATACAGCCCCCAAGGCTACCCCTGACGCATCGGTTTGCAACCGGAAAACATTATCTTTTCCAAAATCTGGATAATCTAAGACAGGAAATGAACTAAGTGACTTTTTTAAGGTCTGAAATGCCACGTCACATTCTTCCGTCCACTGAAACTCGACATGTTTCTTACAAAGACGGTTTAGTGGGTACACTATTGTGGCAAAGTTTTTTTCTGAATTTTCTATAAATGTTCGCAAAAGCCACAAAACGACGAATCTCATTTACATTTTTAGGTACTGGGAACTTTTCCAAGACCTCGATTTTACTGTTGTCTGGCAACACCCCGTTTGGCGTAATAACATGCCCTAAATAATTAATTTCTTTCCTCAAAAATTCGCACTTACAAGGGTTTAGTTTTAAATTAACTGACCTAAACCTCTCAAATACACTCATTAAATTTGTATTATGCTGCGATAGGCTTTTCCCGAAAACTATTACGTCATCGAGATATAGAAAACATATCTCGTGATTTAAACCCGATAGAGCCATAGACATAAGTTTAGAAAATACGCTAGGACTCGTTTTGAGACCCATAGGTAATCTTTTCAGTTGATATTGCTTATCAGCTGTAAAAGAAGTGAATTTCCTACATTCTGGTGATAACCCTAGCTGGTAATAACTAGAACTGAGGTCTAAATGAGAATAGTATAAGCATCCCGAAAGTGAGTCAATAATTTCTTGTATATTTGGTAACGGGAACTTTTCGTCTACTATTTTTTTATTTAAAAGTCTATAATCTATTACGATTCTCCACTTTTTTTCACCGCTACTGTCAGCTTTTTTCGGAAGTAATAATAATGGAGAAGACCATTCGCTGGTACACTCTTCGATAATATCTTCTTCTAACAATTTACCTACCTGTTTTATTAACTCAGCCTTCTGAGCGTGCGGTATTCTATACGGTTTGACATAAACAGGAGACGCGTCATTTTGCAGTTTAATGTTGTACTCGTATAAGTTTGTAACGGATAGCTTATCACCCGGCATATGAAAGATATCTGCATATTTTGCACATATTTTCTCAATAGACCGTCTCTCTTCATCACCAAGATATGTTTTTAATTTAAGAAAATCGAATAGTTGTTTAACCCTCTCGACAGATTTTCCGTTTTCCGTATCAAAAGAGCATACGAAATAATCCGAGTATTTTCTAATTTTCGGGCTAAAGTTATTTAATTTTACATCTTCTTCCCGTGTGTTTAAAAATCGCACCGGAATCTTTTTCCCGTCTCCTACTACCACGGCGCCTGCTACAAATACGCCTGCAATAACTTCCTCCGCTAAAATGACACATTCGCCCTTTATCTCTGACGAAACATATTTTACGACCTCACATCTCCCTGGAATAGTCGTTATTATGTTTTTACCTAAGCCTAATTCTAGACTTATCTTATCCTGTAATGTAACCAGCTTATTTTCATAGTTAATTTTACAACTATATTTTAATAAAAAATCTTCTCCTAAAATTCCATCATTTTTACAGTGGAAGTTGCTAAACACATAAAACTTATGCCTAAAATTATAATTGTTAACACATAAGTCTAGATAAACATAACCTATTGATACTAAATCCCCACATACTCCTTTAATCTTAATTTCATCCCTTACTAGCTTTGCGTCGCGGGACACGCTACGGAGTTTATTTAACCAATCTAACTTTAAAATTGAAATGCTTGCTCCTGTGTCTACTAATAGAGAAATTTGAGTTTGACTACAAGTAAAACAAACGTAATTACCACTACCATAACTACAAATATCTACCTCAGCGCTATTCAGAACGAAAAAAATCATCGCTATGATGTTCGTTCTGACGTATACTCTGACGTTCACTTTCGTTCTCGTCATTAGACTGTTCTGCTGAGTCAACTAAGAAATGTACATTCCTACGTTTATTATGAGGTGACGTAAACCTGGTGTTGCGCTGACCCTGAAACCTATTCGAGTTATAGTAGGCACGACCCGGACCTTGCTGACTCGTCGCGTTGTTGTTACGTGACTTATTATATTGTTGATGATAGTTTTTATTTATCTTTTCAAATCGCTGGTTCGAAACATAGTTAACATAATTGTTTATTGGTGGTTTCACTACCGAGTCTTCTTGTTCTAAGGCTATAGTTATTGCCTGCCTAACTGTGCTTACGGACCTAGACGTAACTATAATGCTTGTACGAGCATTGTTTAGGCCGTCAGCGAAACGCTTGATAGCCATTTTTTCATTAATCGGCTTTAATAAATTATATGCCGACTCGTCTCCATTAGCCTGTGCTGTACTTAAATCGTTGGACATTTTTTCGATTTCACTACCAAACACTTCTATGGTCTTGTTTCCTTGCCTACATCGTAGCATTCGGTCTAAAATGGCTGTGTATGATTTAATCGGAATTAAAACATTTTTTATATCTTTTATTAGGTCTGCCACAGACACATAAGACTTATTAATTTTTGTTTTAGCACTGCTAGAAAGACGAGTTTTTAAAACAAAATTGATTAACAGAGGCTGGTCCTCGTTTCTAAGGGTACTACTATAATACTCTATTCCGTCTATTAGTTGGTTAATTTGCGTTTCGTCGCAATCTACTACTGGGATGAGCGTGAGCGCGACTTTTAGATCGAACGTGGCCATGGTTGTGATCGTTTCTGAATGATGCGGGTTAACGAGTGACTCGATTTCCTCAAAATTACATAAAAACTTTGACGATATTGCTTTTGTTATTTGTAATTCTACAGCATCTATCCCTTTTTTACATAAGTCTGCAGATATTTGTTCAAAAATATTTTTAATTTCCTTTGCTCTTAAAAACTTATTCTGCCCCTGAGCGGAATAACGTTTGTCCTTACTTAATTTAATAATAGAGTCTCTAATAGCCTTAAGCTCACTCAAGAGTTCTGACAGGTTTGCCATGAACACACTTTAGAAAAAAAAAATCACTCACACACACACATAGATTCTTGGTAGCATAGTTATATTAATTCGTGCTGGCTTACACGTTCTGTGCTGGTCCAATTGCCCGTCGAACCGCTCTGCGTTCTACCTCTTCTAATAGTCGTGCGTTGAAGTAACGTAGCAGCCTAAGTACTATATAGCCCGCTAGTACAACGACGATGGTCAGTAAAAAGATCTCTGAAAGTTGCATCCCAACGGCCAAGGGAGTTGATGCTGCCGCCGATTGAGTTGGTGATTGACTGACAATAATATTGTCTTTAGATTGTGGGTTTCCCATAGTTAAACAATTTTGGCTTACAGTTTTTCTTCTTATTTCCTTCGTCCTTCTTGTAGGCCCGTGTAGCACTATTTTCCTGATATTTTGTAGACTTCAACTAGCGATTTCGCGGCGCGGACTTGTGACACCATGTCACGGTCGCCATGTAATGGCGTTGGGACGGAGACCCGAAATGAAACAATGTCTTGCGTTGAATCAATTCTCTTTATCCTCTAGTGTATCATCTTAAATACTAATTAACATCACATCTATACGTGACTAGAGGAAGGACGCCTTGTCAATCAGGAAGACCTTAATTATCACGTACTATTGAGTACGTGCTGATAGTGTAATTCACTATATCACAGCTATCTGGACACGCCTTATAAATACTAAATATAAAATAAGCTACGATCGAAGGAAATAAGATAGGAAAGAAATCCGATATCAATGAAATCACTAGAGATTAGCCCAGTCAGTTTATTAAACAAACAATTTCGCGCGTGTGTCTTATCGAAACTGGTGACTAATTGAAATGAAACACTTTTTTACGGATTAACTCGCGTTTAATTTACTATTTACATAGATTTTTATATTATCCTGACTCAGACAGACAGTCTCCCTGTGACCACGGACCCTGTAAAGGGTTCAAAACATCAGGATAATATAAAAAACTATGTAAATAGTAAATTAAACGCAAGTACTTAAATACATGAGTCATGCTTCTGTACTCTCTCTATTTTGTGGTTATCCTCGTAAGGCCCACACTCATTATATGAATACATAATCAACATCATCATTTCAAGTCCAACTAAATATTTCAAGTTAAAAATTTGTGACCCAATGTTGCCATCCAGACAACATAACAAACTTTAGTTCACAATATTTTGAAAACAAGCTCCATAATTTACGCATTTACGGTGAACAAGATTGGCTAGACTCCTAGACGTCAAATTTGAGTGCTGTCATAAATAGACCAATCACAGCCGATCTATTTAGTTTGTGAAAATGGCGACAATGGCAGCAGCATAGAATAATAACTAAAGCATCTAAGGAGTGCTATGACATTTGAGTGGGCCCTCCGTTTGGTCACCATTGGAATTACATTTGTTGTCGCTTTTGAATTTTGTATCCTAAATGGTGACCGGTTTTTTTTTCGCTAGACATTTGACGTTTTTGTCAACTTATATTGTCTCTTTTCTTTCAATGTTTATGGCCCATTTGAAAAAATAGGACAACTATACGAGTCTCATTTGGACTCCTTTTATGCTTTAGTTAAATTCTGAGGGCAGCAGGCATAGAATAATAATTAAAGCAAGCAGGACACGCACATCTCTCTCTCTCAAACGATTAGTTGTCGTGGGCGGTAACTACTTTAATACTTATGTTGTCAGATGAAAACATTGGGTTATAGAACTTCTTCTGTCATTTAAATCGTGGGCCTTACGAGGTAGTTATGTTATCTAAGTATTTGTAATCCTAACTAATATTGTAAACGTGAATTGGTTTGAGTGTTACGCTGTCACGTTTAAAACTCTAAACCGATTTTCATAAATTTTGCTAGAGAAAGGGACGGAGAGGATCAATGAGACCCGGGAGAAGGTTTTAGTTTGCCAAATGCGGGTTGGTGATCCAAAGGGCCTAGACATAATGGTATATGGAATAGATTTATCATATTCCATTCCAAATTATTATATTTTTTTATATATTGTTTTTGCAACATTATTCTTTATTAAAAACTAAGCGTAACCAACAAATCATATCATAATAAGATGAATAGAAAAGAAAATTCAAGATAATACATTAAGGAATATAAAAATATAAGAACAATGAACCTAAAACTAAAAACCTTAAAAACATAATATAAAAACTAAAACTAAACTAACTATTCTTTATTTGAATATAATATTTTGTGGCAACGATAGACTAGATTTATCATTCGCCAAGACTATCTGTATGGTTGTCTACTAAACACTTTCGAATACACAGTGAGCGTTTTCCACTTATCTAGAGTGGCTGAGAATTATAATATAATAAAGTGGGAATTGGCAATAATAGTCACGTTCATCAATAGTGGGAATGAGCGGAGCACGCGTGTCGGGGCCTCGCACAAATCTTTATCGCCCCGAATGTGATAAATGGGGCTGCTTGGTACCATGCTAAGAACACCGCTTGGGGTAAATGAAGAAAGAAGCTGGGGCATAAAGGAAATTTATTTTTCTAAAAGTAGGTTTGAACTGTGAAATATATTTTGTGTGTGTCGTGAGTTACTGAAGAAAGAAAATGTTACTGTAACTATTCAATATTTCTCGACTTTCATAAAAAAATCTATCAAGTACATAAATAGGGGCGTCCCACGGCTATGCCACATGGAGGGAAAGTACCTTGAATATTGTAGATGGAACATTTTACTGAAAGAAGACATTATTTGAATTTAAAAACAATTTAAACTGCATTCATAGATATTTAAATAATTACATGGTTGAACCGGGAATCGAACCCGTTACATGAGAAAAATAATCATCCTGTAGCTTTATCATACCGATCGAAAGGCTTCATCATAAGTATTATTTTTTGCTAAATAACATAGTGTCACAAATAAAAGGAAGACCATGAATTTTAACATTTGATGTGAAATTTTGTTCAGAAAAATGAAAAGCTGACATTGCCGTAAGCAGACATTGAAATAAATACAAACATAAATTGATTAATTTTGTATTAAAAATGTTAAAATTCATGGTCTTCCTTTTATTTGTGACACTATGTTATTAAGCAAAAAATAATCCTTATGATGAAGCCTTTCGATCGGTATGATAAAGCTACAGGTGATTATTTTTCTCATGTAACGGGTTCGATTCCCGGTTCAATCATGTAATTATTTAAATATCTATGAATGCAGTTTAAATTGTTTTTTAAATTCAAATAATGTCTTATTTTTTTTTTTTTTTTATTGGCAACGGGTAAGCGCTTGGCCTTCATCTCACCTGATGGTAAGTGACGATAAGGCCGAAGGTGGAAGCGCGCTTCACCCGGAATCCTCAACCACTGAGGAACTGGCTATCTTATCTCAAACTGCCGGAACACAACAATGCTATAAACATCGTTGTTATGGCGACAGACTTAGATAAGATGGTGGTAGCTAGCCAGGCGGACTTAACAGCCCTACCACCAACCAAACCGAGCACACAAAGATGTACCCCCCGCTGGGAATCGAACCCGGGACCTCTGGGTCTGAAACAGGTAGCTTAGCCACTAGACCACAGAGGCGGTTAAAAATTTCGGTTAAAAATTTCGGTAAAATGTTCCATCTACAATATTCAAGGTACTTTCCCTCCATGTGGCATAGCCGTGGGACGCCCTGTATACATACATACAAATAATTAAGACTATTATCCCCGAAAGGTTAGTCAGAGACTAGGCAATGAGGATAGCAACATCAGCCCTCTGCCATAGCCCACTTTTCACCAAATAGCGACTGCACATTTGCTCAGCGTGACCGGTAGTGAGCCCATCGCCGCTGTATGCTGTTGGGTGTATGTACAGTCTTAGTCCGTTAGTCGCCTTCTACGACACCCAAGGGAAGGAAGGGGTTGTAGTATTCTTTCACAGCTACGCGACACGGTTTAAGTTATAAATTAACATAATACCTGTTCGTTACAAAAGACACAACAACATCCGTAATGTACCTAAGTAATGTAAGTTGCTCAGAGAAAACATTCCTAAACGTAAGCATTTACGAGTGTACATGACAACTTACTATGTCGTCATCATCAGCCTATAAACGTCCCACTGCTGGGTACAGGCCTCCTACGTGGGGATATTGGGCCATAGCCCACCACGCTGGCCCAATGCGGATGGTGGGTTTTAACGATAGTCATCTTACGGCAACTACCTGCTCAGTCGCAGAATGTATCTTTCGCATAATGCATCCCATGCGCAAAACGTCCCTTTCTCAAAATGCACCTTTCGCAAAATGTACTTTTCGCAAAATGCAACTTTCGCAAAATGTACCTTTCGCAAAATACACCTTTCGCAAAATGTACCTTTCGCAAAATGTACCTTTCCCAAAATGCACCTCTCGCAAAACGTACCTTTTTTCTCAAGGCTCGCTAGATTCAAACTAGTTGGAAAAAAGTTCTAAATAAATTGCGACACAACGTGGAACCTAGCGAAAAATTCAGTTCAAACTCCCGCTTGAGTGTATAACTATCCAAAAATATGTCTATGTTTGCAAACCTAGGCTCGTTAACCAAATCATTGAAAGTACTACACATTCTATTGATCGGTGAGTTAATTCCACAATTAGTTCTACAGAGTGGCATATCCGAATGCTCGCTACATTCAAAAGGTCCTTGTGAATGTAGCGGGCATTCGGCCTCGGAACCCGTAAATTATTTTTTTCCAAGATGGCCTGATTGCATAGTATTCCATTTAGAATTTTCTACAAGAAAGATACGTCTAGTATTCGCCTCCGATCAATAAGCTTAACAATTTAAAAAATTCAAGGCGTTCCTCGTAAGCTGTTTGGTAAAATTACATTTAAAAGGAAGGTGCCGTGTGAAACATTTATTAATTCTTTCTATTCTTTCATTAAGAACATTATAATATGGATTCCAAACATAACTACAATATTCAAGCACACTCCGTACCAATGCATTGAACAAGACTATCTTACATTCAATACCCTTAAACTTTTTTGTAACTCTTTTCAAAAAACCTAACATTTTGAAAGCTTTTTTTTTATAAAAGAGGGAGGCAAACGAGCAGGTGGGTTACCTGATGGAGAGTTATCACCGCCGCCCATGGACACCCGCAAAACCAGAGGAATCGCAGACGCGTTGCCGGCCTTTAAGGGAGGAATAGGTTTAAGGAAGGAATAGGAATTGGGAAGAGGGGGAGGGGAGGGGCCTTCTGAACTTTCACTGGTCGGATAAAACACGACAGCACCAAGTGCTATTATTTCACGCCGAATATTCGTGAGAGAGTGGTATTACGCTGGGAAAGCCGGCCCGATGCGTGCTGCAACACAGCGTGGCTCTACCACTCAGAAAACTTTTGAAATAATGTTCTGATAATGTGGAGTAAATAATAATCTACTGTCAAATATAACGCCTGGGTCTCTAACTTCATGTACTTTGTCCAACCGCTCACAATTTATTACATTCGATGACACCACAGGAAGTTTTTCTTTGTGAAAATAATCTGATGACATTTAGAGACGTTCAAAACCATTTTATTTGCAACGACCACATGTAAACCGTACTTAGATCTTCCTGTAACATAGCAACATCATTCTGACAACGAATCTCTCTGTATATTTTCATATCATCATCAAAGAGCAGTGCTTATGCCTAACACGATCGACAACATCATTAACTAATAGAACAAATAGTGTGGGCCCGAGATGAGATCCCTGAGGAACGTCCGATTTCGAAAGATAATATTTAGACTTTTATCCATTGACTACTGATTGTGGACTTTCGCTAAGGTAAGATTTGAACCATGTCAGCAATGCTCCCGATATTCCATATGAATATGTAAGTTTCTTTATTAGAAGCTGGTAATCAACTTATCCAAAGCATTACTGAAATTGATAGTATCCACCTGACCACCAGCATCAATTCTCTCCATCAAAACAGTCACATACTCTACTAGATTGGCGCTAACCGATTTTCCCTTGGAAAAACCGTGCTGCTAATTATTAATTTGGGCTTTAGAGTGATTCGTTAAAATTGGGCATATCAGCGATTCGAAAAGTTTAGGAAGAGCCAGAGTTGATGCACACCTATTAACAAAAATTGGCGGCAAGTTATCGGGACCAGCGCCTTTCTTTGTATCTTAACTCAAGTTTTACGAGTTGTACCAAAAATGTTGTAAACTCGTAAAACTTGAGCCTCAGTAAATATTACTTTACATAATCTTGAACCTGTGTTAGATTTAAATTTGGTTAGTTATCAGTAGGCGATGCAAAAACTGAGCTGAATTGTTCAGCGAAAAGATTAGCTATTCCTTCACCCTCATTTGCTGATTGCTAAACTAGATACATAAACGAAGGAATAGTACTCGATCCAGATCGCCTGTCCTTGACGAATTTCCAGAAGAATTTAGGATTCTTTACTATATTATTTTCGACATTATTTAAATAAGAATTATATTCAATAGGTAATTGTTTTAGACAGCGGCTACGCAAGATACCATATTCCAACTTGTCGCGGAGGTTCCCAAATATTTTATATTTCGACCGTAAATTTTCCTTCTTTTAAATTAATTTAACTAGATCTTTACCAAACCATGGTGGTGACTTCGACGGACAGACAATCGGTACCGCGGTACAAGCTCTCCCAAAACCTTATTTATTTTGTCATAGAGCACATCAACCATATTATCCACTGAGTTACATTCACCAAAAATCAACTGCCAGTCAATATCACGCAAGCACAAATTAATCCTTTGATAATCAGCCTTGCAAAAGTTAAAACATAATTAAATAACATACATACTTGACTCGGGGTGACCGGGAAACCGGGACCTCCAGATATCGTGCCAAGCGCTGTACCATATTTTAGCCCCTGAGTCGCTAACTGCCCTCTGTTGTCCTAATACAACGCGATAACGCGATCAGCGATTAAACGATGCGACCATCGTACGAGTCGACGATCAAACATATAAAATGTTTAAAAATCTATTCGAGCGATCTAAGTGTCACGCTGTGTTCTATAAAAAAATTTTTCTTCAAAACAGTCTGAGTAAATGTTCAGAATGCCTGTAAAAGCTATAAATTAAAAACTGCTTTTGAACCGTCCTCTTTTGTGTACCGTATCATAAGGAGCAGCGTGGCTTAATGGAATTTATATTAATAATGTAGGTCCGTTGAAATAAATCAGGCGTACATTTTGTAACAGTAATCCTGATGAACGACCCCGAGTATCCGAAGAAGTCTCCACATAATTCTGCTAACTTTGTAGAAGTTCGGACATAATGGAACCGTGCGAGTTAGTGTTTTAGTTTATATATCAACGTACGGTTTTAGTGTGTGGTCGTATCGAAGAGGCGACTATTACACTGTTACTGAAGACCTTAAGCATTAATAATGCTTTGTCACGTAGCGGTGGAACGGGAGAGTGAAACGATGAGAACGAGTTTGATGAAGATAAAAGCACGATGAGTTCAGAAGTATATTATGACTAGCGGCCGCTCGCGGTTTCACCCGCGTGGTTTCTGTTCCTGTGAGAATATCGGGATAAAAAGTATCCTATGGGTTAATCCAGGTTATAAACTATCTGTATGCCGAATTTCATCCAAATTCATTCAGTAGCTACGTGAAAGAGTAACAAACATACACACTCACAAAGTTTCGCCTAAAATATTAGTGTGATAATAAAAAGGTTAGTTATGAAGCACAATTTAAATGTTAGGTTAGGTTAGGTTAGGTAAAGGTAAAGGTTTAAAATACTATTATTATTATCAGGACGTATGGAACTGTCTAGTTATAATAATACACTATTCACTAAGTAGTAACAATGTTTTTGTAAAGATAACAATAAAGAAGAAGCTGTTTCTAGCTCCGCGGATGAATCTGAACTGCCATTTTCATGAAAACAGAGGCTAGACAGAGAATGTAAAAGAAATATTTGAATTTTAAATTTAAAACTAGATATATAAGAATGTTATTCGAAAGAGGTAAGAAAACAAACAAGGCTTTAGCTGCCTTATAACAGCTCTAAGCTGAAGACTGTACATCCTACAACACAAAGCGGCGATGTGCTCACCTCTTAACACGCAAGTGCAGGTTTTATTTGGTGAAACTTGGACTGCGGCAGTGCAATGCTTTTGCGGTCCTCATTGCCTAGTCTCTGGCTAACCCCTTCGGGGATAAATAGTCCCGGTTGTCGTCGAAAGATGGCAGTCGTTAAACCCACCAACCCGCACTGGACCAGCGTGGTGGGTTATAGGTTATAGCCCAACCTTCCCATGCAATGTTGGCCATCTGGGAAGGCCTGTGCCCAGCAGTGGGACGTTTATAGGCTGATGATTTATACTAGTCTTAAAACAAATCTGCTTTAGCTGTTGCTTCTATACAAACAGTTGTTCTTTTCTCTGGACCAATTGCGGGATTATACCTACCTATTATTAAACGCCCTATATGACCTTGTTTTACATGAAAGCTTGAAGTATATCATAACGTGTTATATGTCATAAAAGTCGATGTAGAATGGACGCCATCGCCACCGCTATTTATAGCTTTATGGGGTCGTAAACTTGGAACGTGTTTAAAGGGAAGAATTTTTATACCGCTACATATCCAATGTCCAATATGACGACGATCGGATAGTGGAATTCAGAGTCAGCACGACATGAATTCGTTTTATTGCTTATTCGCATGCAGCGTCGTCTGTGGTCTTTGCCGGAGACGGCCGGCAACATCTCACCTGATAATAAAACCGAAGATGGAATTGCCCTTTATTGCCCTTTACCCAGAATCCTAACTTTCGAGAAACTGGCTATCTTATCTCTAACTGCCGGAACACAACAATAATACAGACATTGACGTTGTGACGACGAATCAAAACCGGGACCGCTAGCAGCAGGAAATATATAGAGGGTTGAAAAGAAAGACCGTGGTTGGAGGAAAATACCCTTAATATTGGTGATGGCAAATTTAACTAAAGGAAACATTCCTTTATTTGTAAAATAATTAAGACTGAATTAAAAAAAAAAAGTCACCTGCTTGAGCCTGTAATCGAACCGGTGGAATGTTAAAAAAACTCCTGTATTTTATGATACCAACCAAAAGAATCATTCATAAGGATCAAAACCAAGAAATTTTTTTTTATTGTAAAGCTAACTTACTATCTGAAGAAAATAGTTCATTTAACCTATGGATTTGCTCAATATGAGACCCACATACACTATACTATACTATGTTGTATAAAAGAAATTGATCCTTATTTATTTATTTTATTTATTTATTCATTTAAAGAAAAGGTGTACTTGCTGACTTACAGTGTAGACCAAAACGTCAGCAAGCTAATTACAAACAAACCTAGTCGAGTTTAAAATTAGAATCTATCACCGAAATATAATCAAACAAGTAAACATGTTATACATTAGGAAAATAATATAAAAAAAGTTAAAAATGTGAATGTCATAAAGTCAAAATACAATGTCACAACATAATACAATAGCTACCAATAATCACACAAAGAGTCAAGCACATTCCAAATTAAAATAATTATTGAAATATAAAACAATGTCAAATTATAATAAAAGAAAGGAAAATAAAAGTCAAAATACAATGTCACAATACAATAATTACCAATAAATTACAAAAAACCAAAATTAGAATAAATAAAATATAAAATAAGGTCAAATATTAAATGTCAGTATCCAGATATCATTTTAGTCTTACTATTAATAAAATTTATCTAAAAATGATTGGGCTTTCCTAAGTAACTGTCTAAGGTGGTCGGCAAATATGTCGATATCATAGTCATGGGCGATCATATCCCCAATGAGGCGTAATGCACGAATAGTAGGTGCGTGCGCCGCAAATGTGGTGCGCGTCTGAGGCCACCATAGAAGGCGGGGCCGCCGCCGCGGCGCAACCGTCCCCCCATCATCCCGCCGCAACCGTTTCGGAGCAAGCAACCGCACCCTATCCAATACATGTATACAATCTATTCTGTGGTGAATAATTGACAGATAGTGCATGATGATCTGCATTACTCTTCTGAGTTTGAGGGTCTCCAACTCGACCATACCAGCTACAAATGAAGATGGATATAGGTAAGGATAGTATCCATACTTTTTCTTGTAAATCCAGCGTGCAAATTTTCGTTGTACTCTTTCTAACATAAGAATATATTTGTCTTCGTAGGGATCCCAAATTATTGCACCATACTCAAGTTTACTTCGTATATAGGCATTGTAAAGCACCATTGCAACACCCAAATTGTCGAACTGCGATGAAGTGCGCATAACAAAGCCCAGCATTTTGTTAGCCTTTTTACATATTGTCGTCACATGGTTGTGAAAGTCAAGTTTTGAGTCCAATTGTAATCCTAAGTCCCGTATGTCACTAACCCGTTCGAGAGGAGCGTCAGATAAATTATAAACTATGTTAAGTGGGCAGCGTTTACGCGTGAAAGTAATAATTTTACATTTACTGCTATTAAATGGAAGACGGTTTGTACTACTCCAGTCCCTCATCGCGTCGATATCCCTTTGCAAAGCATCGCAATCTGATGGATTATCAACACCTAGGCTCAATTTAAGGTCATCGGCAAAGAGCAGACACTTAGAGACACTAATGCTTTTGGGTAGGTCGTCGATGAAGATCAGGAAAAGCAATGGACCCAAGGTACTTCCCTGACTCACTCCGGATCTCGTGTAGTAGTCTTTTGAGGCAAATCCCCCAACTCTAACAAATTGACGTCGATCGCGAAGATAATTTGAAAAAAGCTCGAGCAGCCTTGGTGAAAATCCTAATACCGCCAATTTACGTAGCAGGACATCATTATCAACCAGGTCGAAAGCCTTTTTAAAGTCAAAGTAGGCGGTATCCACCTGCCGACCAGCATCCAACTCAGAGTAAATGTAGTCAATATGCGTCACAAGATTTGTAATAGTTGACCGTGCGTTCCTAAAACCATGTTGGCTGTCATGTAGAAGATTTCTAATTTGTTCATTAATTCGCGAACACAACACTGTCTCAAATATCTTTGCAAAGACCGGTAGCACCGCAATGGGCCTAAAAGCTGAAACGTTATTGCTAGGGTCACCTTTAGGAACCGGAGTGACCCTAGATACTTTCCAAAACTCCGGATACCGTGAGTGGGCCAGCGACAGATTAAAGAGATACAGGAGAGGATCCTCAAGCGAAGATATACAGTCCTTAGCTAAAAAGACGAGAATGCCATCGGGACCTCCCGACGATCTTGGTTTGAGCCGCCTCACCGCCATTTTCAAATCGGATCTGTCTACTTTGCTGATAGAAATCAAAGTGGCATCAGCATGCGAGCTCACGGCTTGTGCCGCCTCTAAAGGATTCAACAAAGGCACCTCCTTTTGAAACACGGAACTAAAATAGTTTGCAAAAGCATCAGCAGCTGCCTGCCCCACAACTTCAACGTCACCAAACGAATAAACATCCATACATCGCCTGTCATTCTTCTTATCTTTTATAAATTCCCAAAATTTAGCCGGATCGTCAACAATTTTTCCTTGTGTCAAATGTAAGTGCTGCTTATACGCATTGTCAATTAAATTTTTAACATGCCATCTATAATATTTAAATAATTCTCTACTAATTTAATTACCGTCAGCCTTAAACCGTTTTAAATGGTAATACTTTTGACGAATATTATTTATAATAATATGCGTTATACCATTTTGGATATACGTACTTATGGTCCCGCATATGGCGGGTTTTAGCCGGAACGTACTGGCTAACACAATCATATAGATTAGTGTAGAAAAAATCTACTGCTGTGTCAATATCTTTTAAAATAAACAACTCCGACCAATCCAAACCACTTAACGCCGCGTACGGGCTCTGAAAGTCTGCCTTACGCCAGTTCCAGCCAGGGTTAGATCCCGAGCGTGAGGCGGGTGGAGGCGAGGGCAGGGGCGGCGGCAGTACCGGAGCACCACAAGGAAACCGGATAGTCACCTTAAGCGGAGGGTGGTACTCATCAATAGGCACTAGAGGTTCAGCACCCTCGGACACCATAATCTGATTAGGTTTAAAATCGCCCAAGACGAGATCCAACATGCCACCACGATTGTTATACACATTATTTAGTTGTTGTAGCCCGCAAAAGTCACAAAATGAATCAAAATTTGTCTTAACATTAACGCTACAGGAGTTTAAATTAAAATCACCTAATATTACAACATTAAGGGTAGAATATGTCAAAATAGCATTTTCTATACAAGTCAAGACGCAAAGATATTGGTCATCAGTATAATTAGGCGGTAAATAAACAACACAACATAGAAATTTTATGTGCTTCGCACTAATAATAGCAAAAATTAGTTCCATATCAGGCTTCAGGCCGTCTATAACCGTTACCTCGTGAATTGAATAGCAGTTTCGCACAGCCAAGAGCACTCCCCCCCACCCTGAGTCACCCAAGCGGTCTTTGCGCACTACTACGTAATTCGAAGCAAACAATTCGCCGTTTTTATGGAACTATTTAAGAAAGTTTCTGTCAAAACTACTAAATCAAAATTACACTGTGTCACATTATTTGTAAAGATATTAGTTTTAGTACGTAAACCTCGGACATTTTGATAACAAATTACTAGTTTACGTACTTTTATCTGCTGCGTTTTTGGCACGAAAGTTCTGTCGCCATGGTTTTACGCAGATATCTTCAGCCCAGTTAATCGGCGACATAACGCCGTCGGCCTTCTTAGATGGGACACCCAGCTTGAAGGATGAGTAACGCCCGCGAGGTTTTAGTTCATCAACAGTGCAAACATCACTTCCGCAGATGGATTAATTGGAGGTGGGCACGTACCTGCTCCACTGTAGTACCTTCTTGCACGTAATAGAGATGAAGGTACCTCCACCTCTCAGACGCGCGCAGCGTAGTAGTTCCTGGTGCTGCCGTACCGCGGAGTACGCCGCTTATGAATGACTCTTTCGGTTGGTATCATAAAATATAAGATTTTTTTTTCTTATTTTACCCATTCGATTCCCAGCTTAATAACTAGCTTAATAACAATAAGCAAATAATTTTTCAAAAATCTTTAAATTCAGTTTTAATTAATTTTGATAATAAAGGAAAGTTTACTTCACGGTATAAAAGATGACTGCTAGAAACCGCAAGAAACTTCAAGGGCTGGTCAGGTCAAGTGTTTTAAACAAGGCAAAAATGATAAAATATGAATTTGTATGTTTTTCATTTTTAATTAATTAATTCATTTTGTGAAGTTTAATTGGATAGTCTTTGAGTATCTAATTTATTTTAAATCAATAACATAAGAAAAATAAAATATAAACAATTACATAAAAATAACGATTACTTACTTATTTACAACGCGCGGGCAAAGGCCGGCCGGCCGGCGTTCTTATATGTACCTGAATGGGGGCCGCAATTAGCAGACGAGTGCACCCTCAGAACGGACTACCCGCAGTGATTCTGATTGAGTCAAATGAAATTAGTTCACAGTAACTTTGTAGTGTTACGTTTAATACTAACGGTTACAAAAGTATATTAAAAAAACCCGTAAGGTAATAATTGGGGTGACAAACCTATAAAACAACGTTTTCATTAATTCTTATGTGCAATCTAAGCTTCTCTACTAGTTGGACGGACAAAAAAGTGCGTCGAAGACTTTCAGTTGTAGGTATGCGTAGACCTAAAATGCTTTTTTTTTTTTTTTTTTTTTTTATGTCCGTAAGCGTGTCGCGTAGCGGTGAAAGAATACTACCACCCCCTCTCTACCCTTGGGTGTCGAAAAAGGCGACTAACTGACTAAAAGACTGCACATCTATCTAACAGCATATAGCGGCGATGGGACACCACCTGTCACGCTGAGCACTTGCAGTCGCTATTTGGTGAAAAGTGGACTATGGTAGACTGCTTTTGCTGTCCTCATTGATTGCCTAGTCTCTGACTAACCCATCGGGGATAAGAGTCGTGATATGTATGTATGTATTTTTTTCTGTGAAAAGAAAGCAAACGAGCAATCGGGTCGCCAGATGGAAAATGATCACCGCCGCCCATAGACACCCGCTAAAACAGAGGAATCGCAGATTCGTTACCGACTTTGAGGGAGGAGATGGGCTTCCGGTACTTTTACTCACACCGGACAAAACGCAACAGCAACGAGTGCTATTGTTTCAAGCCGATATTCCGCGAGAGCGTCGTATTAGCAAGATGGCTTCATTCGTGCTGCAGCGCAGCGTAGCTCTACCATTCAGACTGTCACTCATTTAGCACCACCCAGGGGTCATGTATATAAGATGACTGCTACAAACCGCAAGAAACTTCAAGGGCTGGTCAGGTCAAGTGTTTTAAACATGTCAAAAATGACAAAAGGAATTTGTGCTTTTTCATTTTTAATTAAATAATTGTTTTGTGAATATTAATTGGATTGTTTTTGAGTATCTTATTTATTTTAAAAGAATAACACAAGAACAATTAACTAAAAACAAATAAAAATAATAATTATGTACCTACAACGCGCGGGCAACGGCCGGCCGGCCGTTGACCCGTCAACGTAAGTACTGACGCGGATGGGTCAATAGACGTTCGGCCATTGACCTGTCAACGTAGGTACTGACGCATACGGGTCAACCTTGCCCGCGCGTTGTAAATAATCGTTATTTTTAATTGTTTTCATTTTATTTTTCTTATAATATTGCTATTGAATATGTTATAATGTTAAAAAAAACACGAATTCCTTTTTGTCATGTTTAAAACACTTGACCTGACCAGCCCTTGAAGTTTCTTGCGGTTTCTAGCAGTCACCTTATATATGGCGTACATAATAAAAACATTCAATATTCAACAAAAAATTAGGGGGTTAAAGTTACTCTCGTCCGTAGGTTTACCCTTGAGACCCTACACGTAATATTATTGGAATCCTTGGCGTCGATATTTCGAGTGACGTTCAGTTTCGTGGTCATTTGGAAGGTAAAGCTAAATTAGCTTCGAAAAAGCTGGGTGTGCTCAATAGAGCGGGTCAGTATTTCACGCCGGCCCACCGTTTACAACTGTATAAAGCACAGGTCAGGCCGCATATGGAATACTGCTCCCATCTCTGGGCTGGAGCACCCCAATACCAACTCCCTCCTTCCATTTGACCGCATTCAACGCAGAGCTGCTCGAATTGTCGGCGACGTGGTTATTTCAGGTCGGCTCGATCCACTGGCTCTTCGGAGAGACGTTGCGTCTCTCTGTATATTGTACCGTATATATCATGGGGAGTGTTCTGAGGAATTGTTCGGCTTGATCCCTGCCGCTAATTTCCTTCACCACACTACACGCAATCGACTGTCATTCCATCTACATCACCTTGATGGATGGCGGTCTACTACTGTGCGTTTTTCAAGAAATTTCTTGCCTCGAACTACAGTGTTGTGGAACCAGCTCTCGGCGGCGGTATTTCCGGACCGTTACGACTTAGGGATCTTCAAGAAACGAGCCTATTCCTTCCTTAAAGGCCGGCAACGCGCCTGCGATTCCTCTGGTTTTGCGGGTGTCCATGGGCGGCGGTGATTACTTTCCATCAGGTGACCCGCTTGCTCGTTTGCCTCCTTCTGCTATAAAAAAAAAAAAATGATATTCAGAAATTAGATCTTGATAAATTTAATTTCAAAATCAAAGAAAAGCTTTATAAAAAAGCTTATTATAAAGTGTCAGATTACACAGAAGACAAAACAGCTTGAGTCTATTTCTAATTGTCTATTATCGATTTATATAGAGCACCATATTTAAATAAACTATTTACATTCAAATTCATACTTTGTATTGTATGACCTGGTAACTTAGAGCATTAAACCAACCTGGTAACGACCTTTTTTTTTGTAAATGTCGTTACTTCTGTGCGCTGTGGTTTCTTGCGCTCGTTCTTTGCCACAGTTAAAAAATGATGTCCTGAATGGGTGGTAGGTTAAAAAAGATTTGGACGATTCAAAGTCTTTATTAATTGAGTTTATTGCATAAATATATTATGACTTTGACTTTGATTTTGGTGAATCAGACAACCCTGGACCTATATGATCTCCGATCAGGATTGCCCGAAGTTACTGCGATTCGCAGTGTTAATCTTAACTAGGTACTAAGTACTTAAAGTCTAACTTAAATAAAAACTTACATGTTACGGACTTACCGAAGGATGCGCCGGTATTCAGTGTTGGTAGGCTATACTGGCTTACCACAAACACGTACGGCCTTACATTTTAAACATATGGTCTCAAGGGTAAATCTACCGACGCGAGTAAGTGCGACCCCCAAAGTTTGTAACTTAAACTTGACGAAAATGAACACTACATATTTTAATTGAAATTTTGTTGACTTGACTTGTGCTTAGCATAAGTAATCACACTTCTTGTTATCTAAATTCAAATTGAAAAGGTATATGCCGAGTCAAGGCGACGGTGGAGGGCCGTTGCTATTCCCAACACGTTTTATCAAAATGGCTTCCGCAGCCGCCATGCCATCTCGGGCGCGCTCCGGCGTCGCTATTACAAAACGCGCGGGACATTCCTGATGACCTCCGACAATTTCTTGGTTGGATTAGCTACCTAGTAAAACAAATGAGATGAAACAAAATGAAAAGTACTAGGTAGGGATTTAGCTATTTGGTTACCTACCTTTATTCCATTCTCAGCCTATGAACCTTACTGTGGACCTTAGGCTACATATCTACGTGAGGAGAATGGGCCGTAAGGGTTAAAACGCTTACCAGAGCCAACGCTGCGGGTGCCAGCGCGAGCCTATACAAAAGTGCTCCGTCGCGTCCTTCCAGTCCAGAATGTCAATTTCCCAAAATGTCAAACGGTTTTAAAATTTCAAATAGGTACCTAAGTGCCTGAATTTAGTTATTGTTTTGAGACCCGAAATATCAAATTTCCAAAATGTCAGTAGTAGACACTGTCTCAACGGCCACTTTTTTATGCAAAACTGTCTGAGTGGCCTGGTTTTTACCTTTATACGAGTACAAGGGTAAGTATACCTTTTCCCTGTTCCACGAAGTTAGGTAGGTACTGTGCGAATATAATGTCTATTTTCATAACTCTCAGACACCGAAACTGTTAAAATCAAACAAACAAAGTAAAACCAATAAAAATGTTATCCCAACCCGACCCTCAGTTGAAGAGCATCCATAGGTAAATAAAATACGAATTCGCCATTTTGTTTTGCTGTTGAACTGACAAAATGGAGTTTCCAACTGACCCGGCCGGGCCGGAGTAATGCAACTCAAATGCTAACGTAAAAAGTCCAATAAAACTAGCCAGTTGCAATTTGTGGAGGTAGTATGATGGTTTTACATACTGGAAGTGACCTTTTCAAAAATTTAATCTTTACAGTGTGTGATTGAAACCAAATTGTGTAACCATGACTAGAACACACACTAATAAACTATTATTATCTTTTCGACGATATCCCTCATCGCAAACTGAAGGCGCTGTCCGCTGCGCCATCGAGCTATTCGTTGTCGTCGAAAGACGTCAGTCGTTAAAACCTGCCAACCCGCATAGGGCTAGCGTGATAGGCTGTAGGCTATGGCCAAACCTCCCCATGTGATGTTGTCCATGTGGGAAGGCCTGTGCCCAGCAGTGGGATGTTTATAAGCTGATTATTTGATAATCTTTTACTTATAACGACTTTTGTACCAAATATACTTATTCTTAACCGTCGCTATTTGGTGAAAAGTGGACTATGGCAAAGGACTGCTTTGCTCTCTGCTCTGACTAACCCTTCGGGGATGATAGTGATGATTATTTGTATGTATGTATACTTTTTCTTTTAATTACTTATATAAAATGCCGTCTTACGCACCGAGGCCAGGAGCGACCTCGGGGTATTTGGGACTCTCCTCTCCTCGCCTAGCTAGAAGAGCTCGACGGCAAGAGGGATGGCCTACCCACTATAAACCTAGTATCATCCTATCTAAGCCACGAACTACGAGCACTGAGTTCCACCCCCGCAGTACACAATATACTTTAGTAACTAAAACAGACAAACAGACCGGCCGAAGCGAAGATGGACGCATACCTTTGACAACTGAAAGTGAAAAGAAGGAAGGCATGTCTTTTCCCTGCAGTGTAATAAAGTTAGCAGATAAAACAGTAATAAATATTTAAGTTAAATATCTAAAATGACTAATGTTTTTTCCAACTGCAGGACAGAGGTCTCCCATAGTTCTTTTGCCCTTTTACGTTGATTTGTGATTTGTTCGACGGATCGGCTACAAGTGCTTGCAAACCAAGCCAAACGCTCTTTCCACACGTTTGAATTTGTGACGGCTTGTTGAGGTTTGCCAAGCGTGTGGAGCGTTTGGCACAAAGTAACAGTACATTCATAATAATTACCTGTAACATTCACAGATAAAGTGAACTTATCACAAATGCCTATTACGGCACTATTTCTATTTTTTTAAATCTAACGTATCTAGTTCTTCGAAATCATTGTAACATTTCTCTTCACCAACAGAAACGTAAATAAAAGCGATATTAGCTTGTCACTGTTTGACCAGTTCAATGTGCGGTCAAAGAATTTCTCCCTTTAGCGGTTTTGCCTCGAATGGTTTTATGACAACAATGTTTACTACATGAAATATTGCCTGAGTATCTATCCAATACTTACGGCCCTTAATTTACGACTTTTTATGTTTAATTTTGGTTATTCGAGTATTTGGCTTTTGCTGGGGTGAATAAACGTTTTACTCTAAAGGGTACGGTGAGCCATTGAGGAAATTAATGGTCGCCATTTTGTTATTTTTTCAAATCTGTCGTTACCTCCATTTTGGAATAATATTCCATAATGGAGGTAACGACAGATTATGTACCAACATGGTCACCACTATCTCAAGTAGGTAAGTACCTAGGAGAAGTTCCAAATATTGCGAAATTACGTACGTGTAAAATTAGACTACCTAGCTCATTTCATTACATAAAACTGGATATTTATATTAAACTAGTTGTTTCTAAGTCTTAAGCATGACTGTTTAAGGATACAAGGGGAGAGGTAGGCCGAGAAAAAGACGGCGTGAAAGATGATTGGCTGATAGGGACGAATGGAAAAAGAAGACTTACTGCGCCGACCCTAAATAGGGATTAGTATAAGCAAGTGATAAGAAGCTTGGTAGCAAAATAAATAATTATTAGAAGAGAAATGTTATGTAGATTAATAAACACAAAAATGGAATTAAGTACAACTTTATTAATTCTTATGATTCAGTTATTCAGTTTGGGAGCTTAATATATTAATACAACGTATTATTATTACGAGTAATTCTAAGAATTTTTTTGAAGAAACCGCAAGAAACTTTAAGGGTCAGGTCAAGTGTTTTAAACTGGACAAAAAAGATTTTCGTGCTTTTTTCACTTTTAATTAATTGTGAATTTTTCATTGTCAATTTTAATTAGAAAGTCTTTTAGTATCTAATTTATTTTAAAGCAATAACATAAGAAAAATAAAATGAAAAACAATTAATAATAACGATTATTTACAACGCGCGGGCAGCGGCCGGTCGTTGACCCAGCCGTCTACCCGTCCGCGTCAGCCGGGCGATAAGTACCTACGTTAGTCTGCAATGAGACCATTTATTTTCTTATTACGAAATGTGCGTATTTTTCATATGTTATTGCTTTAAAATAAATTAAATACTCAAAGACTATCCAATTAAAATTCGAAAAATGAATTATTTAACCAAAAATAAAAAAGTACGAATTTCTTTTTTGTCTTTTTTGTCATGCTTAACACTTGATCTGACCAGGGGGGTTACTCTTGAACGCAAACTCAATCTCAATACAATTCCAATGCGATTAATATGTATCGATATTGGGATAAGTAAAGATAATTCCGGAACGCCATCTCGAAAATAATTTGTTCAATCAATTTACACGCAATTTTATTCCAATGTGGTGCTAGCTGGTGGTAGCCTACCAGCCCTTGAAGTTTCTTGCGGTTTCTAGCAGTCGCCTTATATGCGTTCAAAAAATCACGTACGTTTATAATCAAATATAAAAATAATAATAAACTAAATAAACTGATGATAGTAATTTGAAAAAAGATATACATGGAAAAACGTTGCCTTAGCCCAGCACCAGGAGCTATTCCATGAAAAAAATTGCTGAAATGTCTATCTTCTTAATCAACCAAGTTTATTTACATCTACATTGAGGGATGAAAAGAGGATGCGACTAGGGATCCTGCTCTTGTAGCTGTCATGGATCACGACGAAACCGAACGGCAGGTTTTCGTCAAAGTCAGGAAGCTGTCGGTTTGGTGCACTTCGGAGACTTGGCGACACTTGGATTGCTTTGTCGACTGTCGAAGGTCGGGCGATGGGCTCCTGTACACATAAGATCATATTAGATTATCATTAATTATTAACCGTGTCGCGTAGGACGTGGGAACTGGCTAGGCGCCCGGATGGGTTCCGAGAAGTGAGTGTGCTTACTACTCCGCGACCAAGGTGGACACTTGGGAGTCGACTTTAGAGTCGACGACCCGAGCAGTGGCAACTGCGAGTTGTGCCCTTCGTGCTACGAGAAGTGAGCGAGCTTGACAGCTCCGGTTAACTATCTGGACAATAGGCAGTGAACTACACGTGTTCACGGGGGACTCTCCCGAGACACTAGTCTTATGAGTACCGAATGAAGCGCGCGCTTCGGTGGGCACTGATTTGGCGTCAAGACCTAACGCAGATGGTCTCTGCGCGATTGTACATAACCTAACGGTTAGTCTCGAGGTGCCAGTACAAATAAAACTTAGTGAATAAGGAGGAGAGAGGATAACGGTGTCGCATAGCGGTAAAAGAATACAACCCCCTCTCTTCCCTTGGGTGTCCGTAAAGGGCGACTAACGGACTCCACACTGCACGTACATCCATCTGCATAGAGCGGCGATGGGCTCACCACCTGTTACGCTGAGCACATGACTGTGCAATCTCTATTTGGTGAAAAGTGTATGTTTGTATGTAAATTATAAAAAGGAATACTGACTTATTGACTGACTGATAGCACAGCCTAAACTACTGGGATAAGAAACTTGGAGTCTCCCCCGTGTTCTTAAGAGGCCTATTACATCTCGAATGTGATTTTTGCGTAAAATGCCCATTTTCGCATTTTGTAGTAATTTTGCAGTTATATTTATCGTTTCTATCGAAATAGGATAATAAATTTGCGCTTAATATTACAAATCTCCATTCAGTGGGCATACGTTGAATTCGGACGGCCGGCGCATCGCATTTTGTTGTAATTTTGCAGTTGTATTTATCGTTTTTATCGAAATAGGATAATAAATTCATTTTAAAATCTTTATTTCTCTGTATAAATTTTGCTCAATAGTATTATCGTAATTAAGAGATATTCACAGTTAACTTATAGCGATTTTCGAAGTTTTTTGGTTTAGTATAAGATTCTTTTCCTATATAAAATCAATGATATCTAAAAATTCCGAGGCCGCTACGCACTATTCGACTATTTATGAAATAACATTATAATTTTTTTATTTCACTTGTTTAGAACAGTAGCTCCATCGATGAGCTCAAAAAAGTGCCTTCGCGCACTTTATGAAAATCTTTCTCTGCAATTTTGGGTGTACTTAATTAAAATGTTAAGCTAAATTTACAAAAAGCAAGGCCGCTACGCACTATTCCAATAGCTATTCTACACTATTCAATAAGTCATAATTGTTAATGTATTTTTGTTTCTGAGATCTATAACGCCAAAGTTGGCCATTTTAGAGATGTAAGGCCTCATAAGTTTACGCATTTCGGTTTCCCATACAAACTTTCAAGTCGAAATTTTTTAAAGTCAATAAGCCGATTATGATGAAACTTTGCATGCCTAAGTAAAAAAATACTAGGATCTAAATAGTTTGATGAAAACATTTTTAAAAAACGTTTATTTAGCTGAGTTATTGCGATTTAAAGTTCACTATAGAATGTTTAAAATCGCGATAACTCAGTAAAATATACATTTTTATGTTTTCAACAAACTATTTAGATCCTAGTATTTTACTTAAGCATACAAAGTTTAATTAAAATTGAATTATTGGTTTTTAAAAATTTTGACTTGAAAGTTTGTATGGAAAACCGAAATGGGTAAACCCTCTTAAAACAGCAACACGTGTTGTGAAATTCCATTTTAACTCAATCAACCGTACAAAACTAAATATAATTTTAGAATATATACTTCTTGAAGTTGTCTTAACCCTTCAAGGATCATAAGACCGCCAGCGGTCGCAAAACAATAGATTTTCAATTGTGTCTGGTTTTACGGTGCTTGAGGGATTAATGATAAACGCTAAGCCATTAATTAAGATTAAAAATAAAATTTCGCATTTTAAGGGGGTAAAAAGGAGGGGGAGGGGTTAGTTTGTATACAATTTCGTCAGTTTTAAAGCTAAATCGATAATAAATTGTGGCATTGCAACGCATGCCGGGTACAGCTAATGGGCACAGACCTTCCTGGACAGCAGCATAATAGGTAGAGAAAAAAGTTTCTTTGCATTTTTTAAGAAAATTCAAAACATTTTTTAATATAGTTTATTTACATTTAACTGAAGTAGGTATGTACGTGCCATTTTGTTCGATAACTTTTTGCTATCTTGTGAGAAGGGACATGATCCCATTGCTATAGAAATTTTGGGGCTTCTGATCAAAATACCGCGACAAGTGGTTTTGGCAGTCCTCTCGTAATGTTAACCTTACACTGCCTAAAGAATTCTGAAGAGACCGAAACAGGTGGAAATCTGAAGCTGCAAGGTCAGGACTATACGGCGGATGCATTAACACCTCCCAGCCAAACTTAATCTTAATTTTTGCTGAGTGGCTAAAAATATGTGAGGTCTAGCGTTATCATGATGAAAAACCACACCCCTTCTGTTGATAAATTCCAGCCGCTTTCTCTCAACTTCTTGCTTTAATCTCATCAGTTATTCGCAGTAAAGTTCAGAATACATGGTCCTGCCTGGTGGTATCAGCTCATAATGAATAATGCCCTTCTAATCCCACCACAGCCACACACACAGCATCACCTTGTTGCGAGTTAACCCGGGTTTCGCCACAGTCTGTGAAGCCTGACCTGCCTTTCACCACGACCATTTTCGCACGTTCTTGTCGAACATGATCCACTTTTCATCACCAGTTATCATGTTCTTCAAAAATGGTTCGGTTTCATTACGTCCTAATAACGAATCACTAAATGAGTACACGGTTCTTTAGGTTTCTTTCAGTGAGGTCGTGAGGTTCCCAAATATCGAACTTTTTTGTGTAAGTACTTACCTACTTTTTATCAAATATAAGGCACGGACCTGAAAAAACAGGTCCGTGATATAAGGTAATAGGGCGACCAGAGCGACGTGCATCTTTGACATCAAAATTTCCGGATTGAAAACGCTTAAACCAAATTTGTGCTACTCTCACAGACACTGTACTAGGTCCATTTTTTTCGCGGCTTGCGTTGCATTTTTACCTTTTTTGTAGTAAAATTTTAAAATGTGTCGAATTTCTTCAATAAATTCACTCATCTTGACAGTAAGAAAAACAAGTGAAAATCACACATTTTCCTAATTTGAATTTAGAATTATCTTCTTTAAAATTTAAACTTTAATGATACCAAAACCAGCCAGATACAAATAGTATAGCCAAAGAGATATTATTACAAGTTCATACATAAGTACATGCAAAAATACTTTTTCCCCAACCTAATATGAGGAGATTGGCCCATAACCCACTACGCCGCGCCAATGCATGTTGGTGGGTTTTAACTTATAACGACTGCCATCTTACGACAACCACCGGTACCAAATGGTTACTTATATAAGCCTCGGATCAAATTCCTGAGGGGTAACCTTGTATTTAGTATGGTTAGTTAGTAGTAGGTCTTGGTTTTAGTCTACTTGGCTAGCTACCAACATCTTGCTCTTTCGCCATAACAACAATGTAATTGGCATTGTTGTGTTTAGTAATTAGGGATAAGATTGCCTGTTCGATATAAGTTGAGCATTCCAGGTATATAGCTTTTAGACCATCAGGTGAGATGAAAGCCAAAGGCTTACCCGTTGTGTAACTAATTCGATTCTGAATCTCATAGCTAGTTTTTACTTTTAACTCAAGGCTTCGCCAAACAGAACGCGTTCCTAGCGCGCGACAGAACTCTACAGCGCTGTGTCCTGACGCCGCGTTATAGCGCCGACTTGTGTTGTACTGTGACCGTATTATAACAGCCTTACTACAGTCACAGTATAAATATGAGCTAAAGCAGTAAGGAAGCTACGTACAAACGCACGAAACGACGCACGCCCACAGACGCACGTCTTTACAGGGCCCCTAAGCGGACATTGCAGTGCTCTCAGTAGCGCGTTACCTTTATCTATGGTAGCGCGTATCGCGTCGAGACGAGATGTATTACGTGCGCTGTGCGCGCGATTTTTAAAAATGCCGCGAGTGTATTGCGTAGTACATATACGGCTGCTTGAACTCGGCTTCTTCAAAACTGGAGCTTTCGTTTTTTAAACTTCCTGCTGATGTTGAAGGTAAGAATGATTTATTAATACTAAATAAAAAGCTTTTTCTTTTAATAAATCGTTTGGTTGTTTAGGTGATATTTGCCGTACTTACTTAAGTATATTTTTTGAGCGCGCGTTATTTGAATGGTGAAAAATAATAAGAATTGATACTACGAAACTTCATCGTTAATAAACTTTGCTTTGAAAATCGATATCTGAGGATCGGTGTGGTTTCTGACAATGAATCCGTTATTAGAATGAGAAAAAGTAGCCGCCATATTGAACATTTTAGTTATTTAACCGATTGCTTAGAAAATCGATATCTGGGGATCTGCGTGGTTTCTTACAACGACTCCGTTATAGTATGAGACAAAATAGCCTCCATTTTGAACTTTTTAGTTATTTAACCGATTGCTTTAAAAATCGATGTCAGGGGATCAGTGTGGTTTCCGACAATGAATCCGATAATAGAATGAGGAAAGTAGCCGCCATCTTTTACTTATTAGTTATTCAACCGATTGCTTTGAAAATCGATATCTAGGGATCTGTGTGGTTTCTGACAACAACTCCGTTATTAGTATGAGACACGATAGCCTCCATCTTGAACTTTTTAGTTATTCGACCGATTGCTTTAAAAATCGATATCAGGGGATCTGTGTGGTTTCCGACAATGAATCCGAAAATAGAATGGGGAAAGTAGCCGCCATCTTTAACTAATAGTTTTTAATTAAAAAAAAATTAAAAGTGACAACCCTTATGCTTTGCTAGTTATCTCAAAAAAGCGCTAACTAGCTGAGATACAGCACAATCTAAACAAAAACTTTTTCAATTTTATAAATATAAGAGGACAACCCTAACGCTCAATTGGCGCGTAGGTATATAAAACAAGAAAAAGGCCGAGCTTCCGTACTGCTTTAGCTTATATTTATACTGTGCTACTGTGGTATTATATTGTCAAACAGAGCGTGAGCGCTAGCGCTTGGCGTATACACACTTTGTTTAACACCATAATACCGTCACAGTACAACACAACTGTGCCCTACATTACGCGTTGCTATAGCGCTCTGACGGGCGTTAAGAACGCGTTCTGTTTGGAGAAGCCTTTAAGCTCATATTTTCATAGTAACATAACGAACTTTCAATTACTTGTAAGATCTTTTGTGTACAATAGGTCCACAGAAAACTAGCGTTATAATAATTCACGTACCAGGGTATTGTTTAAGCTCATACAGAAGTTTGTGTCGTAAGTTCCATTCGTGCTTTGCGTAGCATTACGAACTTCAGCAGTTAGCAAGGCTCGTGGAGTTTCTGCTTCTGGCTTGTTCTCAGTACGTGAAATCGTAGAATCTGAAACTGGAAGTTTAGGTTTAATTTCTGCGTAAGGCATTAAATAAGTAAAACGAAGTATTAACTGCTATCATGGTGTAAACTTAATAATATACTGTTGTTGTTATATTATTTATGACCAAGAATTAAGAACAGCTCGTACCGAAAACAATGTATGAAATCTATCTATCTCCTAGTATAGGCAATTAAAGAATTTAAGTTGTTCTGTAATAATATTGAACAATAAAGAAATTTATTATTATTATTAACTTTGTAATAACATATTTATATTAAAACTGTTTTAACGGGACAAAACACGATTAATTTTGTAAGTAAGTACATATCTACTTAATGCTTGACGTTTGAAGCAGTAAGTAGATAAATGTACTTACTTACAAAATTAATCGTGTTTAGTCCCGTTAAAACAGTTTTAATGCAATGCAACGCGATAGCTTAAAGTCTCAACATATTTATAATTGTTACAAATATTTAGTAAAAAGTTTGATTACTCATGTTGTAATACGTTTAACCCTCAGAACAATAACTAAATCATAGAAACCGTCTGAGTAGAAAAAAAGCGTACCAGGCAATCTGTCATCATCTGTCAAAAGTAGAGCCAGTGGAGCCTTTTAATACTACCAAGTTAAGTTACTCGCTCTAACCATCGCCTTTTTCAGCCAACAATGACACATAATTTTGTCGTATAATACATGGATCATTGGCGTGTGTTTCTGTTTAGATTAGAAAAGTGATAATTGTGTGAATACTGAAATTTTGTTGCAAAATACTGTTATAAGTGAGTGATAAAGCAATGAACTATGGCGTGCGTCGTTTAGAATTGTTAATCTCGCATAGAAAATAAAGAAAATATCGGTGAAATAGTCGGCTTCCACTGGTAAGTGATATTTCTATTTATTTACCGTTGTTTTGTTTTTATAGTTATATCTTCGTTCGACTAAGTATTACCAGTTACCATTAATTATATTACATTGGAATAAATAGTTAAATTACTTCACTGAGAGTTTAAAATCCATTTTACAATTTCGTCGTAGATGTTGTAAAAGTGTAGTGAAAAATGTTAAGTATCGATTAATTAAAAAGTAATTGTAATGTTCACTTAAATGTTTTAGATTTTCTCTGGATGAATGAGGATGAGGATGAGAAGAGGGCGCTGCTGTGCCAGTCTTAACATCTGCTCCGTACTAAAAATATTATTTAAAAAAATCCTATGAGTTATTATCTTTATATATTCCAGTGTTAGAAAGAGTCGTATCTAAATATTCCGTATAAGGTAAGGTGGGGTAAGAGGAACATAGTTTACTGATGTTTTAACATTATGAGCTCCAGCCAGTAAATACACAGTGTAATTTTAATATTAATAGAAAAAAAGTATACCTCCTAAAGTTTACTTACTATTATTTTAACATACAAATCGATTCCTTCAGTATTTACGGACAAATCTGTCAATGAAGTTGAGTCTTTAAAATGTTCCACTTACCCCAGATATGGGGAAAGAGGAACAACCTAAACTTTTTATGTTAAAACTGACATTTTTTGATTTGTCTTCACATATTTTAAATGTGATTGTCAATTTAAATGAATTGAGAGTTAATCGCAGTAAAAATATGATTTTGTTTAGCGTAATATCGAGAAAATTCAAATTTGGGGTAAGTGGAACATATGTGGTATGATCAGAGGTGGCAAATTCGCAAACGATTTTTAAAATAAAAACTAATTTATAAGAATTGGCTTTTAATGAAATGAAATCAATTGAAGTGCATAAAAAAAATCCAATGAGCACATATAACAATATTACTAAAAATAACAAACGTCATTTTATTTTACAAACGAGTCTTCTAAAATCTACAAACTTTTTATAAAAAAATCATAAATATAAATAAAAAATCTGCTGGCACTGAATAAGTTGAGTTTAAATTTAATTTATATTGAAAAGTGTTCATATAATTTAATCCAGTTCATTTTATAAGAAATATTTTAATTTATGTATAAATATACTTACATAAAATAAAATATTTGTTTAATAAAAAATATTTATGAAAACTTAAAAACAAACGACATTTAAGAAACACCTTCGCGAGCAACGCCTCGGATAAAAGCTAGTGTATTGTATATCAAAACCTTTCCAGAAAAATGAAAATTATGCATGTGAAAGAATCACCAAAATCGGTACAGTAGTTTTTGAGTAAATCGCGAACATACATGCATAGGTACATACGCGTGTTAAACAGAATCTCCTTTTTTGATGTTGGTTATAAATAACCTATTATCATTAATATTTCATCGCCTATAAAAAGGTTTGTCGCCCCTGAAACCGGGAAAGAGGAACATATGTTCCTCTTTTCCGATTATAGTAGTTTCTCTTACCCCACTTGGCAGTTTTTAGGTTAAGATTTTGATCACATGCAAAAATCATTGTAAACACGATAACTACAAACAAAATAAGGTCGGACAATAAAAGCTCAACATGAACTTTGCATTCTCCAACAAAAACAGCTTTCTAACAAATCGTCTTATTGTTTATTTAGGCACATATAAAATCTACCACCCAGTCGTGATTTTGTAGTTTGACAACCGATTTTTTTTTCTCTCTCTTCAACTCACTTATATGTGTCATAGCGCCATCTGTGTTAGAACATGAAACTACACCCGAATTTCTGTTTTATCGTCTGAGTAGGCACAGAGCTAGGCTTTATAGTTTTATATTTACGTGATGCTGTTCCTCTTCCCCCGTCGTCCCTCTTATCCCACCTTACTTTAAATGTTATCTCTTAAATATATCAAGTGTGTGTGAAAATAACGCATAACAGAAACTATCAGCTGTTGTGAAGATTATAAATAAACCTATTTATTGTATAACCGATATTTATGGACTATTGTGAGTGAGGAGAATATCAACTGGACTAATATTAGCACAGTGAGTAAAAAAACAGCCATAAAACAAAAATTAAGTTAATCATCAGAATTTCCGTTGAACAAAAGTTCAAATACAAACAAACATCAACCGACTTACGTATCGATCAGCTGTAACAACTCCTTCATCACTAGTAACGACATCTAGCGATAATTAAAGGAACAACTGATATCACCGCACACGCACACTATCAGATTGCTACACTACACTACTGTTTTTTCCTGTTTGGTTGGAAGTCAACCTATAATTCAAATGGATAATTCACAAGAGAACGTAACACAAAGACGCCGTACACTAAGGTCCAAGTCAATAGACAGATCTAGATTACAATTCTAGCTTAGAACGGGACTTCGATGACACTACTATTTTTGACACAACAATGAAAAGTTTGACGAATGATTCTTCCTTAGACGAAAGTATGACAACTGAATTAAAATTAAAACTAGACGAACTAAAAACACAACTATGCTCAGCGAATAAAGAAATAGAAACATTAAAACTAGATAATAACAAACTCAGAGCGGAGTTACAGAAATACGCACAACATCTACCCACGAAATCGACATTACATTGTCAAGATGACCCACAATTAATGACAACGTCAAATGAAATATGTTCAGAGCCACCTATTGATTATACTCGTTGCTACTCCCGTGAGGACTTAGCCATGACAAACTCAATCGAATCCTCAAAGCATTGTCAAAATACTGACCGTTTCACCGTACTACCACTAGATGGCGCTTTGCAGGATAATTTGACCTCAAGATTAATCAATTACGAAAAATCTACTGAAAAATGTCTGAAAAATAATGTATTAATTTTGGGCGACCAACAAGCCCATAACCTGTCAGAGTATTTAAACAAAATATGTAACAACGATAGTCGCATAATTACCTCATTTATTAAGCCTAACGCCAGCAGTTTTGATATTCTTAATACTGAATTACATGAGACATTAACTAGTGACGACTTATTAATTCTATTAATTGGTGCAAATGATAGAATACCCACTAAATTATTTTGCGATTTATCTGTATTTTTGGCTAAATGCAAAAACACACAAATACTATTGATTCAAGCAATAGAAACCAATTAGTTTAATACAAACGCACTCAATAATCAACATAAATTAATAAGCAGAAACTACAATAATTGTAAATTTATATCATTGAACAAAATCAAGCAAAAAGTGGCATTAAAAGATAAAAGCTATAAAATAAAATTAGAATTTGATACTATTGATTACTATAAAAAATCTATGAAAAAACTAAAACAATGCATCTCGGAAAAAAATATAAGTAAAATGAATATCGATATGGTAAAACAAAAAAAAGGAACAATTCCATATTATTTTAAAAAACAAGAAAATATAATAATGTTACAAATTACCAAATCCCGTGACGTAAACACACCAGAACCGCGTTCACAAAAGCAAAAAAAAAGGGAACAATTCCGTACTACTTTAAAAATAATCATCTTCCAACAGTAACCAACAAAAACACTTTTTTTCGTGAAAACCAAAAAACATAATTTCTTTTACTTTCATCAAAACATTTGCAGTATTCTAAAAAAAAGGATGAATTAGAAGTTCCTCAAATCCAACATGCAATGAAATAAAATTAATAAGACATAAAAACGACATTATTTATAATAAGAACGACATATCTAAATTATTTAATGACTATTTTATTGAAATAGCCCAGAATACAAGAAATAGATTAGTAAATACAAATAAAAAACATATAAATAATAGCATATTTTTGTACCCAACAAATAAAAATGAAATACAAAAAAAAATTATGAACTTAAAAAACACAATATCAGTAGGTTATGACGAAATTAGTACTGATATTATTAAATTATGTTCTCCAGTGATCAGTATTCCTTTAGCCTACATAATAATCCTTTCTATTGAAAATGGTACTTTTCCAGCAAAATTGAAATTAACTGTAGTTAAACCTTTATTTAAGAAAGGAGATGAAAGCGATATGGGAAATTACAGACCCATCGCATTAATACCAATCATATCAATGATTTTTGAAAAAGTTATCGCCATACGACTACATGACTTTATTAACAAACACAATATTTTAAACAAGCAACAATTCGGTTTCCAGGAGGGTAAATCCACTTGATTAGCATGTTTCTCATTACTCAAAAAAATCACAGAATCAATTAATGATAAAATACCAACTGTAGCACTATTTCTAGATATGTCTAAAGTTTTTGACTGTGTAAGCCATGACATACTTCTTCAGAAGCTCCATGATTACGGTATTAGAGGAATAGCAAATCAATGGTTCGCCAGTTACCGAGCGAATAGACAGCAGTGTGCCGAAATAACGCAAACAGTTAATAAAACCAAAGAATATGTCCGATCTAAATATCGTCAAATAAGCAATGGAGTGCCTCAAGGCAGTATCTTGGGACCACTGCTGTTTCTTTTATATGTTAATGACCTCCCAGATGTGACTAGCAATGATTGCTTCTTGTTTGCGTTTGATGACTGTACACTATTGTTTCAAAATAAAAATATTGACATACTTAGAAATTACATCAATAATAGCCTCTCTGACGTAATTGAATGGTTAAATAAAAATAACCTGAAAATTAATATATCTAAGACTAAAGCAATACAATTTCATACATATAAAGCGAAAAAACATAATATTGACATACAATACAATAATAATAAAATTGACATCGTAAATAGCACAGTATTTTTAGGTATAACTTTAGACGAAAATTGCAGTTGGAAAGCACACATAGACATCTTATGCGCAAAAATAAATAGGTTTGTATTTGCACTATATAGAGTCAAAAATATTGCGTCATTTCAAGTTGCCCTTCAAGCGTACCACGGATACGTATCTTCTCTGCTGCGTTACGGTGTGGTAATGTAGGGTAATAGCGTTGACATCGAAAGGGTATTTAGAGCTCAGAAAAAATGCATTCGTGCGATTTGTGGAATCAAACAAAGAGATTCATGTAAACCCCTATTTACATAACATAAAATACTCCCTCTACCCTGTATGTACATACTAGAAATGTGTCTATTGGTTAAGAAATACCCAGAATATTTTGTAAAAAATAAAGACATCAAAATAAATTTACAGGATTCAAGAAAAAATAAATTGGCTATACCTAAATGTAATTTAACCTTATTCCAGAAAAATATATTTTACATGGCCATAAAAATATTTAATAAAATACCGTTAGACGTGATGAATCTCCCGTTAGAAAGAAATAGATTTAAAAATAGTTCATTACAATGGCTTCTAAAGCACAATTTCTACTCCGTCAAGGAATATTTGGAAATAATATGACATCTTGCTTTTAATTATCATTGACATTATCATAAATAATATTTATTTTTAATAATTATGACATTTTAATGAATTATAATTTAATTGTATTGTTTGTATAAATTGTACAGACCTTTTGACATAATCACTAACTTTTAATTTGCAATAATATTAATCTTTAATAATTAAGACATTTGAATGTATTGCATTTTAAATGTATTGTTTCTCGTAATTTGCAATAATATTCATTTTTAATAATTATGACATTTGAATGTATTGTAATTTAATTGTATTGTTTCTCGTAATTTGCAATAATATTAATTTTTAATAATTATGACATTTAAATGAATTGTAATGTAATTGTATTCTTTGTATAAATTGTAAAGATACTAGGTAACATTAATAATTAATTTCAGACAAAAAGTCAATTGATGTAGTTACAATTATGGATATTTGCATGCCTACATACTTATGACAGAATATTGTTGATACTTTAAATCATGTCTTACATCTCAATGTTGTGTACATGATATTTGCCAAATAAATGATTTATGATTTATGAAATTCGACGTGCACAGTGGAGTTTGTTCAAAACATTTTACTGTCGGGTGTTTTACCAGTGACGACAAATGACGTAAACTGAGAGATGATGAATTGGTGACTGACGGTCAAACAAAGTCGTATAATATTTACCTTAGCTACACGCTCTGCTTGAAGGTTCCCAAGTTGTCTCTAGCCTCTAATCAATAAAATATTTTTTTCGATCATTCGTTTAAAAATTAATCAACTGGGCACCATTTTGTATGAGAAGGTATATTTTTGGAATTTCTTAAAGTCGCCATAACATAATGTGTTCAAAATGATGGGACAATCTCCACCCCCTAAACCATCGACGTATACTGCAAGTCATATTTTTCCCAACTGGTTGGCCATGGCCGTTCTCCACTGTACATACATACCTACCATTACACTGTTTCTAGGCAGGCAGAAAACTAAAGAATTGCATACTCATAGATATTCTTTACTTTCCAGGACACACACACAAGTGAGCTATCAAGCACTACGACTTCAGCAACTTCGCTGTTACCACAATTAATAAAATCTGTTGCTGCTGAACGTGACAGCACCATCGCTAAATTATAATAGGAAATTTTGAGGCCAAAAATATTAGCCCAACCACAAACAATAATAATTGGTGGCAGCACTAAGTTTCATGTCTTGTCCCTTGTAGTCGCCTTAAAGCTAGTTTTTTTGCTTTCAGTTAATATTTTTGACGCAGTCAGATTTTTTGTTTTCTTTCAATATATTTTTATTTCACACTTTTATGTTAAGTACCTACTAATAATTAGTCGGGTAAAAATTACAAATTACTTTCTTTAGTAAGTTAAGGGGTAAAATTAATGCATTAATGGTTGTTTTATTTGAATACTGTACACCTAACCCATTGGCAGTGCTTTCGCTGAACTACGCTCAGATGCTAGCACTGCCACACTGGCTACAAAGTAACGTGATGCTCCGGGGCGAGACCAACATAAGCTAGGTAAATTTAATAAGCATGAACAAAATGTAGATAGTATATAATTGTAAACCCAATTTAAAAAAATGTATATCAAGAGTTTCGTTGTAATATTTAAAGCAAAGTGGGCGCGCTGGAGAGCATACTCGCCAGCGAGAAAATAAATAGTCCAGTTGAATATTCTCATTAACTTAATAAATTGTAACATATCAAGCCAACGCTCTGATAGACTACGCTCGATAGTATACGCTCCTAAAGACGACTTCGCTGTAGCCATTTTACCAGGCGCTTCTCTAATGTTCCATAGGGAAATTTAAAAGTGGCCGTGAATTTGTATAGACTAAATTAAATATCGAATTGATGATAGTAGATTGATATACATTTAATATACATTTTAATGGTATCATAAACAAAAAGAATCTGTCCTTATGAGAATTGGAATCTCTTCCTTTGGTTTTGCGGGTGTCCATGGGCAGCGGTGATTGCTCTCCATCAGGTAGGTGACCCGCCTGTTCGTTTGCCTCCTTCTATTATTAAAAAAATAACCCAAAAGTAACCTATATCTTTCTTTAGTGCTCCATCTATCTCTATACTAAAATACATTAAAATCGCCTCAGTAGTGGTTTAAATGTTAAAACGCAATAAACAAACCATACTAAACGATCGCATTTATAAATTATAATATTAGTGTGATTAGTTAGGAACAGTCATCAAAAGTGTCTAAATTTGTGCTTGTTACTCCTGTCAAAACAGATAGTAGAGTAAGATGGGGAATGGCGGACACTTAAGCAGTAAACCAAATATCTTCGTACTTGAAGGACTTACGGTAAAGATAACATACTTTTTACATAGCTTATTTAGTGGACTTAAGTTGTATATGATACAAACTTTCAATAATATATTAAGCTTTTGTAATTGTTTGATATTTTTCTAAAAAAAATTCGGTGACCGCCATTACACGCAACCTGCGGGTAATGGCGGTCAAGTATTGGTGTATTACTAGTCATTAGTATTATTACTACTAGATTACCTACTATTATTATTAATAAATTCCAACAAGCACTTATGATACACTAAAACGTAATAAATGACTTGTACATATATATTGAATGGTTTTAATTACTTACCTTTAGCAGAAATTTCAAAGTTTTTTTTACCAAGCGCGTCCGAAACTTGAACCAGCTGTCAAACTCACAGCGCGCAAAGAAACACGGCGGTGCTTCGTAAATTAGTTTACTCAGGTGTATACTAGATGGCGATATCGGTATCGTTTGTTTAATATGTTTGGAAGTATTAGATTTTGATGTGACCGGCATTGCCCACTGACCGGCATTCCCCATCTTACCCTACCTACTTCTTTTCATTTAATTTCATCTTATTAAGATACCCAAAAGAGTAATACTTACTTAAATTGACTTGCCATTATCAAACTTTTACGACATGGTAATTATACATTTTACAAAGCAAAGCAACTATTTTATTATACGTCTTTAATCGTAAAAACAGCAAATAATAAAAAATGTAATACATACATGCATAATATACATTATAATCACGACTATTATCCCCGAAGGGTTAGTCAGAGACTAGGCAATGAGAACCGCAAAAGCAGTCCTCTGCCATAGTCCACTTTTGAAAGAATAAATAATAACTTTATTGGTATCTTATACATACACATTACAAGGTTATACAAAATAAAAGGTAAAAAATAACAGTAAATCAAAAAGCAATGCCTGGTATGATAACATTTTAGACAGTGTTGAGTCAACCAAAGGCAAACCGACTCAGTTTTATATTTTGTTGCAACCATAATGCTTACTTTTCCCCGCGAAAAATTTACGAGAGCGAAGCCGCAGGCAAAAGTTACTTATTTGACATTAATTTATATTGCTCGCTGTGATTCATAGTGTCCTGTCATTTTGTTTTTGTCATCTATTTTCTAATAATATCGATTAATTCTAAGTTATCCATTGATCTCCGTAGTCAAGTAGGTAAGCGTGCCGGCTTTTGCCGGGTTCAATTCTCGGTCGGGTCAATTTACAAATAACATTTTTTTAAACTGTCTTGGGCCTAGCCCCGAGTTATTATGTTAAATACGTATTAAAAAAAATGTGTAAGTATCTATTTAAATAATCATTAAACAATTTTCAATGCAAACCTAACTTGGTCTAGATAATTGGTAAGTGCGTGTGAATTCAAATCATGATTACGTAACACTTACCAGTACTTCCAGACGAATGACGCATCCTTTTATGAAATGTCACATCCAAGTCCAGCTGTTCAATATCTGTTTAGATAAAATATTATACCTATGCAGTTTAGCTCCCTTATTACAAACGCAACAAAAATAATTAGTAATTAGTAATAGATTTTTATAGATATAATTTTGTATAATGATGGAAACATAGCAGTGAAGAATACTACCCCCTCTCTTCCCTTGGGTGTCGTAAAAGGCGACTAACGGACTGAAGACTGCTCATACATCCTACAGCATAGAGTCGCGATGGGCGCACTACCTGTCACGCTGAGCACATGTGCAGTAGCTATTGGGTGAAAAGTGGACTATGGCAGAGGACTGCTTTTGTGGTCCTCATTGCCTATTCTCTAATTCTTCGGGGATAATAGTCGCGATTATATGTATATAACTATGTCTTACGCTTTATTACTTTGTTTCGTATGTTTGCGATTATTTTGGTGAGAAAAAAATCATTACTTAATTATTTTGTGATTTTAAATTACTTTTTTTGAAGTCCATAATATTTTTTTTGTCGATGAATTTAGATGTAGTACTTAGCCTTAACAGGTTAGAAGTACCACTTCTATCACATTGTATATAATCACGACTATTATCCCCGAAGGGTTAGTCAGAGACTAGGCAATGAGGACAGCAAAAGCAATCCTCTGCCATAGTCCACTTTTCACCAAATAGCGACTGCACATGTGCTCAGCGTGACAGGTGGTGATCCCATCGCCGCTCTATGCTGTTTTTTTTTAAATTCATAGCTGCTCCTGCTTTTTTGGCAGGTTTTTATCTTCAGTTTTTACATTTTCGTTTTCTTTCTTTTTCTTGGGATTTAATGAATTTGAGCTTTAAGAGCTCTAATCTCTTTCTTTCTTTTCTTTCTTTTATCTTTTCTTTCTTTTTTATTTCTTTCTTTTCTTTCTTTTATATTTTCTTTTTTTTCTTTATTTTCTTTCTTTTATCTTTTCTTTTTTATTTCTTTATTTTCTTTCTTTTATATTTTCTTTTTTTTCTTTCTTTTATCTTTTCTTTTTTATTTCTTTATTTTCTTTCTTTTATCTTTTCTTTTTTATTTCTTTCTTTTCTTTCTTTTATATTTTCTTTTTTTTCTTTTTTTCTTTCTTTTATATTTTCTTTTTTATTTCTTTCTTTTCTTTCTTTTATCTTTTCTTTCCTTTTTTTGTTATTTATTTCTTTTTTATCTCTTTTAATTTTAATTGGAATACATTTTTTAATTACTGCATAACATTCTTTGCTTCTATTTTACAATTTTTCTTACTTTCTAATTCATTTATTTCTTACTTAAATACTTACATTTTTTTTTTCTTTTATATTAAATTGTAATAGCTTAAATTTCTTAATTAATTAATATTATTACATCTAAAGATTATTTCCTTTCTTTAATTATATATGTATGTATTTATTATTTCTATTTTACATATTTACTAGATCTAATTAATTTCTTACATTTATTTTTTCCCTATTTTAATCCTGCCACAATGTGGTCTTGCTTACTTAATTCTATTACATTTATTTGCTCTTATTGTCCTTATTTCTTTTATTTACAATTAAGACGATATTCTTGGCAAATTCCATTAGAAGTATCCGCTCTTTTTTATTTTCATAATCTCCTTAAGGGTATCTTTGCTTGGTTTTGTGTCAATTTTCTGTTGCAGAGTGTACCTAGCTTGTGTGTGTACTGGACAATCGAGTAATAATGTGGAAGATGTCCTCGTCCATCGTCGGGTCGCAGACACACGAGGGGCTGTCACTGCGCTTAAATCTGTGCAGGTATGCACAGAATCCCCCGTGGTCTGTGAGAACTTGCGACGCAGTCCGGTCGATGGACATCTTCCTCACCGTGTTATATGCCTCCACCCCATTAAGGAAAAAAACCTTGGTGGTCGCGGCTGTGGCTTCGGTTCTATACCTGCAGTCCCACTGCTCGATCGTTTCCGCCCGTAAATGACGCTCTATGCTGTTGGTAGTATGTGCAGTCTTTAGTCCGTTAGTCGCTTTTTACGACACCCAAGGGAAGAGAGGTGGTTGTAGTATTCTTTCACCGCTACGCAACATGCTTGTTGTAAAAATGAAAAAAAAAATGGGTTGGAGTTAAGTTTTTATTTCTTAACGTGTTTTTGAGGCGGTTAATGTATTTACTGTAAAATATGGGTTTTATGTATATTTACCATTGTACAGCTGTTGTATTTTCCTTTTGTAAAGCCTGGCAACACCGTCCACTAGCACTGAGGAAGTCCTGAGGGATAGGCGCCTGTTCACCTCGTCGTGGGAATTGCCTATCCAGGAGGTTAGTTTATCGCTGAAAGGAAACAATTACATTTTTTTATATATCAGTAACCTTAATTTCCAATTTTTTTTTATTAACAGTAACGTTTATTTCCAATTTTAGAATTACAGTTAAAATATACAAGCCTCCACACTAGGCTTTGTGGGCACCGTGGGAAATATTAATGATGATAATAATTTAGTAAGTACTTATACAGGGTTACTGTTTACAAATTCGTGTTCTTTTTTGTATTAATATTACGTATAAGGGTGAATTTTAACAGGTCCGTTAAAATCTTCATTTTCGTGGATTTTTTATCTTTAAGTTTTTTAAAGAAAAAAATCACGTTTATTACAGTTTTTGATAATGTATGTATTCTTGTTTAATATCTGGTAGATAACTTAAAAAAACTAACGAGAAATACAAGATCAAAAATTTCGTGCCACGGTGCTTTGAAGAGAGGGTTGCTTATGGCGGTGGCTCATGGACTGTCTGGTGTGGTATATCCGCGAGCGGCAAAACTCAACTTGAGGTTATTACGGGACCACGGCTGCCAACATTAAATGCTGAAAGGTACATTCGTGAGTGCTTAGAACCTCACGTTATGCCATACGTGGACCATGTGGGCCCAAATTTCCTTTTTATGCATGATAATGCAAGAGCCCATACGGCCGGCATCGTCAGGGAATACCTTCGGGATGTGAAGTTATGAACTGGCCAGCCAGAAGCCCAGACATGAACCCGATTGGGCACATGTGGGATGAGCTAAAAAGACGTGTTAGGGCTCGTCGGCCATTTGCCCAGACGATGCAGGAGTTGAAAACTACCATAGAAGAGGAATGGGAGATGATCCCTCAACACTTCATAGAGCAGTTGATAAACTCTATGTCTAATCGTATGAGAGCCGTCGTAGATGTCCATGTAGGCAACACGCGTTATTAAATTAAACCTTTATTTGATAAAACATGTTTTTTATTCAAAAATCAACTGCCTTCATCAAGGCGCATACCTGACTTGTTAGGCGTAGCTCCATGTCGTGCGGTATTCTGAATTCAAATTTAAAACAATACGATTGAAAAAGATGGTAAAATGTATTAGGTTTAAAACTGCATCAATAGTTTTTGTTCAATCTAGCAATCATATTTAAGTAGGGGCCATAGAAACCTAAACTCTAAGGAGGGCCAATAGATGTGTCCAGAAGTGTATATCAAAAGTACATGATATCAAATGAATTTATATAATCTAAAATTATATTAAATGCTTATTATATTATAAAGTCAGTTTTTATATCAAATAAATATTCATATAAAAATGAAATTATATTATCTTAACGTTAGACCATAAGTATTATATCAAACATTACACACGCAATCATACCATGGCGATGAAAACATAATTCACGGAAATGAAACACCTGGCCACGGCAATGTAACTAAACTGTTTTACAAGGCATGGTAAATGATTTTTTTTCATTTCCGTGTCTTTTTCATTGCCATAGCAAATTTTGGCCACGGAAACCACGGCAATGAAAGCACGGCGATGAAAATCAAGGCAAAAATATAAAATAACAAAAAATCTATTAATTATTCGAAGTAATAAACACTTCACAAACAAACATAAGAAAAATGGTGTTCTATCGAATGCTTAATCAAGAGGACAAACTTATTATAATAGAAGTTATACCTATCCACGGAGATGAAAGAAAAAGGGTCCAGTAACATAATAAATGGAATACTTAATTTATGGCGCGAAAACGCAGGTACATGTGTATGTCCTTCCACGTCGAGCACTTAGGCGGCACTGATATGCAACGTTTAGCGCACAGGGGGGAGGACGCAAGTCGTTAGATAAAACAATATTCTTATACATGTTTAGGACACGGCAATGAAAAGTAGTTCTGGGACAAATGAATTTTTGTTAACCATTTGTTGTATTATTTAAATATTTGAATAAATGTATGCCGTAACAATACTTTTACTATTCGTATATTTAATAACCAGTAGATTTTTATCAAGGTGACATGTGGACAAACACGGCAATGAAAGATTTCGAGGTTTAATTAATTTTTTTGGAGTACCTATTAATCCCATTAATAAATTATTTAGTGCCACACATAGATGACTATTTTACCTAACCAGTAAAAAATGTCAGAACATTATAACTATGTTTTTTAGTACCGATTTCATCGATGCCACGCAATTTTTTGTCCCGGGAAATTCACTTATTAGTGTTAACAAACTAAAAACACCAAAATCAACCATTAAATACGTAAGTTTTTTTTAATCCACTTTGAAGTAGCGTGACTCTATTTTAAATATTTCTTTACAAATATTTTTTCCAAATCGGTACATTTTTGCCCCATCTACTTACCCGAGGGCAATATGATAGCTAATAATCTCTACTATCACCCCTTAAAGGGATCGCTACGTATGTTTTTTAAATTATTTTTATCCACAACGGGTAAGCGCTTGGCCTTCATCTCACCTGATGGTAAGTGACGATAAGGCCGAAGGTGGAAGCGCGCGAACCCGGAATCATCAACGACTGAGGAACGTTACTGGCTATCTTATCTCAAACTGTCGGAACACAACAATGCTATAAACATCGTTGATATGGCGACAGACTTAGATAAGATGGTGGTAGCTAGCCAGGCGGACTTAACAGCCCTACCACCAACCAAACCGAGCACACACAAAGATGTACCCCCGCTGGGAATCGAACCCGGGACCTCTGGGTCTAAGACCGGTGGCTTAGCCACTAGACCACAGAGGCGGTATTTCCAGTTACCCTGTAAGTATAATTATTTAAATCACTTTTATTATAATTAAAAAACAATGAGTGAGAAGTGTGTGTTCTTGTTTTGCTGCAACGATTTTAAATAGGTAGGTATAGCTTCTGCTCATCATTCGTAAACAATTTTTATTAAGGAAGCGACTCTGAAATCATTATCCAACGATCGATTGCAAACTCGCGCCCACCTCGACCCACACTTTCCGATGAAAAGAGAATTTGTCATTACGCTAAGGTCTTAGCCCCTCTAGACAAGTTGCAAACGCTCACCTCCTGTCTATTCGTAATTCGTTGTACACTGCCAATCGCTAGTAAAAAATACAGCAGCGCTAGGGTTGCCGCCCGTACTCTAAAATAGAGTATTGTCCTCTTTTTCATGTAGGCGTACTTTATAATCTACGACACAATATTTTAGCGTACTCTAACGCTAAAATTCTCGATTTACGTAAAACTATTTATGTAAAAGACAAATATTTGTTATTGTCGCAAAGATAAAAAAAAAATACGTTTTTAAGGACAAATAAATGAATACTCTTATTTTATCCTATGTACTTACTTTATTTTTGACCTAAAATAAGGTGGCGACGACGACGACGAGATAAATTTAGAGAATGCGAGCGCGATTCCACGATCGAGTGTTAGAGAATCGCACCCCTGTATTAAAAGTTGTACATAAAAATGATGGAAAAAAGCTATAGTAATAATAATTAAGGGTGAATATTTTATAAAGTAACCGTGTCGAGTAGCGGTGAAAGGTGTCTTCCCTCTCTTTTCTTAGGTGTCTAAAGAACACTATCACCCCCTCCGTTAAAGGCGATTATCGGACTAAAGACCGCACATACACACAACTGCATAGAGCGACGATGGGCTCACCACCTGTAACGCTGAGCATATGTGCAGTCGCTATTTAGCGAAAAGTGGACTACGGTAGAGGACTGCTTTTGCTGTCCTCATTGCCTAGTCTCTGACTAACCCTTCAGGGATAATAGTCGTGATTATAAGTTAAGTATCTTACATCTTAAGGCAATAACTGGGAACAACAAATAGCTAACCTGTCGTTCAAGGAGGAAGGTGCGTAGGTACTCGAGACTTACCTCTTGACATCCGCCTGGCATGTCCGCATGCCATGAACAATAGATTTTCTATTGTGTTTGTATTGGCGGCTTTCAATAGGTTTATGGTTTGGTCACCCATCCGATGACCAGGTATTGCGGAACTTGCTTAATTTTCACGATTGCAAGCGGAGCGCGCAATTCACTGAGCTTTTATCATGGTTATTACCGTGCTTTTAGGCTCAAAAGTAGTCTAAAGGTACTAAATATAAAGGTAAAGTCGGTACCTATGTAAGTAATCTACAAACCGTTTTAATCCTAATACGCAATTTGTCGTAAAATTTTAATTAGTTACTTACCAAATATTGGACATATTGATGTCTTCATCGGATCTGTCGTCTAAATTATTGGCCACTCTCCAAACTTTGCCAATTGATCGGCTGTTCATCAGTTTCCTATCGTAAAACATCTTTTGATTCACTTACTGAAATTACGACCGATATCACAACTTTGAATATGATTTGAAATATAAGAACGTAATTCGAGATTCACTTTTGATGTTTTAGTTAGTTATAGTTAAATCCCAAACTATTGATCATTCGTTAGATTTATTAGGATTAAAACTCTAAAATAATTTGTTAAATTTTTCCCTCGAAAACGAATTGATAGTTTTTCAATCACGAATTCAGAAAATGTGTCGAAGGAATACAACATCATACAGCCTCAATTATAAGATTTATTGTTATTTTTTTAACATGATCAAAAATAACTAAGTACTATCAATTTTTCGAAGCGCCTTGGTTTTTATCTTGCCTCGTCTCTGCTTTGCAAAAAAAAATATTTCCCTACTTTTTACCCGTCGTTTGCAGGATTTCGGAATATTCACGTGGATATTTGGCGGGGAAATGGCGAACTCTTTTGTAACAGTTAATTTTTTTCAAATTATTTTTATGTTTTGTTTATGACACGCCTCGGTGACCGAGTGGTCAAGCGCTAGGCTCGATAACCGGAGGGCCCGGATTCAATTCCCAGGTGGTGGTGGTGTTCTGATCAAGTCAACAACCCATCAATTGTAGTGATGACTTGATTTTGAGGCGTTTGCCCTGCAATGGGACAGTGTACACACGACGTCATATCAACCTACCCTAAACTGTCAAATTTCTCCAATGAATATTGATCCTTAAAACCAAATATATAAAGTTCAAAATTGATTGTAGAAATTGGACAGTTTTGGGTAGGTTGATCTGACGCCGTGTGTACAGGCTGTACTTTTTTTATTTAGTGACTAGCAACTGTTCATGGTTTCTTCCGCCAATTATTTGAAACGGTGTTTGAGTGTGAGAAAAGTATGTTTAAAAATGTCTATATTGTTCTGGAATTGCATCGCTGCACACTGGAGGGGGATGTATGAAATACCCAAAACTCAGTAATGATTTGAAAATGTCTGACAATTATTTGTTATGCTCTAATATTCTTTAATATTTATTTCAGTAACTAATATTCTTCGTAGAAATACTTACCTACTTAAATATATTTTGAAATTACTCATACATATACCGTGATCTCAGGTAAAGCGTTCCTAGTAGAAGACTAAAATTTCAGCTACTTATTTGGGCTAGCGATGTTAATCGATCTACATTGAGGATTTCAGCTTTCATACTGTCACTATGTCCATTCTGAAGGTTCATTCGATTTAGCAATTGTGTGCTTACAGGTGCTTTCATGGTTAATTTTGTACCCCCCGCCAAAATTAAATTTGGGGTAAGAAAATGATAATTAAATAAGACTTTAAACTATCGCGTTGCATTGTATTAAAACTGTTTTAAGCATTGAGATAGACTAATAGAGGAGCAAACCTCATTACCGCGCGTCCTAAAAAATGTAACCACTTGAAAACCGCGACGACGTAGCTTTGAAACCAATAAACATTTTAAAGTAAACATATAACTGTCTCATCTACACAAGTTGCAAGAACCATGCTGTCACTAAAATTAGACAAAGAGAGATACATAGTCATGCGCTGGCGGGCCAGTGTTGCCTGCCATATGAATTTTACCCCAAAATAAGAAAAAAAAATTGAATATTTTTGAAAGCAATTGTTTTATAAAATACATGAATTTAAATAATACTATTATTATAAAGAGGAACGATTTGTTTGTTTGTTTGCATGTAGCCGATAAACTCGGGAACTACTGAATCGATTTAAATATAATTTTTGACCATTAATATGCTACTATTTTAACATAATTGAAACTATGTTAACAGGACAGGGCCTCAATCACATTAATTATATTATATACATATATCAATGGTTTTAAGATAATAAAATATTTGACGTAAAATAATATAAGTAATGTTTTTTTAATATAGTCTGGCTATCAAAAGTAGTCCCTGGATATATTAGCAAACTTTTACATGGTAATGCTAAATGCAAAATATGTCAACATCAATTTTCCAAGTTATCAGTTGGTCGTCAGTAGTTTTATGTGATATTGTTTTATCGATTTACGGGTGTAAAAATGTATAAAACTATTAAGAGCGGAGTGCAGAAGATGTTGTTTTGAATGATCAATGTTTCAAGAAAAACAACAGGAGAAAGACTAAATTCAATCAAACACAAGATTGTTTACGTGTGGTGCTTGATTTAATAGGTAGTATGACTAAATTTTTTTGATAAGTACCTGCTTGACTTTTATGAAAATTTTGACTACTTAAATAAAAAAAATATTATGGAATATTTTTTATTTGTTTTTAATTATTCTTACTTAATTCCCAACATTAAGATAACAGGTGTTAGAAACATCTTAATATTGGTAAATGATAATTTTAAAAAGGTAGTATTAATCTCATTTTTCCTCAGTCTTTACAAATTACGAACACAGCAAAACGAACATTATTAATGCGATAATTATTGAATTATTATTGCGTGAACTCGCAACTTTAAAATATGAAATTGATTTAATTTTGATTTCAGATGTAAAAATAATAATATCAACTTCGTTTGTTTAGTGTATAGTCCATTGAGTTAAACTAATAGAGAAGCAAACCTCATTACCGCGCGTCCTAAAAAATGTAACCACTATTTAACCGCGACGACGTAGCTTTGAAACCAATAAACATTTTAATGTAAACATATAACCTCGGACCAAATATCACAATGGACAGAGTATTTGGATTTTTAGCATGTCCGTCATTTGTTAGTGTGCAGCTTTCTATCTGTACATGTATGCGTGACTAAGGATGTGACTAGTATATCGATATAATCACTTTAATGTGGTGTACCTAGTTCGTTATTATAATTGGGGGTTAAAGTTACTTGCGTCCGTAGGTTTACCCTTGAGACCCTACACGTGACCCCTGGGTGGTGCTAAATGAGTAACACTGACGGAGTGGTAGAGCCACGCTGCGTTGCAGCACGCATTGGGCCGGCTCGCCCTGCGTAATACCAACCTCTCACTAATATCCCTTATATCCCTGAAATAATAGCCCTTGGTGCTGTTGTGTTTCGTTCGGCCAGTGAGAGTTCCGGAGGCCTTCCCCCCCCCCCCTCACAATTTCTATTTCTTTCTAAAACCTATTCCTTCCTTAAAGGCCGGCAACGCATCTGCGATTCCTCTGGTGTTGCGGGTGTCCATGGGCGGCGGAGATTACTCTCCATCAGGTGACCTGCCTGCACGTTTGCCTCCTTCTATTGTTAAAAAAAAAATCGTGTCGTAGGTAAAGTGATGAGCAATACTTTTTACTATTCATATTCCCGCCCATAAGATTCAAATTTGAACTACGACTGTAAAACTTAAAATGTACTTGACTGTAAACATTAGTAACTATTGATGTACCTAATCTAAAGAAAGAAAATTTAAGAAAAAATAACGACCATATTAACTTTACTAGTGTTAACTAACCACCACTTACCATGCTGATACCATTCGAGTTTTTGAAAGAGTGGTTAAAACTTTAACTGCTCGCCTGGGTGTAGTCGGAATGTCTTATGTATTGACACCCTTCTCTTGCATCTTCTTTAGTTTTCTAGGACTTATCATTTGAATTTCATCTTGTCGCTGTTGTGATTTTCTCTTTTTAGCTACCTAAACCATTTTTTGGAAAAATTGATATTTATCGAAAATGGATAAATGCTCGTTTTTATCCATTTTTATCTGATATTTACTCAAAATCACGGATAAATATCTTTTTAGCTGTATCCACGCAAAACTTTTGTTTTTCTAGGAGGCGATTGCGCTGAATATTCACAACCAAATCACATCTGAACCACAGCCGTCCTGACGACTTCGTATAGCGCCATCGCGTGTGTCAAACGCGAGAGCACTATATGACGGCTGAGGTTCAGTTGTAGTTTGGTGGAGATTATTTAGCGCGATCGCCCTCCTGGACTACATTTGACGATTGTTTAATATTATATGTCCGAATACTATGTTATTAAAATGTTTACTGTAGTTTTAACACGGTTGCACTATATCAAGTAACGGTAATAGCTGTGGTAATAGTGTTTGTAATGGAACTGCGTCCCGTCCTTGAAATAATAAGGCTTTCTTACTCTTGCACACGTTGCGCACAGATCCGCGAGAGTGAGAAAAGTATAAGTATTCAGTTTGGTTACAATTTTTTGCCGGCTTCGCCGCGCAATTTAGTTATGTTAGCAAGGTCGGGTTCCCTCGTCCTGCGTCGTCGCTTCGCGTCGTCTCAATTTTTTACAACAAAATACAGTTTTGTTTTGGAGTCCTGAAACACTATAAAAAGTGAGCATCCCTGAAAATTGGTCATCAGTCCAATATTTAATGTCACTGGGACCACTGAATCTGAAAGAAAATGAAAACCACACCTGCAGAAGCCGCTCAAAGCGTCATCTTAATCCAGCAAGTGTTGTCTCAGCGTAATATTGCTCGACAGCTTCATCTAAGCTGGTCTGGTGTTTCGAAGGTGTACAGAAGGTTCAGGGAGACTGGACACTTTGTCCGGAGACCAGGATCTGGAAGACAGCGTTGCACTTCGGTGAGAGATGACCGATTCATTGTCACCATTTCTCTCCGAAATTGACACCTAACCGGCGTGGACGTCCAACGGCAGCTCAGATAAGTTGGAGAGAGGACTGTTAGCGAGTGTACAGTAAGGCGAAGACTTAAAGAAGCGAATTTGACTCCAAGAAGGCCAGCTACGGGGCTCAAATTGTATCCAGCCCACCGAGAAGCCCGGCTTCAGTTTGCTCGCGATCACTTAGATATGGGATATATATAGCAATGGAGTCAGTCCTGTTCTCTGACGAAACAAGGATGTGCCTGCATGGTAGCGACCATCGACAGAGAGTCTATAAAAGACCGGGGCAGCGATTTGCACCATGCAGTTTTGCGGAAACAGTGGCATACGGGAGTGGGTCCAGTATGACATGGGCGGGGATTTCTATAGAAGCAAAAACGGAGCTGGTATTCGTACCTGGTGGTTGTCGGGTAGAGGGCATAACTGCAGAAAGATACATCAACGACATTCTGCTAGATCATGTGCTCCCGTACGCCGGGTTTATTGGCGAACATTTTCTGCTAATGCACGATACGCCCGTTGCCACACCGCTGCAATGACTTGACAGTACCTAGAAGAAGTCAGGATTTTCACCTTAGACTGGCCAGCTCACAGTCCCAGTGACTTGAACCCTATTGAACACGTGTGGGACGAGCTGAAAAGACGGGTACGAGAAAGATATCCAGCTCCTTCGACGATAGAAAATCTGAAAACTGCTTTGGTCGAAGAGTAGCAGGGAATTCCACAAGATTCCGTCAGAAAACTCATTCGGTTAATAAGAAACCGTTTACAAGTCGTTAGGGCCAGGGGGGTAATACAAAGTATTGAGGAGGGGATAAAATACACAGTATTTATTTAGACACCCACAACTTCAACCTTTTGCAACAATTACCTATATTTAGGTATGAAATTTTATTAATTTAAAATCTTGTTGATATAATTTGAAAGCTTATAAAATTACCTCTCAAATGATATACCACAATCTATAATTCATTGTATAAAAATGGTAAAAACCCAACCCATTCAGTTGAATTCAAACTTGCCGAATAGTTTTGACCAAGTATTTTTGTTTATCGCTCATTTTATTGAATTAAAAAACTCAATTGCAGTTATTTTGTTTATAATAACTAAGTACCTATATTTTAATTTCAAAATTTACATGATTTGTAAAGAAAAGGGTTCATAAAGTATTTATCCTCGTTTTTGGATAAATACTCGAGTAAAAACGGATATTTATGAGTATTTATCCATTTTGAGTATTTATCCGGATAAAAACCCATCACTAGTAGTGACATCAACTAATCTTACCGATTGATAGTAAGATGGATAACCTTCAAAAATGGTCGGCACTGCATCAGTATTAAGTTTTTTATTAATAAACCGCCAACAAAGCAGGATTTTTCAAAATGTTTGGAACAGAGCCTTGATTATTTTGTAGGCTCCCAGTTATCACGTCTAATAGCTTTAACCCATTCACGTCTTATTTCCGGGCATTTTGGGAACCTAAATAAAGAATAATAAAAAGAATATTAGTAATATCGATAAAGCTTCGATACACAAATACGTACATCACTAATCATTATGCCAAAAACAAAGCCTTTTTAATATACACTCGGCGTCAAAAAAATCGCACCTTTTAAAAATCATCTTTAAAAATACTTAAACCTTATGTAGAGGATAGTGTTGGGTATCATTAGAAAGGTAACAAAAAGGAGTATCAAAAAACAATTAAATTTAACTTTCTGTTTAATTATAATTATACAAACAACATTAAAATTAATAAAATAATAAAAATCCTTAATTAAGTCCTAATTAACAACAGATAATTTACAAAGAAAAATGTACAAAAAGTGTCTTAAAATTAACTTAAAATTTAGTGTTACCCCCCCTTGCCCTGATCACGGCTTCCATACGGTCCCTCATGGACCTCACCAACTTCAGGAGCTCTTCTTGAGGGATAAGCCCCCATTCTTCAATCACCGCGTCTTGGAGCTCCTGTAGAGTCGAAGGAGCTGGATCCCGAGATCGAACCTTACGTTTAAGATGGTCCCAGAGGTGCTCTATAGGATTCAGATCCGGACTTCGCGCTGGCCACTGCATCACAGAGATTTGGGACCTCTGCAAGAAGTCGCTCACGATGCCTGCAGTGTGAGCGCGAGCGTTGTCGTGCATTAATGTGAACCCCTCGCCAAAAGATTCGGCAAAGGGGACCACATGCACTTCCAGGACCTCAGTGACATAGCGGCGAGCAGTCAGCGACCCTTGTCCGCGAGCACCTCCAGTCCGGGAGACGCAGACAAGGTCGGTTTTGCCGGCAGCAGACATACCGCCCCAGAACATGCAGGATCCGCCACCATATTCCACCGTCTCCTGGATGCAGGCTTGGGCGAAACGTTCACCCTGCCTCCGGTATACTCTTCTCCGTCGGTCGTTGCAGAAAAGACACACTCGCGTCTCGTCTGAGAAGAGAACAGCTCTCCACTGCTCAAGGGTCCAATCGACGTGGTCACGAGCAAACTGCAAGCGGGCTCGCCGATGCGCTGCAGTCAATTTTGGACCCGTAGCAGCTCTGTGGGCCGCTATCTTCTTCTCCTTCAATCTTCTTCTAACCGTAGATACGCTTACGGTGCGTCTGCGAACTGCCTGGAGCTGCTGTTGCAACTCAACAGCGTTGGAGAAACGATTTCTCAAAGAGTTCGACACAACGAACCGGTCGTCTCTTTCCGAAGTGCAGCGACGTCTACCCGAACCGTGTCTGCGGATATAGCCACCGGTCTCTATGAAGCGCTGGTACACTCTTCGAACGGAATAACGGCTCAGGTTCAGTTGCCGGGCGACATCACACTGCCGCACCCCTGATTGCAGTAGTGCAACCACTTGAGCGGCTTTATCAGCTGTGGTATCCATCAAAATCTGTGCGTGTGTCCTCTTCAACGGTTGAATAGCGAATGACCCACATTGAACCCGTGTTGACCGTTTTATACCCACAAAGGAAGCGCAACTAGCAACTCTCACGGGTAGCAAAATTTGCATCGAATTTTTGTGACACTTTATTTGTTGCATTAGGTTTTATTTGATAATGAAAAGTAATGTTTTTTATTAAGTTAATTAAGTAACCTTGTAAATAAAATCATAATTAATGCGACTGCATGTGCATATCAAGAGTAAATGACATTTGAAAGTGATTTTCTAAGAGGTGCGATTTTTTTGACGCCGAGTGTATTTCATTAAGGTTTAAAACCTGATTCTCATGAATAGTGTACGATATAGTATGATTTAGAACTAGCAAAAATTTATGCTTTGCCGTTTTTATTATTAAAAAACACATAGTAAAGCATACATATTAATAGAAATCACTAACGTATGAAATGTTAATTCCTGGTCTTTCACACCTCCTTTTGTTGTTCTTGACGAACAATAAACCACTGAACAAGACATTATGTCAATTGGATATTACACAAATAACACAAACACTAAGATCTCTTAATATTTCAATATTATTTCGCACAATCCAGCAATGTTTTGACCGAGTAGTCGGTCATGAAATGACACGTCTCACACCGACAGTGCGTCGCTGCCAAACGTACAATCACTATCTCTTTTACTCATATCACACTACAGTCATACAGACTGAGATACAGATACTTTAGTTTGATACACGTATATAAAAGCGGCAACGTCGTAAGACTCTGTCCATGTAATATTTGGTCCGAGCATATAACTGTTTTATCTACACAAGTCGCAAGAACCATGCTGTCACTAAAATTAGACAAAGACAGATACATAGTCATGCGCTGGCGGGCCAGTGTTGCCTGCCATATGAATTTTACCCCAAAATAAGAAAAAAAATAGAATATTTTTTAAAGCAATTGTTTTATGAAATACAAGAATTTAAATAATACTATTATTATAAAGAGGAATTATTTGTTTGTTTGTTTGCATGTAGCCGATAAACTCGGGAACTACTTAATCGATTTTAATATTATTTTTGACCATTAATATGCTACTAATATAACATAATTGAAACTATGTTAGCAGGACAGGGCCTCAATCACACTAAGCACCAACGATATTACCAAAACTATAGAAGTACTTTTATAGTAACTATACTATAAAAGTACGTCTAACGACTACATTTCAGTTGTGGTTCGGTTGAGATTATTTAGCGTGATAGCCCCCCAGGACGCGATGCGTTTTCTGAGTGAATGCTTACTTACTGCTTGCGGTGCTGCGGCCGAATGTCAAGCAGTACTAAGTAGGCATTTGCTTGCAATGTGTGTCGCGATTTATCCCGTTGACATAGTTTTAATATGATGTTTATATTTATTTAAGTATGGATATCCGTTAACTAGCCGCCATAGTACAAGCCTCGGCTTAGTTTGGGGCTAGCTCATTGGTGTGATTGTTGAAATATCTTTATTTATTTGTTATTTACTTTACGAAGATAAATTTGCGAGGAACAGCTAGTATTATTTAAATAACATGTCTTGCTTACTAGATACATAAAAGTAAGAATAAGTAATGAAATAATCCTCCTGCCCCCGAAATTGTATCGTTTTCGCTAGTAAGAAGTAGTTAAATGTGTTCTGAATTACTAAACATAATTAATTTTTTTCATTTTGATAAGTTAACTAATTTATATATGTCAATAATATAGTCATAATCTAATTTTATGTAGGTATTTACTCATGCTGCATGATAAAATGTCACTATTTTAATGAAAAAAATATTATAAATGTTCTCTTATAGGTTTTGCCCAGTGAATGGACATTTATTCGGCATATACAGACATTTATCGGGCATTTATCCAATGCACCCAAAACGCCCGGGCGTGAATCCATAATGGTAGTTTGTTTATACAAGCAGTAATCAAACTCCGCTATGAAGCATTAGTTTTGTGTTTAGTCTCTTTTTTGTATGTTTTCATGCTATAATCTTGTTTTAAATATTTCTTCTCACGGCGTCCTGCATATTTAGGCACCCTGCAAAATTGATCATATTAAATAGAAAAAATAATATGATTATTAAATTATTAATTGATTAAATATACTACAAATTAATAAGATTGCATTAATCTTTTGATCGAAACTTAAAATATAATTACATATTATTATTTAAAATCGGAGGTTACAACTTCATCCATTGATTAATTTGTTTCTCCCATTAAAGTGGGAAACCAAAACGAGGTTTTTAATGGCAACACTGAACATAAATCACAATATTTGTTATTTAATTATGATTGTTTTGTGTGTTTTTACGTCAATATCAATACATTAACAATGTACATACGTATGGAAAGTAATTCCGCTTGAGTTATGATGGTTCTGTGACCATTAATCGCACTCTTTCACTATGCATTTACGCATTTTCCGTCCGGTTCAACCTGGGCGGCGTCACACTGAGGACTGAACTGACATTAGCTAGGCATATGGCTGTGGCCATATGAGAGGTGACAACGCTTTCGCGCGGTAATTGCTAATCTAGTGTATAATATCAATGGTATAGTCAGTATTACCAGCAGCAGATTTTTTGAAATTGCCGCCGCTTCTCAGTGACAGCTTTCATTAGACGACCTCCTTTATTGAATGAGTTTGTATAGTAACCTTTAACATACACACACATGACACACAACGACCTCCTTGGTCGAATGGTTTGTACACCGATTTTCATCGCCATCTCTGAGGTCCCGGGTTCGATCCCCGGTCGGGTCAATTTAGAAATTATTGTTTTTCTAAATTGTCTCGGGTCTGAGTGTTTTCTACGTATAATAAGTATTTTAAGTATGTTTATCCGTTGTCTAGTAACCATTTAACGAGTTTCTTCGAAGCTTCTCTTAGGCTAGATAATTGGTGTGATTGTAGGAAAGATTTATTTATTATTTTATTTATTAGCCAGACTATTAAATACAATCTTTTGGCTGCTTTTTAAATACTATATTTCTAGGCGCGTGCGCTCTCCCTCGTGGTCGAAGCAACGGCGCGCCGTCATTGGTGCAAGGGGTGAATAATAGCGGTCACGCGCATGCGCTTTAATAACGAGGCGGGCCGTAGTTTAGTAATTTTCTTAGGGAAGAGTTAAGACAAAAATTAAAAAAAAAAAAACTTATGTTCTGTTAGAGGATCACGTGAAAAAATTTGGCGGGGGCTTCAATATTAACCCTGTTTAGATAGATAGATAGATAACACTTTTATTGTAACAGTTTACATTTTACAACACGAGACATAAAAATACAAGTACAATACATAGTTACAATTTGGCGGTCTTATCGCTATAAAGCGATTTCTTCCAGACAACCACTCGGATGGAGAGAACTTATACACGCTAAAGTCGGAGGTGTAAACATAATTGTAAAAATTAATGTAAATATAGAATACATATTAAGTATACTTATTATTTAAATATATATATTATAATAAATACATATATATATACAGTCGTGGTCAACTAATTAGGGACAATCTCTAGTTAAGCCAAATTGTGAATTTATTTTTTATTTTCCAACGAGTCTTAACAATATTCCATATCTTTTACACGTAAGTATAATTAGTCATTGATGTGCCCGATTATACAAACAATAACAACTTCTTAAACATTAAACCTCTTTACAGTATAGCTGATAGATTATCAGTGTGCTATTTGTTCAAAGAATGCTGGCTGGCCATTTAATTAGGGACACTGAGATATTGCGTTCTATTTTCAAAATTTGAATCTCAATACTTTTTTATTTCTTCTTTTATTGTTTTGTGGTAGTTTTGGCGGCAATCCAGATTTTTAATTTTAAGTTTTGAGAATTATTTTGAAGAAATATGGGCAAAAATAAAAGTTGCGATCCAACACTACGAACAATTATCATGAAGTTTGTCGAGCGTGGTTGGTCATACCGAGGGATAGCAGAACATTTAAATTGTTCAAAAACTATGGTATGCAATGCAGTGCAACATTTCAGGCGCAATAACACAGCTTTAAATGTGCCCAGGACTAAAAGATCGAGAAAAACAACTCCGCAAGAAGATAGAATGATAACCAGGTTAGCTAAGAAAGATCCGTTTCTAGGCTCTATTTTAATTAAACACGAAGTGTTTGGGGCAGACGAAAGAGCCGGTGTATCAGCGAGGACCGTTCGACGACGTCTGGTAGAAGCAGGGTTGTTCGGAAGAGTGGCTCGCAAAGTACCGTTGTTGAAGAAAGAACATAGAAATGCTCGTTTGGCGTTTGCACGTAAATATGGACATTGGACCTACGCCCAATGGCAACATGTATTATTCTCTGACGAGACCAAGATTAATTTAATTTCTTCAGATGGAAGGCAATACGTACGGCGTCCTGTAAAAGCGGAAATGAATCCAAGATTCACAAAAAAGCAGGTGAAACATGGCGGTGGAAACATTAAAATTTGGGGTTCATTTTCTGGACGTGGAGTGGGACCTGTGAGAAAAGTTCAGGGTAACTTAGACCAACATCAATACAAAACAATATTGGAGGAAACTATGCTTCCCTATGCTGAGGAGCATCTCCCTATTATATGGACGTTTCAGCATGATAACGACCCGGAACATACCGCCCGTTCAGTCAAGTCGTTTCTTACCAGTCAGTCAGTATCGGTGCTAGATTGGCCAGCAAATAGCCCGGACCTCAACCCAATTGAGCACCTTTGGCACGAAATCAAGAAAAAAGTTTCAACTTATCATACCACAACTTTAGATCAACTTAATCAAGCTTTTTGTGAGGCATGGGCAAACATTCCTATCGAAACATGTCAGAAACTGATAATGTCTATGCCACATCGGTGTCAAGCGGTAATTACTAACAAAGGTTTTGCTACTGGGTACTGATTTTACACGTAATAAAATGGAGCTTTTAAAATATTATAATACTGGAGATTATTCGTTTTGTTTAACTCTATTCATCATTATACTTTACTGTCCTTAATTAAATGTCCAGCTACATAATTATACCTTAAAATTTAATACATGTTCAACCTTTGATATTAAATACTTTTTTCTATTTAATTATTCTCTTATTTACAGCCATTTATAGTATAGTAATCGGACCAAATTATGCAAATAATAGGTGCTGAAAAATCAATAGGGTTTTATATTTATATGTACATAACCGGTTATTGCTCTTCACTATCTTGAATGTCCCTAATTAGTTGACCACGACTGTATATATATACACAAATATAATAGTCTCAGGTAGGAAGTAGCGGACGAAGCAATCTATCAGCTGGATAAGGTTAAAGGGAGAGGTAAAAGTTATTTACGAGCTCTTTAAATGCGTAAATAGATTTCGCACGCCTGATCGCAACTGGTAGCGAGTTCCAGAGGCGAACAGCTTGAACGGAGAAGGAACCATCGTAAAAGGTGGTGTTGTGGAGAGGGGTTTTAAGGGCAAGGTTTTCTGATGACCGTAACGAGCGTGATTCCGAACAATACAGAAAACTGAAGCGTTCCTTTAGGTAGGAAGGATAAGTTGGATTAAACAGTACATTGTATAGAAGGGCGAGTATGTGTGTATTCCGGCGAAGACGAATAGGAAGCCACTTGAGTTTGGAGCGGTATTCAGAAACATGATCATACTTGCGCAAGCCAAATATGAATCGGATACAAAGATTTTGAAGGCGCTCAAGTTTATTTAGCTGGTCCTCCGTGAGATCAAGATAGCAGGCGTCAGAATAGTCTAAGACAGGAAGCAGCAGAGATTGTGCTAGCGCAATTTTAGTGGCAGTGGGTAAAAAGTTGCGTAGGCTTCTTAAAGTTGCCGATGATGCGAAAAGCTTGCGGCTGACAGCTTTCAGCTGCGGCCCCCAACCCAAGCAGTTGTCAATAACTATACCCAAATTAGCAACAGATTGACTGAAGGGGATGGCCACTCCATCAAAGTCAACCTTAGGAAGAGTTTCCCAGTTGACCTTGGAGAGCAACCTAGAGCTGCCGACCACAATAGACTGCGTTTTCCCTGGATTAACCTTAAGTCCATAGGCTCGACTCCAATCAACGATTCGTTGCAGGTCTGCGTTGATAGATTCAACAGCTTCGGCGAGATTGCCCAATGGTGCCTGATAATATATCTGTATATCGTCTGCATATAGGTGGTAGGAAGAAGAGAGGTTTTCAGAAATGAAAGTGATGTATATAGTAAAGAGAAGAGGAGATAAAACGCCACCCTGCGGGACCCCAGCAGTCGAGTCACACCACGAAGAAAACTTCTCCTCTAGGCGAACCCGCTGCCTGCGCCCGTACAGGTAGCTGTGAAACCACTCAATTACCGTTGGAGATATATGTTAAGAGAGCGCAGCAAAGATAGAAGGATGTCAAAGTTAACTGTGTTGAAGGCATTACTGAAGTCCAGCAACGTTAGCACAGTTAGGTGACCGTTTTCCATGCCAAGGCGGATGTCGTCAGTGATCTTGACTAAAGAAGTGACTGTGCTGTGACCTGGGTGAAAACCGGATTGGAGTGGGTTTAGGAGTTTATTAAAAGAAAGGAACTTACTAATTTGTTTAATTACTGTTTAATACACTTCAACCTTCAATCACATAAACAATAGATGCACGCTCTAATACAAAATCGAACTCAAATAATATCCCCCGCGCAAATACATACATATCCATAGATCAACATCAGAAATGAAACGAGATAGATAAACATTTATTGTAAAGTAAACCTTAAACATTAGCCACTAAATTACAAATTCTTAAAAATATTGTTGGAGTTACATCACTTTGGAACTAGGCTCGCTAGATTTAGGCTACACTGGCCTGCAAAAATAAGTATCACACTTTTAAAATTTCATTTTTTTTCAGAACTAAAAAACGTTTCATAGCAATTTTTATCAGCTTTCTTTAAAATTATAGTACAAAATTAAACTCTTTTTCGAGTCCTTTTTGTTTCGAAAGTATATCTTGTGTACTTAAAAAGTTATTGCAATTTTAAAAGTGTGATACTTATTTTTGCAGGCCAGTGTAGTTGAAACAAAGTTCTAAATTCGAAATTTTGATAGAAAAAAATCTCGCCACTGTTCGGCTCACCACCTCACACTGAGCACATGTGCAGTCGCTATTCGGTGAAAAGTGGACTATGGCAGAGGACTGCTTTTGCGGTCCTCATTGCCTAGTGTCTGACTAACCCTTCGGGGATTATAGTCTTAATTATGTGGATGTAATTAATGCTAAACATTGTATGAAAGCTATGCCGTGGGTGGTCTGCCACATGGCTTCCATCTTATTTCAGGAAGCCTATTAAATAAGACCAGCATCCGCTTACAAGCTGTAAACAGTCCTATTCTACAGAATAAATAAAATTATCATCCGTATGAAATTAGTAGAAAGTTCAATCTACATACATCTAAGCATAATCTATTTTGAATGAATAATGAAATCTAGCAACACTCGTTATTTTTATTTGCACTTTTTGCTTGGTGCGATTTGCACATTAAAACAATGTCAAGTTAGAAAACGTAAAATATTAATTAAAACGTAAAATATAATTTGTAAAATATTAATCAAGTTTTTAAGTAGGTTTATGATAGATAATCCACTATTATCTCTCTCGTTTGACATTGTGTAAACGCGCAAAACGCAACAAGCCTTATAAGAAAATAAAACCCATGCGTTCCATTAATTAAAAAATATATTATTAAAGTTTTTAAGTAGGTTTAAGATAGATAATCCACCATTATCTCTCTCGTTTGACATTGTCTAAACGCGCAAAACGCAACAAGTCTTATAAGAAAATAAAACCCATGCATTCTATTCATTAAAAAAATATGTGTGAAAGTTCATTCATATCGTGATTTATCACTAAAAGCCATTCACCTCGTTCTCATGTGCTACGGAGATAGTGTATATTTCGAACGATAGTTTGTTGCCCCCTTTCCTTGTCTTGTCTATAATAGTTCCGTGACGTATTCGTTGATAACACAAAAGACAGGAGTTTCACCCGAGTTATGTTTGTGAACGCCTCGGTGGACGAGTGATCAAACGCTCAGCCCCATATCTGGAGGTCTCGAGCTCAATTCCTCGATCGGGAGAAGTGTGTTTAGAATATTTCGATGCATAGCCCGTGTTTGTGATTACTATTAACGCGTATTTGGGAAGCGTGTTGATTAAAATACCTATCAATTGTAGTGAAGACTTGATTTCAAGATGGTGCTTTAGCACCGGGGCAGTATTATGGCTGTTTACTTTCCTTACAATGTATTTTCTTAACATACTTCAGGTATATTTTTTTAAAGTTGGCAACCCTAGATAGTTTACAGATAGCCTACTTTAATTTTAATTTTTTTTTTGAAATTTTCTTTTTATTTAAAATAAAGAAGAATATTTGAAAAAAAGTTTTTGGATACACATTAAAAACATTTCAGACCAAGTAGAATACGCGGGTAGTTCGAAAGACGCAGCAGATTCGCTCAAAGTTACCAAAACTACAGGAACTTTTGCAATACAGTTACGGTGTACGTTAAGTTTCATCTAATTTATGCAAATTCATACAGACGCGAGGGAAGACCATTATAAACGTGTTTGCTCAGTTTATGCTATACTTACAAACACTAGCTGCTATACTACATAGGTAAATTCTGTGTCAGTATAACTACCATTAACCAGTGATCATAAAGTAAATAGTAAGGAAAGTACATACATACATATTTATAATCACGACTATTATCCCCGAAGGGTTAGTCAGACACTAGGCAAAGAAGACCGCAATAGCAGTCTTCTACCACTTAGTCCACTTTTCACCAAATAGCGACTGCACATGTGCTCAGCGTGACAGGTGGTGAGTGCATCGCCGCTCTATGCTGTTGGAAGTATGTGCAGTCTTTAGTCCGCTAGTCGCCTTTTACGACACCCAAGGGAAGAGAGGGGGTGGTAGTATTCTTTCACCGTTACGTGACACGGTGCTGTAATAAATTGTAAAAATTAATAAATAAATAAACTTCCCTACACTCACACCAATTATCTAGCCCAAGAGAAGCTTCGAAGAAACTCGTTAAATGGTTACTAGACAACGGATAAACATACATAAAATACTTCAATACATACTTATTGTACATAGAAACACCCAGACCCGAGACAATTTAGAAAACATTAATTTCAAAATTGACCCGACCGCGGATTGAACCCGGGACCTTGGAGATGGCGACACCATGAAAACCGGTGTAAAACCACTCGACCAAGGAGGTCGTCTAATTAATGTATGTGAGTGTCCAATGTATAAATGTAGATTAGATTAACATCGGAAATAAATGTATTTATTAACGATATGCATACATTAAGTTCGAATAGTATTTGCATTTTGTACGGAACTACTTTTTCCTGGATAAAACGAACATCCTGTGAGGGTAATCAGAATCTGCGAGTATACATCCGGATATTCGGAAATCTTAGAAATCTGACGCAAAACCTACCTTGTAAGGTGCAAGGGTTTTTATACATAGTAATAATAACTCTTCTTCTTTTACGAAACAGAGTTGTGTATGAAAAGGAGATTTTTACCATGTAATTATGTGATAAGTGGTAAAAATCCCGTTAAACTACATTTTTTTCTCTTAAATAATTGCTTCGTGCGATCAGCACATTTAGCCAGTGTCAAGTTTTTAATTCATATTTTCTTCACATTCACATTAATTTCTTCACATTAAGTGGATGACAATGAGTGATAATGAACGTTTAATGGTAAATGATTTTCCTCCAAACCCCTCGAGACTCAATAAAGCTGTGGGACTTTATTGAGGTCTCACACGGACTTCTTGAGAGAATTTGAAATGTGATGTGGCACTGTTTTGTTTTATTTGCTAACACTCATGCACGTTCACGAACACTTAACAGTAAATAATCTACCATTATTTCACATTAATATTCGACAAAACACAAAATAAAGAAAATAATATTAAACTGCAGACATGACGCTTCACTTTCCCGCCAAGAACTCCAATTTTACCACCTAGTTCGATTGAAAATGACCATAAAGGTTTAAAAAGCTAAGATATCCAAATACTAAGTATCTATGTGTCAAAACACGATACAAAATACAATGTACTGTAGGGGAGCAAAAGCTTCTATAGCCGGCTTTAGAGGAAAGTCGGCCGGCAGCCAGAGCTCTCCCGTGTCGCGTCGGGGACGCACGTCCGGAGTAGACCGTGCAACGGAAGGTTCGCGTGCGAGTTCGAATTTTAAATATCGTAAGGGGTTTTAAAAGTGACAGTGTGCGGTGTGGCGCGAAAAGTATGTAAGTGTGTTTTAAAATATTGTCTTTGGGTATTTAGAACTTTTTAACGATGATTAATCTTTGTTTTAATTAGCCAGTACCGTACCTGTGTTAATATAAGACTCAATCATTATTCTGTCTACAGTGGAGAGGGAGCGCCAATTTAGAAATCAAAATCTTATCCTGTCATTTGACAAGATTTTTTAGGATGTAATTAAATATTATTTTAATTGCAACAAAAAGGTCGCTTGCTCTAATATGACCTACTAAGGATCTTCACTAAATTAATCGATATTTAATTATTAATCGATAGATCTAGGTTTGTTAACCGATAAAAATGGTACTTTAGTGATAGAATTATTGTTTTAAATTTAAAAAAAACTATTTTTATGGACGTGTCTGTAACATTGACCTCTGGTCTGTAATTGAATAAGTTTAGTGCGCAATAGAGAATTTTTATACACTGGTGATTGATCTCAACAGATAGGTCTATCTGTATGTAGGCTGTATGGTGCGAAACTACACTGTTAAAGGAATATATTTATGATAGATAGACAACACTTTATTAAATAAAAACAACAATTAAAAATAAAATAAAAAAAAAAACTATGACAATAAAACGATTTAAAATACAGTTACAATTTGGCAGTCTTATTGCTCCAAGCAATCTCTTCCAGACAACAAGTGATCCAGGAATATGTGATAAAGAACCATATTGAAGATTTTTTTAAAGATTCATACAAACTGGGCATTGTATCCTTTAAATAGATATACCTAATTATGAAATTTTGAACTGATAAATAACGACTATTTGTTTATTAGAACTGGATGGCATAAGTTTTCTTTAGAACCCTCACTATCAAACAACATCAATTCAATAAAACTACGTAGGATATAATAATTAATAAGGTTGACTCCCAGTTGTGATTAAAAGTTTAAAAATAATACAATACAGTTTTACTTATCTTCAAAATCGATGACAAAGTAGAATGATCACATTTAAATTTTGTCATAGTTTCCAACTTACCTACTGGAAAAAGTTTAGTGTGTTTCCCTGGGTTATAGTTTTTCTGAGCCTGTTCGTTTTTATACTGTAGCACGCCGAAGACATTAATTAAAACATTAAAATATACCTATTACGTAATAATAAAACAGCCAGACAAGTTTCTGGTGCTAAAATCCCTGGAATTAGGAATAGTAGATACTTTTTGAATACAAACTCGGCTGAAAATAATAATTAATCTACCTATGGTTTTGCCTTAGAGTTTTGTTTTAGAGTTAGAAGTTCCAAATATTTATTTGTCTAATACATTGAGTTACAATATAGGGAAACAAACAATTTTAATAATAAATACCTACAGAAGACACAAAGCACTTACCAACTTAAATCAGTAAAGTCATTATGTCTTTCTAATTAATTTTTATAACTGCTAATTATAATGATTTAGGGTACAACTGGTGAGCTGATGATAATTATAATTTGAGCTCTCCACTCGTTGTAATTAAGTTCTATTTCGGGGACACCGCAATAGGTCAATGTCACGAGCGGCTGCTTCGCAAAGGGTGGTGTCACGCCCGATGAACCGTGAACTTCCGATACACCAGCTAAGAACGGCTCCATCAGTTTCCATAGAAACGCTGTGTGGTTAACTTCCACTTGATATTTCTTTTATTTTATGTATATACATAAAAATCTATTGCCACCAATGTTTGTTCGCGCATAGTTCAGTACGGCTTCACTTGTTTTTCACCGTTTTATGTTGTGCTTGTAATTTAACGGACTACTGACTACACATGCAACCAACTGTATAGAGCGGCGATGGGCTCACAACCTGTCACGCTGAGCACATGTGCAGTCGCTATTTGTTGAAATGTGGAGTATGGCAGAGGATTGCTTTTACTGTGCTCAGCGTTACAGGTGGTGAGCCAATCGCCGCTCTAAGCCGTTAGATGTATGTGCAGTGTTTAGTCCGTTAGTCGCCTTTTACGACACCTAAGGGAAGAGAAGGAGGGGGTGATAATATTCTTTCACCGCTACGCGACACGGTTATAATAATATTCATAATTTAAATACGTATACCCTTTTGAGCGTCGCGTCGCGATGCCGACTATCGGCAAAAAACAATTAAAATTCAATTGGCTACTTGACAGTTTTCGAAAAAGTATTTAAAAAATTACAAACGCTTATATTATACCCCGTACAATATTTTCTTTCTCGAAAAAACCTTTATTTTACAAAAAAAAAAAAAATTATATTGATTTCGTTGGTCACGTGATATTTTGCACACTTAATAAGACGGGATTTAACGCAAAACTACTAAGTAGAGGCATTCTACGCATACCTTTTATACCCGACGTTTCGACCGAGTTGCACCGGCCGTGGCCACGGGTGGAGTTAAATCCCGTCTAACTTAGTGTGCATAATGGAACGCGAAAGTTTAAAAAACATGACATTTTGCTGTGTGACGTCACATTTCACTAAATATAGAAACTTATCTTGAAACCTGACAGATAGTTTTTGATAATTTTGTGAAACGTGACGTCACATGAAGCACAATCATGGCCGCCCCTTGCCGCCCGTGTTTCGGCTCTTGTAATCCACAGATAAAAGATCGCAAATTTATTTTGTAAAAATAAAATATTTACAAATTATCTTAATAAAAAATAACTATTGGATAATTATCGTTAAATCTTAAACTACCATTTCCGACATATTTCATATTTTATTGTTACAACTGTCAAATAGCCAATTGTATCTGGCACGCGACGCTCAACAGGATATTTAAAGAATCAGTCAAATCGGCTGAGCCGTTCTGATGTGATCCGCGTACAAACATTTCGGCAATTGATTTTTATCAATATTGATAGACTAGCGGCCGCTCGCGGTTTCACCCGCGTGGTTCCCGTTCCCGTGGGAATATCACGATAAAAAGTATCCTATGTCTTAATCCAGGTTATAAACTATCTGTATGCCGAATTTTATCCAAATCCATTTAGTAGTTTTTACGTGAAAGAGTAACAAACATCCATCCATACTTACAAACATTCGCGTTTATAAATAAAGTAGGAAACAGTAGGATAAAGTGAAGTGTACGGGTATGTAATCGCACACTTTACTATTATAAACACATATGGAATATCAAATCAAAAGTCTTTCGAAGATATAATTTCATTTGTTCACCGTGTCGCGTGGCGGTAAAAGAATACCACCACCCCCTCTCTTCCCTTGGGTCGTAAAGGCAACTAACGGACTAAAGACTGCTCATACATCCAACAGCATAGAGCGGCGCCGGGATTACCACCTGTCACACTGAGCACATGTGCAGTCACTATTTGGTGAAAAGAGGACTATGGTAGAGGACTGCTTTTGCTGTCCTCGTTGCCTATAGTCTCTGACTAACCCTTCGGGGATAGTAGTCGTGATTTTATGTATGTACCATCCAAGATGCCGAACATGCTTGCCGCTATGCTATCGAGCTCCTGTCGTATTAAAAATATAGAAAAAAGGCCCAAATGGCCTTTGTAGATAATATTATTATATGCTTGTGGGTATTTTTGCCTCGGTCAGCCTTTGATAACTCTTCCATTCACATTCGTTTTGTGAATTTGTCCAGCCATTATACTCTTATCCATTCTTTACACATGACCAAACCACCTCAGCTGTACACACGGCGTCAGTTCAACCTACCCTAAACTGTCAAATTTCTACAATCAATTTTGAACTTTATTGTTTGGTTCTAAGGACCAATATTCATTGGAGAAAGACAGTGTAGGGTAGGTTGATCTGACGCCGTGTGTACATAAAGTTTCTTACTTATGTTTTTTAAAACGCTTCAGTAACCAAGTGGTCAAGCGTTCGGCTGGATATTTGAAGGTCCTGAGTTCAAATCCCTGGGATTTGAACCTAGGGCAAATTGTGTTTTCGGATTTTACGATGCATAGCCCGGGCTTGTGTTGTGATCAGCATTGGGCAAAGCGTGGTGATAAAGCCAACACCTTTTATTTGTAGCGATGACTGATTTCAATGATGCCTTTGCATATACATACTTATATAAGATGACTGCTAGAAACCGCAAGAAACTTCAAGGGCTGGTCAGGTCAAGTGTTTTATACATGACAAAAATGAAAAACAAGGAATTTGTGTTTTTTGTAGGTACTTATCGCCCAGTTGACGGGGCAACTGCCGGCCGGCCGGTCGTCTGTTGACCTGTCAACGTAGGTACTTATCGCCCAGCTGACGCGGACGGGTCAACGGACGGTCGGTATGCTTTAAAATAAATTAGATACTCAAAGACTATCCAATTAAAATTCACAAAATGAATTATTTCATTAAAAATGAAAAAAACACGAATTTCTTTTGTTGTCATTGTTGTCATGTTTAAAACACTTGATTTATATGTCGCAGGGAAATGATAAAAACAGAGATTTGGTCAATTCCCTAAGTGATTTGATTAAATCACGGAGGATGTTAATATAACAACACCAGCTCTCGGCGGCGGTATTTCCAGACCGTTACGACTTAGGGATCTTCAAGAAACGAGCCTATTCCTTCCTTAAAGGCCGGCAACGCGCCTGCGATTCCTCTGGTTTTGCGGGTGTCCATGGGCGGCGGTGATTACTTTCCATCAGGTGACCCGCTTGCTCGTTTGCCTCCTTCTGCTATAAAAAAAAAAACACGAATTTATCATTTCCCTAAACAAATCTAGAGATTTGAACAAATACCAGAACTGGTTCCGTGAAATGACAAAAAAGCTTTTCTATGGTACTTTAAACGTCGTTTATTTGTAATTATTATTTGTAGTATTGTAACATTGATCTCAAAAATCACCACTAGAACATAAATTGCCCTACTCTAGTTGGTCACGTGATAGGTTAGAAATTCAAGACAATCGCGAGGTTATTTTTTTTATTAGACAACAAAAATACTAGCTGCCCTACGCTTGTTATGTAGGTCATATGTTTTTTTTTGTCATTTCACGGAACCAGTTCTGGTTATTGTTCAAATCCCAAGATTTGTCTAGGGAAATGATAAAATCGTGTTGTTATTTTAACATCCCCCGTGATTTGATCAAATCACTTAGGTAATTGACCAAATCTCTGTTTTTATCATTTCACTGCGACATATACATACGTATAATCACGACTATTACCCCCGAAGGGTTAGTACAAAATAGAATGTACATTATAATAACGACTTTTATCCCCGAAGGGTTAGGCAGAGACTAGGCAATGAGGACAGCAAAATCAGCCCTCTACCATAGTCTACTTCACCAAATAGCGACTGCACATGTACTCAGCGTGACAGGTGGTGAGCCCATCGCCGCTCTAAGCTGTTGGATGTATGTGCAATCTTTAGTCCGTTAGTCGCCTTTTACAACACCCAAGGGAAGAGAGGGGGTGATAGTATTATTTTACCGCTACGCGACACAGGGACCTTTGCCATGCAGTAGGACAGTAGCAGGCTATATTTAACTTTTATATGTAACCTGTTTGGTATATTACCGGCTGTAGTTGTTTTTTTATTAATGGAGATTTTTTTGCACGATGACAGGATTCCCTCTGTGGCGCGCGCGTCCTTGGCGCACCTTCAGGCCTATGCCTGCTCAGTAACCTTGCACGCAGTTGTCCTTATTAATTAGGCTTCCACTTACAATAGTATCCGTTTTATAAGCTTTTATAGCTAAATCCTCTGGCTAAATCCTCGTTGAGCCCAGCGCCGCATGTTTTGTTTGTCTATGGTTTTTTCCCGCGTCTTTAGTGATGACAGTACAGGTTTAATAGTCTGTATTCGTCATGACATGACACTTGTCATCTATCATAGACTATAGAAATACCCGATTAAAACAAATGCCACGTCAGGATCCAATGGGGTCCAGCCTAGCGTGTTTAAGATGCAAATTGAAATAAAAAAACTTGTTCACAATGTCCGTATTTGATTTGTCATTGTATTATATTGGACTTATGATTTTAATTTTATAGTCAAACTTGTTTTTAGTTTGCTTCGATCACATATTATGAAAAGTAAATACAGTAACCCATACTAAATTGTAGCGGAATAGTGGCAATAGCGGACATATACCTACATCCTACTAATATTATAAACGCGAAAGTTTGTAAGTATGGATGGATGTTTGATGAACAAATGAAATTATATCTTCGAAAGACTTTTGATTTGATATTCCATATATGTGTTTATAATAGTAAAGTGTGCGATTACATACTCGTACACTTCACTTTATCCTACTATTTCCAACTAATATTATAAACGCGAAAGTTTGTAAGTATGGATGGATGTTTGTTACTCTTTCACGTAAAAACTATTGAATGGATTTGAATTAAATTTAGCATACAGATAGTTTATAACCTGGATTAACACATAACATAATTTTTATCCCGATATTCCCACGGGAACGGGAACCACGCGGGTGAAACCGCGAGCGGCCGCTAGTTTGACATAAATATATGTCGCTCTTTCTTACTAAAACAGAACTAAATGTCACTGGTACGAACGAGTTGCTGCTGTATTGACGACTGTCACTGTATTCGGTGTTAGGACTTTTAGGGTGGATTCGACCAAACTGGAATAAGGTCTTATAGGTATAATCTAGGTAGATTAAACGCCGAATTTGTGTGGACTAATCTCGGAGTAGTCATAAGTAGTATGCAAGAGGCGCGCGCGGTACGCTGGTAACGTATCTTCCTCTGTTGTTTAATCTATGGTTTTGGCCATAGACGTAATTATTAGGTCCATGGTTCTGGCCTCAGAATAATAACTAAAGCCTCTAAGGAGTGCTATGACATTTGAGTGTGCACTCCGTTGGTCACCATTCTAATTACATTTTTTGAATTCGGTATCATATTAAATGGTGACCGTATACATATTTTTATTTTCGCTTACATTTGACGTTTTTAGCAACTTATTTTGTGTTTAGCAATATATTTCTTTCAATGTTTATGGCCCATTTGAAAAAATAGGACAAGTAAACGAGTCTCGTTTCGAGTCGAGTTTTTTTTAAATTCTCTGTTAGTATTATCTATGTCTATGTATAGTTTTTTGTAATGTGTATGTGTTTCATGTAAATCTGTATGTTGTTCGTGTACCGTGCACCGACAGGCCCCGCCAGAATACCAGCGTTGTTGCGATACGTTCTGTTCGCAACAACACAAGCTGAGGCGGGGTCCTGATTGACAAATTGTTTTTTGTATGTCTGTGATCTTTTGTTATTATTCTTTTTTTTTCGTTGTCAATAAATGTTTCTCTCTCTCTCTCTCTCTCTCTTGTTTTGACTCCTTCTATATTTGGTCCGAGCCTTCTATGCTTTAGTTATTATTCTATGGTTTTGGCAGAAAACCAATTTTTGAAGGAGCTTTTCGTCATGTTGACACTTAGCTTCCTCGCTACTAAATTAATTGAGTCTTCCGGTCTGTTAGGACCGATTCCTACATTGTACTTATCCCATAATTGAATAAATATCGAAATCACCTTTTCCCAAAATGACTGATTTTTCAACGAAATGAGTAGGTTAGGTACTATCGGGGTCACCGTCGTTTTACCAGTTTGCAGAAATTTTCGTATGAAGCGCACCGGCCACCCGGGTGCGAGCCCGTACCAATTAGACGACGCGGTGTGCAAGGGATTTTGGCCTTAAGGCAGTTGCCCACCAACGGCGAGTAAACGACTGACATATCGGCTATTTTCTCGACGAACTAGTGGAGCGAGTCCTCGCCGGCGGTGTGAACAGTCAGCGATTTATATATGCATCTCTTTTGTTTACACGGAATGTATATCTATTGTACGTTTCTGGAGCGAGAAAATAGTTGATAGTTAGTCGTTTGCTTGCCGTTAGTGGGACAACTGCCTTAGGGTGGATTCGACCAAACTGGAACAAGGTCTTATACCTAGATTAAACGCCGAATTTGTATAGACTAATCTCGGAGTAAGTCTTACAAACTGGAATCCACCCTTCCTCCGAGATTAGTCTAGTATTAGACTAGTAAGTCTTATTCCAGTTTTGTCGAATCCACCCTTAGGGTAGATTCGACCAAACTGGAATCCACCCTTCCTCCGAGATTAGTCTATAAAAATTCGGCGTTTAATCTAGGTATAAGACCTTATTCCAGTTTGGTCGAATCCACCCTTAGACTGGTAAAGCGATGTAGTCCGCGACAGTACCTAGTACGTAAACATCTCGCTACGCCCCTCGTTTAGTGCGGACGTTTTGAAAGCGTTAATTGTGCGTTGAGTTTTTATACGTGATTGAAGTTAGCGTGTCTCGATTTATTAATGTACTAGCGGCCGCTCGCGGTTTCACCCGCGTGGTTCCCGTTCCCGTGGGAATATCGGGATAAAAAGTATCATCATCATCATCATCAGCCTATAAACATCCCACTGGCTGGGCACAGGCCTCCCACATGAACAAAAGCACGTGTGGATATTGGGCCATAACCCACCACACTGGCCCAATGCAGGTTGGTGGGTTTTAACGACTGTCATCTTACGATAACAACCGGGACCAACAGCTTAACGTGCCTTCCTAAGCACGGAGGAGGATAAAAAGTATCCTATGTGTTAATCAAGGTTATAAACTATCTGTATGCTGAATTTCATCCAAATCCATTCAGTAGTTTTTACGTGAAAAACTTAGCGTTTATAATATTAAACAATATAGTAGGATAGTAGGATTGTTGCCACGTACGACAATCTCGACGTCCGTACGAACTATACTCGTACAAATAATATTGCAAAGAAGTGAAACGATTGTTTTGCTACAAGAATAGCTACAGGTCAATGCATGTCTTGTGATTTATTACTAGAGTTGTGATAAGACGCATGACTCACGAAAGCAACGGGGTGAACATACTATCTCAGGGCAATGGTCGTGATAAAAAAATTGGAAGATTGTAAACATAAAGCCGGTGACAGCCTACTGTCCAACTGCACAGCAGGGCAAAGACCTTTAAAATCAAATACATACTCGTACATACATTTACAGTTAGTCAGAGACTTGGCAAATAGAACAGCAAAAGCAGTCCTCTATACCATAGTCCACTTTTCACCAAATATCGACTGCACATGTGAGCCCATCGCCGCTCTATGCTGTTAGATGTATGTGCTTGTGCAGTCTTTAGTCCGTAAGTGCCTTTTACGACACCCGAGGGAAAAGAGAAGGTGGCAGTACTTTTTCACTGCTACGGGACACTGTTATAGAACCATAGGAACCGATTATTCAGGGTTGACAGCGCGCTGATGCCCCCGGTGTCGACGCGGCAATGGGCTGCGGTGGCCGTACCTTGGGGGTATTCCTCGAAGCGCACCCATTTTGAAGCGCACCAGACCAAGCGCACCTAAACTATTCCTCCAATCATCGGTTGGGTGCGCTTCAGAATGGGTAATTAAAATATTATAGATTAATGTTTTATATTTTAGCGTTTTATTAACGCTTAAATATACTTAAGTAAAATTTTAAACACTGAAAAAAGACGTCAACCTCAGGCGGGAATCGAACCACGCACCTTCCGCATTCCGGGCGGCTGCCTAAAAAATTTTAAAATATTATATTTTTATTCCTCGAAGCGCACCTACGGTAAAAATAGAGAGGAGCTTAAAAGATTCGTAATATTGATGTTGATAGAAACTAGGACTAGGTGCCTAAGCAACTTACTACGTCAATAATAAATTGAATCATAACAGTCATCTTGATCTAAAAGTATCAGGGAGACATTAATGAAAAGAGGTAGATAGGCGCCTTAGCGATCTTACTTACCCTTAACTATCAGGAAAAAAGAAATAAACGAGTAGGACAAGGTGCTGCAACTTACTAATTATGTCAATAATAATTTGAATCATGACAGTTATTTTAAACTAAAAGTACGGTAGTACTATTAATAATTCTGTACTAAAAGTACCAGGGTGACATAAATGAAAAGAGGTAGATACTCTAAAAATAAACGTTCGTTACGTTATTTCGATATTTTCTGTTACTTACTACATCTCTTTCCTCATTTTATCTGCTGGTGCGCTTCGAGGAATAAAAATATAATATTTTAATTACCTATTCAGAAGCGCACCCAACGGGTGCACTTGGAGGAATAGTTTAGGTGCGCTTGGTCTGGTGCGCTTCAAAATGGGTGCGCTTCGAGGAGTACCCCGTATCTTGAGGAGTAAGCTCGTTTGCAGTAACTAAAGCTCATACATACATGCAATCACGATTATTATCACAGAATAACTAATAGTACTACGTACAGAAGGTTCACTCTCTAACGACATTCACGCGAAATTAAAACTTATCGTGTAATCCGAGCGTTCATATTCCATTAAGCAACGCTGACTCGATATCGATTTGACGTCATGTCGTCACAGAGCGTAGGGTTTACGCGCGCGCGCCGGGATTACTTTCGATTCGGCGCTCGGTGTTCGGTGCTATGGCTCGCGACAACCTTTGCTGCCATACGCCTAGGCGGCCTGCCTGGGAGGCGGAGGCGCGCCGGCCGAAGAACCTAAACTGCGGTGTTGTAACACCCCCCTGATATTATCCCCGATGGGTTAGTCAGAGACTAGGCAATGAGGATGGAAAAAGCAGCTGCTGCTGTCCTCTACCATTTTTTACTTTTCAACAAATAGAGACTGCACATGTGCTCAGCATGACAGGTGGTGATCCCGTAGCCGCTCTATGCTTATGGAAGTATGTGCAGTCTTTAGTCCGTAAGTGCTTTTTACGACACCCAAGGGAAGAGAGGGGGTGGTAGTATTCTTTTACCGCTACTCGACACGGTTAACGAACTAGAGCTGTAAAACCAGACACAATATGAATTCAACTCTAGGAGTCTTCGAGACAGGCAAGTGGATAAAAAAGAAATAAAAAAGTGAAACACGTTGTTTTGTGATAAAACAAGTGAAAATATTGAAAGAAAACCGCATTGTAACGAAACCAATTTTTTTTTTTTTTTTTTTTTATTGGCAACTGGTACACGCTTGGCCTTCATCTCACCTGATGGTAAGTGACGATAAGGCCGAAGGTGGAAGCGCGCTTCACCCGGAATCCTCAACCACTGAGGAACTGGCTATCTTATCTCAAACTGCCGGAACACAACAATGCTATAAACATCGTTGTTATGGCGACAGACTTAGATAAGATGATGGTAGCTAGCCAGGCGGACTTAACAGCCCTACCACCAACCAAGCCGAGCACACAAAGATGTACCCCCCGCTGGGAATCGAACCCGGGACCTCTGGGTCTGAAACAGGTAGCTAAGCCACTAGACCACAGAGGCGGTTATAGGGTATTAGAAAGTTTATCTCTGTTTATTTTGTACTAGAAGCTCAATTTGAACGGAATATACTTATTTGTGGAATGAAATCGCTTGGTGCGACCGTCACCCTACGTTACCAAGGAAAATAACAGCTGATCTTAGGATTAGTATATCTGTTTGTTTCTTTCTTTACTCACAAGAAAGAAACAAAAAAGTATAATTATCGAAGGCATAATACATCATAATTATATCGCATGACAGTAGGTAAGGTACTATTGGGATCACCGTCGCTTTACCAGTTTGAAGTTTTCGTGTGAAGCGCACCGCCCGCCCGGGTACTTGCCCGTACCAAATAGACGACGCGTTGTGCATTGTGCAAGGGATTTTGGCCTTTAGACTGGTAAAGCGATGGAGTACGCGATAGTATTTTGACCTACTTTACCCACATCCTTTTTTGAAGTCGGCGAAAAAGCGTTGAAGAATAACTCAGGTCGTCGGGTCTTCTAACCAATACCTCGGTACTCGAGAGCTCATGCAGCCGGCCAATATGCAGAAGACTTAGGTTTGATTCCCCTGAGGTACCTAGTCGTTTTATTTAACATTTCCCTTTCTTTTTCTTTATGTTTATTTGAGCGATAATAAAAATAATTATAATATACATTTAACCGTGTCGCGTGGCGGTGAAAGAAACCACCCCCTCTCTTCCCTTGGGTGTCGTAAAAGGCGACTAACGGACTGAAGACTGCAGGTACATCCAACAGCATAGAGCGGCGATGGGCTCACCACCTGTCACGCTGAGCACATGTGCAGTCGCTATTTGGTGAAAAGTAGACTATGGTAGAGGACTGCTTTTGCTGTCCTCATTGCCCAGCCTCTGACTAACCCTTCGGGGATAAAAGTCGTTATTATAATGTACATTCTGTCAAAAAAGTTTCGGGAACGGATGATTTGTTTATGAGTCCAAATTCCATTTTTTGTTTTTTTTTGTTGTTAGATTGACACAACAGCTGTTATCCATTTTAGCACGGAGTTTGAGTTGCATCTGTGAATCAACTTTATCAAAAATACGTGCTTAGGTAGGTGGTACAAAGCGTTCAAAAGCGGTCGAGATGTGATGGAAGTTTTGCTTCGCTCTAGTAGGACATCAACGTCTTCAACTGAAGATAACATCGCAAAAGTGAAGGAAATGGTGACTGAAATCCTTATTCAAGTTTGAGAGAGATAGCCGCTAAACTTTCTGTGTCTGACGAGTTGATCCGTACCATTTTATGTAATCACTTCGGTATGAAACATGTTGCCGCTCGGCTAGCCCCAAAAGGTACCTGAATTTTTTTTCAAAAACTCAATCGCATAAGAGTCGCTGAGGACATGCTAGAACGAGTCAATTCAGACCCAACATTCGTGCAACACATTGTTACTGGTGACGAGACGTGGGTTTACGAGTTTGACATGCAAACTAGTCAACACGCTTCGGAGTGGTCCTTTCCGACTGAACCGAAACCGAAAAAACCACGCCAAAGTCGATCATTAGTCAAAGTCATGTTGACTGTTTTCTTTGACTATCGCCGTGTTGGGCACTCGGAATTCTTGCCAGAAGGTCAAACGGTAAATAAAGAATATTATTTGAGCGTTATGCGGCGTTTAAGAGAGCATATTCGACGAAAAAGGCCAAATTTGTGGAAAAAAAATTCTTGAATTTCTTGGCCTTCGCACAAGGCCATCATTGTGAACGAATTTTTGACCAAAAACTCAACAAATACCATAGAGCAATCACCTTATTCACTAGATATGGCTCTAGTCGACTTCTTTCTTTCTCCTGAACTCAAATTACCACTTCGTGGCACCCGTTTTCATTCGGTAGAAGACTTATAGGAGAATTCGCGGCGAGAACTGAACTCAATTCCGGATAAAGCGTTTAAAAATGTTTTGATGATTGGATTATTCGTTGGCGTAAGTGTATCGTTTCTGAAGGAGCATATTTTGAAGGCGATAAAATAAATTTGGATGAATAACTACCTAATATTTTGTGTATTATTGATCTTTTCCCGGTACTTTCTTGACAGAGTAGTATGTATGTAGGGAATATAAAAATATGCTATATGTATCAATCTCTAATCAAAATAATAGACATGAACCGCGACCGAAGGAAAGCGTGATGCAGAATATTTAGCAAAGTTACGCCCTTATTTCCGAGCACAAAATTTGGTTTACAATTCAAATATTATTTGTTATTTCTATGCGGCACTCACGCAGCGATCGCGCCTATTATTTACCGGCGTCATAATGGATCTTCCATCGAAGCCTTTTAAATATACATTTAAATAAACATGGCGGTTTCCGGTTACGATGTTGTTACTGTTATATTTCACGAGCCTACATCGAATCAATTTGAATCTAGTTGATGTTGTGTAATTTACCGGTATTCGTATTACCGTAAAAGTGTGGGTTTGAATTTTGGTCGTGAATAATTTGTTTTAATATATTGTTGAAAAGTCAGTAAGTAGGTAAAACTGATATTTGAGTTAGGAAGGTTAAAAGATTTACTAAACAAAAAAAAATAACTTAGTTTTGTTATAACATAATCATTCTAATTTTGTGGTCTCATAAGCTGAAAAATTAATTAGCGCATTAGGTAAAGTTACTACATTCAATGTATAACATTTATTTTCGGAGATGAAGAAAAAAAACATACTTAGTTACTTTTTGCCCTCAAATCTTGTACCAACATTTTTAGTTATTGATTTGTAGAATGGAGTTGGGGAGTTTTTGCCCGTGTTTGTATTATTTTCAAGAATAATTTTTCGCACCTCCTAAAATAAAAACTATATACCTATTGACATGATAGAAAGTTTGAAATTTTGCATAAAAAATTGGTGATGTTGATGACATTTCTAACTCAATTTCGGTCAAACTGCGACTTGGTGACTTTATGCTCTACGGCGACGATATATAAGGCGACTGCTAGAAACCGCAAGAAACTTCAAGGGCTGGTCAGGTCAAACGTTTTAGACATGACAAAAATGACAAAAAGAAAGGACATCGGCAAAATCCCATACTAGCTGGACCTGATATTCAATGACTGTGGGCATTATTAATTTAGTGTGGATTAGATACCTAACATATTTAGAATCAGTGTCCTAACTTAATATTCAATATAAAACTTCACAAATGCGAGATATAATTTTTTTAAGTTTTTGAGCTTTTGCGGTTAGTAAAACATTTTTGCGATCTAGTAGATTAAATTCCTAACTTAAGTTGACCTAAACTATCTGATAACTACGTAAATAGTGATAAAAGAAATGTTATTAATAGTATTTGACATGAAACAAAGAGGATGCTTATAAATAAAACACTTATGAATGAATGATACCTTCATAAACATTTATTTAAAATCGTCTATTTTAACTACTCTATCTAAAAAACCTGCTGGTGCTGCTACTAAGTTATCTTGGTGCCTGGCCCACCCATGGTACCACACCACGGTCATGACATGTGCACAGCACCCAATCGTTCGACGACCTACCAAACAACTGCAACAATATTCTGTTATTCCTTCCCTTCGAAGCATATTATTTTCTATTAATATATATATAATTATATAAATATACATAGTATTATTTTCTTGAAATGTGTCTGGATTTAATTCTCCCTCTTATCAACGTATTATATCCACTACCTCTCAAGCGATACTCTGATACATCTATATGGAAACCAGCGATATCTACCTACGTTACAAGGTCAATGATCGAAACGCACATGTTCTACATAGTAGGACCGAGCCTGTCGGATTTGGTACATTGCCAAGGCGAATAATATTAAATCATTACTAGCCGGGGAAATGTTAATAAATTGTCGCACAGTATGTATCGGATCAAACGCAAAGATCGACTGCCGAATTGCCGATGCCGACTGCAAAAGATATCAATGAATAACATCTGTCATTCGATTTTAACAGTGACGTTCCTTTACACGCAAGTCATAGAATCAAGCCCTTATCGCTTGTTTGGTTTTTATTTCGTTTACTTATTGTATCATTTTTAGCAATTTAATACTGTTCTAAAAATACTAAAATGTGTTTTAGTCTAAGTAGAATACCATAATATTTTTTTCGACGAGTGTAAGGTGGGAATATTACATGCAAGCACGTGAAATTGTAGACCTACGCGTGAAATGGAACTTGACATCGTCGTCAAGATCTATTGTCTATGGTCAAAACCGTTCAAAAGCTATGATTAAGTTTTCCCATTCGTATTAATTATTTTTACGCATTATTTAATTTCTCTTGAACTAGAAGTTCTTGAGGTATATTATTTGTATTTTCAAAGTTGACTAATAACAGCATATTTTTTAGAATATAACTGATTTGTGCCCATAGTCAGGTCCATTTTCGCCATTGTCCTTTGTGCTTTTTTTTTTCATTAAATAATTCATTTTATGAATTTTATTTTAATAATCTTTGAGTATCTAATTTATTTTAAAGCAACAGTATAAAAAAAATATAATGAAAGAATGAACTATTAAACAACGATTATTTACAACGCGCGGGCAGCGGCCGGCCGTTGACCCGCCCGTCTGTTGACCCGTCCGCGTCAGCTGGGCGATAAGTACCTACGTTAGTCTGCAATATTTTTTGGCATTTTTGTAATGTTTAAAACACTTGACCTGATCAGCCCTTAAAGTTTCTTGCAGGTTCTAGCAGTCACCTTAGATACCTACATACATACATCACGCCCGTTTCCCGGAGGGGTAGGCAGAGACGACTGATTTCCATTTCCTACGTTCCTGACACACATCTTTTGCGTCACTTACTCTCATAACATTATTCATGCATGCTCGTCGGTTTAGGGTACTCTAGTTTTAACATTTCTCTTTTTTTTTTCATTAAATGGTTTGAAACAGTAACAGGCCTTATAAACTGTTAATGCAAACGAACTTCACCCCGAAATGAGAACTAAACGTATATATCCGAGTAAAAACCTGGTCGAATAAAATTACAGCGGCTAAAGCAATTGCGTGGACAGAAGTTAAAATACAAATATCACTGGAAAAACGTTTTCACTGTGGTATTTTTATTCACTCCGCCACGCGAATGGACAACGCCGGGCGTGCGCAAGCAAATGTCGGCCTCCGCTTTTTCCACTACCGTACGCTACACTATTTTACACTCAATTTAACTTTTACTTATGCCGTCGGTAAACAGCGTATTCGGCTCGCGGTGAATTAATTGCAGCACAGCAGCGAACCGGTAACGGGTAACCGGTAATCATATATACATACAATAATCACAACTATTATCCGGGTTAGTCTGAGACTAGACAAAACCAGTCCTCTGCCATAGTCCACTTTTCACCAAATAACGACTGCACATGTGCTCAGCGTGACAGGTGGTGAGCCCATCGCCGCTCTATGCTGTTGGATATATGTGCAGTCTTTATATAGTCTGTTAGTCGGCTTTTACGACACCTAAGGGAAAATAGGTAGTGGTAGTATTTATTATTTCACCGCTTCGCGACACGATAATTGTGAACCGGTTATCGGCCGATTCAAACACGGTGCAGCAATTTCGCGACGGGTTGCAGAATCACCCACCGTGCCTTTATTCCGGATCGAGTCGAGTGCCAATATTTTAATGTGCTAATTAACATTTTAATTTCGTTCAAACGTGTTGGAGTTAATTACGATTTCTCGTGCATCATAAAGTTTGTAAACTTTTATAAGGTATAGGGTACAGTGCTACGGTTTGTGGCCTAAGACGATGGAGTCGATAGCTTCTAATAGTATCGTAGCATTAACGTGGTCGAAAATATCTAAGTATACCTATATAACCGTGTCTCGTAGCGGTGAAAGAATACTACGCCTTTTACGACACTCTTCCCTTGAGTGTCGTAAAAGGCGACTAAGTCAAAGCAAATAATTTATTCAATTCATGTAGTGTAAAGATGATAGGACATATCATTTCCGAAACTTAAACATGAACCCTGTTATGGTATTGCAATTTTCCCATTTAAAAAAGAAAAGTATTATTATTAAAATTACTTAATTAGTATTTATTATTATTAGTATTTATTATTATTAGTACTTATAATGAATTAAAATATAAGAAAAATTATAAAAAGAAGACATTTGGTAGGTACTTAATAAATTAGCATTAGTTCTAACATTGTTACAAAATAATAGGTATAAACAGTAAAAAAAACATTCGGTTAGGTCTTTTTTCGCCATAGTAATACATCCTGATGGTTTACTAACGGACTAAAAACTGCACATAGGTACATCCAACAGCATAGAATATAGTAGAACATATAGAACAGCGCTATTTGGTGAAAAGTGGATTATGGTAGAGGACTGCTTTTGCTGTCCTTATTGCCTAGTTTTCTCTGACTAAGCCTTCGGGGATAATAGTCGTTATTATATGTAGGTACCTATGTATAGTATATCTAAGCATTGAAAAAAAACATTAAATTATTAGTCAAGTAAAAATTAAGCAATTATGCTTGGTTGCAACATAAGAAAATGGATTCTTTTCTGTGGAGCTCCTAATACTTCAATTTAGTCACTTGAATTAGTCACCCATCCGTTAACACGGCTCAGTGAAAGTTACTTAGCTTTCACGATCGTAACTCAAATTCGATCTCTTTGATATAACACAAATACTCATTAACAACACAATTAAGTACAATTATTATTGATTTTTTTAATAACAATAAAAAGCCAAATTAACTTACAAAAAAAAGCTTCATTTATACCACATATCTACATTTTGTGACCATCCTGTGCCTCTTTATAGTACCCTGTTTTATTAGGGTCCCCATCCATTAGCCTGCCTGTTGCTTTCCACTTTATGGCACCTTTACGATGCACAGATAAAACAGGAACAGTAAGTCTTCTCGGTCTACATACTAAGATAACTTTTAACTCTCCGGAGTCACCAATTTACAGTCTCTAATATTCCATCACGCACAAAAAAATTTGGTGACTCGTTTCTTTGTCGCACCTCCAAAGGATGGAATAGTCTACCAGCACACGTATTCCCTCCTACCTATAACATAGGGTCCTTCAAACGAGGCGTGAAGAGGCATTTTGTGGGCCGGCAGAGTGAGGGTGACTGATGCTACGTCTCTTACGCTGCACCAGTTGTCTCCAGCTGGACTTCACTTCCACTTAACATCAGGTGGAGTGGGGTCATTTGCTGGGCTATATAAAAAAAATTATATTAGTCAACATTAAACAACATTAGCCCATAAACCTACACTCGAGAGCAATGAATCCGGTCACGTAAACAAACCTATTCTATAAATCTCGGAAACTAAGAATGCTAGTTCATTAAATTAAATTGTGTTTAATGGACAATTAAATACTCCACAGAGTCTAAAATGGATCGTGAGCTATGCCGTTAGGAGGATTCACGCATTTCGGTTTTCCATACACACTTCCAAGTCGAAATTTTTAAAAACTAATTAGCCAATTTTGATGAAACTTTGCATCCTAAAGTGAAACACGGGGATCTAAATAGTTTGTTGAAAACATTTTTATAAAACGTTTTTTTATTGAGTTATTGCGATTTTAAGTCCACTATAGAAAATTAAAAATCGCAATAACTCAGTTAAATAAACATTTTTTAAATATGTTTTCAACAAACTATTTAGATCGCTGTGTTTTACTTCAGCATGCAAAATAATACGAAGTATTAAAATTCAAGAAAATCGTAGTGTTGTTCAAAAATGTCATGTTTCCTATTTTTGTTTTAAGGCGAGATCATCAGTTTATTTTTCTTTATGTATTTTTTTTTGTAAAAAAAATGTAACGACGCATAAATTTTATTACTTTCATTCAAGGGGTGTTTAATTGTCTATTAAACACAATTTATTTCATTATGATAGCATTCTTAGTTTCTGAGATTTATTGGTTTCTTTTGGTAACCCGGATTCATTGGTCTCGAGTGTATAATACAACTGCTGGGTACAAGCATTCTCCCATGGAACATTTATGGATGGAAAAACAAAAAAACACATGGAACGAACTATGGTGCTTATGGACATAAATAAAAAATGCTATGGTAATCCTACTAATATTATAAACGCGAAAGTTTGTAAGTATGGATGGATGTTTGTTACTCTTTCACGTAAAAACTACTGAATGGATTTGGATGAAATTCGGCTTACTGATAGTTTATAACCTGGATTACCTAACACAAAGAATACTTTTTATCCCGATATTCCCACGCGGGTGAAACCGCGAGCGGCCGCTAGTGTTTACTTAATGGAAGTTGACATTTTAACAAAGATCCTTCGATCACTTATAAAAAACCAGATACGCAATCCCGTACTAAACTAACTAAACTAGAGGCAGCTTTGACATACATACGTATAATCACGACTATTATCCCCGAAGGGTTAGTCAGAGACTAGGCAATGAGGACAGCAAAAGCAGTTCTCTACCATAGTCCACTTTTCACCAAATAGCGGCTGCACATGTGCTTAGCGTGACAGGTGAGCCGATCGCCGCTCTATGCTGTTAGAAGTATGTGCAGTCTTTAGTCCGTTAGTCGCCAATTCCAATGGAAGAGAGGGGTTGGTAATCTTTTTCACCGCTGCGCGTCACGGTTAACATAAAAGGGAAGAGAGGGGGATATATTATTTGAAATTATACATTTGATGATAAAGTGTTTAGTCAGAATAGCAAATTTTTTAAGGAGCCCTTCTTCGTGTGGATATTAATTCGCACACTAGCATGAAATATACGAGTATAACTGCAGTTAATACTAATTTATTTAATCGTATGATAGTACGAAATAGGCGAAGGCGAATTATACATGTCATAATAGCTTCCAAATGTCGTAAAGTATAGATTCTAATCATAAATTAATTATAGGTCATTTTTTTTGTCATTTTTGGCAAAAATAACTTGCATGTTAAAGATAGTTTTAATTTATGATTAGAGTTATTACTAATGGTATTACATTTAACTTTACTCGATCAGTACCAGATAATATACAATTTAATAAATAAATATACACATGAACATTTTAGTGGTTGTTATCCCGCGGCAGAACGATTTACCTTTAGCAGTACTATCGAATTATGCAAGTTATTTATGGCAAAAATGACAAAAAAGATTCGACCTCCCATACAAAACGGTCCGATCAGCTGACGACATTAGTATGGGAGGTCGAATTTTTTTTGTCATTTTTGTCAAAAATAACCTGTATAATTCGATAGTACTACTAAAGGTAAATCGTTCTGCCGCGCGAAAACAACCACTAAAATGTCTTGGTGTAGAATGATTTTACATAAATTAACTCTTTTTGTCTGAGTGCTAGAGCCACGCTGCTGCTTCGTTGCCGCACGTATTGGTCTGGCTCTCCCGGCGTAATACCACCCTCACACCAAATATCCGTGTCGCGTAGCGGTGAAAGAATACTACTATCCCCTCTCTTCCCTTGGGTGTCGTAAAAGGCGACTAACGGACTATAGACTGCACATACATCCAATAGAATATAGTGGCGATGGGCTCACAATCTGCAGTCGCTATTTGCTGAAAAGTGAGCTATGGAGAGGACTGCTTTTGCGGTCCTCATTGCCTAGTCTCTGACTAACCCTACGGGGATAATAGTCGTGATTATTCGTACCTATGTAATTTAGCGTTTGCTGAATGACGAGCGATGACATACAAATCCCATGCATTCATCAATCTATTCATGTAATTAAGCCACGTGTCTTGGCTCTCAGGAGTCACCAAAGAAGGAGTCGTACTCGCCACGCCTACACTGTGCCTTTACCACCGAATCGGTTTACGAGCCAAGATACTGGTGTAATCCTGGGTGGCCGCATAATTTGATTAATCCAACCGAAGTCTACAGACAACCTCATGTTATTAACGCTAACAGATCGAGACAACCGTTAATTTGATGGTTGATCCAAATTAGCGGTATGCACTTGAGGTCAAGCTGTGTAGCTTAGATCAAAAGAACATACATATTCAAATACTTACATTTTTTTTATAAAAGAAGGAGGCTAACGAGCAGGCGGGTCACCTGATGGAAAGTAATCACCGCCGCCCATGGACATCCGCAAAACCAGAGGAATCGCAGGCGCGTTGCCGTCCTTTAGAAAGGAATAGGGTTAAGGAAGGAATACGAATGCGAGAGGGGGAGGGGGGATGGGCCTCCGGAACCCTCACTGGCCGGACGAAACACAACAGCACCAAGTGCCATTATTTCACGCCGGATATTCGTGAGAGGGTGGTATTACGCCGGGCGAGCCGGCTTAATTTGTGCTGCAATGCAGCGTGGCTCTACCACTCAGTCAGTGTCACTCATTTAGCACCACCCAGGGGTCACGTGTAGGGTCTCAAGGGTAAACCTACGGACGCGAGTAACTTTAACATATAATCACAACTGTTATCCCCGAAGGGTCACATATTAGGCAATGAGGACAACAAAAGCAGTCCTCTACCATAGTCCACCAAATAGCGACTGCCCATGTGCTCAGCGTAACAGATGGTGAGCCCATCGCCATTCTATGATATTAAATGTAAGTGCAGTCTTTAGTCCGCTAGTCGCCTTCTACGACACCCAAGGGAAGAGAGGTGGGTGGTAGTATTTTCACCTCTACGCGACACCCTTAAATATAAACTGGGATTACCTTTATCAGATTAATCAAATGTGCAATCGCTTTTGCATCAGCTATGTCAAACGTCATTCAAAATGGCCGGCTTAATACGATTATAATTTCGAGTGCAGATATACGAAACTAACATGTATGCATAAATATCAATACTAAGGTATTGGATGGGTAGAGCCGTGTAGTGGCAACACTACTGACCTACCTCTTTTCTAGGGTGTAGTAACAGGCGACTAACAGACTGAAGAAGACTGCATGTAAATCCAACAGCATAATTGGCTAATTGACAGTTTTTGAAAAAGTTTTTTAAAAATTGCAAACGCATGTTTTATACCCCGTACAATATTTTCTTTCAAATTTTGTGCGAAAACGGTTGGACACGTGACATATTGCTCTGTGACGTCACATTTTAATAAGAAATTCACCTTGAAACCTGACAGATAGTTTTTGTATATTTTGTGAAATGTGACGTCACATGAAGCTCAATCATGGCCGCCCGTGTTTCGGGTCTTGTAATCCACAGATAAAACATCGAAAATTGATTTTGTAAAAATAAAATATTTACAAATTATCTTTAAAAAAAAACTATTGGATAATTATCGTTAAATTATAAACTACCATCTCAGACACATTTCATATTTTATTGTTACTACTGTCAAATAGCCAATTACGGCGATGGGCGCGGCACCCGGCGCACGCGTGATGGCCTAAACATTTACATAGGTACCTACTATGAATTAAAAAGTAAAAAATGATATTAAAGAAATCTACTCCTTTTCTATGTTTTAAAAACTAATAGTTTTTAAAATAACTTTGCACTCTTTATATATACTTATTAAAGAAACATTTAGTAGTAAAAAATACAACTTTGCTTTCCCATACGATAATACGATATGATATAAAATGTTCACCAGTTAACTGCAATATGTAAGTACCAACAAATTTCCACGTTCATTATATTTACGAGGGGCTTAATTAGCTTAAACTCCCTTAAAATCGAGCTCATATGCGCCAATATTTTCAAGTGGGGTAATTCCGCTAAACTTTCGGCGAGTTATAGGTCTAATTTATATTAATCAAAACTCTTCGGGGGTAAAAGTTGGTCCCCTCTTCCCACTCACATGCAAAATAGGTCCTATCGTCAAAGGGCTTTAACGAAGTTAAAGACTCCTGGTTTATTGGCGCATATTAAATCTTTGATGGTTATGCTATTCCATAATATTAATAAACATAAATCATGTAAGTAGTTCCGGTGTTGGTTGATTCGCAATATGTTTTGCGATAAAGCAATAGAATTTCATTATAATGTGCCTAGAGTAGCTAGGTGTTTTGCTTGAGCCGGACATGTCCGTCCGGCTTTTTATAGTCGTGTCTGGCCAATTTTATACAAGGCCGCCTTGTCCGGCTTTTGAAGGCTTTTGATCAACCCCGTCGCGCTATTCGAAAGATGCAGAACGTAAATGCGCGAGCGAGTTACGCCACGTAACATCTCGACTGTGATTATTGCGTAAAATGGCCAATTTTGGCGTTCTTGATTTCAGAAACAAAAATACACTAACAATTTTGACTTATTGAATAGTGTAAATTTTTCTTAACTTTTTAATTAAACCCAAAATTTCAGATAAAGATTTTCATAAAATGCGCGAATGCCCTTTTTTGAGCTCCTACTCTTAGATTGAACTACTGTTCTAAACAAATGGAAAAAAATATTAGAATGTTATCTCTTAAGTAGTCGTATAGTTTGTAGCGGCTTCGGAATTTTTAGATATCGTTGATTTTATATAAAAATATCTTATTCTAAATCAAATCTTCGAAAATCGCTGTAAGTTAACTGTGAATTTCTCCTATCTACGATAATATTATTGCGCAAAATTAAAACCAGAATAATTGTTAAGTACTTCATAAGAAATAAAGATTTTATAATGAATTTATTATCCTATTTCGATAAAAACGATAAAATTACAACTGCAAAATTACTATATAATGCGAAAATGGGCATTTAAAAAAATCACAGTCGAGATGAACAGGCCTCTTAATCGTGTCGCGTGGCGGTGAAAGAATACTACCACCCCCTCTCTTCCCTTAGGTGTCGTAAAAGGCGACTAACAGACTAAAGACTGAACATACATTCAACAATATGGAGCGGCGATGGAGTCACCACCTGTCACGCTGAGCACACGTGCAGTCGCTATTTGGTGAAAAGTGGACTATGACAGAGGACTGTTTTTGCTGTCCTCATTGCCAAGTCTCTAACTAACCCTTCGGGGATAATAGTCGTCAGTACGAGTATGTTTGCATGATTGTATGTATGTAACCACAGTATAATATACCGTGGCGTAATTTACGCGGTCACTCAAAACCCGTAATTCACGATCACACAGGCGCGTGGTAAAATTAAAAAGTCTTTTTAAAATCCATCAATGGTTTATGGCAAAAATGTGAGTGTATTTTTATTTCACTATTGCCTTTAAATACTTATCTAACTAAAAAAAAAGTCACGTTACCAAAGCAGAAGAGAGAAGTTAATTCTAAAGTTTTGCACCTAGTTTGATAGGTCTTTAGATTCCAAATGTAGACCTGGATTAGTGCTTTATCGAACGCAACCATTCCTTCAGAGCGCCTGTGATCAACGATTTGAATTGTACCACTCTGGTCCAAAATTCAATCCAATTTAAGATAATCTAAAGTTTAGTCAGGAGTACAAGCGGCCTTGCGACGCACTAGAATTTCTAGTTATACCAAGGCAGTCTTAAGCTTCTGTAGAAATGTGTGCTCATTAATAGAACTACCAATCCATGTCTTCCCTTGGGTGTCGTAAAAGGCGACTAAGGGACTAACGAATTTCCATAAAAATCTTTCATCAAACCATTCTTCTTTAAACAACACACACTTTAAGTCAGTGAGTACCTTGTTTACTTTAATCATAAATAATTTTATTTTTTATTAGAAATTTTGTTGTTGTTGAAACTGTAATATTGCCTAATAATATTACAGCTCCTTTAACTGAAATCTGTTTAGGTGGATGCCTGGAGTAGAGACCTGTAGGTTCCGGTTTCTTTTTGGAAACCCTTAGCAGACTCCAGTCTTTCACAATCTTGGGCATTTTTACTAATGTTTATTTAAAAAAAATAGTTTTAGCTTTAAGAACCCAATTGTTAAGGATAAAATTAAATATACCTATGAATTTTTTTTATTATTCTGACAATTACGAAAACAACAAAAAATAATAAGCCAAATACGTGCAGCCGTTCGAAGTGATGCGCGAACAAACATTCGCAGCAATTGTTTTTTTTTTATTTAGATAAAATATTCGACATAACACTTTCGAATATAAAACAAAACTGCAGACAATAATTATGACGCTTCACTCTCCCGCCAAGGATCCCCAGTGTCTCGTTGCTCATAATTACTGACTTCGCCGTAGCCGTCGAGTTCACCGACTGTGTAGTTTCCGACTGTGTAGTTTCTGGTATGCATAGCTGCCCGTAATTTCCACGACACTACTCTCAAATTGAGTCAAGTCTAGCACTGAATATAGGTCCCAACACCGATCGATTGCTGTCCTGACGATCGCCCTAAATTATTAATGTATTCTATTTTTGGATTTGCTGTGGATAGTTAGAAATCTATCTAAGATATATTATTCTATAAATAAAATCGATACCGTGTCGCGTAGCGGTGAAAGAATACTACCACACCCTCTCTTCCCTTGGGTGTCGTAAAAGGCGCCTAACGGACTAAAGACTGCACATACATCCAACCAACAGCATAGAGCGGCGATGCGCTTGCCGCCGTCATGCAGAGCACATGTGCAGTCGCGATTTGGTGAAAAGTGGACTAGGTAGAGGACTGCTTTTGCGGTCCTCATTAGCCTAGTCTCTGACTAACCCTTCGGGGATAAATAGTCGTGATTATATGTATGTATGTTTAACGTTGAACGAAAGGGACTTTACTGAGATCACACGAAATCCTTTAGGGAAATTTGATAAATGATGTTGTTACAAATGTGACCATACTCATGCACTTTTACGAACACTTATGGTTACTTGTTCTCCTCAACACTATAGTCCGCAAGATGGCAGTGTTTGCAAACCCACCAACCCGCATTGGGACATCGGGTTATGGCTAGTGTTGGCCAGGACTCGAGGTTTTTAAGTCCTATTTTAGGGAGTGAACTCGATTTTACGAGACTGGACTCGTGAATGAGAGCTCAAGCCTTTTTGTCAGTGATATAAGACTCACGAGTCCTTACAATTTGACTCGAGAACTCGAGTCTTTTTACAATCATATAGAGAGTCTTGATACAAGTTCATTGCTAATGCCGAAGTCTTTTTAGAAACAGTGAGTTCCATATCCATTCTGTTGATATAGGCGGTCGTCAACCACCTCCACAAGCGAGCACACGCGACGAGTGCGCCAAGGAGGAAAAAAGAGTTATTACTTCGATCTTACATGATCAAAGAGTAATTAATTTATTTTTATGGAAAAATACTTGCCCATGGAGGTGACGCCTTAGCAAACTTTATATTAGTATTATACAATTAAAAAGGTTAGGATTTATTAAGAACTTGAGTTCCATAATAAAGGCTCAGTTCTATGAGTCGAGTCTTTTTGCATTACGACTCGACGAAAGGACTCAAGGCTCAGAACTCAAGACTCATTTTAGTCAGAGTCTTGCGAGCTCTGCCAAAATGAGTCCAGTCCCTAATTAATAGGACTTATAAAACTCGAGTCCTGGCCAACACTAGCTATGGTCCAACTTATGGGGGTCAAAGTCACTCGTGTCTGTAGGTTTACCCTTGAGACCCTACATGTGACCCCTGGGTGGTGCTAAATGAATGACACGACTGAGTGGTAGAGCCAGCAGCGTTGCAGCACGCATTAGGCTGGCTCGCCCGGGGTAATACCACCCTCTCATGAATATCCGGCGTGAAATAATGGTACTTGGTGCTGTTGTGTTTCGTCCGGCCAGTGAGGGTTCCGGAGCCGCCCCCCCCCCCTCACAAGTCCTATTCCTTATTCCTTCCTTAAAGGCCGGCAACGCATCAGCGATTCCTTTGGTTTTGCGGGTGTCCATGGGCGGTGGTGATTTTTTTTTCCTATCTGCTAGCGTATTCTCCCACGGAATGGGAGGCTTATTTTCTAATTTTCTCTATCGTTCCTTTCTATCATTTATTCCTCTCGTACTTTCATTCATAATTCTCTTTATCATGCTTCATATCTTTTATACCTAATGACTGTGTCTACCACCTTTGTGCTTGTTATACTAGCTTGTATTTTTCTTTTCTATCATTCATTCCTCTCATACTTTCATTCCTAATTCTCTTTGTCATGCTTCATATCATGCTTCATATCTTTTATACCTAACGGCTGGGTGCTGCCGTCTACCAGCTATGTGCTTGTTTTACACCATTTGTCCTAACTATCTAAATTTTTATTTCTTATTTATTATTACAAAAATTTGGGGTGTCTATCTAATACAGGTGTTGAGCAGGTGCAATAAGTTACGCTTCCCCTGAAAAACATGTGCATAAAAAACTTACATCTAGGTCGACTTTATTTTACAGATTGGCTTACTATGTACTTATTCTACTAATAACATTCTTTTTATATATATACTTATGCTTACTAACTTATATTCTATCAACATTTACTTACATTGCTCTTTTGCATCCTTCTTTTATAAAAAAAACCTTCTCATTGACTGTTGTCCATGTGGGATAAGGCCTGTGCCCTGCTGTGACATATTTAAAAACTGATTATTACGTCAAATAGATACTTAGTTATATACTCGTAGACGTCACCAACGCGCTGCACTTCCTCCAACATCACCAGCAGTGCGATTCTCTAAGTTAAAGCCTTGGTAGCAGCGGCTGCCGTAGCGCTGAGAATTGACTCTGTCTCTTTCACATTCATAGAATTGGAAAGAGACAGCAGATCACAGCCATGCGCGCAGCGTCTATGTGCCGCTTATAGAATCGCATAGCAGTCGCAGGTACTCAATCTGCCAAATGCGGCCGTTGCTTTCGCTCCCGTATGGGCCTTACAAGCCACCTAAGGCTAGGTGTTAGTGAAAAATTAACATAACACGTTTTTAGAATTAATTTTTGAAGTACATAGTAAAAATTAAAATCTGCGAAAATTATAAAATATTGTTGAGGCTTTATTCTGTAGAATCTACCCGATGGAAACACGACTTGATAAAGTTGGCTTGATTTTGATTTGATTTTGAAATTCACAAAGTTACATAGTTTTGTTTAGTTTTGTGTCATATTATCTTCTTTTCTAGGTTTTATTCTTAAAATAAGTGATTTGATATTATGAGTTATTTACCAAAATGAAGTTCATTGATAACTTGAGGGGTTATAACCGATCGTTTTTTTATTACGTCTATCAATTTTTTTTAAATATAAAACGCGCTTTTTCGTACCGCTTTGCTGTTATACCTGTCCCTTATCGTCGTACCGTCGAGAGAGCGAGATAGAAGCGCTCGAAATACCTCCCCTTAAGAAAATGCCAAACCTTACAATTATCTTTTGTAGACGTAAGAGGCCCACGATGATGATGATTACGTCAAAATCGAGACTGTACAAATCGTTTGCCGCATTCGCAATGGTTTGCATTTCAATTACACGTTTTTATCAAAACCGATTCAATTTCGTTGTTGATAGTACTTACATAAGTTCAGATGCTGTAGGTCTGTACATGTTTTATTTAATAGTCTAATAGATTGCTTCTACGGAGTCGGCAGAATAGTTTGCAACGAAACAACTCCTCACAAAGTTTCCAGTTTCCAAACTAGCTGCTCAAATGAATTCGAGTTCTAGATTCGATTTATCTACGACCTCCGTGGTCGAGTAGCTAGTGGTTAGCACGCCCGCGCCGGTTCTGGCATATCGCGCCATCTCTGAGGGCTGAGGTCCCGGGTTCAATTCCCGGTCAAGTAAATTTTTATAAAATTATTTCGTGTCTGGGTTTTTTCTATGTTTATGTAAGTATGTTTATAGCGTAGAAAGTTTATTTTGTTTTTTGTTTATTATTCATTTATATTCTGAGGTACTGGTCCACTGTTCCCACCACGCTATGGCCCAATACGGACCAATAGTGGGTTGTGTGTTGTTAGCTATGTGGTAAAATTTAATGTGTACCTCATGGTCATTTTGTATACCGACCGTCTGGACTAGCAAAATGAGTTAGCCAAAATTATACGCTCATAATAGTCGGAATTCGATGTAGCAATTCCCCTGAAATGGAGCACAATGTCATAATTTCGCTCACCATTATGTACTGCAGTGGAATAATTAGTGCGCAATTAACTAGTATTAATGTTCCATAAGGCTGTTCACTCACAGTTGCTAACAGCCTCAATGTTTAAAGCTAAGCTTTAAACATTTATATTTTGACTAGTAGACCCGGCAGACGTTGTCTTGTCCAAATCACAATGGCAACTCAGCTGACAGGAATAAGATAAATGTCGCCAAGAAGAAGTAAAAAAAGAAGTTTAAAATAAAATCTATGTTGCACGTCTTTTTATGTGTACATTTTTGTAATGGTTTTCTTTAAATATTATTTCTCATTGTTAAAATCTTTCCTGAACTTTCACAAATGTTTGAAGATCAAAATTAGCCAAATCGGTTCGGTCATTCTCGAGTTTTTGCGAGACAAACGAACAGCAATTCATTTTTTTATATATATAAATATAGAAGAAGATGCATAAGAGTTCTCCTTGAACGCCTCGTTGGCCGAGAGGGTCAGTCAAGCTCAGATCGATATCCGGAGGTCCCAGATTCAATTTCCGTAGTTTCGGATTTTCCGATGCATAGCCCGGGTTTGTGGTCACTAACCCGTATTGGGCTAATAAGCTGAAAATGAGGTAAAAATAATTAGCCGAAAAACTCATTTACCCCAGTCCTAAAAATAAAATAAAATTAAGAGTAGTCAGTGTAGGGCAAAAAGAAAGAGGACCCCAAGCGGCCGCCATATTTGGCCGCACCTAAAAAACTCGCTATTCCGTCAGACCCCGAGCGGCCATATATGGCCGCGCTGGCCGCGCTCTCCACTTGACTTTGTACCGTGTTTTGGTCCAATTAGAGACTACTTAAGCATGAACAAGGTCGATTATTTTGGTTCTGTGGTATATTTTATGCATCGTGAATGCAAAATTTAACATGAACTGCGTTTTTTTCCATTTCCACAAATTTAAACTCCCGCCAAATCGCACCTGCTGTCAAATTTTTTTGACATTTCGTTGTCAAGACTGAGAGGTTAAAAATGAGGATACGTATTAATGTGAAGTATGAGCCATGAAGTATAGAAGTGCGAGAGGCAAAAAAACGAGAAATAGTATGTATGAGAATTAGTCAATAATTGGCTCCGATAATGTTGGGGCAGCGAGAGTACGATTAAAGGTTGCTTCACACATGTCAGTGAAGCCACAGTTCCGACACAGTACCGGCACAGTATTTTTCATAAGTACATTCTGATGACGACCTCCTTGGTCGAGTGGTTTGTACACCGGTTTTCATGGTGTCACCATCTCTGAGGTCCTGGGTTAGATCCCAGGTCGTTTCAATTTAGAAATTATTGTTATTCTAAATTTAACTATGTTTATCTTATGTCTAGTAACCATTTAACGAGTTTCTTACCGAAGTTTCTCTTGGGCTGGATAATTGGTGTGAGTGTAGGAAATTTATTTATTTATTATTTATTTTATTCTCTATGCACGCATCCCCACTTGTCAGTGATAATGTTCTCAGTGTCAGTGCCGCTACCGGCAAATCACAGACGTATTCGTTTTGACAAATTTAATAGAGAATGTTTGAAAGAATATTTTTCATGGTGCCGGTACTGTGAAGGAACTGTGACTGATATGTGTGAAGCAACCTTAAAAAAAAACAACATTGAGCAAGCGCGGTGATTAAGACAATCATCATCATCATCATCATCAGCCTATAAACGTCCCACTCCTGGGACAGGCCTCCCACGAGTAGCACGTGGGGATATTGGGCCATAACCCACCACGCTGGCCCAATGCGGGTTGGTGGGTTTTAACGACTGCCATCTTACGACAACAACCGGCACCAACGGCTTAACGTGCCTTCCGAAGCACGGAGGAAGCTCGAGTTTTTAATTGGTCACCCATCAGGCGACCCGGCATTGCAAAAGTTGCTTAGCGGGGAAGATCGCTAGCCGAACGCACTAGCCGCTGCGCCATCGAGCTCCTCCTTAAGCCAATACCTTTGAGGTATAATAAACTACAGACGACCCGCGAAGCAAGTTTTGGTCCATTATGTTGCAGCCCATGGGCTGGTGATCAGCGTGATAAGTGGTGAACCCGTCGCCGCTTCATGCTTTTAGATGTATGTACAGTTTTTAGTCCGTTAGTTGCCTTTTACGACACCCCAAGGGAAGAGAGGGGTTGGCAGTTCCAAGAGCCGGCTATATTACGCGGCTCGTCAACGACAGCATTCGGAAATAAACAAACAAATCACTAGTCAAAGATCAAGATGACTTGATCGTTTTCCGTGGTAACGTCGGTCGCCACGCCAAAGGATTTCATTTCACAAATATTTGCTGTTCAAATTGAGCTTCTATTGCAGAATAAACAGAGATAAATTTCTAATATCCTATTGGTTTCGTTACAATGCATTTTCTTTTGTCAATATTTGCACTTAATTGCTTTCCTCTCTCGGTGGTAGGCGTAGATTGCTCGGTTGATATCCGGAGGATCTGACTTCAATTTCCAGGTTGGGATAAGTGTGTTTCATCGGTTTTTCCAATGCATAAAGGTTTTGTGATTAACGACTAGGGGGTTTTGTGATTAACCGTGTTGCGTAACTGTGAAAGAATACTACCACCCCCTCTCTTCCCTTGGGTGTCGTAAAAGGCGACTATTTGACTAAATACTGCACATACATCCAACGGAATAGAGCGGCGATGGGCTTATCACCTGTCACGCTGAGCACATGTGAAGTCGCTATTTTGTGAAAAGTGAACTATGGCAGAGAACTGCGCTTTTGTGGTCCTCATTGCCTAGTCTCTGTCTAACCCTTAGGGAATAATCGTGACTATTATATATATGTATGAAATTAGGGTGCTAATTTGTCTAACTTCAGCACCTATCGCAATACCTAAAGAAGTACATTGCTTTGCTATACTGATTCTAATTCTAAGAAAATGTACTATCAAAGTCAAAGTCAAAGTCAAAGTCAAATTATATATTCAATGTAAACCTTTACAGGCACTTATTGACGTCAATACTAATAATAATAAAAAAACAGTTAACTAACTTATAGTTAAGACTTAATAACTAATCTAACGAGCTATTATAGTCTGTGCCAGACAAATGCGCATTGCTACCCCCAGTATCACTGCACGCCGAAACAGAAATGTTACAAGTAAAAATTCTCTCGAATAATTTCAAATAGCGGACAGGCCGTCAACCCAAGCCAGGCTTGAAAAAAAAACTGCCATAGCTTTTTTTATGACTTAAATTAATACTTTTCATTTGGACATCTCAAATGAAAGGAGGTAATTAGATGACAAATGGCTGTTTGAGTTCGAAATTATTAATCTTGTGGCATCTGTAATATAGGTGAGAGTAATTTAATTTTAGTTAATTTTGTGGTTTAATATAAGTAATTATATTGTTAGTTAATATGATGAGGCGACCAACACCTAAATCTCCATGTGACCACGGACCTTTCAATTGGTCAGATCATGTTAGTTTTATTTATTTATTTAAGGACAACCAACAAAACAAACACCATGTACATTTCGACTTCCTTGGTCGAGTACCTACATAATATACTTATAAATATACGTTTTTTATTTTCGTATTTAGCTGTGACTTATAGTTTTAAATGTAAACAACTACTTTTATATTAATTTACGACTCAAACTCAAAATCGAAAATCATATTTTCATATTTGACGACTTCCTTGGTCGAGTGGTTTGTTCACCGGTTTTCATGGTGTCGCCATCTCTGAGGAACCGGGTTCGATCCCCGGTCGGGTCAATTATGAAATTATTGTTTTTCTAAATTGTTTCGGGTCTGGGTGTTTTCTATGTATAATAAAAAAAAAAATAATAAATCTTTTCTACAATCACACCAATTATCTAGCCCAAGATAAGCTTCGAAGAAACTCGTTAAATGGTTACTAGACAACGGATAAACATACTTAAAATACTTATTATACATAGATAACACCCAGACCCGAGACAATTTAGAAAACAATAATTTCTAAATTGACCCGACCGGGGATCGAACCCGGGACCTCAGAGATGGCGACACCATGAAAACCGGTGTACAAACCACTCGACCAAGGAGGTCGTCTTATGTATAATAAGTATGTATTTAAGTATGTATTTAAGTATTTTAAGTATGTAGGAAAGTTTATTTATTTATTTATATACAACAAATATTGGGTACCTACATTCTTAGGCGCTGTCTTAATTAGAGGTTGCCACGGCATGCATAAACTAAAATAGAGTAAGTAATTAGGAAGCAAACTATGCACACACTATCATTCACATTAAGGCTAGGTGTTAGTGAAAAATTAAAATAACACGTTCTTAGAATTACTTTTTGAAGTAGTAAACAATAAAATTAAAATCTGCGAAAATTATAAAATATTGTTGAGGCTTTATTCTGTGAAATACACCCGATGAAAACACGATTTTATAAAGTTGGTTCGATAGAATAAATTCACAAAGTTACATATTTTTGTGTCATTTTATCTTCTTTTCCAGGTTTTATTCTTAAAATAAGTGATTTGATATTATGAGTCATTTACCAAAATGAAGCTCGTAAATAACTTAAGTTATTATAACCGATGGTTTTTTATTTATTACATCTATCAATTTTTTTTAAATATAAAACGCGAATATTCGCGCCGCTTCGCTGTTATACCCGTCCCTTACCGTTGTACCGTCGAGAGAACGAGAGGGAAGCGCTCGAAATACCTCCCCTTAACAAACTAGGTACTTACAAAAACTACAAGATTTATTAAAAAAACACAAGACGATTTTGATGTTGTATCACCTTGTGGTTGTGGCGTGGTTGTGTTGGGTATAGGTTCAAATAATATGTAATATAAACACAAGTAGGTTGATGTTTTATATTTTAGCGTTTTATTAACGCTTAAATATACTTATGTAAAATTTTAAACACTGAAAAAAGACGACAACCTCAGGCGGGAATCGAACCACGCACCTTCCGCATTCCGGGCGGCTGCCTTAACCACTTGGCTACCGAGGTCTGGCTTTCAACCGTCGAAATTTGTCAGTGCTTGATGCTTATGTTTTTAGTCAACATTGCTTCATCAAATCTTAGAAGTTTTCACCTCTGAGATCCGAAAGAATTTTTTTTACAAATATTTGAACATTCGGTTAAGATGCAGCTGCGTTTATAGATTAATGTTTTATATTTTAGCGTTTTATTAACGCTTAAATATACTTATGTAAAATTTTAAACACTGAAAGTGAAAAGAAAAGAAAATTAAAAATTAATTAAAATTAATTAGAATTAAAAAGAAATTTTAAAAACTTTTAGTGTTTAAAATTTTACATAAGTATATTTAAGCGTTAATAAAACGCTAAAATATAAAAGAAAATTAAAAATTAATTAAAATTAATTAAAATTAAAAAGAAATTTTAAAAACTTTAAGTGTTTAAAATTTTACATAAGTATATTTAAGCGTTAATAAAACACTAAAATATAAAACATTAATCTATAAACGCAGCTGCATCTTAACCGAATGTTCAAATATTTGTAAAAAAAATTCTTTCGGATCTCAGAGGTGAAAACTTCTAAGATTTGATGAAGCAATGTTGACTAAAAACATAAGCATCAAGCACTGACAAATTTCGACGGTTGAAAGCCAGACCTCGGTAGCCAAGTGGTTAAGGCAGCCGCCCGGAATGCGGAAGGTGCGTGGTTCGATTCCCGCCTGAGGTTGTCGTCTTTTTTCAGTGTTTAAAATTTTACAAGTAGGTTGGTAAATATTTTCATTTTCATTTTTTTATTTATTTTTTATTCCATTTCAATAATTCTTCTATTCAAGTCAAAGGCACATTAATATTTCTGGCGGAGAAACCGCTTACCCACAATGTGGTAGTGGTTCTGTGGCCTAATTAAGACCTCTTTTAACGCTGTAATGGTATAAAATCATGTACACACCAACCCACATTGCGCCAGTGAAAATACAGATATGGTAACTTTCAAATCTTGCACAGGAGGGGAGGCTTCTATAAGGCGAGCACTTAACTCTTTAACAAACAAAAACATCCCTTCTTTGTACCTCTGAGCTTTGAGGGAGCTCCCCTTGATACCAATCCGACTATTGCAATCATTGTCGTCGATATTTCGAGTGACGTTCAGTTTTCAGGTCATTTGGAAGGTGAATATAAGCTTCGAAAAAGCTGGGTGTGCCTTATAGAGCGGGTCAGTATTTCACGCCGGCCCACCGTTTACAACTGTATAAAGCACAGGTCAGGCCGCATATGGAATACTGCTCCCATCTCTGGGCTGGAGCACCCCAATACCAACTCCTTCCTTTGACCGCATTCAACGCAGAGCTGCTCGAATTGTTGACGACGTGGTTATTTCAGGTGGGCTCGATCCACTGGCTCTTCGGAGAGACGTTGAGGCTCTTTGTATATTGTACCACATATAAGTATCATGGGAAGTGTTTGAGGAATTGTTCGACTTGATCCCTGCCGCTGATTTCCTTCACCGCACTACACGCAATCGACTGTCTTTCCATCCACATCACCTTGATGGATGGCGGTCTACTACTGTGCGTTTTTCACGAAATTTCTTGCCTTGAACTACAGTGTTGTGGAACCAGCTCTCGGCGGCGGTATTTCCGGACCGTTACGACTTAGGGATCTTCAAGAAATGAGCCTATCCTTTCCTTAAAGGCCGGCATCGCGTCTGCTTTTGCGGGTTTTGCGGGTGTCCATGGGCGGCGGTGATTACTTTCCATCAAGTGAGCTTGCTCGTTTGCCTCCTTCTGATATAAAAAAGGTGCATTACCTCCAATTCATTCAAAACCATGGATGGAGATTACCTTAAGCGGAATTAATAAAATAATTTACGGCCCGGGTTTAACTTATTTTTTCTTATACAATGTGAGGATCGTTTCGACCAGTATGCATTCCAGAATATTTTTATACACTGTACGATCAAATGTAAGTAAACCGTTTCATCCGCATTTAAGACTTTGTACCGTGTCCACCAAAAGTCCAACCAAATAAAACTTTTCTGTCCTTTTCCAAGCGATACATGAATGAATTATTTAGTTTGCGAAGCGCTACAAAGAGGCTATATGGACTCGATAGACGCGTTAGTCCCGAGTCCCGAGTGATCTGTCTAGTCGACAGATAAAGTTCTAAATAGAAAATTCAATTGAGACGAATAGGCGACCGCTGCAAATATTTCATTTGCATTTGTGTACATACTACGGAGTTTGTTTAGATTCCGAGCGACAACGCACGCTATTTTGTTATTTAAAACGTGTCTATTAACTAATACCTAGTTTCTTATGGAAAGATGATTCTCTCTATAAAATAAAATAAATCTCTATAGAATAAAATGTATGCTTATAAATACACATTTGGCAAACATGGTGATTTCTTTCACATATAGGCGTTTTAGTTGCGCGGCTGCAGCGCTGCACATCGAATCCCTTCATACTACAGCGGCTGTAGCACAGCTAAGTCGCGACACCGGCGCTAGCAACAGCCGCGCTTCACAGTCGCGCTGCAGACGCGCGTTGAACGTGGGGTTGACTAGCTCATTTCCAATATGGATTCCAACGGTACATCATCATACTTCTTTGATTATAATTTATCAGACATGCTAGCTAGGTAATTTACAACTTGCTACAGATGCGCTCGCAACACTGCTGATCTAACGCCGACTGACCGCACGCGCGCGGTTACGCGGTGTATCCGCCACCACAAGCTCGAAGCCGCGTCGCTGTCGTGCTGCAGCCGCGCTACTTAGATATGTATGGATCTTATCTTATCTTATCTAGTGGGGCCTGCAGAGGTTTCCCTCTCGCAGTAGCACGTCGACCCATTGGGATCTTTTGTGCCACCCCGTCCTATCACTCTGCCTCCTCAGTGAAGGTAATTGCCATAAGCTTGGCAATGTCCTTGAGGGCGAAGAGCCTAAAATCTTCTGGTTTCGGGTAGGCCGATCCCAGAAGATTCATTCTTTACCTGGCAAAAGAGTCGCAGTCACACAGTAGGTGCTGCATAGACTCCGTTTCCCCTCCACATGCCCTGCACAGGTTGTCTGTAGCTAGTTGTATTTTGTGGAGCATTTGTTTTGTGGCATAGTGCACAGTCAGGGCTCCGGTGATTAATCGGGCCTGCCTTCTGCTACCTCCGCATATGATCTTACTCCGTCCTAGGGCGCCTTCGCCTATGAAGGATTTTGCGTGTCTTATGCTGGGTAGCTCTTGTTAGATATGTCTGGATACCCAGTCGTGTTACTTCAGCGCTACTCAGAAACTCTGCAGTCGCGCGACTAAAACGCCTATATGTGAAAGCGCTCTAAGCCAAATACCCATCAGTTGTAGCGATGAGTTGATATCAATGGTGGAGGCCTTTGCCCTGTGAGACATAGGGCTAGAATGTCGGACCATTTTTCAATTCCGGAATTGGGTTTAGATATTAAAACAATTCAGTTCTAGAATTGCGGAGTTCGAGGTTTGGAGTTCAAATTCCGATATTGCAAACGATATTGAAATGTGTCGGAATTCCGGAATTTTGTTTAAACCGTAATTCCGCAGCTCAAGCCCTAGTGAGAAAGTATAGCTGATACGCTTTACTTAACTTTTTTTATATGGAAATTGCGACGCCACGCCGCGCGCCGCGCAAGGAACACAGAGATGCCGGACAGCTGCGTGACGTCACAGCCGCGAGCCGTATAAAAAGCGGCCGCGCACGCGGCTCGCAGTCAGTCGCTGCCTCGGCGCCGTCGCCGAAGCATCGTCTGACCCGACCTAGGCTGCGCGGTAAGGGCTTTCACCGTATGTGCGCGTCTGGGCCGATAGGGACCTCGGGTTGTAGCGGTACGGGCTTTCACCGTATCTCAGCTCACCTGGCCTCCGTCCTCAGGGGCGTTTGAGTCTACTCGCGAGCAGTCGTTGCCTCGACGCCGTCGTCGAAGCATCGTCTGACCCGGCCTCGGCTGCGCGGTACGGGCTTTCACCGTATGTGCGCGTCTGGGCCGATAGGGACCTCGGGTTGTAGCGGTACGGGCTTTCACCGTATCTCAGCTCACCTGGCCTCTGTCCTTAGGGACGTTTGAGTCGATCCGCGATAGTTGTAGATCCCGTAGACGGGCGTGAGTTAGTGGTTGTGGGTACGTAGTATCGGTGTAGACAGGTATCCCCAGGTTGGAGCAGTGCGGGTACCACCGAAGGTTTGCTCACCTGGATTTCCCTGTCTATAGATTAGTGGAGTGTTCTCTTACCGTAGCTGTGACCGTGCGGGCACGCCCGCACTCGCTCGTCTGAGACCTCCGTTCCCCAGGAACTGTTCAAGTAGGGCCGTATGCCGTTTCAGTAGAAACCCCACGATCACTATCATCACGCCTACCGTAGACGTAGCTTAAGACTTAAGTTAAATAAAGGGGCGTAACAGACCCGCCCGTCCGATAAATATATACCTGTGTTTGTTTGTCGCATACCCGTGGCTAACCCTTCTAACGCTGAGCTAGCTAGGAAACCTTCCAAGCCCCTCCGGCGGAAGGAAATGTAGGATTCACTCTCGGCGCGCTCCCACCGCGAGAGTCCGGGGTTCGACCCCCCGCCAGTAATCCATTACATTTGGCGCCCAACTATAAAACTCACATAAGAGTTCATTAGCTCAGAGGGGAGCCACGGAAAGAAATACAAGCTCGCCACGTGTAGTGAACGCGACGCTTCCCGCCCACCCAATTTAGGGGGGAGTAGGTAATATAACCGTAATAATCACTTCTTCCCATTTAGCCCGCCGTTCAACCCGCCCGCCAGGATAGATTGGCCCCTGGCCGCCCGCCGTATGCACCAGCAACTGGGTGAGTTTAGAATTAAGAGTGAAAATTAGTGCGCCCCGTAAAAACCCAACGCGTCGCTCCGACACACCGACCGACCGACCGACCGACACCGAAATAAGCTATTTAGAGCACCCCGAAGGAATGCAGACAGCGTGGATATATCAATTACGGAAGCCAGAATTAATTGAAGAAGCCGAGAAAAGAGACCTACCTACAGAGGGGCTAACAGTGGACGAATTAAGGAAATTGCTCGTAGACGTAGTAAAAGAAGGCGAAGAATTTAAAACACCAAACAAGGGACACACGGAGAGAATGTCCGACAGCGAAAACAGAGACATAAGCAAAATGATTAACAAACTCATAAAAGAATGGAATCTGACCTTCAAACCATGGGATAACGCGGTGGAATTCATCGAAAGACTCGAGGAGCTCGTAACGGCCAGCGACATACAAAAGGAAGACGTACTACCGGCACTACCACGAATATTACAAGGAAAAGCGTTAATGTGGTACAGGAACAACGCGGAGTCATGTGACACGTGGAAAAATTTCTTAGAGCTGTTCAAACTTTATTATTACCCACCAAATTACCAGGAGGACCTCATTGTAAGGATTGTCGCCCGAAAACAAAGATACAGAGAGAGCTTCACAAACTACCTAACCGACCTACAAACACTAATGCGAAGGTACGGCAAACTCTCGAAGGACGAACAAATCCACCGGATACACGAGAATATGGCTAAGGAGTATAAGCTATATATCAAGAAGCAGGACTACAAAGACCTCCCAGGACTTCTGAATCTAGCCGCAGAGTACGAGAACATATCCACAACACCGTACAAAAACCAGGATATAGGATACCGGGAGCCACGCAACACCGACACCGGCACGTACCCACAGGGATATAGGGAGACCAATCGCGCAACTACACAAGCAGGGCCAAGCAGAGACAGGTACGATAACCGAGAACAAAATACATACCAGTCTAGAAGCAGTAAAGGGAAACAGACAAAAATACATCCCCAGTACGACGCGAAATCCTGCTGCTGGTCATGCGGGAAACCAGGTCATGACGCGAGGAACTGCCGGTCAAGGCGCCAGATATTCTGCAGCAGTTGTGGAAACATGGGAGTCCTCAGTAAAAATTGCTGCAGGAAAGACACCGTGGGAGCCGCCAACGACCAAAACAAAGAAGACAACAGAGTCTACGTAGAAGCAGAATTCATGGGAACCAAGCACCGGTGCCTAGTAGACACGGGAGCCACAAACACATACATAAACCAGACAGTATATAAAGACTGCATAGCACGGGGAGCAATAGAAATGCCGGCCCGAAAAGAGATCATACTCGCGGATGGAACAAAAACACAAGTGGGAAAGACAGTCGTGGCGGAACTCCAAATGAAAAACGTGCGAATAAAACATTGTGTGGGGGTACTACCGACAGCAGCATGCACGATAATAGGCATGGACGTGTTGAAGAGGATAGGCATGGTAATAACCTGGGCAGGCGAAAGAGTGACACCGGAAAAGAAAAAAATCCCCGAACAAAACAACGAGACGTCGCCAGTGGTGGCCAAGAGTGAGCCAGCCATACCCGCCACGCAAAAGAACACACAACCACACCGGACGCTAACGGCCGAACAACAAAAACGCCTTGAAGAAATAATCCGACAAGAATTCGATCTCTGCGAGAAGAGCCCAAAGGGAAACACGTGGGTTGAGCACAAGATCAAGATGATACACAACGAACCGGTAAAACAAAAGTATTATCCAAGGAATCCAAAACAACAACAAATAATAGACGCACACGTAAAGGAAATGCTAGGGCAAGGCGTAATAGAAAAATCAAACAGCCCGTACAGTTCACCGGTTGTGCTAGTAAAAAAAGGAGATGGCCAGTACAGATTCTGCATAGACTTCCGGAAAATCAATGAAATATCAGAGAAAGACGCGTACCCGCTCCCGCAAATAGACGACACACTAGAAAAGCTCAGGAACGCACAATTTTTCTCAAAATTTGACTTAAAAAACGGATATTGGAATGTAAAGCTAGCAGAGACTAGCAAACCGGTCACAGCGTTCACAGCAGGCCGAGGACTGTACCATTTCAAGGTCATGCCCTTCGGATTGCACTCAAGCGGGGCCACGTTCCAAAGACTACTGGATAGGGTGATAGGACCAGAACTAGAACCACACGCATACGTGTACCAAGATGACATAATCGTCTGCAGCGCCACGTACGAGGAACATATACAACACCTCCAGGACATATTTAAAAGAATAAGACAAGCAGGACTACAAATTAATCAAAAGAAATGCGAATTCGCAAAAGCCGAAATAGAATACTTAGGGCACACAGTCAATAGAGAAGGGATCAAGATGAACGGGGGCAAGATAAAAGCAATACACGAGTTACAAGCGCCTAAAAATGTAAAACAAGTAAGAAGACTAATCGGGATGACATCCTGGTATAGGAAATTTATACCAAATTATGCGGAACTAACCGCTCCACTAACGAAACTGCTAAAGAAAAACGAACCTTTCCGGTGGCAACGAGAACAAGAAGAAGCGGTCAACAAGATCAAGCAACTCATCACAACAGACCCAATTTTAACAAGAGCGGATTTTACAAAACCATTCTACCTAGAAACAGACGCAAGTGACGTCGGGATAGGAGCAGTGCTTCTGCAGCCGGTTGACGGCAACCTAAAAGTCATCATGTATGCAAGCAGGTCACTGACACCACCAGAAACAAGGTACTCGGTAACGGAAAGGGAATGCCTGGCGATTGTGTGGGGAATACGCAAAATGAGACCGTTCCTAGAAGGATACTACTTCACGGTAAGAACCGATCACCAAGCCTTGAAATGGTTGAACACCATGAAAAGCCCCGCAGGGAGACTAGCGCGCTGGGCATTAGAACTCCAACAGTACCAATTTGACGTGATATACAGAAGCGGAAAACAGAACGTCATAGCAGACGAACTATCACGGAACCCAGCTTGCACCGTAACAGAACAAACTTGGTACAGTAAGAAACGAGAACAAGTCGAAAAAGGGCTGGAGTCACCACAAGAATATTGCATAAGAGAAGACAAGCTGTACAAGAGAATACAGCACCACGCATACAATAAACTTACAGATCCCGAATCCGAATGGAAGATTTGTGTGCCGGAGGCAGACAAGACACAAATCATACAACAAAACCACGACGTACCCAGCGCCGGACATCAGGGCAGAGCCAAAACAACAAAGAGGATAATGCAAAGGTACTATTGGCCAAAGATGAGACAAGACATACTCAAATACGTGAAAAAGTGCGACACCTGCCAAAAACATAAAACGCTACAACAAAAGACATACGGACTGATGCACATAAAAAACGCGGAAGACCCGTGGCAGATAGTAACCGCCGACCTCATAGGGCCATTACCAAGGTCATCAAGAGGATATCACTGGATCATAGTATTCCACGACAAATTCACAAAATGGAACGAAATTATACCATTAAGAAATGCCACGGCGAACGGAGTAACAAGAGCATTCGTGGAAAACATAGCCCTACGCCACGGAACCCCGCAAATACTAGTGACCGATAATGGGAGACAATTTACCAGCAAAATATTCACAGAAAAATTAAAGTCATATGGCACAGAACATAGACTGACCCCGCCGTACTCACCACAGTGTAACCCCACCGAGAGAACCAACAAAACACTAGAAACAATGATATCAACATTTATCAAGGAAAACCATAAACAATGGGACAGGTACCTACCGGAATTCAATTTCGCCATCAATACATCCGAACAAGCCACGACAAAATACACACCGGCATTTCTATTATACGGAAGGGAGCTCAGGAGTCCGAACGATAAAAACAGATTCCCAACACCGCAACTAAAAGAAAAAGCAAAAATACAACAAATATACACCCTAGTCCGCGAACACCAGAGGAAAGCATCCGAAAATCAAAAAAACTACTACGACAGACATCGAAAACATTGGGAACCACAGCTCGGAGACCTAGTCCTCAAGAAAAACCATGTCCTATCCAACGCTAGTAAGAACTTCTGCGCAAAGTTAGCCCCAAAGTTTGTAGGACCATACAAGATACGCGAAAGAAAATCCCCAGTGATATACGGATTACAAAGCATGGAGGGAGCCAGACGGACGATAACGGCACATATAAAGGATTTGAAAGCGTATATACAATAACAACGAACTACCAACAAACTATACATACCTACCGGGTTGAGAGAGAAAAAAAAAAAATATAATAAGCAAAAACAAAAAGAATATCCCGGAGGGATTTGAACCCGCCCGCGCTGGGGAAGGGCCGCCGGACCCGATGAGTTATCCGCCAGACCACCGACAAGCGTTACGCCACGTTTAAAATAAAGGATCAGTAGCAACAAACGTACCAACGCGATAGCATGCTTTGCGCGGACCATAGGCTACAAGCGCACAAACGTACCAACGCGATAGCATGCTTTGCGCGGGCCATATGCTACAAGCACAACAGTAAGCGCAATACGCAAACGGAAAAAAAAAAAAGTACAACGGGCGGCCGCAAGAGGGCAGTTACCGGCCGTAAAATATAAATCCCAGGGTAACAATAATAGATAAACTATCAGGTGTTGTTCAAAAAAAAAAAAAAAAGAGAAAACAAAAGGGTAAAAATGCCCACAGGAAGAAAAACAATGTAGGGAGAAAGTCTGGCCCACATCAGCGAAAACAAGCATTAAATCAAAGGGGGTAGAAAGAAATAGCCCAGATACAAACTTACCCGCGACAAAATAATTAATTAAGAATTCAACCTATATAAGGCACGGACGAAGAGGGACGCCCATAGCCAAACACAATGAACGCGAACGCTAATCAGCCACCCAGAAGGAAGACAGGAGGAGCGCGGGTCGTAAGGGGGACACCGGCGAATCTGCGGCTGCACAACACGGGGGAAGTGACATGCACCCACGACTCCAACAAGCCGCAAACGACGGCGACACGCGACCCGGAAATGCCGGAACTAAACCCGGAGGCGGTGTCCACCTACCTCGCTTCCATCCAGGGGGACGAAGACGGACTAATCGGCTCCATACAGGAGTACATGGCCGATTACAGAGAGTTCATCTGCAAGGAACTGGGCGAGGACGAAGGGAGTGAGGAAGCCATAGACAGGCGGCCCAACCAAGTGGGAGATAGAAGTACCCACAGGGAAGCGAACCAAGGCAAAGAGGCGGCGCAGGAGGACCCACATCCGCCAGGACCGGTCCACAAGAAAAAGACGCGCAGGGCGGGCCGGAAGCGGAACGGCGGGCAAAGGAGGGGACTCGGCCGCCTCCCAAAAACCAGGCGAGCACCGGAGTAGGCGAAACAGTCCTGTTTGGGTTTTGTTTTTTTTGCTCGTTTTTTTTTAATTAATGTTAATATTGTTCGTTATTTTTATTATACGTTATATCGGTATGACGCATGTTGTTGAACCATTATTTTCCACAAACCAACTCCGCACCGTTTCTCGTTCAATCGATCTAAACTGTTAATGGTCGTTAAATTGTTCACATACAAAGTACATATTCATTTGTTCGGTATCAGTACCGGGAAGCAAAGTCCAGGCTTCAACGAATTACATTAAGAATAATAAGTAGGAAGTACTAAGGTATAAGAATGGAAGCCGTAATAATTAGGCTTCAAGGCAGATATATCGCATTTGTTTACGGTGATTTTTCCCGTAGGTAAAAATCTCCAGGGAGGGGGAGGCAGTGCGACGCCACGCCGCGCGCCGCGCAAGGAACACAGAGATGCCGGACAGCTGCGTGACGTCACAGCCGCGAGCCGTATAAAAAGCGGCCGCGCACGCGGCTCGCAGTCAGTCGCTGCCTCGGCGCCGTCGCCGAAGCATCGTCTGACCCGACCTAGGCTGCGCGGTAAGGGCTTTCACCGTATGTGCGCGTCTGGGCCGATAGGGACCTCGGGTTGTAGCGGTACGGGCTTTCACCGTATCTCAGCTCACCTGGCCTCCGTCCTCAGGGGCGTTTGAGTCTACTCGCGAGCAGTCGTTGCCTCGACGCCGTCGTCGAAGCATCGTCTGACCCGGCCTCGGCTGCGCGGTACGGGCTTTCACCGTATGTGCGCGTCTGGGCCGATAGGGACCTCGGGTTGTAGCGGTACGGGCTTTCACCGTATCTCAGCTCACCTGGCCTCTGTCCTTAGGGACGTTTGAGTCGATCCGCGATAGTTGTAGATCCCGTAGACGGGCGTGAGTTAGTGGTTGTGGGTACGTAGTATCGGTGTAGACAGGTATCCCCAGGTTGGAGCAGTGCGGGTACCACCGAAGGTTTGCTCACCTGGATTTCCCTGTCTATAGATTAGTGGAGTGTTCTCTTACCGTAGCTGTGACCGTGCGGGCACGCCCGCACTCGCTCGTCTGAGACCTCCGTTCCCCAGGAACTGTTCAAGTAGGGCCGTATGCCGTTTCAGTAGAAACCCCACGATCACTATCATCACGCCTACCGTAGACGTAGCTTAAGACTTAAGTTAAATAAAGGGGCGTAACAGACCCGCCCGTCCGATAAATATATACCTGTGTTTGTTTGTCGCATACCCGTGGCTAACCCTTCTAACGCTGAGCTAGCTAGGAAACCTTCCAAGCCCCTCCGGCGGAAGGAAATGTAGGATTCACTCTCGGCGCGCTCCCACCGCGAGAGTCCGGGGTTCGACCCCCCGCCAGTAATCCATTACAAAATAATATCTTACGTAAAAAGAATCATAATTTTACGATTGCTAAATCTGACTCCGGGGTATGTTGGGCCAAGTGTCAGAGTGTCTAAGGTGACATAATGTCCGGATCTTTTATAGACCTTTAGTCAATATGTACAAGGGGGTCAGAATGTCCAAGAAGTCGTTTCTTTTGAGAGCTTCCGCTGCGTGCGCTGCGTAAACGGTTAAAGTTTCGACAAAAATCATGTATGGCAGAATTGTTCCCCTTTAAAAGTTCTAAAAAAAGTCTGCGATAGCATATGTACGTATACTATATATATACTGATGTTTTAAAGACCGTTGGTCAATATGCACAAGCCGCGCAAAGATTCTATACTTATTTACCAAATAATTCTATCAATCACCAATGTTTAACAGTCGAAAACAAATACTTATATTACTATATTTATAGGTAAGTAGGTACCAATGTAAATCAACACTGTCAGGAAAATGGAGAAATATCAAAAGTTTTTATAATTTCCATAAACGCCAGACATGATACAGCTTTTCCATCATGATTGTAGTTTTTTCATTAATTCAGTTTGCGCGGGCAAGGTTATTTTACTTACCTAGTTATATTTTTTCTGTCTTCGCTGACAAGGCTGTAATGAAATATCTCTTAGTTATTTTTTTTATTGTATTTTTAAATTGTTAATTGTTAAGAGAGTTGAATGAGTAATTTTCACTAAATTGAAGTGGTGGCGCAGGCTTTCACCTATACCTATAGTACCTACATAATATACTTATAAATATACGTTTTTTATTTTCGTATTTAGCTGTGACTTATAGTTTTAAATTTAAACAACTACTTTTATATTAATTTACGACTCAAACTCAAAATCGAAAATCATATTTTCATATCTGACGACCTCCTTGGTCGAGTGGTTTGTACACCGGTTTTCATGGTTTCGCCATCTCTGAGGACCCGGGTTCGATCCCCGGTCGGGTCAATTATGAAATTATTGTTTTTCTAAATTGTTTCGGGTCTGTGTGTTTTCTATGTATAATAAGTATGTATTTAAGTATTTTAAGTATATTTATCCGTTGTCTAGTAACCATTTAACGAATTTCTTCGAAGCTTCTCTTGGGCTAGATAATTGGTGTAATTGTAAGATAGTTTTTTTATTTATTATATTCATGTTAACTTTTTCAAACGTGCTTTTGAATCGTATAAACATTTTTTTGCCTACTAGGTACACATTCAGGGCGTCTTTCAACTACTGTGAAAAAGAATGAATGACTAGAATAACGATATTCAGAAAATAACATGTCGTTTCTAAGCATACAATGCAAACTTACATCTAAGTTATGTAAATATCTAAGTATAAAAACCGGCCAAGTGCGAGTCGGACTCGCCCATGAAGGGTTCCGTAGCAGCAAGTAACATCATATAAAAGTTCTTGTAGTTCGATGTAACTTTGATCGATGTTTTAATAATAGTGTATTTTTTTTAATTTATTAATTTCCAATTCTCGGTGGAAGTTTGCATGGTAATGTATTCTCTTATTTTAGAAGTTACGGGGGGGGGGGGGGGGCACACATTTTACCACTTTGGAAGTGTCTCTCGCGCAAACTATTCAGTTTAGAAAAAAAATATATTAGAAACCTCAATATCATTTTTGAAGACCTATCAGACACGTACCTATGGGTTTGATGAAAAAAAATTGTTGAGTTTTAGTTAGTATGGGAAACCCCCAAAATTTATTGTTTTTTTTTATTTTTGTGTGAAAACTTTAATGCGGTTCACAGACTACATCTACTCACCAAGTTTTAACAGTATAGTTCTTATAGTTTCGGAAAAAAGTGGCTGTGACATACGGACGGACAGACATGACGAATCCTTAAGGGTTCCGTTTTTTGCCATTTGGCTACGGAACCCTAAAAACTAACTCTGAGTGCGTAACTCTAGTTTTATTCAGCATTCAGCATTAAGGAACTGTTTCTCCTCAATCAATAGTTTGAATGGCGTTTCAATTAATTTCTATAGAAGCCCCAGGTAACTGAAACCGCATTTCAGAGCAACTTGCACTTCAATCTATTTGCAGAAAGTTCCATGGAAAGTTTCGATCACTGGATCGAGTTGGATTCGTATTCACTCCACTGACTGGTTTCAATAGGTAACTGTTAAGTGTTTTATAGGATACTTATACGATGAATGCTAATAAATTGCTCCTATAAAGGCCTTGAGTACTGTGAATGAGGCGTGCATAGAAATACATCCCTTCAATCTGTTAAGTTGTGAATTAAATAGTTAAATAGCAATCCTAAGTAATGGGTGCATTTTATTTCATAAAGTTACAAATTATTGAACTAATTTCAACGTTCATGGATATAATTGTTACTTGGTCTTAATATACTTCTTTTTACAACGTATTTACGTGCCGTGTGGCGGTGAAAGAATACTACCACCCCCTCTCTTCCTTTGGGTGTATAGGTAGTCCATTTTTCACCAAATAGCAACTGCACATGTGCTCAGCATGACAAGTGGTGAGCCCATCGCCGCTCTGTGCTGTTGGATGTATGTGCAGTCTTTAGTCTGTTAGTCGCCTTTTACGACGCCCAGGGGAAGTGATGGGTAGTACAGTCACCAGTATTAAGATGTGATGATGAAAAAATATCCGTTCATTGGTGGAAGGGATATTATAGGCATATATAAGGTGACTGCTAGAAACTGCAAGAAACTTCAAGGGCTGGTCAGGTCAAGTGTTTTAAACATGACAAAAATGACAAAAAAGATTGCAGACTAACATAGGTACTTATCGCCCAGCCGACGCGGACGGGTCAACAGACGGGCGGGTCAACGGCCGGCCGCTGCCCGCGCGTTGTAAATAATCGTTAATTAATAGTTAATTCTTTCATTTTATTTTTCTTATGTTATTGCTTTAAAATAAATTAGATACTCAAAGACTATCAAATTAAAATTGATAAAATGAATATTTAATGATAAATAAAAACGCACGAATTTCTTTTTAGTAATTTTTGTCATGTCTAAAATACTCGACCTGACTAGCCCTTGAAATTTCTTGCGGTTTCTAGCAGTCGCCTTTTTTATGCCTTTCACCAATGATCAGATATGTTTGCAGGCCGTCGATAGTCACATCTTAATGCTGGTGACCTACCTACCTACTACTTTATTACTGAACCGCCAACACAGAGCTCAAAAATGTCACTCAAAAATCATCTATACAAATATATTTTTTAAGTGCCTCCTAACAGTTTTTTGCCTCTAACCCCTACTACTAGAAATACTAAAGATAGAGATTACCTAATCTGATTTTAATTCCCCAAAGAATCATAAACTTTCAATCAATGTATAATCTCATTTTATAGTCTTATTAAAACTCCCTAACAATCTCAACTTTCAATACCATGAATCGTTATAACATTCACGCGTTACAAGTTAATTTCACAGCGTTTATTATTGCCTAATGAAGTGTGGTATACATTCCTCGTACAGCGCCTTGCTTGAGTTATTGTGTTTCAACTTAAAGATTTAAGCTTGCTCCGGTGGGTCCTACCAGAAGTTTAAGTGTAGAGAAATAGCGGTAGCAATACCATTATTTTAAGGCTTATGTTTAATAAATTTTCACAAATTTTCGGCGTGCATAAATAGCATTTGGTGCTGTTGTGTTTCGTCCGGCTAGTGAGGGCCCTGGAATCGCAGGGCCCTCACAGGGCTGGTGTTGCGGGGTGTCCATGGGCGGCGGAGATTACTCTCCATCAGGTGACCCGCCTGCTCGTTTGACTTCTTCTATTATAAAATATAAATCAATAAAATAGTAAAAGTTCACCAAAAAATATAAATCGCTAACCTATCCTAACTTTTTCTTGTAATATTGTTTTCTAAGCTTTAAGCGAGCACTACACATTGAAATGAAACCCTTTTTACGGATCAAAACTCGCGTTTAATTTACTACATTACACAGTTTTTTTATTTTCCAGGGTTTGAAACGTCAGAAAAAAAAATGTAATGTAGTAAATTAAACGCAAGTTTTGATCAGTATAAAGTGTTTTATTTTTCTTTGGAGAACATTTACACTTTTTGGGTTGTTGTACATTCGCCACAAAGTTAGTTTGCCACAGAAAAAAGTATGTGTACATTCGCCACAGTTCTATTTTTGTAAAGTTAATTCGCCACACTTTTATTTTTGACACAGACAGCATAAAAATCAAACAATAAGTGAAGTAAAAACGTTATTTATTATTTTTTCATAATCACAGAAATTTAAATCTGCATTATTTCTACAAAAAAATCACAGTTCTTCTTATAACTAAAATATACGCTTAATATTTGTTAACTTATTATTATAATATTATGTTTAATAGAGATTGTTTTTGTATCTTATTTAGCCTGTACACGTCCCACTGCTGGGCGCAGAACTTCTCACATGGACACAGCACACAGGGTTATAGGGCCATACTACTACATCCAACAGCATAACGCGGCTACGGACTCACCACTTGTCACGCTGAGCATATGTGCAGTTAGTATCAGTAATGCATAGGTATGATACTAGGTCGATATCTGCGGGCAAATACTTTGTTCCTAAGGTTACTAATCATTACGGTGACAGAACCCTCAGTAAGAGAATCCCTTATATACTGAACAGTGTGCCTCAATATGTCAGACTTGAAACTATGTTTATTTTAATTAAGTACTTAAGTAGATATAGTTATAGCATATAAGTTTTAAAATATCATGTTGTTGCCAACATCATCATGATCATGTTTGAGACTGTTCTGTACCCACAGTCAAACTATTATAGTTTTGTGGGGCTATGTTTGTAAACTTGTAATTTTTTAAAAGTTAAATGACGAAATTTCATTCATTCATATTTGGTGAAACGTTGACTGTGACAGTCCACTGCTTTTGTGGCCTTTGCCTAGTCTCTGACTAACCCTTGGGGGATAATAGTTGTGACAGTTAATGTATTAGGTATGTAATCGCTAACAGTTACTAAATTACACCGTCGTAGGTAACCGACCAAACTTGCTAATGTTTTGATTAATAATTCAAGGGGCCTGTTGAAGCCATATCTTGCGCGAAACGAACTTCGATCTTGTATCCGATTTGCTGAGCACCTATTATTAAGGAAGTTTGTTTTTGATGGTTGCCTAACGTGAGAAATTTGGGCAATTTCGGTGCTGCATGCCTGGCTCCCGTTTGAGAAGTTTCGAATTAGGAATTACTTTGTTATTTTTTTAATGAAACATTTTAGCTTTGAGCTCGGTGCTGATTTATGAGATTGCACTTTTAGAAGGAAGAATGGAATGGAAAGGCATTAACTTGCCTACCTACTTTGAGAAGATTGCCATCTTTCCCACTAGAAAAGAACAATGTGAGTCAAATAGGTTCTTATCAATAAAATTAATTGAATTTACAAAAAATATTTCACCAAACACAAAGACTTTAAACTAAAACAAAATTGCAAACAAGACAATTCACTTCCGTGCCAAGAATCCCAATCGAGATGGCTCTACATGTCTTTAAATACCTATTTGACATTTCTTAATTTACATACATAAATAATAATATAATCGCGATTATTATCCCCGAAGGGTTAGTCAGAGATTAGGCAATGAGGACTGCAAAAGCAGTCCTCTACCATAGTCCACTTTACACCAAATTGCGACTGCATTGTGCTCAGCGTGACAGGTAGTGAGCCCATCGCCGATCTATGCTGTTGTATGTGCAGTCTTTAGTTCGTTAGTCGCCTTTTACGACGCCCAAGGGAAGAGAGGGGGTGTTAGTATTCTTTTACCGTTACGCGACACGGTTTAAAATATTTAATAAAACAAAATAATACAAATTGACGTAAAATACAACATTTTGTTATTTAAATGCGCCATTACGAGCACGCTGAACGGTGTCCTGTTTTGACTAACAAATCTGGCTTTGTTTTTCTTGCTGGACCGTCGTGTTTTCATGACAGCATGTTAGATGTCACTCCGATTTCGTTTGCATACATATTTTATGGTGAGCATTGTTTTGAATGCAATGACCGTTCTAAATATAAACAGTTTGTATTCATCTATAAGGTTTGTTAGCCGTAGGTTCAATACGCAGTTCGTCCAACTTTGTCCAACACATATTTGGTCTAATATACAAATCTGAGCTATTAATGTAAGCTATTAGGATTTTATTAGGTTTAATGGCTTATAAAGCTTACTTATTAGGCTTACCTTTTTAGTTATCAGTATAATATTACAACTGGTGCAACGTTAAAAAGAGGTAATTTAAATAACCAAAAAACGTGACTGCGATTGTGTTTAAATTGGAAATGAAAAACCTTAAAACAAGAAAGTCCTCTTCTCCGATTGCACTTAACTTAAGAATCGCCAAAGTTGCAAAGAAAAAGTGAAGCATTCTAGAAATGGAGGCTTAGTGAATTGAGAGCAAATACCTATTTTACATTGCAGATTACTCCAATCTACTAGTCGGCTGACTTTCTAGAATGCTGAACCCCGACTGCTATTTTTCTTTGCAACTTTGGCGATTCTTAAGTTAAGTGCAATCGGGCATGACGACTTTCTTGTTTTAGGTTTTTTCATTTCCAAATTACACAGAAACGCAGTCGGGTTTTTTAGTTTTTTAAATTATGTAATTACCGTTTTTTTTTAGTTTTATTATTGAATGAGTTTGATTAGTAACTTATATACCTTCACACACATGACACTCAAATACTTTGAAGCTAAAATCCATCGAGCTGTTCAGGCTACCAGAGCGTGCCAAACATGTGAATTTGGCGCCAAAAATGCGCCATTTTTTATTTTTTTATTTTGGTATTGTCTATCCTATTGTAAATACGAATCTAATGACACCTCTGAAGCTAAAATCCATTGAGCCGTTCAGCCCCTTTACTCTTGAAACCGATCGCTATGGGATCGGATTGGTATTGTGAATTTTCGTATTTTTAAGTTACGACACCAGAGCTAATATGGATTCATATTGCGTGGATATTAAGTGAAAAAAATACAATACTCAATGCCAATACCAATCCGATCCAATAGCGATCGGTTTCAAGAGTCAGAGCGTTCCAAACCATTATACCTACTACTCTCGAAAAACATAACCCTCCTTCTGGCGCAGTCGGGTAAATAGACGCAACATCAGTCGCCCTCACCCAGCCGGCCCACAAGTTGCCTCTTCACGCTTAAATCTGCTTAAATATAGTTCCATATCTATTAGCATTCTTATTACCAACGAAGCTCATCGCCCTCACCCTGTCCCATTTCGGTTCAATTGAATGATGGTCTCCTTACATCACTATGTTTTATTTGTACTGGCACCTCGAGACCAACCGTTAGGTTATGCAAGAAGTGCCAGACGTCCCTGCGCCAGTAAAATACTCGCGCAGGAGACCATCTACGTTAGGTCTTGACGCCAAATCAGTGCCTGCCGAAGCGCGGTCTTCATTCGGTACTCATAAGACGAGTGTCTCGGGAGAGTTTCCCCGTGAACACGTGTAGTTCACTGCCTTTTGTCCAGATAGGTAACCGGAGCTGTCAATCATGCTCACTACTCGTTGCAGGAAGGACACAACTCGCAGTTGCCACTGCTCACTGTATGATGGTGCCCGTCCAGAATTGTCTGTGTGTGCGTAGCGCCTAAAATCCTTTACAGAGCAACGAAATATCCGGCAAAAACAGTCGTAATAACGCAAGCCGGTTGGAGGTCGTTGTCCTTAGGTCATGCACCCCAGTAACACTTATTGTTATCATAAACTTAACTAGACCTTACTGATAACGACCTGCTGACATTAAAAGCAATCGGGGAAGAGTCCGCGCGCCACAAATACCACTTAGCAGGGTTAACACACTTCGGTATTCCAAACAAACTTCCTATCGAGGAGTTCGACATATTTCTTTTTATTTGGTAGCCCATTTTTATTAGGGTTCCGAAGCCAAATGGCAAAAAACAGAACCCTTATGGATTCGTCATGTCTGTCTGTCTGTCCGTCCGTATGTCACAGCCACATTTTTTCCGAAACTATAAGAACTATACTGTATAAACTTGGTAAGTAGATGTATTCTGTGAACCGCATTTTAAGATTTTTACACAAAAATAGTAAAATAACAATAAATTTTGGGGGTTCCCCATACTTAGAACTGAAACTCAAAATTTTGTTTTAATCACCCCTATACGTGTTGGGTATCTGTGGATAGGTCTTCAAAAATGATATTGAGGTTTCTAATATCATTTTTTTCTAAACTAAATAGTTTGCGCGAGAGACACTTCCAAAGTGCTAAAATGTGTGTCCCCTCCCTGTAACTTCTAAAATAAGAAAATGATAAAACTAAAAAAAATATATGATGTACGTTACCATGCAAACTTCCACCGAAAATTAGTTTGAACGAGATTTAGTAAGTAGTTTTTTTTAATACGCCATAAATTAATTAATTTAAAAAATACTACTATTATTAAAACATCGATGTAAGTTTTATAGATAATGGTACGGAACCCTTCCTGCGCGAGTCCGACTCGCACTTGGCCGGTTTTTAACTGCATCGCGTAGCGGTGAAAGAATACTACCACGCCCTCTCTCCACTTAGGTGTCGTAAAAGGCGACTACCGGACTAAAGACTGCACTGCAACGAAACTGCAACTGCGAAAGTTTGCTTAACTGGCAGCATCAAAAAACCGTACATCTGCCTGCCGTATGCCATCGAGATCCTCTTCTCATCTCATCACATTTTGTGCAGCCACAAGCATGACTATTCAGCAAAAAGAATATTCTTTTTGTTTGCAAATAGAATGCCAACATTTATGACACTAGATTTAAGCAGATTTAGACGTGGAGACCGTGTCGCGCACCGTTGAAAGAATACTTCCACCCCTCTTCCTTCGGGTGTCGTAAAAACCGACTAACGGACTAAGACTGCAGATACATCCAACTGCATATAGCGGCGATGGGCTCACCACCTGTCAAGCTGAGCACATGTCCAGGCGCTATTTGGTGTAAAAATAGACTTCCCACTGCTGGGCGCAGAGCTTCCCACATGGACACAGCACACAGGGTGATTGGGCCATACTACTACATCTAACAGCATAACGCGGCTATGTGCTCACCACTTGTCACGCTGAGCATATGTGCAGTTATAATTTGGTGAAACGTTGACTGTGACAGTCCACTGCTTTTGTGGCCTCATTGCCTAGTCTCTGACTAACCCTTCGGGGATAATAGTCGTGATTATATGTATTATGTAGACGTGAAGAGACAACTTGTGGGCCGGCAGGGTGAGGGCGAATGATGTTGAGCCTTTTTGTCGCTGCACCAGTAGTCTTGGCACTTAAGAGGCCTATTACATCTCGACTGTGTTTTTTGCGTAAAATGCCCATTTTCGCATTTTGTAGAAATTTTCGAGTGGTACCTATTTATCATTTTTATCAAAATAGGATAATAAATTCATTACAAAATCTATATTCCTCATGAAGTAACAAATTGTTCTGGTATAAATTTTGCTCAGTAATGTTATCGTAGATAGGAGAAATTCACCGTTAACTTAAAGCGATTTTCGAAGTTTTTTTGGTTTAGATTAAGATTTTTTTTCCATATAAAATCAATGATATCTAAAAATTTCGATGCCGCTACGAACTATACGACTATTGTAATGCCCAGGCTACACGAGGCTAGTTTTTAAAGCTCGGGTTGTATTTTTTTTTTTTTTGGTTTTCGCCTGTGCAGCAGACACCCTCCCGGACACCGAGAGGAGGGAGGAGGTGAACTCTACATGAGTACGACACCAAGCGGCTGGCGAAGTTATGTCAGACTCCTTGTTGGCGCTTAAGGCACCAACATGCGGCGGAGTTAATGGGCTGAAGGCAGGAAGGCTGAAGGAAGGATGTACTTACAGGGATGATGAGTCGGGAACCGTCGTGCGAGCTGACCACGGGCGGCGAGGCTTGAGGGGCGGCGATGTAGGTTGGTTCCTGGCGCACAGTCACTTCACTAAACCGTTCACTAGGGGCACTGGTTAAGGGCGTTTAGGTCGAGCTCTTCACTTTAGGTTCAGGAGTCACTATAATAAGGGTAGATACCAGCGCGCGTAATTTGTGTGCGTCTCGCATTAGCTAGCAAACAGACTCGTCGCGCGCGCGGCTCACCAAGCTAGCGGCGGCGGCTCGCGCAGCGGTGGCGCCGCGGCAGACAGGCGGACGCGGTCGTCAACAACCGCTGAGTCCGTCCCGGCTTTGGCGGGAACATCCTCCGGGGGCCAGGGGGGGCTCATCCACTGGGAGCCTGGCGATCCGGAATACAGGCCTCCGAAGATGTCCGTTCGCGGTGTCCAGGTCTACCACCCGCACGACGCCATCCTTCCCAGGCAGGGTGCGAGCAATGCGCCCCAGTCTCCATTGGAGGGCAGGCAGGTTGTCCTCCTTGATGAGGACGAGCTCGCCAACTCGGGGAGGGGAGGATGGGGACAACCATTTGGAGCGGGTTTGGAGGGTATGAAGGTAGGACTGGGTCCACAGCGTCCAGAAGCGCTGGGAAAGGGCCTGTACCATTTGGAATCGCCTACGTGTGGAGATCGGCCTTTCTTCCACGGATAGTTCGGGAAGGGCCGTTAGTGGGCGGCCTATGAGGAAATGTCCGGCTGTAAGCGGCTCAAAGTCTGAGGGATCAGACGAAAGTGGGCAGAGAGGTCTAGAGTTAAGGACAGCTTCGATTCGTGCCAAAAGTGTAGAGAATTCCTCGAATGTGAGGTGCTGTTCGCCAATTACGCGATATAAAAGTTGCTTTGTTGATTTTACGTTGATCTCATGTAACGCACCGAACCATGGTCCCTTAGGGACGTTTAACAACCAAGTAATGTGCTGACCAGCGAACTTGTGCGCAATCGTATCATTGTTCAAGGCAAGAAAGTTTTGTACTTCGATGAGCTGATTTCTAGCGCCTACATAATTTGTACCGCAGTGCGAGCGGATGAGAACCGGGGCACCGCGGCGTGCTATAAAACGCTGTAATGCCGCGAGGAACGCTTCCGTGCTGAGGTCCGAGACCGGTTCTAAATGAACCGCCTTAGTCGAGAGGCACACGAATATACAAAAGTACGCTTTTAAGAGTTTAACATTACGTAGGGTACTAGATTTAACGAGGAATGGTCCGGCAAAATCGGTCGTGACTTGACTAAATACTGGCTGAGGCGTAACTCTATCGGCTGGCAGGTCGGCCATGAAGGGCGCTTGCGGCTGGGCCCGGCATCGAAAGCATCTAATGCATTTAAAAACTCGGTGTCTAATAATACGGCGCGCGGACAATATCCAAAATTGTTGGCGTAGGATAGCGTGTAAAGTGTCAGCGCCAGGATGGCAGTGTATTTTGTGGTAGTGGTCAATGATAAGGTCTACAAGTGGGCTAGAGCTGGGAAGTATGAGCGGGTGCTGCGCGTCATATCGGATAGACGCATGGGACAGTCGTCCACCAACTCTAAGGAGCTCATCTTTAATGAGAGGTGACAGCCGCTGGAGTCTGACGGAGCAGATTTTGCCAGTTTGAAGGCGGTGGATGTCCTCCGCAAACTCATTGTGCTGGACACTGCGCACCCAGTAAAGTAGGGCCTCTCTTCGTTCACTGACGTACAAGGGGCCTGAGCGTCGCGAATCTGGGTGGTGTCTGCAGTTGTGCAGAAAGCGTTTTAGACAAGCTGTCACTCCGACGAGCTTGTCTAGTGAACTGAACCGAGTGAGCAGGTCAAAGTCAAGACCGGGCACTGTGACCAGTGACGGGACGTGTTTGGGCTTAAGGCCGGGCAGGGCGTGATGGCCCAGAGCTAAGGGCATTGCAGGCCAAGACTCACAAGGCTGTCCAAGCCACGTGGGAGACCACCATAGGTCGTGGGCTGACAGGGATTGCGCAGACATCCCTCTGCTTGCGCAATCTGCCGGGTTGAGCTCGGAGGGTACGTGTCGCCAGGTACATTCTGGTGAGCCTGAGCTGATTTTGACTACCCTGTTGGCTTCAAAGGGTTGAAGACGGTGAGGCGGTGTATTGAGCCAGGCCAGGACTATCGTACTGTCTGACCAACATATATGTTGTTGTATACTGATATGGGCCGATAACTGAACCGACACACGGATCATGAGCTGGGAGAGTAGAGTGGCGGCCGATAACTCTAACTTGGGGATTGTGAGGCGGTTCTTGATTGGTGCGACTCGCGACTTGGCGACAATCAAGTTTACCAAAGTATCTCCGGAGGCATCGAGCTCATGGAGGTAAACAACGGCGGCAAACCCGGCTTCAGAGGCATCTGCAAACCCGTGAAGCGAGTATGCAGCTGAGCCTTTGCTTGCACAAACGTGCCGAGGGAAGCGAATGCTAGACAACAGCGGCAGATCCTCCGAGATGTGGTGCCACTCCGTTTGCACTTCAGAGGGAGTGGGCTCATCCCATTCCAGCTTCAGTAGCCACAATTGCTGAAGCAGCAGCTTTGCGCGGAAGATAACGGGGGAAACCCAGCCGTTTGGGTCATAAAGTGAGGCTACGGTGCTTAAAATAGACCGCTTTGTGACATGTGTGATGGGGGGCAGAGAGATGCGGTAAGTGAACTCGTCTGACTGAGGGCTCCACTGTATACCCAAGACCTTAATGGACGTGGATTCTGGGTTCATGTCGAAGTCCTTGGGCATGTCACATTGGTTGTCGGGAAATCTCTCGAGCAGCTTAGGCGAGTTAGATGTCCACTTACTGAGCTGAAAGCCGCCTAGGTCTAGCAGACTTATCAACTCGTCCTGAAGTGCTTGGGCGGATTCAACCGTGTCATGACCACACAAGATGTCATCAACGAAGATAGACTTGCGAAGAACCTGAGCGGCTCCAGGGTAGCGATGGCCTTCATCATCAGCCAGCTGGAGCAGGGTGCGGATTGCATGATATGGGCTTGATCTTAAGCCGTACGTGACTGTATTGAGGGCGTAGGTGAGCAGAGGGTGATCTGGTGAGGACCGCCATAGTATCAGCTGATACCGTCTCTGGTCTGGGGCAACCAGCACATTTCTGAACATCCTCTGGATGTCAGTGCTGAAAACGACTGGATGCGTTCTGAAGGACATGATGATGTCCACAATGTCCTGTTGAAGGGCGGGGCCTGTGTGTAGGCATTCATTTATGCAAAAGCTCCAATGGTGTCATTGGAGCTTTTGCAGCTACCATCAAAAACAATGCGCAGCTTGTCCGACCCTGACTTAAATACGCCATGGTGAGGGATGTAGAAGTGAGGTTTATGGGCGAATGTATTTGGGTGACAGGGAGCCATGTGTCCTAAGTCGATGTATTCGGCCATAAAGTCGACGTATTTAGAACGCAGGGACGGGTTCGCCATTAGCTTCTTCTCAATATTGAGGAATCTGCGTAATGCGATAGGGTGAGTTTTACCTAGTTGAGGGGCGTCCTTTAGAAAGGGCAGAGCGACCGTATATCTGCCTGAGGGATCGCGTGTAGTGGTAGAGCGGAAGATTTCCTCGCATTGTTCCTCCAGGGGATCAATATGAGTGCGAGATTGAGGGAGGGGCTCCTCAGACTCCCAGAACCTTTCCAGACTCTGACGTATGTCCTGGGCTGATTCAGCTGAGTCTGGTTGTGAGCTGACGACGTGAGCTGAGTTAACCTGCTGCGCCGGCTGCGCATACAAGTCCTCAATGGGTCCTATCAACGCGAAGTCGAAAATCGTGCCGAAGGCTATGGGCTTGCCCGGGCCCAACGAGACCTTAGTCCCGTCCAACACTTGACCAAGAACGTCCGACCCCAATAAGAGGTCGATCGGGGCTGGTGTGTGGTAAAGCTGGTCAGCCAATGGCACGGGTGGCTGGCCTAGTACGTGGGAAATGTTTGGTACCTTCTCTAAAGGAAGGTAGCCAGTGACGTTTTTTAACGTCAGCAAATGTGAGCTGTGGCAGTAATTGTAGGAGTATCATTGTGAGTGGGTCGGCATACTATTGTTATTGCCGCCTTTGACTCATGTTTGTGCTGATTCCCAACTCCTGTAATTTTTAAAGAAGTGGGTTTTAATGGCAGGTTCAAAAGACGTGCCATGCGTGACGTTATTAACGTCAGCATACTGCCACAGTCCAATAAAGCCCTGGCTGTGTGAAGATGGCCATGTACGTCCGCGACTCTTAGTGAGACGGTTGGCAACAAAATGGGTGTGCCAGTGGGCACAGAAGGTGAGTGAGCTGATTGAGTATCAGCTGAAATTGTATGAGCTGAGTATGTATCAGCTGTGTGGGCATGGGTTGACTGGGCATGGGCTAAATCTACCTCTTCGCTAGGGTGCTCTGTGATAGTAGGGAGTCATAATTGCTGGCGGCGTTCGCGGGGCCTACCTGGCGAACCGGACCTGGGCGGGCTGGCTCTGTGAGCAGAGCTGGGTTGCGCCTGTTTGGCATGTGCGGGTTCGTGCCGCCTGCTGTTTCTGGGACGCTCCCTCGAGTGCTCTGTCAACTGTGGTGGGGGCACATGTACAGACGACGAATGAGCTGAGTGCGTTGGGCCGTCTGGTCGATGGAGGGACGTGTGGTGGTTCGTACTCCCACAGTTCTTGCATGCCCCCCTTGACCTGCACTCGCTCTCGTAGTGACGGCCGAGACAACGCTGGCAGCGCTCGCGTGCCTGTACGAAGTCCCAACGGCCCTGTGTTGGCTGGGCATTGTACCATCTGCACGTCATGAGCGTATGTCCCCTAATGGCACAATAGGGACAGTAGGGCGTCGAGCGTGAGGAAGAGGACGATGACGATGATGAGGAGCAGCTTTGCTGGTAGGCCGAGTAGACGGGGAAGGGCTGACTGCGAGCCGGGGAGGTGGACGGGCGGTGACGCATTTGCTGCGCTGGGCGGAACGGTTGGTGAGTAGGCTGCTCATGGGCGCGGTGAGGCGATGGAGCTGAGGAACGGCCACGGTAATGGTCGGGTTGTTGCTGAGCCATCTGAGCATAAGTGCGATGGGGCAACTGAGGAGGCGCGCGGCTACGAGAAGGGCCGGGCTGGGGCTGAATGGGTTGAGCCATGGCTATGTTGGAGAACTCTGTCTCCACACAGCGCGCGTGCTCCTCGAGGTAGGAGATAAGGTCCCTTAACGTGGGCAGGGTGTTACTAGACCCGTGCCTGCGTTCAAATAGCGTGCGGAGCTCGCCCTTGAGCTTCCGCACCACTATTGACACAAACACGTAATCGTCTCCTATGGGCAAGTCTAAATTGTTGAGGGCACACTGAGCCGATATGAGCGGCGTGAGGAACAGTGTGCGGATGTTCGAGCGCGTATGGATGCTTGGCAGCCCCAGGATGATGTCCACAAAACTATCAATGAGAACCCGGCGGTTCTCGTACCGCTTGGTGAGGATGTCCATGGCCACGGCAAAATTTTCATTGGTGACCTTTAAGTGGAACACCATACTTAATGCCTCACCGCTGAGACATGAGAATAGATAGTGGAGCTTGACTGCGTCCGACAGGGTCGCCATGTCGTCAGTCAGACTCCTAAACAGCGCAATGAAGGAAGGCCAGTCCTCCACTTTTGAGCTGAACCTAGGCAGCGCTATCTTGGGGAGGACGGCTGTGGGCGTATTGACGCCGAAACTGGGCTGAGCGCTATGGGTTGGGGATGACGTGGAAGAGGGTAAGATTTCCTCCCTAGCCACAAGAATCCCAATGTACGCCCCGGAGGCTTTTGTGTGGTTCTCAGTGTATGCCTTCTCGGTCTTCTCGTCCAGGTCCTCCTCGTCAAGAATGCTATAATACACTGCGTCCATCCTGTCTTTCACGCCTTGTATCTGTGCGAAACGCACGTTAAACTCCAATATGGAATGTGTGGTGCCGCCAGCAATAATTTGTGACCCTATCTCAAGGAGCTGAAGTATGGCCTTAACTGCCTCCCTAAAAATAGCGGCTTGTGACTTGGTCGGCATCGCTATGAATGAAAGTAGACAAAAAAATAATAAAAACAAAATTAAAAAAATAAACAAATTTAAAGGCAGTAAAAAGAACAACACCCTGTATATATTCTATAGTTGGGCTGGACGTATTTGTTTACTAAGGTAAGGGCAAATGGGCTAAAATTAACGCAACAATAAAGAAAGCAAAACTAAGTTGGGACGCCTTGTATATGGCCCACGGGTGGGCAAACGCACGTGTGTGTGTATGTCTGTGTTTATTGAACGCGCGTACGTAATATTAGCCGACCGCAAAAGGAAAAAAACTACAAAAAAATCACGTCATCCGTAGCCCACTAGTGGGCAAGCGCATGCGTAGTCGATGGCGGCGCATCCAATCAGCCGGGAAAGCGTTAAGAAAAGGAAAGGAAAAAAAATCTAATAAAAATAAAGTGTGGGATACGTTGTACGTAGCCCACAGTTGGGCAGACCTGTAGCGGAAACGAGCGTGAAGAACGACTCCGTCGGAAAAAAAAATCTAATAAAAATAAAGTGTGGGATACGTTGTACGTAGCCCACAGTTGGGCAGACCTGTAGCGGAAACGAGCGCGAAGAACGACTCCGTCGCAAAAAAAAAAAACAATAAAAACTTAATAAAAAATAAAATAAAAATTGGGACACTTTGTATGTGTGTCCCACAAGTGGGCAAACATGTGTAGAAGCGAAGGCGACGCACGCAAATAGCCGTAAGCGATTTTTAAAAAAACTGATTCAAAATTATGAAACACTAAGCTCATGTGGTGAGCACGCACAAGAAATGAGCCGTTCGCAAAGGCAACAATCAAAACAATAAAATTAAAAATTAACACTCAAAAAAAAAATTAAATCTTGTTGTATTATTATGTAAGAAAAATACACCTGCAGCCGATAAACATAGCATGAAAAAATTAAAATAAAGGCCAAATAACTGAGCTGAATTATTTTATGCAGTGTTAAATTAGCTTAGCTGTTGTAATACCAGGCACCATACAATTAACTAAATCTGTAGCCAAACGGTAGCCAAACGTAGCATGAAAAAGGCAAAGGTAAAGTAACTGAGCTGAATTATTATTTCAAGCACGAATTAGGCACAACAACATTGTATGACACCATAGATCTGTGATCCTGGTTCAGAATACCGGATGCATACACGAAAGCAACATAAAAACAACATGCAGAAATAATTGCGTCAAGATAATTCGGATGTTGTGTGGTCGCAATCCTACCACAAACAAATTATACCTACCTCACCAAATTTTTATTGGGGCAGGGTAAAGTTATGTGAACAAATGAATTCCGAAATGATGGCACAAATTAGATTATGGGCGGAAACGATTATTTTTTAGCGGACTGTAATTAAAGGAGCTGATGGAACGTGAGACCAAGTTATGGTGAAATGGTAAAAGAATACTTGTTACGGGAAGGTCGCCGGCATTAATATTACCGGTTCGAAGATGACCAGAAATGTTGGCGCTTAAGGCACCAACATGCGGCGGAGTTAATGGGCTGAAGGCAGGAAGGCTGAAGGAAGGATGTACTTACAGGGATGATGAGTCGGGAACCGTCGTGCGAGCTGACCACGGGCGGCGAGGCTTGAGGGGCGGCGATGTAGGTTGGTTCCTGGCGCACAGTCACTTCACTAAACCGTTCACTAGGGGCACTGGTTAAGGGCGTTTAGGTCGAGCTCTTCACTTTAGGTTCAGGAGTCACTATAATAAGGGTAGATACCAGCGCGCGTAATTTGTGTGCGTCTCGCATTAGCTAGCAAACAGACTCGTCGCGCGCGCGGCTCACCAAGCTAGCGGCGGCGGCTCGCGCAGCGGTGGCGCCGCGGCAGACAGGCGGACGCGGTCGTCAACAACCGCTGAGTCCGTCCCGGCTTTGGCGGGAACACTCCTACTGACTAAACATCCCCATGAACTTGCCATAAACCTGGAGAGATTCATATAGGCTTCATATGATGCGATCGCCCCGTGGGAGGGGGGGGGGGGGGGGGGGGGGAAGACGCAAGCGCTACTCAATAAACATGAGCGTAACGCGCTTTAGAATAAAAACTGCGCGCCCTCTATTAGGACGCGCTATGTCTGCAGTGAAGCTGCGCGAGCGGAAGGCTCGCAATGTAAGTGCGACTATAAATCTAGTGCGACTATTAATCTCTACTAAACAGTCCTGGCTTGCTCACTTGGCTTGGAACATGCTAGTTCTGTTTACATGAGGCTAGATTATTTTATGCTAGTATTATTGCAGTGACTGAGGTGACTACACGTCCAAATAGAACTGCAAGCGAAAAAAAACACTATTCGACTGAAAGAGTTACTTCGAAAATTTTTGTTAAGTAGTTCTTGAGAATACGTTGCTCTTAATTTTTTTTTATTATTTCTTTGGTGGTCATATCATGAACCCATGCATTGTCTTTAATTCACCACAATTTTTTTGTAGTGCTGAATCATGTTTGGACTTGTTTTTATAAATGGAAATCGCGGCGTTCCAGACATTCATAGTCACGGTACAGTTGTACAAACTTTAAATTAATCTCCGTACTTAGTTTGGGCATCTTAAAACCTTACAAACACGTCGCAGTTACAAAAATAAACAAACGCGTGGTTCCTGCTTACTAGCCAACTGAAAACTAGCTTTGCCATCCACATGAAGATAGTACACAAGCCAGGATAGTAAAATCAGTGGTAGGAGGAGCTACTAACCTAAAAAATAGAACTCCATCCTATTAAAAACTGTCCTGGCTTGCTAGCTTACTAGCTTAGAAATGAGGCTAGTTTAGACACTAGCTTGCTATCCCAGCTTGAAAAACTAGCCTCGTGTAACCTGAAGAGATAACATCTACAATCTACAATATAGGAGCTCAAAAAGTGCGTTCGCGCATTTTATGAAAATCTTTCTCTGCAATTTTAGGTTAAATTAAAAAGTTAGGCAAAATTGACAAAAAGCGAGGCCGCTACGAACTATGCCAATATCATAGCATAGTTCTACACTATTCAATAAGTCAAAAGGAGAACCGGCACCTTCCATAGAAAAAATGCTACTTGTATACAATAGAAGGTTTGTTCCAAATTCTACAGTTTTCTATTACAGATTCTCAATTCTACAGATAACCAATTCTACAGATTCCCAAGTCTACAGATTCCTAACTATACAGATTACCATTTCTACAGATTCCCAATTCTACAGATTCCTAACTATACAGAAGATTTTATGAAGAGGTCTTGTTAAGTTTACAATAATGATTTAAGTAAGTAAATAAATAATAAGTTTAATTTTTATTCACATCGTTTCATTTGTTGTAAAGTAAAGTAAAGCTAATTTATTTGCTACCTAAACTAAGTTTTGTCTTATTTTTATCGAATCGCAGTTAAGAGTTATTTAATTATTAATATTTTTAATATGGAAACACTGAGTCTTCAAAGGCAGATATGTTACTTTAAAAATGTCTAACGTGGCTGCATAAACCATGATTCTTTAGCTTTAAAAAAAGTAAAATGTCAACAATGTCTTTTCCATTTATTTGACTTTGATTTGACAGCTAGCGGCTGTACAACTTTCAGAACATGCTTTAGTTATTGTTCTGAGGTACAACTGCAATCAGATATTGCCAGTTAATGAATTACAGATTAAAAAACTAAAAAAAGTATACAACTTAAGCATAAAACGCCGGGTCTTCTATGTCATTATTTTTGTTTCTGAGATCAAGGACGCCAAAAAGGGCTATTTTACATAAAAATCACAGTTCAGACGTAATAGGGCTCATAAACTCCATTTCCATTTAACATCAGGAGTGGAGTCATTTGGCGGACTGATTACAATGAAAAGAAAATGTTTACTAAAATTTACGGACATAAAGTTAATCCTTTGAAATTTTAATGTTGCATTATTGAACCAGAAATATCGTTATCGGGTATTTACGCCCCATAATATGATGTAGCTATTTACATACAAATTGTTCTGTAATGCTGATATAAGGTCATGTTCTGCATAAATGTAATGTTTTCTTTATATTTTTTTATGGAAAATGTACAAATTGCGAAATGCTGACTAAGTACCTACATAAGTACTTATTCGTTTTAAATATTCTTAGTAGGTATAACGAAATTTTTATATTTAAATTACGTGCAATTTTCACATAGAAAGGGTATACGCTTTTCGGTTTCCGATAAGTACAAAATGCGTTAACACTCGTAACAAAAAAAAATATGAATAAGAAAAATTACCGTATCCATTTCTATCGTGTTCATTGTCTGTAAATGTTGCGTATTGTATATGCTTATTTCGGCACCCCTCCCATCAGCCTCTTTAGCTCAGTGGTAGAGCACTGGTCTCGTAAACCAGGGGTCGTGAGTTCAAACCTCACAGGAGGCAATAAACAACTGTTTTTTTTAATTTTGTAATGTAAAGTATACTTCTATTAGAAAAAAGGGTACTTTTATTTTTGCCCTTTTACTGCGTCAGAGTCGCTTAGAATCAAAACCGGCCATCACTTTTAACCATTTTTGGTAAAGCGATAAAAACGTTTAAAAAAGCATTAGCAATATTTTCGAGTGCATAGTGACTAATAATAACGATAACATTTAGGATTTAAAATCAGTTTTATCACACTTTTATTGGCAAAAATAATAAAACAGTCACGTTATTTGATCCTAAAAATCATTAAGGCCGACTATGATACCAACAAATGAAAATGACCACTTTTGATTCCAAGTTTTGCAAAGATAGCCGTTTATGACGCCAAGCTACGGAAAGATGGATGGATGGATTTTTGCTTTAATCGATATAGTAGGAATTTCAGGGCTGAACTATTTAAAAAAATATATGTAGCAGTTTTAATCGTTTTAATACAATTCTTTAAGTTTTGCTTACTAAATGAAAATGAAAATTGTATAAAATGTTAGTATGGATAATACACATTTTTGAAAAATCTTCATACAAAACAGTAATTTCAGTAAAGACCTAATATAAGTAATTTTCAACACATTTTTTCTTAATATCTATGTAACAAACTAGAATAATCAAAACAATCAACGAAAAAGCCTGGAATCAGCATTTTTTTTAATTTTCATCAGCATCATACTCCACCCACAAATTTGATATGTACCTACCGAAACTACCTAACTTACCTTTTTAGTTCAGTGAATTAGCGATGCGATGACACCTCACATTCAAACATAAAATTATGATGTTATGATGGATTTTCATTCAGAATTGAAAAATGCAAATGATGTAAAACATAAGTAAATTATATTGTATCAACCCTAGACTACATGCTTACCTGTTTCATTTGGCAGTATTTCTTTTCCAATTTTGTGGATCCCTGTTGCGTTTCCTCGTAAAACGATTGTTAGTTAATGTAGGATGGTTATCCATTATTAAAATTTCAATAAGTTTGTTGTTGTTTAGCTACTAAAACTTTAATAATGTAAGTAATTAAAAGTTGCGGCACGAAATGTTAGAAAAACTCGTTTTCCGCCATCTTGCCGTGCCCCGAATTCACTGCTGTGATTGGTTGAGCGCGCACTAAAGCCATTTTTGCTTCGAATCACACGAAAAAAAGCCGTCTTTGAATCTAAACGTCGATTTACTATTGGATTTGCAAGAAACGTGGCCCCTTTTGTATTGCTTAGCTAATTCGTTGGCCAAAGTTACTGGTTTTTTTGTCGGGTCTTTTCAGTAGGTACCAACAAGGTCTACCGCCTTATATAGACTTACAAACTGATAGCGAAGCAACATTTACAAGATTTACAACATTTTAAGCACCTTTAATCTAATCAATGCGGTATTCCTAATGTTTCTTTTGATAAACTTATGGCGTTTTTTATGTGTAGTGGCGACTCATTAAAAGAACCAACCCATCTTTTTCCTTTTTTCCTTGGCTGTCGCAAAAGGCGACTAACGGACTAAAGACTGTCATACATCCAACAGCATAGAGCGGCGATGCGCTCACCACCTGTCACGCAGAGCACATGTGTAGTCGCTATTTGCTGAAAAGTGGACTATGGCAGTGGACTGCTCTTGCAGTCCTCATTGCCTAGTCTCTGACTAACCCTTCGGGGATAATAGGCGTGAGTGCATGTATGTTTGTACTTATTGTATGTATATATATTAATTTGATCTACTTTTTTAAAACGTTGAGAATTGGCCAAACTGCTGCGGTGTGGTTCGGTCTTTGAATACACTGCGAAATTGTAATACTTAATTTTTGAAGTACTTTTAATTTGTATTACTACTAACCGTTCAGAAATTTTTAAAAGGAAATTCAATCTTTTTTGTATCAAATAAACATTTTTCTATGTATTTTTCTATTAAAACATTCATAATTACCGAAGTAAAAATTGGCGGTTCAAGGTTTACTTGAACTCCCATTAAAAAAGGTTTTTGAAGGTCATTAAAACTGGACCTTTCCTTATCTCTTTTCTCTTTTGTTTCAGAACAAGCGGTCATTCGGGCGTCGAGTTTCATAAATTCGGCATGACAATCGCTCAAACCTTAAATCCATTAACAAAATTTTAAAGTTGCGCGACGATCTTCATTTGTTTCTATTTTCTAAAACGACAACGCCTCCTCTGCTTTTACGAGTGCAGTTTTAATCGTCCTATCACAGCATCCGTAATCTCTTTTTTTTATTTATAAGCTTTTCTGTAGTTGAAGCGCAACAAGAACAGCTCTATGAAATTTTTATGCTAGCATCGGAAGTTTAATTTTTAGCCGTCAAAATTAAGCTATATTTCAGTATAATTAGTTATTGGAAACCGCAAATATGTTTCGTTACTGGCTCTGCTTGGCAAGTGCGGTGTGCCTGACGGGGTATTGTGGTGCTAATTACTGTCGGGACTCGAACCTGTGCTGCCCGGGTCGTGACAGCTCGTGTGTGGTGCAGAAGGCTCACCAGAACGCGATTATCGAGGACTTGACGGACAAGCCTTGCTACTGCGACCACGCTTGTTTGAAGCTCGGAGACTGCTGTCCTGACTTCAGAGAGACGTGTGGAGGTAAGGACATAATAATTATAGTAGGTATTTAATTAGTAAATAGAACTTTTAGTGTAAGATACAAAGTATAAGTGTTAGGTACGCCATTTAAACATCGTTACGCAAAAGGATTGAATCCGTAAAAACACTATCTATTTTTTATGTTTGCTAAAGAGGTCTGAAAAGTCTATATTTTAAATCAGTTAAAAGATCCAAAAGAAATACATTATTGACACTATACAATTTAAAATATAGGCTCTATGTTGATTGGATGCTATTTGGATAATTACCAGTATGTCAATTTTTTAGTACCTATCCCAAGTAACACAGACGTGCTGAATAAAGATTGATTAAGAGCACTCATCAAGAGCATAAGCTGAATACTAAGCTGAATAACGCCTGAGTACCGTCTATTCAGCTGTTATTCAAGCAAAAAGGGCCCCAATTTTGAATGCTTAACGCTGAATAACATCTAAGTAACAATTGAGTAGGAGCTTAATAATATTTCAATTAGCTTAATAACTTTTGAATAACTGCACACATTGCTTTTATAAAGCTTTTACAACTCAGTTATTCAGCTACGTCGAATTGGTTAGAGTATTCAGAATTTATTAAGCATTTAATTTATTGTTGACATTTATGCAAGCAATATTCATAGAAATTGGGAAAAAAAGAAATAAATTGGGTTCAATAATTTAATGTCGATAACTTTATTTGACATGACGTGAACTTTAAGTTATTCGGTAAGTACATTTTAATTTACAAGTTAGCGGTCTGCTACATGTTAATTATTAGTACGCAAGTAATTTTGTCGTGAATAGTACGTGTTTTGTTTTCATTTTTATGACGCGCGCTAATAATCAAGATAATTAGTTGTAAATAGTATTTTCATACATACATACTAGGTCTGACAAAAGTACTTGTGATGAATTATCTAATTCTAGCCATTTTATCCAACAAAATAACATGACTTGAGTTGGAAATGTTGTAGTTCTAAGATTAATAAGCATTTTGGTGATCTCGTAAATTCCTAGTAAGAATTAATTACAAAGGTTTCAATGGCGATCGATGTTTTGTTTTATAATGCTGAATAAAAGTGCACACATGTTTTGTTAATAAACTATAACTTGAACAAGAGTAGTCTCTTTACACTTACTTATGAATAACATTTATATAGTTGACCACATTTCTATATTAGTTACTTACATTTTTAGGGTTCTCTAATCGAACGAACAAAAACCTTTTATAATGTGTAACTTTCCCATCAGGCTTTCACTAAATTGATTACTTACATTTAAAATCACAGCATCTTTGTTATTTTTTTTTCATGAAAAAGACTATTATATTTATAGTATTTATTATGTTTAAAAAAAATGCAGGTTTCGTGTGTGTGGTGTGCACTGGGCCCTAGTTTATTTAATCTTTATTGCACAACAATACGATGTACAAATGGCAGACTTATTATTATATTATTAATTATAGTTTATATTTCGTTTCAGAAAAATGACGTTTAAAATAATTTCAACACGTTGTAAGGGTTATTCAGATTTGTGTACTGTGCCGACCCAATGGGAGAACAAAGAACAACTTCGATGGCCAATATAATAATATAATATAATGCGGATTTATTAATTAAGTAAAGACAGCAGTGTCCAACCTCGCGCAAATTGGCTTACGATGAAACAAACAAACAATGCAAATAAAACATTTTATCGCAACGTTAATTTTATATTCTTTTATTGCGATACGTTCTGCTAATAAAATAACCATTTCAGAAATGAAATTTTCTGTATACTTAGATTTTTAGATCTTTCGGTTTTCCAATCCCAAAATCTGTAAAATTTTTTTTTGGGGACGGAACCCTCATCATTAAAGGGAAAACACGCTTGCTGATTGGGACCGGGTTCAGTTTTGTTTAAACTATTTTCACAAATCCTGTCATGATCATTACTGCTGATGACACTTGGACAATTGCTACTGCTAATATTTAAATATTCTTTTAACAATTTTCTTTCAATATGACCGGTTTTTTACGCTTATGCCACGACTTTCGATCCATGATTCAAACAACGCATAAAATAAATACGTACAATAATATTCTAATTGCTGGTATTAAGCTATGGGCGCTATATCAATACAAATGTGGTCTTTACTTTGAATAAGTTAGTTGAAACTCTTTATTATACTGAAATAAGCTTATTTAAAACACAAATAATATTGTTTATTCAGCAGCTGAATAATTAGTAAAACATAGAATCTTATACAGTTTAAAGATAAAGTAAAAACAATTATTAAGTATCAAGCTGTATACCAGAATTATGTAGACAATATTATTCAGAAGGTGATACTTTATTCAGCAATTAGCTGTTTCAAACGCTACAAGCTTAGTACTGCTTTAATAATAGCAGTATAGATTATTGTTAATCAGATAAATGCTGCCAAAGGCACTGTTTTTCAGATTTAAGCCACCTGGAATGCGTAATGCTTATTAACGTCTGTCTAATAATCTTACGGAGATTGGTTATTAAGCGTAAAGAAGGAAAGGACAGAAATACAGAATTTATTAAGCGTTAAGTATTTTAAGGGTCCGTACTCAACCTTATTCAGTATATGGCTATTCCCAAAGCTCTTACACAAACCATATTCATCTCTGAACTGTTAAAAGTTCTAAGTGTGTACTGTTATCTTGCTTATGTGTTACTTGGGATATATCTTCTAGTGTGTTACTAGTTTTTTCAGCTCACAATTCGTGTAAGACTAATTACTGTTATGAGCGTCCCGCATGCGACTTATCGTCCGTCAGTGATGAATTTCCAAAAATAAATATTATTTCATACAAACCTCGTTCTGACAAGAAAATTGCCTAGAACATGTAGTTTCTAAATTGTTACAACATATGCAAACAAGACAATTAAGCACTGAATTACAACAAAAGTAAATTGGCAAAAAGCGTACAACAACGAGTTAGAGAATGAAAAGAATTCTCATATTTCCCATTGAACAAAATTTTAATGAGAATTGCTATAAATATGTAACAAAAGCAACGTACCTAATTATGCTTTCTCTTTACCTTCACAATAAAGGTTAGATTTTTGCTTCGTTGTACGTAAGTGTATACCATATTAAAAACAGCTCTTCTCTCTGCTCAGCTCTGCTCTGAGGTCATTTAAATTATAAATGTTTAAGAAGCCTCTTCTGTTTTGACAGTGGTAAAAGTTATATCAAAATTATCGTATTGATATAATTTATCGATACCGTATCTCTTAAACACTCTTAAAGTAATCACCATGTATAAACTATAATTACAGTGTTGCAAATGGTCATTAACATGTGTTCTAAACTTTTGGAGGCCATATCTTCTTTAATTGTACGCGTACAATGGGGCCTTTTGTATTAATTTAATGTTAATGCTATATAATCAGTCGATATAATGAAAGAAGTGCGAAAAATAACGGCATATTTTTATATCAGGAAATACCCTATTACCTAACGTTAGACATATATACATACATAATAATCACAACCATTATCCCCGAAGGGTTAGTCAGAGACTAGGCAATGAGGACAGTAAAAGCAGTCCTCTACCATAGTCCACCTTTCACTAAATACCGACTGCACATGTGCTGTGTGACAGGTAGCGAGCCCAACGCCGCTCTATGCTTTTGGATGTTTCTGCAGTCCTTAGTCCGTTAGTCGTCTTTTACGACACCCAAGGGAAGAGAGGGGGGGGTGTATTCTTTCACCGCTACGCGACACGGTTATAGCGTTAGACAGTTAGATATATATATATAAACTAGATATATAAATATATATAAACTAGATATATATATATAAACTAGCGGCCGCTTGCGGTTTCACCCGCGTGGTCCCCGTTCCCTTGGGAATATCGGGATGAAAAGTATTCTATGTGTTAATCAAGGTTATAAACTATCTGTATGCCGAATTTCATCCAAATCCATTCAGTAGTTTTTACGTGAAAGAGTAACAAACATACACACTCACAAACTTTCGCCTTTATAATATTAGTGTGATCCTCGTATTACCTAACGTTATCAAATGGTGAATAAATTTGTACTAGGTACTCAGAATAAACAAAAACAAAGTCAATCCGATTTCCACAGCTAAATAATTAAAAATAATGTCTTGAAGAAATAAATTCACACCAAAAAGGTACCTAGAAATACTTTTAAAAATTCTTCCATTTTCTACGTCAAGTTACAAGTCTCCGAAGAGATAAGAAAAACTGTTTATGAAGAGAACCTTTAATCCCTCTGTTCAATTACTGTAATTCTCTCTTATCTGTGGCTCCCCGAGGCCTCCAATAAACTTATTTGATATGCATGGACAAAATCTTCGGACTTTTCGTTTTTGGCTCCGTGGAAATTTGCTTAATGACTTTTTGTTTGTTAGGATTCACGCCCTGCCGCCCGGCTTTGCTCGCGTGTAACTCGGACTGTCACTAAAACGGGTCACCCTTGCCACAAAATAAATAGTACTACGTCCCTAGCCCCGGATCCTGTATTAATTAATCAGGGATAGTGTAGTTTTGAATGAAAGAATTATTAGAATCCGGTCAGTAGTTCAAGAGATTACTATTGTAACCTTAGATGAATGGTTGGTCTCGCTGCTAGCGAAACCAATCATTCATCTAAGATTGTAACTTATAATATGTATTATTATAACGCCGAAAGTGAATTTGTTCGTTTTTGGTACGCTTCTACGCGTAACCGCTGCATCGATTTTGGTGAACTTTCGTATAAAGATAGATGGAGCTCTAGGGACGTTTAAGGGCTACTATTTCAGTCGAAAATAAAACGTCCGATATGCTTCTAACTATGCTGTATCGATCGACAAACAGAATCGAGCGAAGCTGCAGGAAAAAGCTAGTAAATTATTACTATAAGTGCAAGCTCTTTCGCATAGCGCTTAGCTTGATGGTGTTAATATTAAAATTAAGTATCTCTTGCGATGCAACTTTCTTAAATAGGTTAGCGTATTTTATTTAGTTTGATCAACCGACAAACAAAAACAAAATTAATTTGCCATCTTGCTTTTGTTTGAATTGTACTTGATAATAACTGTGTCACGTAGCGGTGAAAGAATACACCCCCTCCCTTCCCTTGAGTGTCGTAAAAGGCGACTAATGGACTAAAGACTGCACATAATCTAACAGCATAGAGCAGCGATGGGCTCACCACCTGTCACGCTGAACACATGTATAGTCGCTATTTGGTGAAAAGTGGACTATGGCAGAGTACTACTTTTTGCGTCCTCATTGCCTAGTCTCTGTCTAACCCTTCGGGAATAGGTAATAATAGTGATTATAAATGTATGTAAGAATAAAAAAAACAATCGTCCAAGTAAAATCGGTTTTATAACACGCAAGGTTCGTACGCCGTTTAATTTCACATTCGTTCCGAGTGTCCTACTCCCACGGACATTAACAAATGAACCGGCTATTTTAATCATCAAAACAAGGGACCTTTTACCACGCAGGGATTAAACATACTCTGTGTTCATTTTGTAAATTACCGAATATCATTTCTCATTTCTGTGGCGACAGAGAGAAAAAATAATATGAATAAGTACTTATATTTTTTATTACACTGTGGATTACGGGAATCAGGGGTCGTCCACAGATATAGATGTAAGTAGAAGCGGCATGTTTATTTACTTTGCGTGCCAAAATAGTGTCAAAAGGATGGTAAAATCCCTTCGATCAACAATACCAACTAGATAACGCGTCACGTACAAAATCAAAGCTAAATTCTGTCCACGTGAATAAATACTTTTTCAAAGCAATAAATAACTCCTGTCATTTAAAAAAGAAAAGACGTCACTAACATTCAGTGGTGAAATCAACCTTGTACGGCAACAAATAAAGTACTTTTTCCTGTTATGCCTTGCGAGAAAATAAGAGCTCACTTCTCAAGTGCGCTCTTATTTATCGAGACACATTTTTAGCGCCGACGTGACATCTAGTTGTATTGTTGATCGAAGTAAAATCCCGTCTTTCGATCGCGTTTTATTTAATTTTAGCCGTTGTCAGCACCAGACTTATCTAGAATTCTAAAAAATTACTACTTGCCCTGTATCGAGCTGTAAAAACTGTATAAGAAAGGTTAGCCGAGATAATGAATAAGTTTCTTACGGTAAGTAATTTTGTTATTAAGAGGCCTATTACATCTCGACTGTGATTTTTGCGTAAAATGGCCAATTTTGGCGTTATGGATCTCAGAAACAAAAATACATTAACAATTATGACTTATTGAATAGTGTAGAATAGCTATTGGAATAGTGCGTAGCGGCCTCGCTTTTGTAAATTTTGCTTAACTTTTAAACTAAACCCAAAATTGCAGAGAAAGATTTTCATAAAGTGCGCGAAGGAACTTTTTTGAGCTCATCGATTAAACTACTGTTCTAAACAAGTGAAATAAAAAAAATATAATGTTATCTCTTATATAGTCGAATAGTGCGTAGCGGCCTCGGAATTTTTAGATATCATTGATTTTATATAGGAAAAAAATCTTTTTCTCAACCAAAAAACTTCGAAAATCGCTGTAACTTACAGTGACTGTGAATTTCTCCTATCTACGATAATATTATCGAGCAAAATTTATACCAAAGTAATTGTTACTTCATGAGGAATAAAGATTTTATAATGAACTTATTATCCTATTTCGATAAAAACGATAAATACAACTGCAAAATTACTACAAAATGCGATGCGCCGGCCGTCCGAATTCAACTTATGCTCACAGAATGGAGATTTGTAATATTATGCACAAATTTATTATCCTATTTCGATAAAAACGATAAATACAACTGCAAAATTACTACAAAATGCAAAAATGGGCATTTTACGCAATAATCACATTCAAGATGTAATAGGCCTCTTAAATTGACACCGAAAAAAGTGACAGGCTTTATTTTCATACAATTGAATACTACCTAAATTTTTAAAACTTGTCAAAACGGTAAGAAATTTACGAAATAATTATGAAGTCGGCATAAAGGAACCAAACTCAAAGAAACTTAAAAATTCGGCATAAGGGTAATTGTTGTATGATATTTCAGTAAAGTCGACAAACAGGGAAAGTCGGCACAAGGATCGTAACTCGTGCTAACATGCCGTTTCTATTATTTTAAATCTATTTCTGTGAGGTCGTCGTATACCAGAGACTCGGGTTTGAATTAACCCTAGAGCTAATAGGAAATAGAAGGAGCATCCTGTTTAAAAAAGGAAAAAAAAACAAATATGCGGACTTAACACTTGTGATGTGGTTTAGATTTTATCGTCATCGCACGATGAAACGTTACTACGACTGAAAGTTGTTTAATGAAATATTAAATAAAATGTGTACCGTTAAAAAAACATGTTTCGGTAAAGAGCTTCATAGATATGAGCTCGGCTGTCGTAATACTAGATACAACTGAAATTCAATTGTTAACTCCTTGAGGTTTGAGTCTCCATGACAGACAAGAGGAAATAACATAATATGACATAATATGAATTTGATGGACCGTCATTCTGGTAACCAAATCAAGTGTAAAACTATTTTTGTACGACATTTTATTCTATTGTATACAACGGTAATGCTGGGTTATTTATTACGTTAATATAGTCAAAGTCAAAGTCAAATTCTTTATTCAATATAAACCTTTAAACCTGTAAAGGTTTTCAATATAAACCTTTACACCTGTAAAGGTATACTTATTGCCGTCAAAAAATAAGTATATAAAAAAGTTAACTAACAGTAGTTAAATATTATCAACTAATATAACTACCTACCTACCTAATCTACCTACCTAACTAATCTATCGCCGGTTCGGATTTTGGGAGAGCTTTCGATAGATATCGATGGAAACTTATTATAAATCGTGAAATACTTAGATTCCGATTTTTCATTTGTCAGATAAAACTTATTCGTTTGTTAAAGTTATTAATTATACAACCATTTTGAAATGTATTGTCAAATCACGTCTTTTTGTTTTGACAAGTGACATTTAGGTTTTTTACTTTATCAACTGGATAAGTTTTATCTAAGGATTAAATTTTTTTACCCTAATAGATAGATTGCCTGCCTGTGCACAAGACTAACGATATACAACATGTATGTCGATCGTAATCTCTTTAAACAATTATTTCGATTTATCGATAAGTCTACGCGCGTGTCACAACACTAGTCGGGAGCCGGAAATGAAAACGGTAAGCCGTGGCTAATGCCGTCTGATCCGGGCGCCTTCGTTTGCATACACGTTTTTTTAATAACACTTCCCTTTGCATTTTTCGCAAAACACGTAATAGCTATATCTTTCTGTCGCAGCCACTTCGTAAAAAGGCGTGATTTTGAATGATTAATATAAAGGTTGATTTAAGAAGGAGAAGAAGAAGAAACAATCGAAAAGTTCTGATTTTAATTGTTCTAGTACCTATGTAATAAGCTGTATGGTTACTACCAGCCATCTACACTAACTACTAGGTACTATTCTTATATAATATCACTAATATAATAAACATAAATTTAAAAAAACCATAACAACGCTCATGCCAATTAGCTACGCTCTCTAAGCTCACACAAACAGGAATTGAACTTGGATCCTTAGAGTTTCAGGCTTTCACCAATACTTATTTCAAAAGAACCTTCTGAGTGGACATAGGCTGTTAACTGTCTTTATGCGTAACCACCATTGGTTCGAATTTCTACTTAAAAAATCCAAAGAATTCATAAATTCTAACGCGGACGAAGTTGCGGGCCGGGCGGTTTGCTAGTTATGCATATTATACAAAGAAAAAAATATGCAAAGTCTTAAAAATCCGAATTCATTGAAACAACATTGAAATTAAAATAATAAAATGCAAAACAGATACAATTTCAGTGATGAAAAAAAAATTGTCATCAAAATAGCTTAAATGCCGAAGTAATTATCGAATAAGAATTTCTTTTGCGCGGCATTCCGAAAAAAGATGGCACCGCCGCGAATGATATTAAAAATATTATTAAATCGCGACCTCCGGCATTCCAGCTTCATTTGGGGAAATATTTGCGTTAATAATTTCTAAGAAATGCTTCTAGAACTAACTTTATTTATGATTTTGTTGGGAGAATTGGAGAAAAACGGCATTTATACAATAATAGTCACTGGCAAGGTTGACAGCAAACGTTCACTAGGCTGCAGTCACCTAAGATGGACTGACCAAATCCTCGCATCAACAAACACCGACTTCAAACCACGGCGCGCGGTATCGCGTAGCGGTGAAAGAATACTACTACGCCACGTACCCCCTCTCTTCCCTTGGGTGTCGTAAAAGGCGATTAACGGACTAAAGAATGCACTACACCATCTCCACATTAGTGCCGTGAAGCTCCGTAAACAAGCGTGAACGTGAATGTGGACGGTTTTCGCAGGGTTCACGCGCGTTCACTCCTGTTCGCCGATCTGACCGGGGAACAGGCGTGATCGCGCGCGTATTTTGTCCCGCGACAAAGGGTTCGCGCGGCGTTCACGCGTACAAATCCACATTCACGGCCCCGTGTCAGTTTACCAAAGAGGAAATTAATCAGTTTACTCCAGACTATACTTTGATCGGTTACGATTTATTTCAGTCATCCACCATCTTCTTTTTTTCCAACGCTTTCTAATAATGTTTTGGACGTCTAAATAGTATGTTGCCACAGCAAACAAAGTTATTGCAGCAGCAGCTTCTACGATCATTTCGCGGCGGGTTTCACGAACGATTGTGAGCATCCCGTGAATGTGGAGGGCACGACTTGTGCCGTGAATTCACGGAGTGAATTCGAGCGTGAATTCACGGCACTTATGTGGAGCCGCCAAGAGTAAAGAGCGACGATGGGCTTATCACCTGTCACGTTGAGCACATGTGCAGTCGGTATTTGGTGAAAAGTGGACAATGGCAGAGGACTGGATTTGCGGTCCTCACTGCCTAGTCTCTGACTAACCCTTCGGGGATAATAGTCGTGATTATGTGAGTATAATATGTGTGAATAATTTTAGTTACTAGAGTGAATAAATAAAAAAAATATACATTATAATTAATCCTACAACAACGGAAAAATGACAATTGGTAAACCGCCTTTGTACTGTAGTGGTTAAGCAACCGGTTAGACTCAGAGGTCTCAGGTTTTATTCCCAGGGGGTCATCTTTGTGAACTTGGTTTGTTTGGTGGTAGTGCTTGTCTGCCTGGCTAGCTACCACCATCTTATTACATAGAAAACACCCACACCGGAAATCAATTTAGAAATAGGTACATTTAGTAGGTCAAACTGTTTTAACGGGACCTAACACGATTAATTTTGTAAGTCAGTTCGCTTGTGACCACGGCCGCATCGCGGCCGAGAGTGCGGGGCAGTGGTCCAACTGCTCTGTCCTACTAGTTGGACCACAGAACCTTTTGAGAGTTCCGTGGTCCAATTCATTAAAAAAATATCTTGCTAACCCTTAAAACCTCAAACTGCAACTTTATCACCTATTCCACAAAGTTAAACTAGTAGTTCAACTAGTTGAACTAATTGGACAAAAAAATCCAATTATTTCAACTTGGTAATTTATTTTAAAAGTTGAACTTTCTGGACTGAATTGATCCTACGTAAGTAGATATGTACTTACTTACAAAATAATCGTGTTAGGTCCCGTTAAAACAGTTTTAACGCAATGCAACGCGATAGTTTAAAGTTTTATCTTAATTTATTAGGTCTTTGACGGCTTAGCAGAGGTCTAAACTCGAGGTGTGCCAGCGGGCAATAGAGCGCAGTATATTGGGTGTCCGCCTAACGCACCGTATAAAAAACTCAATTCTGCGCTCAAGGACCAAAATTCAGGACGTCTCTCAAAAATCTGCCAAACTCAAATGGAATTGGGCCGGGCACGTCTACCGCATGCCAGAAGAACTTTGGGCCAAAACCATCTACCGTTTGGGTACCTCCCAATGCTAGAAGGCGACGCGGCAGACCGAGGCGAAGATGGCGTGACGAGCTGGACGCATATCAGCCAGATTGGACCACTGTGGCGGCGGACAGAAAAAAGTGGAAAGAAGGAGGGGAGGCCTTTGCCCTCCAGTGGGACAGAATAGGCTGACAATAACAATAACAATAATAACATTTATTTCTAAAATAAGAGAGTTTCCGCATTTTGGTTTCCATACAAACTTCCTGAAGTAAAATATAGGGATTTAATGGAATTGGGCCGGGCACGTCTACCGCATGCCAGAAGAACTTTGGGCCAAAACCATCTACCGTTTGGGTACCTCCCAATGCTAGAAGGCGACGCGGCAGACCGAGGCGAAGATGGCGTGACGAGCTGGACGCATATCAGCCAGATTGGACCACTGTGGCGGCGGACAGAAAAAAGTGGAAAGAAGGAGGGGAGGCCTTTGCCCTCCAGTGGGACAGAATAGGCTGACAATAACAATAACAATAATAACATTTATTTCTAAAATAAGAGAGTTTCCGCATTTTGGTTTCCCATACAAACTTCCTGAAGTAAAATATAGGGATTTAAATAGTTTGTTGAAAACATTTTTAAAAAACGTTTATTTAACTGAGTTATTGCGATTTTAATCTTTCTATAGTGGACTTTAAATCACAATAACTCAGCTAATTAAAAGATTTTTAAAAATGTTTTCAACAAACTGTTTAGATCCCTGTGTTTTACTTTAGCATGCAAAGTTTCTTTAAAAATGGCTTATTGGTTTAACAAAATTTCGACTTGGAAGTTGGTATGGGAAATTGAAATGCGTAAACCCTCTTAACCCGATCTGCCATTACTCTTGAAACCGATCGGTATTGAATCGGATTGGTATTGTGAAATTTCGTACTTTTAAATTACGACACCAGCGCTAATTTGGATTAATATTGGGTGAACTAAAGATAAAGATAAAGATAAAGATATTTTTATTTGCAAATTTGGGTATATGATTGGTGGTACAGAAAAATTAAAATGATTCAGCCATATTTTACCAGTGGGCATGCAAAAATATGTTAAACATAATTAAATTATTATAAATTCTAATTTATTATATTAATAAGATAACTAATCAATTATTAATTGTTTCTCATTCAGGAATTCACTTACACTATAATATGCTCTATCTGCTAATAAAATTCGAAGTTTGTGCTTAAATTTCAATAGAGGTAATTCTTTCCAGTACTTGGGTATTTTATTGTAAATATCTGGAGCCATGCAATAGACACTTTTGCGCATAAGTGCTGTCTTAGCTAGAGGTCGACATAGTAGACTATTGTCGCGCCTATTCCGTGGGACTACGTCGGCTAGGCGTTCAAAACGACTTGGGTTAGACATTATAAAGACTTGGCAACGTTATTTTTTATATTGTTTAAAGTATGGAACACAGCTATCAGTAGTTTTAAGTCTAAACATCGCTCTAATGCACCTTTTTTGTGCCTTGAATGCTGTTTCTTTTCCGGTCGAGTTACCCCAAAATATAATAGCGTATCGTAAGTGTGATTCCACTATGCCGTAGTAGGCAGTAAGAAGTGCATCCGTGTATATTATTGGCAATAATGTAAAAAAAAATGGCATTGAGTTTTGTATTTTTTTCATTCTATATCCGCGCAATATAAATCCGTATTAGCTATGGTATCGTAACTTAGGAGTACGAAATTTCACAATACCAATCCGATCCAATAACGATCGCTTTCAAGAGTAAGGCTGCTGGAGGACCTCAGAGATGGCGATGCTAGAACCGACGTGCTAACCACTCGACCACGGAAGTCGTCCAAAATACAAACCTATCAACTAAAATACATACATGTAATCACGACTATTATCCCCGAAGGGTTAGTCAGAGACTAAGCAATGAGGACAGCAAAAGCAGTCCTCTACCATAGTCCACTTTTCACCAAATAGCGACTTCACATGTACTCAGCGTGACAGGAGAGCCCATCGCCGCTCTAATATGCTGTTGGATCTATGTGCAGTCTTTAGTCCGTTAGTTGCCTTTTACGACACCCAAGGGAAGAGAGAGGGTGGTAGTATTCTTTCACCGCTACACGACACGTTTCTAACAAATAATCAATTAAAAAAAATTAGCTAGCTAACCGGTAAACATAATGTACAGGCGCAATCAATATAAACAATGTTATTAACTACTATAATAATATTCTGAACGAATTTTGGTCCTCTCGCCCGGCGGCGGGCGGTTAATTGGATTTGCTAATAAACTTGCAATATCGATAAAGTGCCTAATAAACAAGACCTATTGTTTAGTTACAAAGGCTGTTTAAAAGAACAGCTTATACACTAGGATGAAAATAGAAACTAGAATAGATAAATTATTTTCTTTACATAGGTACATAGATTACACACACTCACAGCTAGGGTTGCCACCTTTTTTTAGGACGAATAGAGTATTTTTTCATTTTGTTAGAACAAAAATAGAGTACATAGCATAAAAAAGAGTATTTATTAATTTGTCTTTAAAAACGTATTTTTGTTGCTCTTTGCGACATTTAACAAATATTTGTCTTTCTTGGAGATATTTACAGCCTCTTTGCAATCAAAATTTAGATTAAAATATATAATCAACTCGTCTTTTATTAAATTCAGGGTAGCTCTATTTCTTTCGTCTCTCCACTTTACATTCATAAGGGAGAAGACTCCTCTCAGTGAACGCTGAAGTACTCATAACCAGTAACGATCAGTTTTTCGTAAATAGAGTATTTTAGCGTTACCTACTGGTGTCGTAGATTATAGAGTACGCCTACATGAAAATGAGTACAATACTCTATTTTAGAGTACGGGTGGCAACCCTACTCACAACAGCTATTATCCCTTAAAGGTTAGTCGGAGACTAGGCAATGAGAACCGCAATAGCTTTTCACCAAATAGCGACTGCACATGTGCTCAGCGTGACAGGTTGTGAGCCCGTCGCCGCTTTATGCTAACAGCATAAACACATCTGAGTGTATGTGCAGTCTTTCCTCCGTTATGCGCCCTTTATGACACCCAAGGGAAGAGAGGGGGTGGTAGTATTCTTTCACCGCACCGCGACACGGTTTGACTAGAATAGAAAAGTGATTTTCTTTACATATCCATAGGTACTCTCACGATTAGTATTCCCTAAATATTATGTATTGTAACATGTGTTGTAAAACTGGTTTTCTATAAACAATTAACCTCTCAGTCTTGGCATCGAAATGTCTAAACATTTTGACAGCAGGTGCGATTTGGCGGGAATTTAAATTTGCGGAAATGGAAAAAAAAATTAAAAAATAATCGAACGCAGTTCATGTTAAATTTTGCGTTCACGATGCATAAAATGTACCACAAAACCGAAATAATCGACCATATTCATACTTAAGTAGTCTAAGGGTGGATTCGACCAAACTGGATTAAGGTCTTATACCTAGATTAAACGCCAAATTTGTATAGACTAATCTCGGAGTAAGTCTTATTTCAGTTTGGTCGAATCCACCCTAAGTGTAACAAAACACGGTACAAAGTCAAGTGGAGAGCGCGGCCAGCGCGACCATATATGGCCGCTTGGGGTCTGACGGAATAGCGAGTTTTTAGGTGCGACCAAATATGGCCGCTTGGGGCTTGAGGGGTTAAAGGGTTAGTAAAAGCAGTACACTGCTACAAATAACAACTGCATCACAGTCATGTGCTTAGCGTGACAGGCATTGAGCTCATCGCGGCTCTTTGCTGTTGGATGTACTTATGTGTAGGGTTGATGAGGATTCCTCTTCCGCTTCCACATGTTGCGGAAGTTCCGAAATTATTACAGTTCCCCTACCGCTATCGCTTCCCCATTAATGAAAGTTAAAAATTCCTCTTCCGCTATCGCTTCCTCATAAATTAAGAGGAATTAAGGAGGAATTGAAATTGGGTGCGAAATCTCCGGCCGGCAACTAATAAATAAAATTATACGTAGGTACTTTGTTTTTATTAATAACTAAAAGAAAAACGGAGAATGTGATGAAATTCACTTAATAAATGTGCCTGTTTCATTTCCTTTTTCTTCCTCTACCTCGTCCTCTCCCTCATAAATAATTCTTCCGCATCCTCATCAGCATCCTCTTTCTTTGTGCTATACAATTCCTCTTCCCCTTCCTCTACCTCAAAACCACATCCTTAACAACCCTACTTATGTGCATTCTTTAATCCGTTAGTCGCCTAATACAACACCCAATTGAAGATGAGTTGATAGTTTCATTTAATCAGTCGACACAACAGTCGAGTGAGCTGTCGACACGACAGCTCATAATTTACTCCGGCAAAACAAAAAGCGGACATTGATTATTATCGGTCGTATATAGGTACAAGCTCGCTAGTTCTACTAAAAGCTATGCAATAAATCTCTGTTACGTGTCGAGCGTCTTTTGATAAAAAAAGTTTTGAAAGTCGTTGTCCGTTTCTGCGGGTAGGTAGGTACGCCTACGGTTTTTATCCGAATTCTGTGACGGGAAAACGTAGTTTGGTGCGATGCGGATCTATCCGTTTTCCCGGTTTACTTTTATCTTGTGGTTAGTTCGTTGGCCTCGTGCTAATGTTTATTTTATTAAGTTCAGCCTTACTGAGGGCTGAAGGCGTTTTTGATTTCACCATACACCATTCGACTACGTTAACGCAAATGAGGTAAGTACAGATAGCTTGCATTGTTTAACTTCGACACCTACCGCATTACTTATCATATCAGGTACTAGTTTGCATAATTAAAAGTAATTTTAAAGTCATCAACCGACAGACAGACTGAGTTATTTTCGAATCATATTATTAGGGATGTGTACGTTGCTGGGTTCCGAGATCGCGATGGATTGTACTAAGGGATTTTTCTATATTTTATGCGCTTGCTGATTATTGTAGCTACACCTTTAGTTGCTAGCCAAGTGGCAACCGTAGGCACCGACTACATGCTACAGTAGAGCACGGAAGCTTCGAAGCGCGATTAATGACAATTACTTCTGCCCGAGCCGCTAATTGAAACCCTAATTAAGTACATTTTCTTGGTATTTATACCATTGTGCCAATTAAAAGTATTCCAAACAAGTAAAATGTGAAACATTTTTTTTAATGAATTTTTTCAGTGTTAGAAAGGTACTGAAAGTATACATACCAGAGCGAGGTGAAACGTGTTACTAATAATACTAGAGGCAAATTCGACGTAGAATGTTCATAAACAAATTCATATAATTATAAAGTGACTGCTAGAAACCGCAAGAAACTTCAAGGGCTGGTCAGGTCAAGTGTTTTAAACATGACAAAAATGACAAAAAAGGAATTTGTGTTTTTTTTAATTTTTAATTAAATGATTCATTTTGTGAATTTTAATTGGATAGTCTTTGGCATCTAATTTATTTTAAAGCAATAACATAAGAAAAATAAAATGTAAAACAATTAAAAATAACGATTATTTACAACGCGCGGGCAACGGCCCGCCGGCCGACCGTCTGTTGACATCGCGTCAGCTGGGCGATAAGTACCTACGTTAGTCTGCAATGAGACCATTTTTGTCATGTTTAAAACACTTGACCTGACCAGCCCTTGAAGTTTCTTGCGGTTTCTAGGAGTCACCTTTTATAAATATTTGTATGGGGCTTAACGCAGATCTACTTATGTACTAACTAAAGGCATCCTACGCATATATTTTTTATACCCGAAGTTTTGACTGAGTTGCACCAAGTCGTCATCCAAATTTTACGGGTGGGTGGTTCTTGTTATAATACGAAATTCACTGTGCAAAAAAGGGGGGATGCGGGGATAGTTTGGGCACCCCCCACACGCAAGCCGGCTATAGCCCCCCCCCCCCCTTAGCCGCTGGCAAGGTGACAACCCTAGACACCGACTACATGCTACAGTAAAGTACGGAGGCTTCGAAGCGAGATTAATGATAATTACTTCTGCCTGTGCTACTAATTGAAAGCCTGATTAAATTTTCCTGATAAATACTATTGTGTCTAGTAATTAAAAGTGCTGGAAGAAGAGCAATCTGTAAAGATTTTTGTATTATTTTCTTCGGCGCTACCCACAGAGGCGCTCGATGCCGCAACAGCTAGCGCGTTCGGCTTGCGATCTTGCCCGCTAAGCAACTTTCACAATGCCGGGTCGCTAGATGGGTGACCAAATTAAAAATATCATTTCTGAGTGGTAGAGCCACGCTGCGTTGCAGCACGCATTGGGCCGGCTCGCCCGGCGTAATACCACCCTCTCACGAATATCCGGCGTGAAATAATGGCACTTGGTGCTGTTGTGTTTCGTCCGGCCAGTGAGAGTTCCGGAGGCCCCTTCCCCTCCCACCCCTCCTAACAATTCCTATTCCTTCCCCTAACCCTATTCCTTTCTTAAAAGTCGGCAACGCATGTGCGACTGCTCTGGTTTTGCAGGTGTCCATGGGCGGCGGTGATTGCTTTCCATCAGGTGACCCGCCTGCTCGTTTGCCTCCTTCTCATATAAAAAAAAAAAAAAACATCCTCCTCCGTGCTTCGAAAGGCACGTTAAGCCGTTGGTCCCGGTTGTTGTCGTAAGATGACAGTCGTTAAAACCCACCAACCCGCATTGGGCCAGCGTGGTGGGTTATGGCCCAATATCCCCACGTGCTATTGTCCACGTAGTAGGTCTGTGCCCAGCAGTGGGACGTTTATGGGCTGATGAAGATGATGATGCTACCCACAGAACGGAAAAAAAAGTGTTTTCGTACTAGAGCCATTCAATGAAGAATGTTTATAAACGGATGGAGCGGCAAGGGGCTCACCACCTGTCACGCTGAGCACTTGTGCAGTCGCTATTTTGTGAAAACTGAAAAGTGGACTATGTTAGAGGACTAACGGACTAAAGACTGCACATACATCCAACAGCAAAGCGGCGATGGACTCACCACCTATCACGCTGAGCACATGTGCAGTTGTAGTTAATGGTAAAATATGGACTGCTTTTGCTGTCCTCATTGCCAATAGTCTCTGACTAACTCTTCGGGGATAATAGTCGTGATTTTATGTATGTAGGTATGTTTATAAATAAATTATTCACAATTATTTGTGCAAATGTTTAGTGTAACTACCTATTGTAAATACTTTGCAGTATACTTGCATAGTGTGGTATGAGACTTGGTTTAAATTACATGTCTATTGAAATTTGGATGTTTCCTTATTTAATATATAACATTTATACACAGCCTTCAGGTTAACATTTTGAACGTAAATAAAATAATTATTACACACAGGCATTTTTGCTTTGACGAAAAGCTATTTCTTTAGTCACTAGAATTCTTGCGATATTTAAGGAGATTGCTGTGCCGGGAAATTCTCTAAACATGTACTTTTATGAGTTCTCTTTTGGCATAGCGTTTAAACATTAGCTAGGGTTTAAAGATTTAGCAAAACAAATATGAAGGCAGTGCCACTAGACATTAAAGAAGGAGACATTACGTGTCGTTTTTCAGTGTTTTGTATGATGAGAATTTTGCATGCCATGCCACGTCGACGTAGTGTTTCCTCATGAAATTTGTTTGCGCTCACATCAATAAATGATCTAGCCCAAGAAGCTTCTATTGAAACCTTCGATCAACAGTTGTATTGTTAATCGAAGATCGAAACTCGTTATTATGTAGGTATGGTTAAACTAGATAACGGATAAATATACATAAACAAAAAAACACCCAGACCCGAAATCAATTCAGATAAACAGCTTTTTCTAAATTGACCCGACCGGGAATTGAACCCGAGACTTCAGAGATGGCGCGACGCCAGACCCGGCGTGCTAACCACTCAACCACGGAGGTCGTTAAACATGTACATGTACAGTCACGAGCACCAATATGTATACACTTTGACTCTTATTCCATTGTATTAAGAGTTACAATTGTTTACATATTTTTCCCCGTGACTATGTACCACTCAAAGTGTCACATCTCTTAAAAAAAATGAACCTCGAACACTGTAAAGTCTATACTCTCGCAGGTTTAAGAGCAGCCTGTTATTATTCGCAACGAAGGCTCCACGGCATTTCCCGCTTCACAGAATCCGGACACCGGAAACTCTCGAGCAGCCTCAAAAGAGGCGCGACCGTAAGAGCTGGTGAGATTTTTCCTCTAATGACACTCGACGACGGTGGAGTTTCATCATTTTACCCGCCTTTGTGGTCTAGTGTTTTTAGACTACTGGTCTAAAACCTAGAGGTCCAGGTTCGATTCCCAGCAGCCTTGCCCATGTCGCCTTAACAACCATGTTTGTAAACATTCGTTGTGTTTCGGCAGGAGATACGATAAGAATGAGAATAAGTTTATTTTTCAAATAAGTACTAATAATTACAGAGATCTAGTGATCCCCACACTAGGGTATACCTGACCTGTGGGGGTCTTACAACCATGTTAACAATAAAAAAGTACTTTATCGACGACAATCATTTACAAAAATACAACATATATAAACGGGATTTAACGCAAAACTATTTAGTAAAGGCATCCTACGCATACCTTTTATACCCGACTTTTCGACCGAATTGCACCGGCCGTGGTCACGGGCTGACTGCTGTCGCGGTGTATCGCCTCCGTTGGCGTCGAAGAGTCTTCATCCACCGTCACATTATTTAACAAACTACCGTCACACACAACACTAACGGTGTCCCTATTCCGTATACATCTGTCCGTATGCCTTATTCTGATAGTTAGCCGATTGCGAGCTAAAACGAAGTTGCGTTTTTGTAAACACTGGATTCCACGCTGATGATAGTTTGTGACAATCTTCCCGATTGAAATTGTTGGGATGTTTCTTAATTTCAGCAGCAAGCAGGAAGTAGATCAGTGGATTAAACATCTTAACTCCTTTCACCCGAATATGAGGTTCACATATGAGATGGAGGCGAGCAGGTCGTTGTCCTTTCTAGATGTTAAGATAACCGTGAGACCAAACGGATCCGTAACACACTGTGTTTATCAAAAACCCACGCACACGGATAGATACCTACACGCTACCTCACACCACCACCCTCGACACTTGAAATCCGTGATAACGTCACTAAAGAATAGAGCATTTGACCTCTGTGACCCTGAGCATTTAGAGCGTGAGCTGGATAATGTTCAGGAGGTACTAAGGTATAACGGATATCAAGTGAATCGACAACGGAAAGAGCGGACAAAGAGGTACAAGCATCCCGAAGTTAGCAGGCAAGCGGCCTACATGCCTTATGTCAAGGGAGTGACGGACAAGATCGGCCACATATTACGTCAGTACTCAATACCGACAATATACACTCCAGGCATAAAGGTCCACAACATTGTGGGCTCTCCGAAGGATGTTTTGCCACTTCAAACACCAGGCGTATACAAGATAGACTGCAGCTGCGGTAGTTCCTACATAGGCCAGACAAAACGGACGATCCATGAGAGGGTCAAGGAACATATTGCGGCTGTAAAAAACTGCCAGTCTAACAAATCAGCCATGGCAGAACATTTACTTGAAAGAGGCGCAAATCACTGGATTGAATTTCATCGTACGCAAGTCCTCTCCACAGATCGCCACTTTTATTCAAGAGTAGTGCGTGAAGCGATTGAAATTAAGAAACATCCCAACAATTTCAATCGGGAAGATGGTCACAAACTATCATCAGCGTGGAATCCAGTGTTTACAAAAACGCAACTTCGTTTTAGCTCGCAATCGGCTAACTATCAGAATAAGGCTTGTATACGGAATAGGGACACCGTTAGTGTTGTGTGTGACGGTAGTTTGTTAAATAATGTGACGGTGGATGAAGACTCTTCGACGCCAACGGAGGCGATACACCGCGACAGCAGTCAGCCCGTGACCACGGCCGGTGCAATTAGGTCGAAACTTCGGGTATAAAAGGTATGCGTAGGATGCCTTTACTAAATAGTTTTGCGTTAAATCCCGTTTATATTTGTGTGCATAATGGAACGCGAAAGTTTAAAAGTGTATAAAAATACAACAGTTTAATGCTAAGTTAATGCAAGAAATATAAAATAGGTTTTTTTTAATCTTACTTATAATAATGGCTAGCCTAGGACAGAATCTTAAGTAATCCTTCAGTATCATCATAAGATAGACTGAGCAACCAGTTAATTACTTTGCGTTTACAACTTCATCTATTTAGCATCAGAGGCCAACACTTACCCGTAAATGTTTAATACCATTGATGAGTTCATGGGACACGATAGAAATAAATCGATTTACAGTTTTATTTGTAATATTTTAATAAATAAATTATGAAACAGTCGTAATTTGGTAATTAGATTAATATATTTGTAAGCAAATTTTTGATTTTTGTATTTGGATTATATCATTTGTGATACTTATTTAGAATGATAATAATAATGAAATGTATTAATTAATAATTTATGCCTTAAACTTAAACTAAAATGTTTCCATGCTGTGGTTAAGTACGAGTATATAAATATTCATAAGATTTCTTAAGGCGAAATTTTCTTAAATTTCACATTGACTTATGTTTGATTAATTAGAGACAAAATGCGAAACATTTCAATAACAACTACTCCAAAGATGTTGACTTGTTTTTTGCAAATCAAAACTACTTCAAGAATGTAATGAACAAAACGTACTTTCCTGATACATAAATCACTAACATTTACTTATTATATACTTACTAAAAATGTATTGATGGCGATGGCGTTCCTCTTCTTTCTTATTTTTCCTTTTTGTTAATTTTTGCCTACATCAATGTTATTTATATGAAAAAATCGGGATTTGTACCATGTATTGGTTTTGAGTCCCCGATATTTCGGCGCAGTTGCATGCACCATAATCACGGAGTAACTGCAGCTAATGAGGGTGGATGTTAGGAGCAGACGAAACGGTCTACCCTCTTTCTTGTTCGTTTATTGCGCTCGACACCCGTACTACTGTTTTCAACCGCACTGTCAACTCGAACTTGTTCACGACACACATAACGCACAGTATCACTACGAGAAACGCCACCGTTTTGATTCTGGTGCAATAAATGAACAAGAAAGAGGGTAGAAAGTGGGTAATAAGCATAATGATTTTGTAATTCTACACCAAACATTCAAGGTTTGCTTTTTAAAAAAGATATAATTGAGATAACCCTGGCGGAGCTTGATTCTTATATAAGTCCTGATGTGCTGTGCTTTACAGAAACTTTTATTATGAATGGAGAAGAAAAGAATATATTTTTGCATAACTATGTACTAGCTATACACTATGGAAGAAATAAAAAAAGAGGGGGCACATGTATATTGGTAAAAAAAGGGACAATAAACTTAACATTTTCGATGAGCTTCCAGTGAATTTTCATTTTGAATGCTGCTCTATCTCTATTTCATCATATAATATCATAGTTGTTTGCCTATACCGTAGCTCAACCGCTTCAAATAAACGACATTTGGATTTATTCTTAGAAAAGTTTGAACAACTATTGTACATATACCAGCACAAACATCACAAACAAAGAATAATTATTGTTGGGGACATTAATATCAACACTTTACAAAACAACAACATTACTATCAAACTAAAAGGCATATTAAATAATTATAATCTAGAGCAACATATAACCCAACCAACAAGAGGCTTATCATGCATTGACCACATTTTTAGTAATGTAAAAGGCGCAAACAGCACAATCCTCCCTTAGTGATTATCTGACCATGACACTGCACATATACTTAGTTTCCACATCAAAAGAAAACCACAAATAGCTAAACAAATACATACATTTAAGAGAGGTTATTCTGACGAAAATATCAAGTTCAGAACACATCTCTCATGCCTCACTTTTACAGATGTATATAATGAAAGTAATCCAAATGAAGCATTTAATAAATTCCATGACTGGTTCTGTTTACTTTATAAATTATGTTTTCCAGTTTGCAAAGTCACAATAAACACTAACTCTAACCAGCACTGGATCTCTAAGGGTATTAAAAAAAGCTGTGCAACAAGTAGAGCACACCGTCTAAATCACTATAAAAGGAAAACATACAACACAAAAAAGAAATACCAAACATATTCAAAAATAATAAAACGATGCATACTACAGGCAAAAAAACAGTCAAATAATAAATATATATTTAATAATAGTAAAAAAAACACATGTAAAGCTACTTGGAAAATTATACACGAAGAGACGAATACCAAACCGATATGTAACAATTATATTGAAACTATAGACTATAATCAACATAATATAAATAATCCAATAAAAATTGCCAATAAGTTCAATGACCATTTTATGAATATCACAGGTGTCACGCATAAAAAAACAAATAATGACTTGCATGGGAAAACAGGTAATCTGATAAATTCTATTTATCTGACTCCTGTTGATGAGTACTGTGTTAGGAAAACAATTAAGTCCCTCAAAAACACAAACTCTGAAGGGTATGACAACATATGTACAAAAGTTCTGAAGACATCCGGCTCGCCCGGCGTAATACCACCCTCTCACTAATATTCGGCGTGAAATAATGGCACTTGGTGCTGTTGTGTTTTGTCCGACCAGTGAGGGTTCCGGAGGCCCCTTCCCCCCCCCCCCCTTCCCTCCCAATTCCTATTCCTTCCTTAAACCTATTCCTCCCTTAAAGGCCGGCAACGCGTCTGCGATTCCTTTTTTGCGGGTGTCCATGGGCGGCGGTGATTACTCCCCATCAGGTGACCCGCCTGCTCGTTTGCCTCCCTCTTATATAAAAAAAAAAAGACATGTAATGAAGAAATAGCCCCTGTTCTAACGTTTCTTATAAACTTATCAATATCCTCTGGGACCTTTCCAGACAGGCTTAAGTATTCACTAGTCAAACCCTTGCATAAAAAAAAATCAAAAGCAGTAGTTGACAACTACAGACCCATTACACTAATCTCAATCATATCAAAGGTTTATGAAAAAATTGTACTTGAGAAACTGATGGTGTTTTTTGAAAAGTATGGTATACTAAATCAAGACCAATTCGGATTTCAAAAAAAGAAATCCACAACCCATGCCATATTCAACCTAGTGAATGAAATACTAAAGAACATAAATGAAAATATGTACACAACAGCTCTCTTCCTTGACATGTCTAGAGCATTTGATTATTGCTTACATGACACCCTACTAAAAAAGTTGGAAAACAACGGCATTAGGAGGACGGCACTAAATTGGCTAAAAACTTATTTGAGCAATAGGATGCAAGCCGTTGGAGTAGCTAAACTCGATAAAAATAATATAACCCAAAAATATCTATCTGAATTTAAAGAAATCAAGTTTGGGGTGCCTCAGGGGAGTGTCTTGGGCCCATTTTCGTTCCTCACTTATATAAATAGCTTACCAAAACTGACAAAGCACCGCTGTATCTTATTTGCGGATGATGTCTCAATCATAGTGACTACAAGTAAGAAATTGACATTAAATGACCATATTAATGAAATTAACAATACAATCAACTTAGTAATAAACTGGCTTAAAGATATCCTTTTAAGTAAAATTTTAAACACTGAAAAAAGACGACAACCTCAGGCGGGAATCGAACCACTTTGACTAAAAAAACATAAACATCAAGCACTGACAAATTTCGACGGTTGAAAGCCAGACCTCGGTAGCCAAGTGGTTAAGGCAGCCGCCCGGAATGCGGAAGGTGCGTGGTTCGATTCCCGCCTGAGGTTGTCGTCTTTTTTCAGTGTTTAAAATTTTACTTAAGTATATTTAAGCGTTAATAAAACGCTAAAATATAAAACATTAATCTATTTAAACGCAGCTTCATCTTAACCGAATGTTCAAATATTTGTAAAAATATTTCTTTAGGATCTCAGAGGTGAAAACTTCTAAGATTTGATGAAGCAATGTTGACTAAAAAAACATAAACATCAAGCACTGACAAATTTCGACGGTTGAAAGCCAGACCTCGGTAGCCAAGTGGTTAAGGCAGCCGCCCGGAATGCGGAAGGTGCGTGGTTCGATTCCCGCCTGAGGTTGTCGTCTTTTTTCAGTGTTTAAAATTTTACTTAAGTATATTTAAGCGTTAATAAAACGCTAAAATATAAAACATTAATCGATAACCTTTTAATTAATATTAACAAAACTTATTTCATGAATTTTAATAATACACCTTATCAAACGTTAAATGTACATTATCAAGGACTAGGACTACATGGCACAATTATAACTAAGTTTCTGGGTATAGAAATTGATCATAAGTTGGACTGGAAGCAGCAGATCACAAACATATGTTGTAAAATAAATAGATTTACTTTTGCACTATATAAACTCACTAAAGTAGCCTCTCAAAGTGCAGCACTCACAGCATACTTTGCATATATTGAGTCCATCCTCCGTTATGGTTTAATCGTATGGGGCAACAGCACAGATACAAATAAAGCATTTATCGCTCAGAAAAAATGAATTCGGGCAATCTGTGACACTGCACCAGATGAGCCATGTGCACCCTTATTTAAAAGGTTAAAAGTCTTACCTCTGCCATGTCTATACATTTTTGAAATAGCCAAATTTGTCAAACTCAACCAACATTATTTTGAAACAGCAAAGGATATGTATCCCCGAAACACTAGAAATGAGAATAGGTTGGTATCGTCGGCCTTTGTTCCAAAAAGCACTTGTATGCAAAAGAATTGTTTCTGCATGTGCATAAGTATTTTTAATAAATTGCCTGAAACAATTAGAAAACTTATTGTAAAACAATTTCTAGCAGAGTTACCTAAATGGCTTATGGCACACCTATTTTATTCGGTGCAAGATTTTCTTACGCATACACTTAATAAATGTAAGAAGTGTACCTAGATAGCAAGCAAAAATATTTGCTTTTATTTTACTTTTAAGTTAATGACATATTATTTTCTTTTGATGTCCTAAAATACTGTTCACCTTGACCAAACTTGATAAATCACTTGACTTTAATTAATTTATTATTTTATTTCTGTATTTTATAACTAGATTGCCAATAACTTCTGACAACTGTGTAACTTTTCACAATCTTTTCTATTTTCCTCCATGGATGGACTTCCCTTTTTGTTTTTTTTTATGTTTAATGGCGCGCACGATTTATGCTTTAGCCAAGGCAAAAATGGACTGCCATGGTAGAAGTAAAGTTTATAAGCTCCACAGAGTTTAGGTTGCTAAATTGATTTGACATATTTTTGACATTTTATTGATTATGGTTAATTTATAGTATATTAATTTTGTATTTTTATTGTAATACTAATATAATTGGTTTTTGACAATTTGGAGTACCTATTAATTTTGTATTTTGTATGTAATTAGAATAGTCATTGTTATCTAGAAAATAAAAATGTTAAAGTTATTTGCATGCTACATTGTCAGCTGAGAAAGTGAAGAAAAGTAGAATAAGACCAAAAATGTACCTTTCTCAAACGCAAATTAAATATTTCATTTCATTTCACTTCATTTCATAGACGGTTTCGTCTGCTCCTAACATCCACCCGCATTAGCTGCAGTTACTCCGTGATCATGGTGCATGCAACTGCGCCGAAATATCGGGGACTCAAAACCAATAACTCAGACATGGTAAAAATCCCGTTTTTTCATATAAATAATTGTAGTGACCATGAAAGTTTAAAATGTTACATCAATGTTATTCACAATTTTTTTTTTGATTATACACCGTGACATTTTAGTGGTTGTTTTCCCGATTTACCTTTAGTAGTACTATCGAATAATGCGAGTTACTTAGAATAATAACGCTATAGAAAGATAGTCTTCATACAAGCGCTCTGTCAAAAATGAAGCACTAAACCGATTCACACACGCGTGACGTGCGCGCATTGCCGTGATCTGCTGTCTCTTTCCAATTCTATGAATATGAAAGAGACAGCACTGCGGCAGCCGCTGCTACCGATGCTTTAACTTAGAGAATCACACTGCAGTACGTTTATATTTTGACCTAATTAACTACAAGATACTATGAAATACTGAAAGCTTACCTGTGAAAAGTGATGTTATTACACTTCTTTTGTTTTTCAGATGTGTTGTGACACAATTTAACTGCACAAACCGTCATTATTGTAAGGCGAGTTATTTTTTGAAAATAAAAATATTTTTGTTCTCAAGTAATCAAAAAAATAATCATCAACTCGAAAGCGTGAGAATATTACATAGTCCCGCACTATCTAGCTTCTTTTACTTTAAACATTGATTTCGTGCGGCAGGCAGTACCCAAATACGTCACATCTCGTATAGAAACACTCGTTTCTTACGCTTTCGAGTTGATGATAATTTTTTTGATTACATAATTGAGAACAAAAATATTTTTATTTTCAAAAAATAACTTGCATGATTCCTTATTACTACTAAAGGTAAATCGTTCTGCCACGGGAAAACAACCACTAAAATGCCTCTGTGTATAGCTTGTTTCTACCTGTGAAAACTGCAGGCATATTATTCATTTTTATGCTATTATGTGTAATCCATTGCCATTTGTTTTCCATGAATAAAAAAGATGCTTTATAATTGTTTTTACCATCTGTAATGATACCCTATTTAAAAGCAAATAAATATTAAAAAATTGCAATGCATTATAGTAACAGCTTATTAGACTGCCCAATGATCACAAACACGAAACACACTTAGCAGTTGAACCCACGGCCTCACACACCGACACCCGTTTTGCCACTCCACGTGGCAAAGAAAATATACGCTGTGGAGCTCGAGACGTTTTTTTTTAATTTGGTCACCCACACATACCGTGAACTGGCATTGCTAAAGTTGCTCAGTAAGATTGCAAACCGAACCGCTTACCTACTGCGTCATTAAGCTACCCAACGTGTAGCTAACACCATATTCACGTAAAATGTTGTTGTTAACGTAATTGCATAGCTTGAACATTTAGGAATTACGTAATTATAATTTTTTTGTGAATAACCGTGTCGCGAAGCGGTGAAAGAATACTACCACTCCCTCTCTTCCCTTGGGTGTCGTAAAAGGCGACTAACGGACTAAAGACTGCACAAACAACCATCAGCATAGAGCGGCGATGGGCTCACCACCTGTCACGCTGAGCACAACGGCTGTCCCAAATTTAAACACAATAAAGGACATAGTACTCAAAAACAAGATTTTGACACCATGCTTCTAACACAGTAATACCCTACAATATGCAAAGATCCTTGTTCAAAAGGAGGCCGTAGTTTCGGAATTACAAAATACAAAACACAGTAAGGGCACGGACTAACACAAGATTCTCATAACAAAATCACAGTTAGGGACAGCTACCAATATGAAACACAGTAAGTCGCATGACTTACTCACTTACGCTGTGATAATATTTGGGGCAGCCGACATGTGCAGTCGTTATTTGGTGAAAAGTGGACTAACCCTTCGGTCATAAAAGCCATGATCCAACTAGCCCACATTGTGCGAGTGTGGTGGGCTGTGTCTCGATCTCTCATTTTAGTAGAGGATCCGAATATACAACGACCTTCACCAAGCCGGTATCAAATTGAATGTGTTAAAAAATATATTGCGAGTGGGTTGGCTGAAAAATTTCAGTCCAGTATCCCGATTGTGTTAAAACAACGGCTGTGTAGAATCACGAATGTAGTAAACTGCAGTTGTGTGGAACCCATATTGTATGGGAATCGCGAATAGGAAGAATCGCGTTTGTGTAGACGATAGCATAAACCGATTAATTAAATATTTAAAAATATTTTTTTTAAACATTGCACTTGTTTGGATAATATATAAATTATATAGGTACCAATCGAAAGTATGAAGCCTATAGAATATGCAATCGTAAGGTTGACTATTCTTTTCCTGTCATAACATTGGGTAGGCAGGTGTTAACAGGTAAGTCAATATTAGTAATTTGCAACCGTCTGGTCGTCAATAAATAAAATTTATGTTTATATAAAGATAACCTCATAACAAACACACACACACACCAAACTAGTGTAATGTAAAAAAATATATTTTTTTAATAATAAATTAATCATTAAAGGTACTGGACTGAAATTTTTCAGCCAACCCACTCGCGATATATTATTTAACATATTAAATTTGATATAAAATACTTTTCATCCATTAATCTTCTTGGTGAAGGTCGTCCTACACTCGGATCTTAGACTATTTACTAAACAATGAAAATAAGTCCAGCTGTAGGACGTTTAGGCTTATGGTTAATATGTATTTAATATGTAGTTAGTCAGAGACTATGCAATGAGGACCGCAAAAGCAGTCCTCTACCATAGGCCACGTTTCACCAAATGAGGAGCGACGGAACAAAAATAAGCACATTTCGCACTGTAGTTGGACTGTCTGAACCTTTGTATATTATTTATTAACTGACATGATATGATATGACATTAATTAATTTAATTATAATGGAATGTATGTATTAAGTATAGAATTTTCGGAATAATAAAGTAATTAATAATTGTATGAATCATATGTACCTAATCTTATAATTTTGAATAATGTGACTGACAATGTATTAATATGTGAAATGTGATGAGTCTTGTTACTTGAATAAATGATTTTATTATTATTATATATAAAAGTAGTTAAGTACAAAATGTCTAGATTGTGGCAAAATGCAAAAAACTGTTGGTTGTATACCATACTAATGAAGAATTAAAAATAGTAGAAAAAAGTATTGTGAGTGAAGCTCTTCAAAAAATTGCTATTTAAATATTGTATTATCTAGATTTTTTTTAAATGCAGTTAACCAATTTACCTAGATACAACAAAATCGTACTTAACTAATTTTGATCTAACAATTAGCACCTAGTTTTGATAGATAGTATTTTAAAAAGTTTTAATAGAAAAAAAATTTTTTTTTTATTAAAACATTTTATCCGTTATCTATAATAGTATTGTGAATGCAAAATTTCAATAATAAAGATAGTATTTTGTATAGGAATTAACCAGTTTTGTTAAAACAAAATCGTTTATAACCATTTTTTTTCCGTCAGTCGGATTTTTAGGTACTTTTGTATCGAAAATATCGGATATTGTGGGTAAGATTTAAAAAAATTGATGCCTTTATGTGTCATGTCATTTTCTGCCTCTTAAGTACCTAGTTAACTATTTTTGTTCCGTCGCTCCTCAAATCACAACTGCACATGTGCTCAGCGTGATAAGTGGCGAGCCCATCGGCGCCGTTTGTGCAATCTTTAGTCCGTTAGTCGCCCTTTACGACACCCAAGGGAAGGGATGGGTTGTTTGTAATCTATTAAAGTAGTAATTACTGCCGGGCACAGGCCTCCCACGTGGACAATAGCACGTGGGGATATTGGGCCATAACCCACCACGCTGGCCCAATAGTAGTATAAATAGTATTTTATTTATTAATTTATGTATGACCACACAGCGCCCTGTAATTTATTGGTGGCATAACATTTACGTTTCCCGAAATATAATAAATACGTCACGCCATGATTCAATTACGGCGTCAACATTTTCGCAAGTGAAAATTAAACGAAACATAATCTGTGCAGTAATTAATTAACTGCTCATAAATTAATCAAAACGACACGGAAGCGTCTTACCGCAAAATTCGGGAATTGTAATTTATTTTTTCTGGGAATTTCCTAAATGCGATGAGAGTGGGAAGCGTGAGGCCCGATTAACCATTAAGAGGAAACACTACGTTGAAGTGGCATGCTAAATTCTCATACAAAATATAGAAAAACGACGTTTCGTAGTTCCCTGTTTCCTCCTTCAGAACTGGACTAATTTTTATTACTTTTTCAGGATCGGTTGAAGAAAGAGATTTTCTATGTCTGTATGTTTGATTTTTTTTTAAACCAGCCAAATAATGTTTTCTGAAGACGCCTTAAAACGGTGTGATTTTGCTAAATTTTGAAGACTCCTGGTTATTAAATAAATGACTTAATGCAAAAATTCGAACACACAGACATAGAAAATCTCTTTCTTTAACCGATGCTGAAAAAGTGATAAAAATTGGTTCAGATCATAAGGAGGGAACAGGGGACTACGAAATGTCGTTTTTCTGTGTTTTGTATGAGAATTTTGCATGCCACGTCGACGTAGTGTTTCCTCTTAAGAGGTTTTTTATACGAGGAAAAATTACACGTGTACGCTACGAGTACAGGATAATTCAGGGTTATTGGACTTTAGAAGGCACGTGAAGCCCTTGGTCGTTGTTGTCTTAAGATCGTAACTGGCATTGGAGCCAGCGTAGAGGGTTATCATCTATCCGGATTAGTCCGGACATATCCGAAAATTTGTCCGGCACTTTCATTTGTCCGGATTTTTTTTAATATTAGTAAAAACACTACATTTTAAGTAATTAAATAAAATTCAAATAAGTCTTTAATCTTTACTAACTTCTCATTAATCAAAAAACAAAACATAAAAAGTGAGTAAGTAATATTTTCATTTTGTGACAAAAAAGTGCGGACTTTTATCGAATTGTCAGGGCTTTTTGTCAGGACTTTAAAAATTCCTAAATGGTAACCCTAAGCGTGGTGGGTTATGGCGAACATTAACTGGTGTTGTCCAAGCTGTGGGAAGTTATGACGTTTATGCTGATGATTTTCCAAAAATCTTTAAATGCAGTTTTAATTATTTTTGAAAATAAGGGAGTCTTTCCTTTTGGTGGAATTTGCCATCATCAATATTGGGGGTGCTTTTCCTCCAACCACGGTCTTTTTTTTCCACCCTTTATACACCGTGACTGGCTAGACGACGAACGCGTCGTCTAGCCAGTCACGGTGTGAATAGAAGGTGTATAAGAAACCGATACCTGTTCCATTAAAAATGAAAAAAACACCACCTTAACTTTTTACTTTTTTCCTAACTGAAATGGTTTTTCTGCTTATTTACAATTTACTACGCGCGCGAAATTACCTACGCTACACATGCACAGCTTCGCTGCCGCGCGAACAACGCCTCCCTTACTCGTGCGTGTAGTATATGGGAAATGCAGAAAGTTCACTTTTTAAAAATGCGTGTTAACTCGCGTGTTTTAAAATTTGCAATAACCTTTTTTAACTAAAAGGGATGTTGATAAGTTTCTAGTTCACCTCCTTAAACGCGTCCGTCGTCTAACTTGTCACGGTGTATATAAGTTAAAACTAAATATAACGTTTTTAATAATTTATTTTATTTTTTATTATTAATATTTAACTATGACAAATATGTATTACACTGGCATGAACTTTTAGAACTTTAGTAGATAGAGTAAAACTCACATGACACACACACACACACACATACACACACACACACACCCCCACACACCCCCACACACCCCCACACACCCTCACACACACACACACACATTTACCTTTACTATTAGTCAAACTTGTTATATGATGATGATATTGGCCTACGTAGTAAGTATTAATTAAAAAAACGTCATTGTCCGAAATGGATGCTGTTGAAACCTACTATAAAAATATTTAACATTATTGTTTACACAGTTCAAAATCAAACAAAATCCCATAGGTACTTACAGATTAGGATTACAAGTACATTATTGGGGACTTCTTTTGATCTGTACCACAGGACCCCGCCCCGCCCATACCCTAACCGCTCTTCCACATCTATAAATAGGTATCTTTCCAGTTTTTTATATTTATTATAAACATAAATACATATAATCATGATTATTATTCCCAACGATTACTCAAAGACTAGGCACTACCTAAACTTGAGACCTTGCACGTGACCCCTGGGTGGTGCTAAATGAGTGACACTCACTGAGTGGTAGAGCCACGCTGTGTTGCAGCACGCATTGGGCCGGCTCGCCCGGGCTAATACCACCCTCTCACGAATATTCGGCGTGAAATAATGCCACTTGGTGCTGTTGTGTTTCGTCCAGCTAGTGAGGGTTCCGGAGGCCCTTCCCCCCATAATTCCTATTCCTTCCATAAACCTATTCCTTCCTTAAAGGTCAGCAACGCGTCTGCGATTCCTTTGGTTTTGCGGGTGTCCATGGGCGGCGGTGATTACTCTCCATCAGGTGAACCGCCTGCTCGTTTGCCTCCTTCTTTTATAAAAAAGGCTATGAGGACAGCAAAAGCAGCCTTCTACCATAGTTCACTTTTCACCAAATACTTAGTGTGACAGGTGGTGATCCCATCGCCACTCTATGCAGTTGGTTAAACATACATTCAACTGCATAGAGCTGTGCTGATTGCACTGACTGCACATACGTGCAGTCAGTGCAGTCTTTAGTACGTTAGTTGCCTTTTACGACACTCAAGTGAAGAGAGAGGGTGGTAGTATTCTTTCACCACTACGTTACACGGTTAAAAAAATTAAAAACATGCTTATAAAACAGGTAAGTACTTAAACAAACACTAATTAATTAAATTTTTAGGGTAATGTTACTACCATTTAGGAATTTGAAAAGTCCTGACAAAAAGCCTGACATTTCGATAAAAGTCCGGACTTTTTAGTCACAAAATGGAAACATTACTCACTTTTTATATTTTGTTTTTAGATAAATGAGAATTTAATAAAGATTAAATACTTATTTGATAATACCTAAAATGTAGTTTTGTTACTCATATTCCAAATCCGGACAAATTAAAGAGCCTGACAAAGTCCGGACTAGTGGTAATCCGGACGGATGTTAACCATGCAAGTGTGTTTGAGTGAGTGCGTGTGTATTTATGTTTGTGGCATGAATACGTGTCCGGGTGTGGCAGGGGTGTGCGTGTGTGTAGGTACAGTCACGAGCACCAGTATGTAAACACTCCGACTTTTATTCCATTGTCTTAAGAGTTACAATTGTTTACATATTTTTGCTCGTGACTATAAAGATTTGTGTGTACATAAAGATTTTTGAGTAACCAGCTTATTGTGTATGCGGAGAAGAAACGGTCCTGTCTTATCTACTAAAGTATGATTTTTACGTACTTTTCTAGTTTTTGTAGTAATTTCACGTCCACATCGTTGAGTATTCGGTCGAGCGAGCATTTCAGCGCTTCGCGTTAATTAAAGCGGAAGACGGATGTTGGTTCAGTTGTTTCGTGATGAAATTGTTATCAAAAAAATATTACTTATGGTTTTTTTGTAGATGAGGTTTTGGCACTATTAATATTTCTTTAATTTCTAATTATTACTGACTACGTGTACTGTAATTAATCTATCTATCTACATTTAATAAAAATCTTCTTCTTCTTCTCGTCGTGCCATATCCTCAACGGATGTCGGCGACCATCTTCCGGAACTTGTTTCTATCCTGTGCCAGTCTGCAAAGACTGGCAGCGTCATTAATGTTGGACCAGCTCTTGATGTTGTCTAACCAGGTTAGCCTTCTCCTGCCTCTGCCTCTTTTACCGTCGATTCTCCCTTCCAAGATTTTACGGATAATGTTATATTTCTCGTGTCTATAGATATGTCCCAAATAAGATGTTTTCCTTTTCTTTACTGTGTTCAGAAGTTCCAAGTCCTTGTTCATTCTATTCAAAACTTCGATGTTTGTTACTCTATCCTTCCAGGAAATTTTCAACATTCTTCGATATAGCCACATTTCGAATGCACTGATCCTAGCCTCCATGCTCTTACTAATGGTCCATCCTTCGACACCATAGAGAAATATCGACAACACGTAGCATTTGACCATTCGCCATCTTAGCTTTAAGTTAATATCTTTGTTTGTATAAAGTTTCTGCATTTTCACGAACGCACTTCTGGCAATTTCAATTCTGATACGTATTTTTTTTCTGAATCCCATTTTTCATTAAGTGAGCTACCCAAATATTTATAATGTTTTACTTTTTCTACTATGTCACCGTTTATAGTCAGTGAGTTAGGTTCAGTTGCATTCCTACTCACAATCATACATTTGGTCTTTGCTATATTCATTTTCAGGCCGTATTCCTCTACCACAGAGTTGAGGCGATCTAATAGTTGCTGAAGTTCTTCCATTGAGTGAGCAAGAACAACAGTGTCATCAGCATATCTAAGGTTATTAATCACCGTTCCGTTGACTCTGATGCCAGTTTCTACGTCTTCAAAAGCTTTTTGAAATATGGATTCAGAATACAGGTTAAACAACAGCGGTGACAAAATACAACCTTGTCTTACACCTTTTAGGATTTGTAGGTCGCTTGTGCTATATGTCCCTATTTTGATATTGGCTGTTTGGTTCCAGTACAGGTTCCTGATGATTCTTTGATCTTTGCTGTCTACTTCGGTTTTACTGAGTATTTGCATTAATTTACCGTGATTCACATTGTCGAATGCTTTTTCGAAGTCAATAAAGCATGCGTAGACATCTTTGTTGTATTCCAAGCTGTTCTGAATCAGGACCTGTACTGCCACCAAGGCTTCTCTTGTTCCCAATCCACTTCTGAATCCATACTGAGTTTCAGATATATTTTTGTCTATTTTATCGTAAATTCTTTTATGTAAAATTTTTAAATATATTTTTAGAGCATGACTCATCAGGCTTATAAGTCTATGGTCGCCGCATGTTTTTGAATTCGCTTTCTTGGGTAATGGGAAGAATGCGGATTTAAGCCAATCTTCTGGGAGCTGTCCTTTGTCATAAATTTCGTTGTAAAGTCTAACTAAAAATTGCATGCTGTTCTCATTTAATAACTTTAACATTTCTGAATTTATACTATCTGGGCCAACAGCTTTTCCGTCCTTCATAGTATTTATTGCCTTTACTATTTCATCTCTTAGGATTGGAGGACCTTCCAAGTGTTCTTGTATATCCACGTCAACCGTGACCAACTCCGCTCTTTCGTCTCCGAATAACTGTCCAATGTACACTTCCCATGTCTTACACTGTTCCTCCCTATCAGTAACCAATTTGCTTTGAATATTTGTAAGTTTGCCTGTAACTAGTTTTCTATGTGTATTTGTAAATTCTTTGACTTTCTTGTTCAAATTAAAACTATCCCTCTTTTTCTCCAGCATCTCGATTTCATTACAATCCTCGTTCAAACTCTTATCTCTGGATTCTCTGATCTTAGTTCGAATGTGCCTGTCTATCTGAATGTATTTGTCCCTATCTATTTCCTTAAATTGTCTTCTTTGTTCCATAAGGTTAAGTATTTCATCTGTTATCCATTCTAGCTTTGTCTCTCTCTTGTAATAACCCAAGCAATTAATGGCTGTTGTCACAATTGCTTCTTTTAATTGGTCCCATTTAGTTTGGATATTACTACTGTCGGTTTCCATAAATGAACCAATTCTTTGGTTAAGAGTTTGTTCAGTTTCTTGTCTTACGTCAGAATATTTGAGCTTGCTTATATTTATTTTCCTGGTGTTATTTGCTTGCTTTAGAATTTTTAGTTTCAAATTAAATTTTGCAACAAGAGGATTGTGGTCCGAGCCGATATCGGCACCAGGATATGTTTTGACATTGACTATTGAATTTCTATAACGAGCCTGAATCATAATGTAGTCTATTTGGTTTCTAACGATATGCCCAGTTGTATGCTGGGGAGAGGTCTACGTGTATAGTCTTCTAGGCGGATGTTGGTGCCAAGTGTTGGTTATTATCAAGTCTTTTTCCACACAGAACTGTAGTAGCCGGTCTCCCCTCTCATTCCTTGCTCCTAGACCATAGCTGCCAACTGTTTTCCCAACTGCTCCCTTGCTAATTTTCGCATTCATGTCACCAAGTATTACGACTATTTCTTGTGATTTAATACCTTCCAGAACTTCCTCAATCTCTTTATAGAAGACTTCGATGTCTTCCTCCGAGCTTTGTGCAGTTGGTGCATAAACTTGTAATATGTTCAGATAAAATGGTTTGGCATTGAACTGCAGCATTATGCATCTATCAGAGTATGGAACAAAGTTGGTCACGTATTTTGAAAGATTTTTCCTGATTATTATTCCAACACCATAGTGGTGCTTCTTTTCCTCTGCTGGTTTGCCAGAATAGTATATAACTACGTCATTTTTATCTACAATGCCGTTATCTGCCCATTTCACTTCGCTGAGACCTAAGATGTCTAAATTTAGTCTCTTCACTTCTTGGATCGTATTTTCAGTTTTGCTGGGCTTGATAAGGCTTCTTACATTCCACGTTGCTAATTTCAGTTGATAATTCTTCTTTCTTCTTGTTAGACGCATGGCTTCCTTATTCGCATTTTCTTCTCCGGTAGTACACTTCACATCAAGGGACCCGGTATCCTCTTGACGCCGGGCGCTAGCCGGATTGTTCGACATAATCATTTCTTTGGGTTTACTCTTCATATTTGTGGTCAAGTCCGTGATGGTAATCTTAGGTATTGATTATGCAGTAGGGCCTCAAGTCTTTCTGCATTGTTCCTTTTAGAGGTTATTTAGACCCCAAGGCTGACTAGGCCTCTTCTAACCGGTTGCCCGGTCAGGGGTGTGGTTATACCGCCACATGCTCGGTCGCCAGAGCCTCGTCCGTTATCTAGCAGGGAGCACCTCGGAGGCCGATTTGGCCGCCGCCGCCATCCGGCGCGTGCAGGTGAGGTTGACAGTAGGGTCGGTTTAGATGTTGATTACCGTTCACCCCTTACCCCCCTAAATATTTAATAAAAATCAATTGACGAAATGTCTGTACGCGCATCACATTAGAACGGCTGCACCTATTTGGCTAATTCTTTTTTTGTTGTGTTCGTGATTGTTACGATTAGGTTTTTGTGGAAGGAAATGTTTAAAAAAAGTACGGAATAAAAAATCTCCATGTAAAGTGATTGAGTGAGTGACATAGAAGACAGCAAAGAGGAAAAAAATATGTAATGAAAACGGTTGGAAGATTTTTAAAAAGATCTAAAATTATAAAAAAAAAATTGACAAAATTGACAGCTTGACCTGTACCCCAAGCACGAACCATTATGGTACTAGATAAGGTAATCGTAATGGTATTATTTTGTATGAAAACCAAAGCAGCGCCGCTGTGGTCGTTTAGAGAACGTCCGTGCGTACGTTAACGAGAATACGTAAAAGAGTTAATGTATGAAAATCCGTGAAAATCGGAAGCACGAACTCGCTATAGACGGATCGTATCGTTTCATATTCTAGCCATCGTAATGTCTACGTAGTGATTACATCCTTAGGTAAAATGTGATTCGCCTGACAGGGCTGTCGCTACGGTTGTTGTGGAATTTATTTATATTTATTTAATTTATAGTAGGTGATTTCAGACACTGAAAATTATGCCTATGTTATTTAGAAATCGTCCGTTAGTTAGTTATTACTTCTAGGATATATATATTAGATATGTATTATATGATATGTATTAGAGAAAACGAAATCAAAAAATTGGGTTATGTGTAAATTTATTGAATTATGGGCGAAACAGAAGATATGCGTATAATTCATATTTTTACATAGGTACATACATACATATAATCACGACTATTATCCCCGGAGGGTTAGTCAGAGACTAGGCAATGAGGACTGCAGAAGCAGTCCTCTACCATAGTTCACTTTTCACCAAATAGCGACTGCACAATGTGCTGTTGGATGGATGTGCAGTCTTTAGTCCGTTAGCCAGTCGCCTTTGTTCTTGGGTCTCGTCCAAGGGAAGATAGGGAGTGCTGGTATTGTACCCATTAACATATTCATGTTTACATAATAATTTAATTTCTTTGATCTTCTTCTTTGTCGTGTTAATTAATGGAGGATATAATAATATGATAGAGTATTACTTAATAAAATCACTATTTAGTATTTTTTATTGGTGACAGCCAAAATAAAATACTAAGACTGTTGTCTCATTCATGATTCTTTATTGTACTTACACATAATTTTATTAAGTACTTTTAACTGCTAACACAAATGACTGACATACATCTTTTTATAAAATAACTCAATCATTAATCATATAAAACACTCGAAGCTTCAATCATCACAGGGGAATCACTTCTTGCTGGTGCGGAAGATGGTGGTCCTTGGCTGGTGCCAGGAAGGTTCCAATCACCATACACTTTCGCCACTATTCCAATCGGGTTCCCCTGTGCAAATCGCATTGAACTGTTCTCATCGTTGGACTTAAGATAAAATACTAAGTTTAACAATAAAATCACTTGAATTCCACTTGACTGTCTGAAATATTCGTTTGAGAGGTTTTGTTTATGTAGTTGCTAGGATACTTATTACCTACAAAGAGTGGAGGGAAACCTCAGAACAATAACTAAAGCATATTGTTCGGGAAACCTACTTCTACTTGATCTAATTGACATTTTTATTGGAAGTTCAGAAACTATTTAGTTAGTGGGCTCATGCCGAAAAAACAACAAAACACAAATTTATGCCTTAAATATTAAGTTTAGCGGAATATTTTATTGCGGTTAGTATGATAGTGAATAAAAACTCAAGTTTTGAATAAATAACGTCCGTATTAAGTTATTTATTTATTTATTTGTACACCACAATAACCCACATGGATTTATGAACGCACTTTTTCTGTGTGAGGGCACGATAGAAACTTGAGCGATATCGAATAGTAAGCAAACACGGTTACTATGCCATTACGAGAGTTTTTCGTGCTAGGGGTACTTTCGTTTCTTTCATTGTTAAATCTTACTTCATCGTTTTGGTTGATATATAAATAAATTTTAACCAAAAGTTGACACGACATTCATTGATTGTTAGGTGGTACGAAGTTCGCCGGGGCAGCTAGTTAGACATAATAAAAACAATATTTAGAAATTAATAAAAAGGTAATAAAAAATAATTTAAAAATATACAGGGTATAAAAGAGACCCATAACGAAGCCGAGAGCCACGCACTCAGTCTATGATTACAATTTTTTTTCTGAACTGGACCATGTATGGTTACGAAGATATCAAATGTCAACGTTACAATATTTTCTTTCGTTTTTTGATACGTAAGATTACTTTTAATCACGGACCTGAAAAAAGACGGACGTAATATCACTCTAAAAAGATTTGAAGTACACTCACACAAATACACCAGGTCCGACAACCCGCCGCCATTTTACCCCGCGTGACAGCGCGCAATCACGCACACACCTGAACCTGACTAAACGAGCGGCCATTAAGCATGCTTCACTCATGATGTATCCGACGTTACGTCCGTCTTTTTTTTAGGTCCGTGATTTTAATATGATAGTTTCTAAACTTTATTCATCAGAAACCATTCACTTGGCCATCACTCGACTCGTTCACACTTCACACGCGTTGAACAGTCTGTACGCGCATTACATTGCGTGCTGCAGAAAACAGCTGTTCCACAATATCTAAAATAAAAGTGGTTTCCCAGCAATTATTTTTGCTCTATTTTACTTGTTTTGATGTACATTATGCGTATATCTCTGCTTCGTTATGAGTCTTTTCACATCCTGTATTACATTACTTACATGTACTTTTATAAATAACTAGCGGCCGCTCGCGGTTTCACCCGCGTGGTTCCCGTTCCCGCGGGAATTTGGGATAAAAAGTATTATATGTGTTAATCCAGGTTATAAAATCTGTATGCCGAATTTCATCGAAATCCATTCAGTAGTTTTTACGTGAAAGAGTTACAAACATCCATCCATACTTACAAACTTAGATACACGGTAAAAGGAAGCGATACAATCAATCAATTAAAACATAAGAGGAATGATATGATATGATGAGGGAGGGATAGGGATGTATTTCGTGTCTGCTTGCTCTGCTCTGGATGTATGTGTAGTCTTTAGTCCGTTAGTCGCCTTTTACGACACCCAAAGGATCAGATGGGTGGGTAGTATTCTTTTAGTAAAGAGTCGCCACCACACAGTTCATTTAAATAAAACCTTTTTTTAGATCTAATAAATATTTATTATGATCGTTGCATTAATGGTTTATTCATTGACTTCCAACCACAGGATTTACCTAGCTTAGGAGGGAGGACAAATTATGCAACCCTTTTTCAAACAAGAAGTCCGATACGTTTATTGCGATAGTAGTAATAATGTTTTATCCACTTACTTACAAACTGCGGGATCTACTTAAAAGACACAGGACTAACAATGTTATACCTTTTTTGAATAAGCCTTCAACATTTATTGCGATTACTTTTACTTCATGCAAAGTTTACATAAAGTTATGTACCTGGGTCTGCTGCGACATAAAAATAACAAAACAAACTAACAAAACATGCTTGCTGAAAATGTTAGCAAAACATTGCAGTCTCCTGCGACTTTCAAACACGAACAATTAAAACTTCTAACAATTTCTACTCCACTATTTCCGGCAACAACACAATGTATCCAAAATCACTCGAACTCAGGGCGCTCGCGTATTACTTACCTAATAAATCGATTAAAAACAATGTATTGTCTTTATTCCAATTCATATTCAATAAAATTTTCGTAATAATTAGTTTATTGCTCATAACAATCTGTATACCTACACAATGACACTGACATAACACCATGACAACCTCAACGTTCTTTAAGCAAAGATGTTAATGAAAAATAACCAAAAAATGGAATAAAAATATATATTGTAGTGTTAATGCCGCTAACTCACCAATTTATCAAGCTTGGATAAAAGCCCCCTCCCGCAATGTATGCACATGCAAAAGGAGCGATGGATGCTAAATAAGGCAAGCAAACCGAAACCCGACACGTGTTTCGCCCCTCCACGGGGCATCCTCAGGAGATGTTGACTGGTCGAGAGCTGAGAGCTGAGCGCCGACTGAAAAATAATCCCGCCGCAGGCGAACGCGGGGATGTTTTCCGTCCATGATAACATTTTTGCTTGTTTTTGCTAACAAAACATTTTAGGCTACGCCCATATTTTTTTTTTAGAAGTTTGGTGTTAGTTGTTAAGCTGTGTCTCCTGCGACACTGTTTTGTATTTTCTAACACCTACATCAAACATCTAACAAAATATGGGCGTGGCCTAACAGTTTTGTTAGTTCAAACCAGCGATATGGTTCAAACAAGCAAACGTCATGTTATCTCAGGCGGACGGAAAACATCCCCGTGTTCGCCTGCGGGGGGAGGGGTAATTTAATTTCATCGTAGCTTGCGTTGCGTTGCGAACATTGAGGTTAAGGTTATGCATTTCGTATTTATATCCTGATTTCCTGTGTATATTTCTGTTTTATTTACTTATAGGTAGTGTATTGTGTGTGTTAATAAGAATTGAAATAAAGACGTAAAAATTAAAAGTACGTCGCTATAGATAGGGTCGAACGCGAAATTGGTTTCTTTTTCTTGCTGTAAGTATGTAAAATAACTTCATAAACATTGGGTACGTCTTTTTCGTGCGAAGTCATTTTGTCGTGTAGGTAGCTAGGTTGATGTTTGTTAGATGTTCGTGTGTAAAAGTCGCAGGAAACTGCAATGTCAACATGTTTTGATAACATGTTTTGTTAGTTTGTTTTGTTATTTTTAGGTGCAGGACACACAAAACACGCAGCAGACCCGGTATGGAGTCGCAAAATTATTACTCATAATAACGGTAGAAGTTTAGTATACACCTCAGATCATTGATCTGAGGTATACACCCTATTATGACGTGGGGTCGCAAAATTATTACTAGAGATGGGCCGAATGTGGTTTGAACCGAATACGAACTTCGGCCGAACATTCAGTAAAAAAAAATTCGCCCGAATTTCGGCCGAAGTTCGATTCTTTTCACAGCGCTTTCTCTATTACAACTACAACACGTTCTAACTAGTTTACGCGCTGCCTTCAATTCCTGGCATTGCATCCCGCCCGCAACCCGCGACAAATGCCCTCGTCTCTCATCCCGGCCGACGGGTCATTAGCAAATACGTTATCCACGCGACAATTGCGTTATTGTTTACATTATTATCTACGTGATTTTAATGAATTAACGAGGTAAAGTAATAGATATATTTTTGTGTTGCAAATACAATGAGTGTTTTTTTTTTTTTATAAAAGAGGGAGGCAAACGAGCAGGCGTGTCACCTGATGGAAAGTAATCACCGCCGCCCATGGACACCCGCAAAACCAGAGGAATCGTAGATGCGTTGCCGGCCTTTAAGGGAGGAATAGGTTTAAGGAAGGAATAGGAATTGGGAGGGGGGGAAGGGGCCTCCGGAACCCTCACTGGTCGGACGAAACACAACAGCACCAAGTGCCGTTATTTCACGCCGAATATTCGTGAGAGGGTGGTATTAGCCCGGGCGAGCCGGCCCAATGCGTGCTGCAACACAGCGTGGCTCTACCACTCAGTGAGTGTCACTCATTTAGCACCACCCAGGGATCACGTGTAGGGTGTCAAGGGTAAACCTACGGACGCGAGCAACGTTAACCCCCAAAGAAATGATCAAGTGTTATTTCAATATTTTCTTGTACCGAAAGTTCGGCATTTGAACCGGATGTCGGCCGAATGCCGAAGTTTGGTTCAAGCTGCCGAAATTCGGTTAAACCGTATGTGAAACGAATTTCGGCCCATCCCTAATTATTACTTATAATAACGGTAGGAATTTGAATGAATCACTCCAATTACGAATCATAATAGTTGCGATGATCTATAGATCATACCCCATTTGTGGTGTACCCATTTGCCCCTCTCAACCAAGACAACCAATATTGTTCCTAATTAATTAAGGTTAAGTGGTAAGGGTAAGGCGATGTAGGTCGTGGGTGTTTTTCTTCTAAATACAGGTTATTACGTACTAATTAAGATGATGTGTCATTAAGGGGATCCTGCACGAAATTGTGAAAATTTACGAGTTTTTAAGTTACTTGTACTATGCGCTGAATTAGTTAAATACATTAAAGAACTTACGTAAGCTTTTTAGTAATTTTTCTTCGACAACTTTATTAATTTTATGCATGCAACAATAATTCTTACATGAACATATTATTTGTATTGATATTCCGCAGGTCACCCCATCTTAAAAAAGTAAATTTTAACTTTTAACACAAGCGCGTGATGGTTTTGTACATTTCGCAGAATAAAAACATTACTCTAATCAAATTACTAGGTCTGAAACTTCAAAGCAGAATTGTTCTAATTTTAAATATCAATACGATTGATTTTGCTTTGAAGTTCATTAAGAGACTTATGTCAGCCCTGCACCTTCTCAAGTGTTAGTCTTTGATAACGAAGCTATACATTTTCTTCACCATACGTTCAATTACCACCGGAGTAGTTCACAGCATATCTTAAGTTTGTATCTTTGGGTAAATACTTTCACTTTTTGAAACTTCTTCTTGTATTTTTGTCTACCTTATAGTATAGACTTTTATAGAAGTTGCTAAGCTTTGTAAACAGAGCTTTATAGAAGTTGCTACTCCCCGCCGCGCCGTCGTCGCGTCGTTCGCTTCGTAAGTCTATAAGGGGCGGTATGAGCAGAACAAGCAAGATATAGGGCTCGATTTGGTTCTGATCGGTTGGTTCCATCAAATTGTAACTTATTTAGATTTATTTTTATTATCATACAATTCTATTTATGAGTTCATAAATAGAATTGTATGATGTTCAATATTTTCATATATATTAATTAAATTTTAGGTTACTTTAATTATTTTACTGTTTAGAAACAAATAATTTGTCGCGTAACAAAGTGAAATCCGCATTCGCCATTACCATTACAGCATTACCTATTATGTATTAATCTGAATACGATTTACGATTAACATAATAATAATCATTTAACAATAAGAAAATCAATCATTTTGTTAGTATTTCGAAATATTAATAACGACTGAGTGATCGTTTTGTGAATTACGAATACGAGGAATCGCTGAGAATCTGTTACGAATTTGAATGGAGAAATGTTTTAGTAGAATTGTTTAATGTACCTACTTAGTTCTTTCTTATGTGTCTTTCTTTTGAGTTTCACTCTGAGCAGCGTTAAGAGAAAGACAATAGAAATTATAAATATTCATATCATAATATTTATATTATATACATACACCGAGGCATTTTAGTAGTTGTTTTCCCGTGGCAGAACGATTTACCTATAATAGTACTATCAAATCATGCAAGTTATTTTTGCCAAAAATGACAAAAAAAATTTCGACCTCCCATACAAAACGGTCCGATCAGCTGACGACATTAGTATGGAAGGTCGACATTTTTTTGTATGATTCGATAGTACTACTAAAGGTAATTAAAATTAAAAAAAAATAATAAGTACAATTTATTTATTTGTCACTTCACAAATTCAACAACTTAACAAATGGCTAATACAATGCAGTAACTTGAGTCCTAAATTTGTGAAGGACTGGAGCCTGAAATGGGTTTAAAAAAAACCGGTTACACAGGTCTCCAGCCGCCTCCAGCAGAAAGGATTAAACTTAATTATAAATTGTAGCTGGAAGCTTCGTTTTATGAGCACGAGTGATTTAACGATGACAGGAATGTTGTTGCAAACGTATACAAGTAACAAGTAAGTAGGTAATATTAAAAACAAAAAAAGTTTATATAAAAAACACTAAATTCGAGTTAAAGAGCATACCTATTTGGAGTGTTGGATTGATTATGATAGCGAGTCAGTAGATGTATGTATGTAAATAATACATGGTTTGTGTGTGCGTAGCGTGTGTGTGTGTGGCGTGCTAGAGGACGTGGATGTGAGTGTAAATCGTTCTGCCGCGGACCCAGAAAACGGGTTGTTGTACACTCGCCACAACGCTGTATAAGCATTAGCATTTATATTTAGCAAATGAATGGAGCTGTGTCGTGCCGGCTCATTTACAGAAGCTACCAAGCACGTATTATTCCCTTGGGTGTCGTGAAAGGCGACTAATGGACTAAAGTTATACATTCAACAACGTAGGGTGGCGATGGGTTTACCAGTTCACCACCTAGCACGCTGAGTACTTACATGTGCAGTTGACAAAATTTGGTGAAACGTGGACTGCTTCTGCGGTCCTCATTACCTAGTCTCTGACTAACCCTTTGGGGATAATAGTCGGGAGTATATATAAGTAGGTACTTACTAAATGAATTAGAAAAGATAAAAATGGTCTAATTAATGTACGAAGTATATACATACATACTTAAAATCACGACTATTATCCCCGAGGGGTTAGTCAGAGATTAGGCAATGAGGACAGCAAAAGCAGTCCCCTACCATAGTCCACTTTTCAACAAATAGCGACTGCACATGTGCTCAGTGTGAAGTAAAAGTCAAAATACATTTATTCAATAAACTCATTAATAAGTACTCTGAATCGTCCAAATCTTTTTTAACCTACCACCCATTCAGGACGTCATTTTTTAACTGTGGCAAGGAACGGGCGGAAGAAACCACAGCGCACAGAAGCAACGACATCAATTACAAAAAATATATATATATATATATATATATTATATTATTACCACGTCACAAAATACAAAATATGAATTTGAATGTAAATATGGTGCTCTATATAAATTAATTATAGACAATTAGAAATAGCTGTTGGAGTACTCGGAGCATTTCAGACCCAAGCTGTTATGTCTTCTGTATAATCTGACACTTTATAAAAAGCTTTTATTTGATTTTGATTTTAAATTTATCAATATCTAATTTCTGAATATCATTTGGTACTTTGTTGTATAATCGTACACACAGACCCTTAAAAGAATTATTTATTTTATGAAGCGTAGTATAAGGTACTGCTAATTTGTTCTTACTTCTAGTGTTTAATTTGTGAATATTACTGTTTTTTGAAAACATTTCAATATTTTTATGAACATACATCAGATTTTCATAAATCTATTGTGATGCAACTGTCATTATACTTATATCCTTAAATCTCTCTCTGAGAGAGTCACCAGCCTGTAAGGTTATATATTGCTCGAAGAGCCCTCTTCTGCAGCACAAAGATAATTTGAATGTTGGCAGCATTTCCCCACAGTCAAATGCCGTAAGACATTACACTACGAAAGTAACTGAAATAAACTAATCTAGCTGTATCAACGTCAGTTAACTGACGGATCTTCATTACTGCATAAGCCGCATAGCTAAGTCTATTCGACAATTTGGCTATGTGGGCCCCACTGAAGCTTGGCATCCAACGTGATGCCTAGAAACACAGTTGTGTCCACAGGATGCACATTCTTATCTTTAATTTGTACACTAGTTAATACCTGCTTAACATTAGGCAATACAAACCTTACACATTTGGTTTTTCTCTCGTTTAATAGCAAGTTATTAACACTACAAGTGACAGGTGTTTATCCCATCGCCGCTTTATGCTGTTAGATAGATATGCAGTCTTTAGTCCGTTAATCGCCTTTTACGACACCCAAGGGAAGAGAAGGGGTGGTAGTATTCTTTCACCGCCACGCGTCACGGTTATGTACAGTCTCACGCCGAAAATGCGGTATAAAATCTCGCATCCATCTCTACACGCTAGCTCACTCAATTGAGTTCAAACAAAATAGTTTGTAATCGCACCCTCGCACCTACACTTAACATAACATAACGCTTATGTAAATCTATGAAGAGCGTAGCGTCTATTGTTTATTTGAACACAACACATAACACATAGTAACGTACAACACATCATCCGACGCGGTATTTGCTGTGTGCTAAGTACTCATCTGTATTATTCATTAACTGATTTGATTGAATAGCCTATGAAATATGACTGAGTTTGTGACATGAGTGTGTGGAAGATCTTAGTTAAATTACCTACCACAGCTAAATCACTTGAACGTTGAACACGTTGTTGGTTTGTTTGTATTATAGTTATAGATCTATTGTTGTTTTAGAACTGTGTACGCTCTATATAGTGATATTCAAATTACTCATGTCTCATTGTGTGAAGTTTGAATCTGTGTTACAGTGCGTAAATTAGTAATGTGATGTTAAGTTTGAGTAGACTGTAGTTATAAAAACTGTAGCGACGTTTATAAACTATTTATAGATAACATTATTTTTTTATTAACCGTGACGCGTAGCGGTGAAAGAATACTACCACCCCCTCTCTTCCCTTGGGTGTCGTAAAAGGCGACTAACGGACTAAAGACTGCACATACATCCAACAGCGTAGAGCGGTGATGGACTCACCACCTGTCACGCTGAGAACATGTGTAGTCGCTATTTGGTGAAAAGTGGACTATTATGGCAGAGGACTGCATTTGCGGTCCTCATTGTTTCTGACTAACCCTTCGGGGATAATAGTCGTGATTATATGTATGTACTTATTTAAATAAAATAATCGGTCCCAAAGTAAAAAATATACAGACATCCAAAATAACTTCATTAATAGAAAACATGTTTAACACACACGAAATAATTGAGCGAACATTATCTCCTACAAAGTAAGCTGACATTATATTGTATCTAGACCAATGGTTTATATAAAACAAGAAGCAGATAATGTTATAAACACGCGCGAAGTGAAGACTCAATATAGGACGTCTTGTATGTAACTCTATGCACAAGAAACATTAAAATTATAGCTATTTCTTTTATTTGCGTGCTATTTCATATCTTTTGTTTTACTTATCAATGAAACTTGTCAGTGTGTGCAGCTCTCGAGACACATTTAAAACGCAAATTACTATGAACGTAACATATCTACATATAGTTTATAATATCATTGATCTAGACCCTTTCTTGTGCTATACCATAAACTTAAATAAGCACCACATTAAATCCTCGTGTGTAAGGACTTTTTTAAAATAATTAGTTGCGGGTAATTTCTAGCTGAATTCAGCCACCTCACAGTCTAGTGGATAATATTCTTCAGCTGGTTCAGTTGAACTCAGAAGTAGATAAACACTTTTCAAACATATCGTCCCAACTCTGCGTCCATACATAGTGGTTGCATCACCGCGTATCGTTCCGAGGGAGTTGGTGTGACGTACTATAAGTGTTACACTACTTTTGAAAACAGGCGTAATGCCATTATTATCAATCTTGTTGCGGATTCTCTTTTGTGGTTCCTTCCGGTAATTAATTTTTCAAGTTGTCGTACATAGTACCCTAAGCTTACATATTATATAACATAGATAATATTATATTTTGTTACACTGCGTTCTATATCTTATCAATAAATGTGAAGAAGTATATTTTAGAAGTACATGGAATACTAAAAAGTTAGTTCGACGTCCTATCTGCATGTTTTTAGTCTACTATAAAAACAACACAATAATATTAAAAAATAAAACAAGAATTATATAAACATAATGTAGAAAACAAGAGTTTTATAATAGTCTACAGATTTTATTCTATTTATCACAATTAACGCTCTAAAACAGAGAAAAAGGAAAATCAAAAGGTTGTTAAAAAAAATCTTAGGTTTGCATGCTTTAATTCTATTTACGAATGTAATACTATGTAATAGTATAAACAATACAGAAGAGTTTTATTCAGATCAATCTATTTAATTTGTCTTAAACAGCTTTTGTTAAAGACTGATTTTATATTAACACAATTACAATGACAGTCCTAAAAATACATTAAACAGAAAAAGAAAAATCATTCAAGTCAATTAGCTTTTTCCTGTACAAATAAATTATACATTCAAATCGCTGCTACATCATTGCATTGAAATTACTGGCAAAATTAGCTATGTAAATAACTGTACAGCAAGTATTTGGAAAGGTTCGTTCCACTTCGCTCCTTAGGGTAGAGTTGTGTATATGTATATAACATTACCGGAAGGGACTGCCTAAGTAAATTATTGAGTAGCGAAATATTTGGAAAGAAATATGGAGGGAGCTGCGTCCGATGTTTTATTTTTGGGAAAGCTGTAATTTTTGCTTGTTTTAGAGAATTAAGAGAATCAAATAGAATTACATACAGTCCCCACTGCTGGATAAAGCCATCATCATTGAAATCCAGCCATCAATACAATTTATGTGTATTGGCATAATTACGGAACAGAAAACATGTTTTACGTTTTATCTAGAAAATATATAGTGACTAATATTGCTACATTTAGCATCTATGATAAAGAAGAAGACGAAAACTTCTGTTCTGTGTAGATATCCCGTCGATTGTTTGACTTTAAAAACGATTTTACACTCAATTTTAAAATTGAGTGTAAAATCGTTTTTAAAGTCTCGTTTTTTTATATGTAAGTTTGTATAGAACTTTTTCTAACGCAGCCAATACAAAAGTGTCCTCTAAAAAGAGACGTCGAGTCCATCGAATCTCACGTTCCATTTCACGCGGCCAATCGAAATGTATAGCTGATAAATAATTCCGTTGACGCTGTCTCAATTTGCGGGAGCGAAATGGAACGTAGCTATACGGGAACTGAGCGCAGAGGCGATGGTGCAAACTTGAATTAAGTTTAATAATTAGAAAGTCCCACACAGAAGCCCAATGATTAAAACACAATTAGTTACCTTCGATCCAGCCCTGCTTTCCGTGACATGAACGGTGACAAGGTGAACAAAATGACCATCATCATCAGCCGAAGACGTCCACTGTTGGACAAAGCCTTCCCTGAAATCAGCTATGCGATTCTCTAAGAGACACATAGACTTCTTTTTTTTTATTTTTTTTTATTCGGCAACGGGTAAGCGCTTTGCCTTCATCTCACCTGCTGGTAAGTGACAATAAGGCCGAAGGTGGAAACGCGCTTCACCCGGAATCCTCAACCACTGAGGAACTGGCTATCTTATCTCAAACTGTCGGAACACAACAATGCTATAAACATCGTTGTTATGGCGACACACTTAGATAAGATGGTGGTAGCTAGCCAGGCGGACTTAACAGCCCTACCACCAACCAAACCAAGCACACAAAGATGTACCCCCCGCTGGGAATCGAACCCGAAACCTCTGGGTCTGAAACCGGTGGCTTAGCCACTAGACCACAGAGGCGGTTAAGACGCTGCGCGCATGGCTGTAATCTGCTGTCTCTTTCTAATTCTATGAATATGAAGTAGACAGAGTCAATACTCAGCGCTGCAGCAGCGCTGACTGAGTGCTGCCAGTTGTCGTGACACCAAACACAATAGAAATTCAATTGCTATCAACCTCTAAGAGTCTTGACAGAGGGGATATGGATCTCCACCACGACCGGTCTTGTGCTGCTCACATCCAGCGACAAATTCAGACGGACACTACTTTATTTTCAGCCTATAAACATACATACTCTACGCTGTTGGATGTATTTGCACTCTGCACATACATCCAATAGCGTAGAGCAGCGGTGGGCTCACTCCCTGTCACGCTGAGCACGCTCTACACATGTGCAGTCGCAATTTGGTGAAAAGGGGAATAAGGCAGAGGACTGCTTTTGCGGTATTCATTGCCTAGTCTCAGACTAACCCTTCGGGGATAATAGCAGGAGGGTGTCACTCCGCAGTTTAGGTACGTTCGGCCTGCCTGGGAGGCGCGCCGCTTATGCGTATGACAGTAAAGGTTGCCGCTCGCGACGCACGCTCCACGTCGCGCGTTTAACTCGTAATCCCTGCGCGCGCGCGTAAACCCTACGCTCTGTGACGTCATGACGTCAAATCGATATCGAGTCAGCGTTGCATAACGGAATTTGAACGCTCGGGTCACACGATAAGTTTCAATTTCGCGCGAAAGTCGTTAGAGAGTGAACCTTCTGTACGGCAGTACTATTTGTTATTCTGTGATAATAGTCGTGATTATATTGTAGGCTATAAACGTCTCACTGCTGAGCATAGACTTTCATACATAGACAACAGCGGGGGAGAATGGGACATAAGAGATTATTATGGCCTATTTTCGTTGGTAGGTTATAAATAACGACTGCCATCTTACGACAACAACCGGAATCAACGTCCTAACGTGCTCTTCTCAAGATGTTTCACCTGTTTAGTGACCCGGCATTGCGAGAGTTGTTTAATGGACAGGATAGTAACCTGAACGCCTAAGCGACTGCGACATTGAGCTCCTAGTCCTATTCGCAAACATTGCTTTACCATATCTGATGGCAGTTTACCACTGTGCATTTTCGGCGAAACTTTCTACCCAGAACTTATATTCCAAAAAGTCTTCTGTTTTATGTTTTTGGAAGTGGTCACCGTAGCATGGGTATGTACGCTTACAACATCAGTTGTTACGCTTTTTTACCAACCCTGTAAAAAAGATGTCTTGCAGATCCCGAAAGGTCAAAGGTTCGACTCCAACCTGCGGAAAGGCGGCTTTTCAAATGCGTACTTATGTTTTTTTTATCGTAACAGATTAATTTTCTTTTCTGATTCTACCTTCCTTTAATATTTAGGGTTATGCCCTCAAGTAATTTTCGCAAAGAAGAAAATAACATAACACAACTATGTAGAAAAAAAAACAACTAAAGCCAACCACCGTACCTCCATACATTCCGCGGAATCTCCAAATATAAATCTGTTCGGCGGATAACATAATATTATTCTGCTTATAAAACATCCCTTTATCCCCGGCGCGCCTCGAGAAGTGTTTTATCTCATTCTGCGCAATGTCCTTCCATTTATTTTGATGTTCAGTGCGTCGGGATGTGAGCCGCAATGGATGCTTATACGCCGTGATTTTTTATCAAAAGCTATGATTTTCTTTGTTTCTTAGAGTTTGTTTCGTTGTTTCATGAATAATTAATTTAGAAAGTCCAGAAGAATAACGTCATATCTGCAATACAACTATCTTGCAGATATGACGTTATTCTTCCGGACCGTCGTCGTGTCGATTTATGCTTACTACACATTAGAACGTAACCAAAGCACGCAGAAAGCCTATTAAACGCAAACATAAAGTACTTATTTACCTACTTTTAGATTTGTACATACATACAAACGTACATATAATCACGATTATTATCCCGAAGGGTTAGTCAGAGACTAGGCAAAGAGGACAGCAAAAGCAGTCCTCTACCATAGTCCACTTTTCACCAGTTAGCGACTGCACATGTGCACAGCGTGACTGGCGGTGAGCCCATCGCCGCTCCATAGAGCGGTTGTTTTATTCATTTATCTCTAATGTCTATCGACACTAAAAACACATGGATGCGCTAGAACTACATAATATTATGTCAAAAATAGACTATGATAGTAGTTTTTGCATAAACTGTGGTCTTTTTGTCTACAAACCTTAACATGACAACTGAAAATGATTTGTCGTCTCTCGTCCGCGACATATCTCGCGTTGCGCATGCTAGGCCTACTGGTAGTAGAAATAATACTTTTATTACTTAGAGCTTCGATCAACAATACCAACTAGAAAACGCGTCACGTACAAAATCAAAGCTAAATTCTGTCCACGTGAATAAAAACTTTTTCAAAGCAATAAATTACTCTTGCCACTTAAAAAATGCGTCAATAACATTTAGTGGTGAAATCAACCTTAAGGGGCAACAAATAAAGTACTTTTTCCTGTTATTGCCTTGCAAGAAAATAAACGCTCACTTCTCACGTGCGCGTTTATTTACCGAGACACATTTTTAGCGCCGACCTGACATCTAGTTCTATTGTTGATCGAAGACTTAGAGGGAGAAAAAGTAAAGCCTCCAGAGTTTCTTGCAAGCTTCTTCTCAGTCGAAGGCTCTCCCAAAATCCGAACTGGCGGTAGATTATTTAGGCAGGCAGATTAGGTAGGTAGTTAAGTTAGTTGATAGATTTAACTACTGTTAGTTAACTTTTTTTATATACATATTTTTTGACGTCAATATGTGTACCTGTAAAGGTTTACATTGAATAAAGCATTAGACTTTGACTTTAGTAAATAAAAAACCGTATGCTATTTACCAAGGACTGTGGTCTCTATTAATTATTTGACATCAAGTTAAATCTGAAAATGTGTATGTTTGCCTAACTAACACTACACATGACCCAATTTCCATTAACACAAATCTTTTTGCAACATGTGTATTGTTAAAATTCATTTTAGGCGAATAATGTAACAGTATGCTGTTGAATAATAATAATAATACTTTCCTTCTACCACACCAATTATCTAGCCCAAGAGAAGCTTCCTTATGAAACTCGTTAAATGGTTACTAGACAACGGATAAACATACTTAAAATACTTAATACTTACTTATATCTTACATAGAAAACACCCAAACCCGAGACAATTTAGAAAAACAATAATTTCTAAATTGACCCGACCCGGGATCGAACCCGGGACCTCAGAGATGGCGACACCATGAAAACCGGTGTACAAACCACTCGACCAAGGAGGTCGTCAGAATGTATGTGCAGTGTTTAGTCCGTTAGTTGCCTTTTACGACACCAAAGGGAAGAGAGGGGGTGGTAGTATTCTTTCACCGCTATGCGACACGGTTAATTGTTTTAGAATTATCTTTGCAGTTTTGTATGGAACAGCTGTTATTTTCGCACTTTCAGAGTTGCTCCCATACAAATTAATTGTTCTTTGCACCTTATAAGATGGTTCAGTTGCGAGATTAAATAACTATTACACAAACACCCTGTATATGCATTACCCAACATAGAAACATTATTAAATTATACTCGCTGCATTAGTCTGCATTACAAATACATCGGACTTTATTCGTCTAAAATGAATTTCCGCTGCCTTAGTATGAATTACAAATACATCGGACATTATTCGTCCTAAATAAATTTTAACGCATCTTGCAAAAGCTCACATTTAGATTTGTGTTTATGGAAATTGGGTCAATGTGTTGTGTTAGGCAAACCGGCAAACTTCTGACAGTACTGACAGCTTTTGGATGCACTGGTAAAGTTTTTGTTGAACCTTTAATTTCGTTTGGGTGCAGTGGGAACCGATGTATGAACTATAAGCCAACAATGGGCCTTTGGGTGCATGGGAACGAGCCAGGCAAACATACACAATTTCAGATTTAACTTGACGTCAAATAAATAATAGAGACCACAGTCCTTGGTTCATACTTGGCATACCTACGGGTTTTTTTAAAAGTCAAAGTCAAATGCTTTAATCAATAGTAAACCTTTACAGGTACTTCAAAAAGTATGTACCTAGATATAAAAATAAGTTAACTTAAGGTAGTTAAATCTTATCAACTAACTTAACTACCTACCTACCTAATCTGCCTGCCTAACTAATCTACCGCCAGTTCGGATTTTGGGAGAGCCTTTGACTGAGAAGAAGCTGGCAAGAAACTCTGGGGGCCTTACTTTTTCTCCCTCTAAGTAACAAAAGTTATTATTTCTACAACCAGTAAATCGTGTTGCGCTACACTAGCATGCGGAAAACGAGATATGTCGCGGACGAGAGACGACAAATCATTTTCAATGTTTTATATTTTAGCGTTTTTTTATTAACGCTTAAATATACTTAAGTAAAATTTAAAACACTGAAAAAAGACGACAACCTCAGGCTCTGGTTAAGGCAGCCGCCCGAAATGCGGAAGGTGCGTGGTTTGATTCCCGTCTGAGGTTGTCGTCTTTTTTTTTCAGTGTTTAAAATTTTAAATCATTTTCAGTTGTCGTGTTAAGGTTTGTAGACAAAAAGCCCACAGTTTATGCAAAAACTACTATTAAGGCTATATTTGACATATTAGGTTAGAGTTCTAAGCGCATCCATGTGTCTTTAGTGTCGATAGACATCCTCTATCCTACTAATATTATAAACGCGAAAGTTTGTAAGTATGGATGGATGTTTGTTACTCTTTCACGTACAAACTACTGAATAGATTTGGACGAAATTCGGCATACACATAGTTTATAATCTGGATTAACACATAGAATACTTTTTATCCCGATATTCTCATGGGAACGGGAACCAAGGGGGTGAAACCGCGAGCGGCCGCTAGTTATAAATGAATAAAACACGAGAAAACGGGTCGAGAAGAGTTCTCGTGTTGCGCGTGCTAGGCCGGCTGTAAACACTTGGCCGTCATCTTACCTAATTTTTCTAAAAAAGCTTATACAGGGCCAGATAAATGGTGTGAGGGTAGAAAAAATTAAAATTTATATTTATTTATTTAATGCAGACCGCGGAAGCAGTGCTCTGTTTCAGTCTAAGTACGAGTAAGTACGTTACACCAAATAAATAGTGCACGTGCTCAGTGGATAAGTGATGAGCCCATCGCCGCGGCGATCACCTATCCAGTCTTTAGTCCGTTAGTCGCCTTTTACGACACCCAAGGGATGGGTTACGTTGGTATTATTAATAATGAGCCGCCTCGCTTTCACACAGCTCGGTTTTATTATTTAATAACTTATTTTAACACTGACGATTTCAAACAACAAAGAAGAGATCTACTTACTTTCAAAACCCCTAAAGGCACTTTTTCACAAACGAATATAATACATGTTTAAATTTTAATACAAAACCGCTTATAGCATCGTTTGCTACGACAACAATAACGCCCATTAGCGACATACCTACTATTCTAAAGTTACGTGTTGTAATAAAGCTCTGTTATTGGCCAACTTTATTTTAGTGGATTTTGATAGTGACAGACTGGTGTTTTATTGGGTTTTGATAGAAATGTCACTTTTCCTAATGGCTTTTAAACGTGATTAGTGGGATTTTTTAAGGAATCATTAGTGGGTCATGGAAGGAATTCATTGTGTTTTGTATGTCTGGCATTAAAATAATTAAAATAAATAATTTCTGGCAAATTTTGGTTAATATTTGTTTTAGGGGGTTCTGAAAGTAGACGTGGAGGTATTGTACTTATAGTTTTATGCATTTTATTTTAACCATTCATGGCCATTCCATTTAAAGCATGTTTAAGCTGATCACCGTTTTGGGACCCAATCCTGTTTTAAACATCTGTTATAGTAGCTTGACATTCTCGATCGCAACCCCTTACTAGTTACCATTACACGATACGAAACGCTCGGTATCTTCATAAAGATGTTAAAACCTCATCATGTTCTTTGATATTTTAATAACTCACTTTTATAGTTTTAATACGATCGCAAATTGGCTGGAAAATAAGTTGTCCCTTGATGGGAAACTTTTGTAAAACCTGTGGTTTAATAATTTATTTTTAAAGCTTGGTTCTCGCAGCATGTAGTGATTTTTTTTTCTCTTTATTCAGGAACAAACAGTTACTTACAATTTATAATTGTATACTTAAATTAATATCAAAATAAACCTACAGTTCCCTAAAATAACATTCAACAGTAGCAAACAAAATGAAAACCGAAAATATCATAATTAACATTAAAACCAAATTGAATTAAACAGAAAGATAAAAAATAAACAAGCAACAATACAACAAGCACACACATGCACACCAATCTGCCGAGCCACAACACCAAGCCCTACAGAGGTCAGATCAGAGGCAATGCGTTGCGACCGGGAACAGACGCACTCACGCGACTCAGCAAAAAAAAAAACTATAATAAATAGTGCTGTGTATCTGTAAACTAAAGTACCTACAGCATTCCAACCCTGAATTACAAACATGTGTGGCAATTGAATGATGGTAAGTGAATCACTAAAAATGCAACGTGATTTCCAACAAAAGGTATAGCAAGTGATTAAGTAATGTAACTTTATCGATAAAGCAATCAATGTATAGCTCGAGTTTGTGATCAACCCTAGAGTTAGAAGGTAACGAAACGTTAATAAAATGACTAATAAAACGTTTGGCCAAATTCGAAATTTTTCTTATTTTCGGTTTTTCTCACAAACTTTCAAGTAAGTACAAGTTTTTATAAAACAATAAGTAAATTTTTGTAAATACAGAGATTTAAATAGTTTGTAGGAAACATTCCAAACTAATGTTTATTTAGCTGAGTTAGGTATATGATAAAAGTCAAAAAATTAAAAGTAAAAACCTTTTTAAAAAATAAGCTTTTATTAAAATTAAAAAAATAAACTTTTACTTTAAAACTTTTACAAATTATAACTTTATAACGTCATTACACAATTTATATGTTAAAAAACATTTTTACATATTTGTAACACCACAAAAACGGTCCAGCCTTAGACGAATCAAACTCGACGCGGTTATGTCGCTTAATTACCTACTGAGTTCCTATGGCCACCTTCCAGCTCCATTAATAGACCCTGGTTACCAACTAGCACCAAAGTCCTCTCCAAATGAAACCAACGAGCCCATACTCCATCATCAGACGCTGCTTACCATTGAAAGACAAACTACTCGTCAAGACGATTTAAACGAGCCCACACTCGATAAGGTTGTATTGTTTCATTGCGAAGTTCCTATGGCCACCTTCCAGCTCCATCATCAGATCAGCACCATGTCATCATAATATTGAAATGTCACGCGATTTACACAATGTATGCAAAATTTCAGTTCAATCGGTAACCGGGAAATGGGTGAAATATTGATTGCAAAACTCCAGGACATACATACATGTGAGGTTAAATAAAAGCTTTTAAAAATAAATCAAAAGTTACTATAAATAAACATTGAAAAGTTAAAATTGCAATAACTTGCTAATTAAACGTTTTTTTATATTTTGTACAAACTTAGCATGCCAAGTTTTATTAATATAGACTCGTTTATTTAAAAAAAATAATGGACAAGGAAGTTTGTATAGGAAACCGAAATCCACACAAATTATGTCAAATTCATTTTTTGTTGGCAAAACATCAAATAAAAATAATTTGATTAAAAATTTGCAAGACCGCGCCAACTAGCAAATTGGTTCTTCGGTTATATAACTGTTGAATTGATGTTATTAAACAACTACAACGTTGTGTAACCGTTATTCCTACAACGATTTAGTCCCGTAACTAAATGGTCCACTAAATAAGTTGAGTAAACGTTTCTACGACTACTTTATATAACGTCGTATAATGGTACAAAAATATAGGTTAAGTAAACGTTTTTACGACTGTTTTATACAACGTCGTATAGTGGTGCCTGTGTATAGGTTAGGTAGACGTTTTTACGACTGATTTATACAGCGTCGTATAGTGGTGCCTGTGTATAGGTTAGGTAGACGTTTTTACGACTGATTTATACAACGTCGTATAGTGGTGCCTGTGTATAGGTTAAGTAGACGTTTTTACGACTGATTCATACAACGTCGAATAGTGGTACCTGTGTATAGATTAGGTAGACGTTTTTACGACTGATTCATACAACGTCGAATAGTGGTGTTAGAGTATAGGTTACGTGAACGTTTTTACGACTGCTTTATTATATCGTCGTATTATGAAGCCAGGTTGTAGGTCGGATAAATAAAAAAAATATGACACCATGTATAAAGGTTTTATTTATAATAAAGGTTATCTGTTCATGTTTATTATCTCACGGAACTCTAAAATAATTTATCATGGCCGACCATCTTGGTCGCATGAAACCGCATTATACGACCTTTTTTATCTATAATTGATGTATAGAAGTCGTTTCTTAACTTAGACAAAATGGCTGCTATTTTAGTATGTAAACAAATTTTAAGCAATAATCTACAATAATTTAATTTCAAGAAATTCGAAGGGGGCGTATAAAAATTCACAACAACACACCTATATTTCACCACAAAACTAAACGTCCCATAAGAACTAGGTGCACTGGACACATTTATCCTTACACTCTGTAAGTGTATAATATTGTTAAAGTAAATGTAAAAACAAATAAGTAAATTATAACTTATAAACCGTTTAAATTTTGTATTTGATAACTCGCACTTTTCCAGCAAACATCACAGGAACGAATGAATGGAATGAACTTCAGTTCATTCCATTGTGTACAATAAAAGTCGATGTTAAACACTTAACCGACATTACAGTCATCTTCTAATGTCTATGCAATTGTTATAGGACTTCAGTGGTTCGATAACAGTCGGTCGAAAACTTTTATGTAACATTTAAAAGTTCTTGACTGACGTTTATTTAACTTTTAAATAACAATATTGTCACTTAATATGGGCCTATTTCGTTGTATAAACGTCTACGACACGTTTATATGACCCACTTTATAGAACCAAAAGGAAATTTAAAACGTTTTCTCAACTATTATGCAACGATAATTTGTTACTTGGGGCAAGACCGCAAGACCATAATACCCATGAATTATTGCAAGTAGCAATAACTCGACTCAATGATATCTTCGCCCAGCAATGGAACAGTACCTAGGCTAATTACTTTACTTTCAATTCTGTTAACTCCCAGTAAAAGTTAAGAGTTAATTGCCGAAACAGCGGAAGGGCCAAACGGTTTCGTCAGCAATTTGTATCTTAACTCTCGGAAGTTGGGAATCATTTGTTTGTGTTTCTCTCAATAGCTTGACGTGGCGTTAAGTTACTCCAATTATCCATGAATTATGGATGAAGTGCTGACTGGACGGCCGCGAAGGGACGCTTGCTTGGGAATCGCAAAATCAACTAAGTAAGTACCTACCTAAGGTGCAACTCTAGCTAATCATACCTACTTCATTGTTCTGTGTCGGAACACATAATAATATACACACTTCCCGGGCAACTCTGAAAATAAGCGTTGCAGTTTTTTATTTTGGAAGTTGCAACATTATGCTGAGACTTACTTAATTAAGACCTTTTTGTAGTTTTGTTTTAGAAATGAAGTCAAAATAGGTTACGTTTAATAAATAGATACTTCTTTATAAAAAATGTATACATTTTCAATAGGTACTTAGTAACAACAGTTTATATTCTAGCATGCTGGCAACACCTTGTAATAGTAGTATCTAGATGATATCTGTTATTTTATTTTTTTTGTAATTTACTGCTACCTGGTTGTGTTACAAATAAAATAAATAAATAAGTGGTTTGAGTTTGAACATCTTTGATTACATATTACGTACCAAACACCCTGTATAAGGATACTGAAGCCACCTCTGTATTGATAGCACAATGATATCAGTTCTATGAACCCATCTTAAGCTAATTCGCTTGTAACAAGTTAATTTCAATAGTTCAGGATATACGGGAATTGAACCACAATCATACGCATTCAACACCTGCGGCTATCGAACGAGAAGCCTCAGTGATTCCAATTTAAGAGACCTATTACATCTCGACTGTGAATAGTGCGTAGCGGCCTCGCTTTTTGTAAATTTTGCTTAAATTTTTAATTAAACCAAAAATTGCAGAGAAAGATTTTTATAAAGTGCGCGAAGGCACTTTTTTGAGCTTATCGATTGAACTACTGTTGTTCTAAACAAGTGAAATAAAAAAAAAATATAATGTTATCTCTTATTAGTCGAATAGTGCTCAGCGGCTTCGGAAGTTTTAGAAATCATTGATTATAAATAGGAAAAAAATCTTATTCTAAACCAAAAAACTTCGAAAATCGTTATAAGTTAACTGTGAATATCTCCTATCCACGATAATATTATTGAGCAAAATTTATACCAGAGTAATTGTTACTTCATGAGGAATAAAGATTTTATAATGAATTTATTATCCTATGTCGATTAAAACGATAAATACAACTGCAAAATTACACAATGCGATGCGCCTGCCGTACGAATTCAACTTATGCTCACAGTGCACAAATTTATTATCCTATTTCGATAAAAACGAAAAATACAACTGTAAAAATCACATTCGAGGTGTAATAGGCCTCTTAAATAAAGCAAAAATACTGTGTCGTAGCAAATAGTAAGCTTTATCTCTGCCTAGCCTTCGGTGAAGCCGGCGCGATGTGTGCATGTATGGAATAATACGAGTGTACGAGTTTCATAACGAAGCTTCTCTTGGGCTAGATAATTGGTGTGAGTGTAGGAAAGATAAAGTTTATTTTTTTATTTTTTATTTTAATAAATAAACGTCTTTACACGTCATTTTAAAACATTTATAATTTTAATAACCATGCATGTCGCGTAGCGGTGAAAGAATACTTACTACCATCCCCTCTCTTTGTCGTCTCTCGTGTCGTAAAAGGCGACTAACGGACTAAAGACTGCACATACTTCCAACAGCATAGAGCAGTGATGGGCTCACCACATGCCACGCTGAGCACATGTGCAGTCACTATTTGGTGAAAAGTGGACTATGGTAGAGAACTGCTTTTGCTGTCCTCATTGCCTAGTCTCTGACTAACCCTTCGGGGATAATAGGCGTGATATGTATGTATGTTTTTTTTTTATAAAATAAGGAGGCAAACGAGCAGGCGTGTCACCTGATGGAGAGTAATCACCGCCGCCCATGGACACCCGCAAAACCAGAGGAGTTGCAGATGCGTTGCTGACCTTAATCGATTATCGATGTTAAAATATTGTGTGTTAAATAAACGTCTTTACACGTCATTTTAACAAGCAAATAAATAAATATCTCCGTTCGATTCGCTGCACGCATAATAAATCCGATTCTCTTTTTCTCACAACACATTTCAAATCTTAAATATTGCATTCATTCGAAAGAGCTTTTCACAGAGTTCTTGCTGAAATTGCGCTGTATTGAGTTTCGATGCCAAGTCGCCGAGGCGGGGCGAATCATTCAATAAAGTTACTCAACATTTTGAGCGCAGCAAATTTTTATGACTACATTTTATAGATAGTGAAATGTTGTTGTAATACCTAAATAATAGTCCACCCAGAAATCTATAATAAGTAATGACTATGTAGGAATGGGTTTACGTCGGTAGTTAATGGAGCTTTGGGGTTTGAACCAAGATTTGACCTGACCCGCGTTTGACCCTAGCATCACTATCCGTTTGGCCTCTATTAGTATTTTCTAGACCTGTCGAAATTTTTCAACGCTGCTTTGTTATTTATAATTATACCATAGCTGTTGTAATCCCTAATAAAGAAAATGAAATAAAAATAAATAAATATACTAGCCCGCGCGCGAATTTGTCCAAGCTAACTTAGAAACACTGTCATACTTCAAACACCTTTTTGTACAAAATATATACAAATTATACCAAAAAAACCATCGGTTTTCATGGATTTTTCTTTAAGTGAAAACCGTGAAAAATCTATTGCGTTGTTTAGAAGGAAAAGCCAGAGCCTCAGACACAGGCAAACGTCGACTTTACTTTATAATAATTACAAGCGGCCGCTCGCGGTTTCACCCGCATGGTTCCGTTCCCGTGGGAATATCGGGATAAAAATTATTCTATGTGTTAATCCAGGTTATAAACTATCTGTATGCCAAATTTCACCTAAATCAATTCAGTAGTTTTTACGTGAAAGAGTAACACAACTTTGGGGGTTAAGTTACTCGCGTCCGTAGGTTTACCCTTGAGACCCTACACGTGACCCCTGGGTGGTGCTAAATGAGTGACACTAACTGAGTGGTAGAGCTACGCTGCGTTGCAGCACGCATTGGGTCGGCTCACCCAGCGTAATACCACCCCCTCACGAATTTTCGGCGTGAAACAATGGCACTCTGTGCTGTTGTGTTTCGTCCGGCGAGTGAGGGTTCTGGAGACCCCTCCCCCCCCTCCCCTCACAATTGATATGGCAGCGAACTCTAATTTAGATTTACCCCAGGGGTGTACCGACACATCCAGTGTAGTAGAACCCCCTCCGTCCTCGCTCAGGCTGCCCTACGTAGGTATTCTGGGGAGGGCAAAAGTCCGCACGTGTCAAGGCATGTTACAGGCAGGAGAAAAGCAAGACATTTGGCAAGCGTAGGAGGGGCCTACGCTTTGCGTGGACTCCTGCAACGTCAGGGGAATCCACTCTAACTTGAGCGCCGTCCATTACCACCTCGAGACGGCGAAACCGGCCTTGCTCTTCCTCACCGAGACGCAGATATCCCCCCCTCCTGACATCTCCTACTTGCGCTACCCGGGATACAACCTGGAACATGCATTTGTACCACGAGCCGGTGTTTGTGCCTATGTCAGGGAGGATATGTGCGTCCGTCGCCTTGGCAATCTTGAAGATAGGGACCTTTCCATCTTATGGCTACACGTCGACTGCGGACGCCATCCTCGCATCTACGCGTGCCTGTATAGGTCCCACAGCGGTAATATCGGAACTGACCAACTTATCGAGACCGTCCAAGCGGCGACGGACTCCCTTCTCCAACGGATCCCCTCGGCCGAGATTGTGCTATTGGGAGACTTCAATGCCCATCACGTCGAATGGCTTGGTTCACGCACAACTGACCACGCGGGTAGAGCCGTTCATGACTTCGCTTTAGCCTACAGTCTGTCCCAATTGGTAACAGAGCCAACACGGGTTCCAGATGTGGAGGGCCATGCACCTTCTTTATTGGACCTTCTGCTGACCTCGCACCCAGACGGCTATCAAGTTTCTGTTGATGCACCACTAGGCTCATCAGACCACTGTCTGATTCGCAGCACTGTGCCTCTCACAGAAACTTCAAAACCGCAACCAGCGGCTAGCCGTCGAGTCTGGCATTATAGGTCAGCGGACTGGGATGGGATGCGAAGTTTCTTTGCGTCCTACCCGTGGTGGCGAGTTTGCTTCTCGCTGGATGATCCTGATGTCGCCGCTGACTCTGTTGTTGATGTGATACTGCAGGGAATGGAACTTTTCATTCCAAATCTGTGGTTCCCATTGGCGGCAAGTCCCAACCATGGTTTGGTCGTTGCTGCAAAATGGCGTCTCGCCAAAAGCGACAACATTACCAAGCCTGGGCTAATGCGGTGTCATCAAAAGATCCAAACACCAGTGCGCTCAGAAGGAAGTACAACTTTGCCGCCAGATCCTTTAAGAAGGACATTGCCAAGGCGAAGTCATCATTCATAGGTAGAATTGGCGAGAGACTAGTGCGCCTTCCTTCGGGGACGCGTGCGTTCTAGTCTCTCGCCAAAGCTACCTTAGGGAATTTTTGTCAGCCGTCCCTACCACCATTGCACAAGACCGATGACTGCCTGGCCTATACTGCAAAGGAGAAAGCCGATCTCTTGGGCTCTCTTTTCGCTTCAAACTCGACCATGGACGATGGGGAAAACTCTCCACCAACCATACCGCATTGCGCTTGTACAATGCCAAACGTTCAGTTCCTGTAAAGGTCAGTTCGTAAGGCTCTTTTTTCCCTTGATATCCACAAGGCGAGTGGGCTTGATGCAGTTCCACCCATTGTGCTTCGGACGTGTGCTCCTGAATTGGCACCAGTTCTAACGCACCTTTTCCGGCTCTCTTACACTACTGGCGTCGTCCCGAGCTCTTGGAAGACAGCCCTTGTCCACCCGATTCCAAAAAAAGGCGATCGCTCAGATCCGTCCAACTACAGGCCAATAGCTATTACCTCTTTACTCTCCAAAGTAATGGAGTCCATTACAAACCGCCGGCTCTTAAGGTACCTAGAAGAGAACCAGCTACTAAGTGATCGCCAGTATGGTTTTCGTCGCGGTCGTTCGGCTGGTGATCTTTTAGTGTATCTTACTCACCGATGAGCGGAGGCGGTCGAGAGTAGAGGGGAGGCACTGGCATTTAGCTTGGACGTAGCAAAAGCCTTCGACAGGGTATGGCACAGGGCTCTTCTCTCTAAACTTCCATCATACGGGCTTCCTGAGAAATTGTGTTCATGGGTTGCTTTCTTACTGGGCGTAGCATCAGAGTCGCAGTCGATGGTTCGTGCTCCGACATGAAGCCCGTTAATGCTGGAGTCCCACAGGGGTGTGTGTTGTCCCCTACTCTGTTTCTTCTGCATATCAATGACATGCTGCATAACAACAGCATTCATTGCTATGCAGACGACAGTACTGGGGATACGCTCTACACCGGGCGAGCTAATATTTCTCTGGAAAGCGTCATCGAGAGCCGGAATAAACTTGTAACTGACACCGAGAACATGTTAAGTCATGTCTCGGATTGGGGCCGACATAACCTAGTCCGCTTTAACCCATCCAAAACACAAGTTTGCGCATTTACCGCGAAAAAACATCCCTTCGTCGTACCTCTGAACTTTGAGGGAGCTCCCCTTGATACCAATCCGACTATTGGAATCCTTGGCGTCGATATTTCGAGTGACGTTTAGTTTCGTGGTCATTTGGAAGGTAAAGCTAAATTAGCTTCGAAAAAGCTGGGTGTGCTTAATAGAGCGGGTCAGTATTTCACGCCGGCCCACCGTTTACAACTGTATAAAGCACAGGTCAGGCCGCATATGGAATACTGCTCCCATCTCTGGGCTGGAGCACCCCAATACCAACTCCTTCCATTTGACCGCATTCTACGCAGAGCTCCTCGAGTTGTCGACGACGTAGTTATTTCAGGACGGCTCGATCCACTGGATCTTCGGAGAGACGTCGCGTCTCTCTGTATATTGTACCGTATATATCATGGGGAGTGTTCTGAGGAATTGTTCGGCTTGATCCCTGCCGCTGATTTCCTTCACCGCACTACACGCAATCGACTGTCATTCCATCCACATCACCTTGTTGGATGGCGGTCTACTACTGTGCGTTTTTCAAGAAATTTCTTGCCTCGAACTACAGTGTTGTGGAACCAGCTCTCGGCGGCGGTATTTCCGGACCGTTACGACTTAGGGATCTTCAAGAAACGAGCCTATTCCTTCCTTAAAGGCCGGCAACGCGCCTGCGATTCCTCTGGTTTTGCGGGAGTCCATGGGCGGCGGTGATTACTTTCCATCAGGTGACCCGCTTGCTCGTTTGCCTCCTTCTGCTATAAAAAAAAAAAACAAACATCCATCCATACTTACAAACTTTCGCGTTTATAATATTAGTAGGATTATTATGTGAAGATTGTTAAATCAAACTTTCAATTTGGCATCTTAGAAGATCGGAATGAAATATTTATACAAATATTTTAAAGTTTCAATTAAGATTACTTATTTACTACTATTTATCTATATTCGTAATTTTTGATTCACTTACGCTAAAATATGTACGGTCACCCGCGACGGTGACGTCGCTTTACTACTTTGCAGCGATTTTCGTATGAAGCGCACCGACCGCCAGAGTACGTGTCCGTACCAAATAAACGACGCGGTATACAAGGGATTTTGACCTTTAGACTGGTAAAGCGACGGAGTCCGCCATTGTACATAAAGGTAGTAAAAATTTAACAAATAACGATTAATTAAGGTAACAATCCCACGTCTTTCGCGTACTACTTTGTAGCTACGTTTTGTATTCTCCATCAGCTTACATCAACCTGCTATTAGTCTGCACAATAACCGACTGAACTAAACCAAACTGAACCCCGAAGCGCAAAGCGCTAACACAGTTATTGTTCTAAGCGATTACACAAAAATTGCAGCGCTGTAAATCACACGCGAAATGAAGGGTCACCAGGAGCTAAGCGCTCTCATGCTCGGCATAAATAAAGCGGCGCCATTTCTTTCCAGCCCCGCAAAATTGTGTTCACAAAGAGGGTGAAATTGTTTAGGAAACTGTTTTGTGTTTATTCTCAAGATGTATTACATGCTGTGTAGTGGCGAATTAATATTAGGTAAAACAATACTAGCAACCCTTCTAGCAATCTCTTCTAGGTGGCATGCCTTCAAAGAGTTTTAATTTTTATTTCTATTTATTTTTCTTTTTATTCCGTTTTAAATTCTTGGGTGCTTCTCACCAACGTTATCTTCGCTCCAGCAATAACCTGGTACTCCAAACTCCTTCTCATAGCTCTGCACTGCCTTTTGACGTCAGAGACGCTAGCACAGGAGCACTTTTTCAAATTTGTTTAGAAGTCTTAAACTGACAAATATATCACTTAGATTTATTTATACATGTTATATTATTATTAGAGTATATGTATGTGTATTGTTATTTAAATTATTTTTGTGTATAATTTATGAATGTAAATTTATGGTTTAAAAATTATATTTTTTAAATTTAATCAAGTAGTCTCTAGATGTCACCGCCTAAAAAAAAACCTGTACATCTTATCTGGTTGACTGGTAGAGAATGCCTTATGGCATTAAGTCCGCCATTTGCTGTACTGTAGGCAATAAAATCTAAATAAATAAAAGAGGTGATAACATCGCTGAAGATAGAAGAACGCTATGGCCAAGACTGGCACAAGAAAGAGGCTGTTGGAGAAAATGGAGGATTGTTTCGCCCTTACACCAAACAATTAAATTAATTAACTAAGCATAACAGTGTCGCGTAGCGGTAAAAGAATACTATTAGTATTCTCTCCTTCTCTTCCCTTGGGTGTCGTAAAAGGCGACTAACGGACTAAAGACTGCACATACTTGTAACAGCATAGAGCGGCGATGGGCTCACTACTTGTCACGATGAGCAAACGGGAATACAGTTACTAGGTATGACATAAAATACAACATCGTCATAAATACAACCATCGATCTCAATGTTTGTCGTGAACTGTCCAATTGAAGTCACCTCATCATATCCTAAATCAGTTGGGACCGCTGGTCGCTCCCGAGATTTCCATTACGCGAGCCCCAGTGGCCGACTCCCTGATGCGGAGCCCCTCTATTCCAAGCTCCGCTCACTTAACTTTTATGGGGAAGTCCTTGTCGACACACTCTCGGTGGTTGCCCCTTTTAAAAAGGACGAGGCGATCGAATAGGTTTTATCGACGGAGGCCATGTGCAGTCGCTATTTGATGAAAACTATGGTAGAGGAGTGCTTCTGCTGTCCTCATTGCCTAGTCTCTGACTAACCCTTCGGGGATAATAGTCGGGATTATATGTTATGTAATATAACATTAAAACCTGCTGTGTGCTTTCGGCTCATTATACATCCAACAGCATAGAGCTGCGATGTGCTCACCTCTCATCACGCTGTGCAGTCGTTAATTGTGAATCCGAGGATTGCGGCACTGCACTATTTTTGCGGTCCTCATTCTAAATATATATATATATATATAAATATATAGTCTCTGAATAACCCTTTGGGGATATTAGTCGTTTAGTGGATGTACTAGGTATTATGTAGATATGTATTGTTTTCTGAGGATTAGGCGAGCACTACACATTGAAAGGAAACACTTTTTTACGGATTAACTCGCGTTTAATTTACTCCTAGGGAGAGTCCCTGTGACGACGGACCCTGTAAAGGGTTCGAAACGTCAGGATAATTTAAAAAAACTATATAAATAGTAAATTAAACGCAAGTTAATCCGTAAAAATGGTTTCATTTCAAGATATGTATAGTGTTAAATGGTTTTGGTTAAAAAAGGCTATAGGACTATTTCGTCCTGTAGGTAAATCGACACGATCGCATGATGACCCATAAAAAACTAACTACTTGTCTGCTACGGTACTGCTAATAACTATTACTTTTTTATGTGACTCGTCATAGAGACCACACTCTGCCTGATGGTAAACAGCCGATGCAGTCCAAAATAATGAGAGAATGACGATGATGATAATGAAATGACGCTCCCCACCGTGAAAGCACGGTAACAAGCGCATCTATTCATAACGGCCGGTATAAATGCCGTTTCACGCCCCGCTTAAAAGACCCGGGACTATAAGGAGCTGTGAAACACATGCGCCGGCAAAGAATTCCAAATCCGAATTGTCTTAACTTAATAACTAATAATAATTAACTTTTCTACACTCACACCAATTAGAGAAGCTTCGTTATGAAACTCGCTAAATGGCTACTAGACAACGGATAAACATACTTAAATACATACTTATTATTCATAGAAAACACCCAGACCCGAGACAGTTTAGAAAAACAATAATTTCTCATCGGTTTCGATCGGGTCAATACCCGATCGAAACCGATGAAAACCGGTGTGCAAACCACTCGACCAAGGAGGTCGTTCAATAGTTAAGTTTATTATTATGGTCTTACAGAGGAACGACTTGTCAATTTTCTTAAATATGAGTGCTAATAGTCTGTACAGTACCCCAAGCACGAACCATTATGGTACTAGTTATCGTAATCGTATTACTTTGTATGAAAAAGGTTTAGTAACTTTATGTTTTTCATACAAAATAATACGATCACGATTACCATAACTAGTACCATAATGGTTCGTGCTTGGGGTACTGTACTTATGATGGTGGTTCCTAAAATCAGCACGTGTAGTCCGGGAGAGCAAAGGAGAGGGCGGGATTAGATCAAAAAGTTACTATTACATTTCTCTCTAATCTTGAGAATTTCGATGGCGCTGCGGCTAACTCGTTCGGTTTCCGATTATGTCATTTAACTTTCTCCGGGTCGCAGGATGGGTGACCAAATTAATAACATCTCGAGCTTCCCTCACAGTCGGAATTAATAAGTGGTGCCATTTCTCTGCAGCCCCGAAAATTGTGCTTACCGAAGGGGTGGAATTTTTCGGGAAACTGTTTTGTGTTTATTCTCGAGTAGCATGACACATTTGCAAACTCTACCGATGCTAGCGATATTGGCATTTATTTATAAAGTAAGACATTTGCAAACTCTACCGATGCTAGCGATATTGGCATTTATTTATAAAGTAAGACATTTGCAAACTCTACCGATGCTAGCGATATTGGCATTTATTTATAAAGTAAGACATTTGCAAACTCTACCGATGCTAGCGATATTGGCATTTATTTATAAAGTAAGACATTTGCAAACTCTACCGATGCTAGCGATATTGGCATTTATTTATAAAGTAAGACATTTGCAAACTCTACCGATGCTAGCGATATTGGCATTTATTTATAAAGTAAGACATTTGCAAACTCTATACCGATGCTAGCGATATTGGCATTTATTTATAAAGTAAGACATTTGCAAACTCTACCGATGCTAGCGATATTGGCATTTATTTATAAAGTAAGATTTCTTTGAGAGGTCATTAAGAGGTTATTAAGAGGTCTATTACATTTCGACTGTGATTTTTGCTAAAATGGCTAATTTTGGCGCTCTTGATCTCAAAAACAAAAAAACCATTAACAGTTTTGACTTATTGAATAGTATAGAATAGTTGTTTTTGTAAATTTTGCTTAACTTTTTAATTAAACCCAAAATTGCAAAGAGAGATTTTCATAAAATGCGCGAAGGCACTTTTTTGAGCTCCTAGATTGAACTACTGTTCTAAACAAATAAAATTTAAAAAAATAGAATGTTAAGTATCTCTTCTATAGTCGTATAGTGCTTAGCGGCCTTGGAATAATTGTCCTATTGTTCGTAGCAGCCGCGGAATTTTTAGATATCCTTGATTTTATATAGAAAAAAATCTTATTTTTAACCAAAAATCATCGAAAATCGCTTTAAGTTAACTGTAAATTTCTCCTACCTACGATAATATTATTAAGCAAAATTTATACCAGAATAATTGTTACTTCATGAGGAATAAAAATTAGCCTATTTTGATAAAAACGATAAATACAACTGCAAAATTACTACAAAATGCAAAAATGGGCATTTTACGCAAAAATCACATTTGAGATGTAATAGGCCTAACATAAGATGTCTATTACACTTTTATGAGATAAGATAAAATAGATATTAAGTACATGGTAACAACACAACAACAAAAACTTTTGAACACCTTACAACCAACACTTTTAAACTTAATCGCACCAACCAACTGAGTTACCCAAACTGGGAAATAAACCCAGTACCAAGCTTTGTGACCTCTGTACCAACCACAAGACGGATTCGGTAAAAAAAATCCTCTCAAGATAAGTGAATAAAATCTTTGGATTTTTTCTTATAAGTAAGCAAGGGCTGCCTCAAAATGAAAATGAAATAATGAAAAAGAAAAAAATGAAATAACATAAGATGTCTATTACACTTTTATGAGATAAGATAAAATAGATATTAAGTACATGGTAACAACACAACAACAAAAACTTTTGAACACCTTACAACCAACACTTTTAAACTTAATCGCACCAACCAACTGAGTTACCCAAACTGGGAAATAAACCCAGTACCAAGCTTTGTGACCTCTGTACCAACCACAAGACGGATTCGGTAAAAAAAATCCTCTCAAGATAAGTGAATAAAATCTTTGGATTTTTTCTTATAAGTAAGCAAGGGCTGCCTCAAAATGAAATAAGGGCAAGCAGAAAATAGTTTGTTGACAAAGAGGGACTTCAAAGGGCTATAGCACATCGAAGGGTTATATAAACAGTCCCTACATACCCTTTGCCCTCATACCTTAGCGTGTATATCTTTTGTAATAGAAAATAGAATTACAAATTAAATTGCGGACAAAGATCTCGTACAAAAGATTTAATATATTATGAGGAAATAATGTTCGTATGTATACAATAAAAGATGTGATGGGTAGGTAATAGGTAAGCTTTCTTCACACACACATTTCCCGGGATTCTCTATAAATTAGCGGTTTGTTTTTATTTTTGAATCTTAATTATACTGAGCGGGATCTTATTCAAGTCGTAGCAATGTTGCACTATACCCTTAAGAGCTTTTGCACAAAAGATCCCAATGGGTCGACGTGCCGCTGCGAGAGGGAAACCTCTGCAGGCCCCACTAAGATAAGATAAGATACCCTTAAGAGGAAACACTACGTCGAAGTGGCATGCAAAATTCCTATACAAAACACAGAAAAACGACGTTTCGTAGTCCCCTGTTTCCTCCTTCAGAACTGAACCAATTTTTATTACTTTTTCAGCATCGGTTAAAGAAAGAGATTTTCTATGTCCTGCATGTTTGATTTTTTTAAACCAACCGTTTAATGTTTTTGAAGACGCCTTAAAACAGAGTGATTTCGCCCAATTTTGAAGGCTCCTGGTTATTAAATGAATGACTTAATGCAAAAAAATCAAACATACAGACATAGGAAATCTCTTTTTATTAACCGATGCTGAAAAAGTTAAAAAAATTGGTCAAGTTCTGAAGGAGGAAACAGGGGACTACGAAACGTCGTTTTTCTGTGTTTTGTATGAGAATTTTGCATGCCATGTCGACGTAGTGTTTCCTCTTAAATGCATAATGTTGCCAAAAATTTACAATATACTTCGAACCTTAACCCCTTGAGATAAGCGTTGAAACCAATGAAAAATGTTTCGTTAATTCATGCATTCATGGGTGTTTAGGAATACATACATACATATAATCACGACTATTATCCCCGAAGGGTTAATCAGAGACAAGGCAATGCGTCAGCACAAGCAGTCCATGTTTCATCATTTTAACCACTCAAGACCATATTTGGTCGCACCTAAAAACTCGCTATTCCGTCCGACCCCAAGCGGCCATATGGCCGCGCTCTCCACTTGACTTTGTACCGTGTATTGATACACTTAGAGACTACTTTAGTATGAACAAGGTTGATTATTTCGGTACTGTGGTACATTTTATACATTGTGAATGCAAAATGTAACATGAACAGCGTTCGATTTATTTTTAATTAATTTTTTCAATTCAATTTGCTGTAATTTTGTTTCGACATCTCTTTGCCAAGACTGAGAGGTTAATAAATTACAACTGCACATGTGCTCAGCATGATAGGTGGCGAGGCCATCGCCGCTTTGCTGTTGGTATGTGCAGTCTTTAGTCCGTTAGTCGCCTTTTACAACTCAAGGGAAGAGGGGGGGGTACTTAGTACTTAGTATCTTTTAGTGAACCGCTATGCCACACGGCGAAGAAGCTAAACTAAAATTCGTGCGTCGAATAAATACTTTGATTAGAAATCACCGGTTTCAGCCCGACCCGAAGGTAATATTGTACTCAGTTTAATTGTTTGTAAGGTTTGTTTAAGAGCGCTTGGTTAACTATGTACCACTGAAGTCAGTCGGAATCACCAGATATAGATTCGGAATAATAACAGCTGTTCCTAAAATATCTACTATTCGACATAGATTAGAAGATAGAATGGCTCATAAGCCGGATTAATACCAAACACAAAACAATCAGTAATTGGATCAAAAAATGTTTGAAAAAATATTCTGCTTCTCGTGTTTCAAATTTGAAGGTTGCTGTGATTCCTTTGACTTCTTATACGTATAATAAATAATAAACTGAAAACTTTCCTACATTCACACCAATTATCTACCCCAAGAGAAGCTTTGTTATGAAACTCGTTAGATGGTTACTAGACAACGGATAAACATACTTAAATATTCAAATACATACTTATTATACATAGAAAACACCTAGACCCGAGACAATTTAGAAAAACAATAATTTCTAAATTGACCCGACCGGGGATCGAACCCAGGACCTCAGAGATGGCGACACCATGAAAACAGGTGTATAAACCACTCGACCAAGGAGGTCGTCAAACGTATCTTGCTTTATTGCAATAAAATTATAAATAACTATTCTAAAAGGTACAAAGTCTAGATTAAGCTTAGGTAAAGCCACTAGATAGATTATAAAGCCTTTATCTTGAGGCGCGACAATGTTCGCCGTTTGATGAAACGATAAAGTGACATCTGTGTCCGGGCGCCGTAAACTTTCAAGATGTCGGTCGTCGTGTCGTTAAAACTTGAGTTTACAACGACGTTTCCACATAAAGGATAATGTGATTCAATATTTTGATGGCGGTCATTATTTATTTTCCAATCGGACAATTCTAATAATATACCTACTATTTTTTAACCTAAATAAAATGCAAATTTTAATACTGGAAAGAGGGGAGGGAGACCTTTTTTATATTAGAAGGAGGCGAACGAGCAGGCGGGTCACCTGATGGAGAGCAATCACCGCTGCCCATGGACACCCGCAAAACCAGAGGAGGCGCAGATGCGTTGCCGACCTTTAAGAAAGGAATAGGGTTAAGGAAGGAATAGGAATTGTGAGGTGGGGGGGGGAGGGCCTCCGGAACTCTCACTGGCCGGACGAAACACAACAGCACCAAGTGCCACTCACGCCAGATATTCGTGAGAGAGTGAGTATTACCCCGATCGAGCCGGCGCAATGCGTGCTGCAACAATGCGTGGCTCTACCATTCAATCAATGTCACTCATTTAGCACCACCCAGGGGTCACGTTTAGGGTCTCAAGGGTAAACCGGACGCGAGTAACTTTTACCCCCAAACTTTTGCCGTGGGACAATAAGTGTGGGCTAATATCATATGATATACCGCGGACTCCGCACCGCGCAACACCCGCGGGGCCAAGCAATTTTCGCAGATCGCCTAACCCCCCTTAAGGATCAACAACCTCCGTGGTCAAGTGGTTAGCATGCTGGCGTCACACCATCTCTGAGGTCTCCGAGTTCAATTCCCGGTGGGATCAATTAAGAAAAAACTGTTTTTCTGAATTGAATCGTGCGATTTTAAAACAACACAAACGCCACTTTTTTAGAAATCGAGTTTTTGAACGCTACTTTTTCTTTAGGCCTATTTACATATTTGCCATATAAACCACACATGTCTTCTGACGTTTTATACTTTAAACGAGGTATCGAATAATTTATATTGTTTTAAATGAACACAAGTTCAAATAGACCTAGTTAAAACATGTGTTGTTTCTTAACAAAACGCTATTCAAATGTCAAAATTTGAAACTTGAAAGTCAGTCAGAAGAAACCAGACAAAATACCTTTCCGTTATAAAAATTCTACCATTTTGAATTCTGTTCAAATACTCCTGGCTGTGTTCTTGCTCGTGATTACATTGGTGGACACACTTTTAGACAAAAAAATACAATTCCAGTAGTTTACTGTCTATGCCCTATGCCCTTTTATAACTACTGATAAATTATAGCTCCTTGACATATTATTATGACCGACCCGAAGACAATTGAAACGTGTGATTTTAAAACAATTTAAAATCACATGATTCATTTGTCTTCGGGTCTGGGTGATTTTCTATGTTTATCAGTTATCTGGTTAACCACTTAAACTACTTTAAAAAGGAGCCTAAGTTGGGTGTGATCGTAGACAACGATTTCGCATTTAACGATCCCATCTAGAAAAGTGACAAAAAGATACATTGTTATAAAAAAAATACAGTATTTTTAACATTATTATTAATAATGGTACATTTTCAGTTTGAAAAATGCTATCGCTATCCTTTCATAAGAAAAATAATATGACGGAGTACTGGGTTGTATTGTCCAAATGCTTGAGAAGTAATAAGCTGTCTGGACAGATACCTAGACTCACTTGTCCCTTGCAATTGCAAGCTTGCAAAGCTTTTTAGTATTATTCCAAGAGGTTTTTTCAATATATTATTCACCCAGAATTGACTATTTGACAGTTGTATTAATAAAATATGAAATATGTCGGAAATGGTAGTTTATGATTTAATGATATATTTTATTTTTACAAAATAAATTTGCGATTTTTCATCTGTGGATTACAAGACCCGAAACTCGGGCGGCAAGGGGCGGCCATGATTGAGCTTCATGTGACGTCACATTCCACTAAATTATCCAAAACTATCTGTCAGGTTTCAAGATAAGTTTCTATATTTATTGAAATGTGACGTCACATAGCAAAATGACACGTGACCAACCGTTTTCACACGAAATTTGAAATCAATAAAGGAAAATATGTTTTTTTCTGTTAAATAAAGGTTTTTTCTAGAAAGAAAATATTGTACGGGGTATAAAATAAGCCTTTGTAACTTTTTAAATACTTTTTCGAAAACTGTCAAGTAGCTAATTGTGTGGTGGCGGTTGTTTAATTGAATACTACCAACTTATCTTTTCCCTTGGTGAAAGTCGACTAATGGACTAAAGACTACACATACATCCAACAGCATAGAGCGGGGATGGACTTACCACCGATCACGCTAAGCACACTTGCAGTTGTTATTTCGAGTTAAGTGGACTCTTTTGTGTTCCTCATTGATTAGTCGCTGACTTATCCTTCGGGGTTAATAGACGTTAGAGTACATTATTATGTACATTATAATGTACGATCAAGGAACTTCCCGGTGTTTAAGCGAATATCGCCGGAAAGTGTTCGACCGGGAAGTTCCTCATACATAATAATAATATCACAATGTGGTGGTTAAAGGCGCGAAAGTAAACTCTTGGCGTCTGGATTCTAGCTCGTTTATTATCGAATTAGCCTCCTAATATATATAGTGGACATATACTCCATAGGTATAAGTAATAGTATATAATGTTTACAATATGATAAACTTACAAAGTGTCGTATTAAATAAACAATGTCCTTATTGAGACCTAACTATATAAGACTTATATGGAATATATGTTTATTATCTCAAATTTCCTAATTAAGGTGAGTCACACCACTACAATGTACAATCAAGGAACTTCCACTTTCGGCGATATTCCCTTGCACTCAATTCCAACCGCGCGTACGTACAGTAGCGTCACAGTGTTATTATGACACTGTGGTAGCGTACTCTTAGATCGTGTGCAAGCGAATATCGCCGAAAAAAGGTCGACCGGGAAGTTCCTCATAAATAATAATGTACGATCAAAGAACTTCCCGGTCCACCACTTTACGGCGATATTCGCTTGCACACGATATAAGAGTACGCTAATTTACGTACGCGCGGTTGGAATTGAGCGCAAGCGAATATCGCCGAAAAGTGGGCGACCGGGAAGTTCCTGGATCGTATGTCTTTTAAAAGTAAGCACTTGGCCTTCATCTCATCTGATTTTAGGTGATGATAAAGCCGATGGTGAAATCCCACTTCACCCGAACTCCTCAATTAGTAAGGAGCTTGCTATCTCATCTCTAACTGTCGGAACATAGCATAGCTAGTAAATATTAAATTTATGACGAAATTAAAAAGTACTCTTATCTACAAAATATTATATAAATTGTTTGTTCATGTTAAAACCACATTATTATAACTGAATCTTTTCCAAGCGTTTGCACAAGACAAGGTACTTGTAACAATGAAGTAAGAGGAACATTTCTCATAAAGCATTAAACTAAAGCAGTACCCTTAACAACGTCTTCTGTACACGACACTGTGTAGTAAGCTGGGCGCAGCTATATTTTAAGAATAATACCGACATAAAACAGACTGTGGAAGTGCTATTTACCGCGACATATATATCTTGTCGCAACATACAAGATATCTTGGGAACCGCAGCGTTTAAAGCCGGTTCATAAAGCGTGGCAAATTGTGGTGCTACTTTTGAATTGTTTCAGCCATTTACTCTTAGCGTGAAGATGCCACAAAAAATTGAACCTTATTTATTTATTTATATAAAGGTGAACTTGCTGGCTTACAGTATGTACACCAACACACCAGTAAGCTAATTACAATACTATAGAAGCTTTAAACCCACCACCAAAATAAAATTAAAATTATCATCAATTAAAACACAATTTCCAAAAATCATTAAAAGGCATAACATTTTAAACTTTCATGGTCACTACAATTATTTATATGAAAAAACGGGATTTTTACCATGTCTGAGTTACTCCGTGATCATGGTGCATGCAACTGCGCCGCAATATCGGGGACTCAAAACCAATAACTCAGACATGGTAAAAATCCCGTTTTTTCATATAAATCATTAAATAAATAATAAATTAAGGTATGAAATGTCGTAAATCCTATTACAATGTCTAAAAATATCATGTCAAAATAAAATATCAAAACCATAGAATAATACTGAGATCAAAACATAAAAATATCGAAATGAAATCTCATCTAAATGTCAAAATAGTACCTTTAACTTAACAATTACCGCAACACCAATTACAAAATTGCCACAAAATTGAGAAACAATGACAAATATGTAATTAATTATTATCTAAATTGTCTGTCTCGGCCTTCTCCCTTTATACCATGCAATGGATTTGTACCTGGTTTTCACTGATAGAAAGATCAATAAAGGACGATGGTTTTTTTTTCTAGGATATGCAAATATTTTGTACAAAATGGCAGGAGTATGGCAGTGATTCTAAGTAAGCGTGGACGAATATGGTAACGTACTTTTGTACGTTACAAAATTATATTGACAATAAAGAGTAACTAAAAATAAACAATACAGGATTTTTCTTATGCCTTTAAGGACAACACCTTTTGTATGGGAGCAACCTAAAAAAAATCTGCTGTTCATGCATTAGGTCGAAAGATACTTCAAGATTTGTTTGAACAGCTGATCTTTTTTCGCTTTTCAGGTTGTTTTCATATTTTATTATGAAATATTTTTTTATGGTATAATGGCACATAATAACTAATAGTACTACTTACAGAAGGTTCACTCTCTAACGACTTTCACGCAAAATTGAAACTTATCGTGTGACCCGAGCGTTCATATTCAGTTAAGCAACGCTGGCTCGATATCGATTTGAAGTCATGACGTCACAGAGCGTAGGGTTTACGCGCGCGCGCAGGGATTACGAGTTAAGCGACGACGCGCTCGGTGTTCGGTGCGTCGCGAGCGGCAACCTTTACTGCCATAGGCCTAGGCGGCCTGCCTGGGAGGCGCGCCGGCCGAATGTACCTAAACTGCGGAGTGACACCCCTCTGATAATAGCCCAGTTTCGGAATTATACACCTTACCAAACACCATGTACAAAAACACTACAATATCCAATAACAAACAATCCGTTTGTCCTCAGTGATCGACTGCGTGGTATCCAGCTGGGGGCCCTGGTCAGAATGCGACACCAACTGCGGCTCCGGCAGTATGATGAGAAGTAGGAAGGTGCTGCAATCACCAGCTCGTGGTGGAAGGCACTGCCCGTCCCTAGTGCAGAGAAGGGCTTGCCAGGAGCACCACGGCTGCTCGGCAGACAGTGACGTCCCTTTAAAAGGTAAACCATCATCTGACGACCTCCTTGGTCGAGTGGTTTGTACACCGGTTTTCATGGTGTCGCCATCTCTGAGGTCCCGGGTTCGATCCCCGGTCGGGTCAATTTAGAAATTATTGTTTTTCTAAATTGTCTCGGGTCTGGGTGTTTTCTATGTATAATAAGTATTTTAAGTATGTTTATCGTTGTCTAGTAACCATTTAACGAGTTTCTTCGAAGCTTCTCTTGGGCTAGATAATTGGTGTGATTGTAGGATAGATTTATTTATTTATTTATTATCTTAATCGTCATCAATTCATCAACCTCATCCCTCCTTTTCCCTTCCTCCAAACGCGTGCTACTGTCTGTGGTCACCCATTTACTGTCTCCAATTTTCCATCGCGCACAAAAAAAATTGGTGACTTCGGGTGTGATAAGAGGCGCTTGTGGGCCGGCAGGGTGAGGGTGACAGATACTACGTATCTTACGCTGCACCAGTTGTCATCGTGGCTAGACTCCACTTTCATAAAAAAAATACGACGGCTCCGGCAGTATGGTGAGGAAGGAGTAGAAAAGTGCTGCAGTCACCAGCTCGTGGCGGAAGCCACTGCCCGTCGCTGGTGCAGAGGAGGGCCTATCAGGAGCACCATGGCTGCTCGGCAGACAGTGACGTCCCTTTGAAAGGTAAACCATCATCCGCTAACCACCCAGCAATTACTGGACAGTATAGTGCGAAGTAGGAACATATTACAGTCACCAGCTCGCGGTGAAAGACTACGTCACTGCTAACAGTTACGTCCCTTTGAAAGGTAAATCACTATCGCCAGCCTATAAACGTCCCACTGCTGGCCTCAGGCCTTCCCACATGGACTGTGACATGGGGAGATGGAGCCACAACTCACCGAGCTGACTTAATACCGGTTGGTGGGTGAACACATACACACCTGGTCTTTACTGTGATTATAAAATAGATTAACCGTATCGCATAGCGGTAAAAGAATACCACCACAACCTCTTTTCCCTTGGGTGTCGTAAAAGGGGACTAACGGACTAAAGACTGCACATACATCCAACAGCTTAGAACGGCGATGGGCTCACCATTTGTACCATTTGTCACGCTGAGCACATGTGCAGTCGCTATTTGGTGAAAAGTGGACTATGGCAGAGGACCAGTGTTGCCGCAACTGAGTTCCCAAAAGGTTAGTACATTTCCAGCGCTGAAAAGGTACCATTTTGGGGTAAAAAGGTACATGAGCATTTTTTTGCTCAAATCACTCGTACATAATTAAAATTAGTAGGTAGTTACTAAAAAAAAAGCTCGTCGTCTAAATCAAAAGGCACGTCAGCTGTCCCCGTTACACATAACACATTGGAGGCTAAAAAGTTACGTCAAATGTGTAAAATGTACGCTAACGGCAACGCTGAAGAGGACTGCTTTTGCTGTCCTCATTGTCTAGTCTCTGACTAACCCTTCGGGGATGGTATATAAGGTGACTGCTAGAAACCGCAAGAAACTTCAAGGGCTGGTCAGGTCAAGTGTTTTAAACATGACAAAAATTAATTCGTGTTTTTTTCAATATCATATCATATTCAATAGTAATATCATAAGAAAAATAAAATGAAAACAATTAAAAATAACGATTATTTACAACGCGCGGGCAAGGGGTTGACCCGTCCGCGGCAGTACCTACGTTGACGGGTCAATGACCGTCCGTCTGTTGACCCGTCCGCGTCAGTACCTATGTTGACGGGTCAACTGCCGGCTGGCCGTTGCCCGCGCGTTGTAAATAATCGTTATTTTTAATTGTTTTTATTTTATTTTTCTTATTTTATTGCTTTAAAATAAATAAGGTACTAAAAGACTATCATCGGTTTAAGTTCACAAAATTATTTATTTACTTAATAAAAAATGAAAAAAACACAAATTCCTATATTGTATTTTTTGCCATGTTTAAAATACTTCACCTGACCAGCCCTTGAAGTTTCTTGCGGTTTCTAGTAGTCATCTTATATAGTCGTGACTATATGTACCTATGTATAAAATAGAGAGCGTATCGCAGGCACTTTTTAAGAAATTCGATTTTCTACAATCATTTGAATGTCCGATAAAAGTGGAGCGTAATGGAAATTTTAAATATTTCTTTAAGAAAATCTTAGCGCGCTACCCATTCCGATGTTGTTGAACCCGTAAATGCAATCATAGTGGCTGTTTTTACGACTCTATGAAATAACTTCGGAAACTATCCAGGTTGTCTGGGAAGTTTCATCGATTTTATAGATATTTGGTGGAGCGCAAAACTACTTAGTGAACGCAAGCATCCCTTTTTTTACCTGTGCATGCAAGTCGGTCGAAACGTCGAGTATAAAAAAGTTTTTTTTTTCATTTAACTTTACGTGTCTTCCGAAGCACGGAGGTGCTCGGGACGCTTTTAATTTAGCCACACATCTATCTAATAAATGGATATTACTTAGGAAATTTTTATTTATTTATGCTTTATCTCGATGCCTTTGTGGGAAACTGGTGGGAAAGCGCCAAAGATAAAGATCCGTGGAAAGGTTTGGGGGAGGCCTTTGCGCAGCAGTGGGACAATATAAGCTAAAATAAAAAAATAAATAAAAAAATGCTTTATTGCCTACAGTACAGAAAATGGCGGAAATAATTCCATAAGGCATTCTCTATTAGTCAACCAGGGATGATGTACAGACAATTTTATAGGCGGTGACAATCATAATGTCCCGTACTCACTTTTATTAGATTCGAACCTTCGAGATAGAACACATTCTTTGCATTAACCAATTATGTGACTGACACGCCTAGCTCGCTAATATGACAGCCTGTTTGTGACATTCTATTTGTGTTGTCTTTTGTTTATACGTGTCCGTTAGCGATTCAAATATGATCCATCATCATCATCATCATCATCAGCCTATAAACGTCCCACTGCTGGGCATAGGCCTCCCACGTGGACAATAGCACGTGGGGATATTGGGCCATAACCCACCACGCTGGCCCAATGCGGGTTGGTGGATTTTAACGACTGTCATCTGACGACAACAACCGGGACCAACGAAGCACGGAGGAGCTCGAGATGTTATTAATTTGGTTTCCCATCCAGCGACCCGACATTGCGAAAGTGGCTTAGCGAGCAAGATCGCAAGCTGAACGCGCTAGCCGCTGCGCCATCGAGCTCCTCTCAGAAAAATCTAAAAATTCTGTAACAATATCAACCTTCTAAAATTGAAATGTTAAACCTCTTTATGAAAATCACACTTACCACTAAGACGGCTATTCTCTGGCAGCTGATACTAAAAACCGACTAACAACTGCACGCGTGCTCAGGTGGTGAGCCCAACACCGCTTTATGCTATAGGATGTATGTGCAGTCTGTGGCGAGTAATCTACTCGGATGTGGCGTTCCCCATCATACCATCTTCTTGCGTTTACATTAAAACTTATTTTGTACATTCATACTCCTTGCACCCCTCCTCGTTTAGTTCGTTAGTCGCCTTTAACATAACTATTGTAGTAAAAACTAAATAAAAAAATAGAGCTTGTGTGACAGACATTCCCTAATAACCAACCAAACTGCATTGAGCCAGCATGATGGACTATGGCCTGATATTTACATGAGTTTATGTAGGATAACCTGAGCCCAGCAGTGGGACGTTTATGTGATGATAATGATGATGATGATCAAAATCAAAATGTACGTACAATATCGACCAGCTGACATCACGGATTCCAGAAAGAGATATTAACTGTAGATGGTCAAAATCATTATAAAGGACACGATGAAATACAGTATCAAGTAGTCTTTTGTATGCATGTGTCCGTTAGCGATTCAAATGTGATACAGGAAATTCTAAAAATTCTGTAACAACATCAACCTTTAAAAGTTTTTTCTTAAAATCTTTTTAAAATAACACACATACCACTAAGGCGGCTATTTCTGTGGCAGCTGATAGTAAAAACCGAATAATAACTGCACATATGCTCAGCGTTATGGTGGTAACGGTGGTGAGCCCATCACCGCTTTATGCTGTTGGATGTATGTGCCGTCTTCAGTCCGTTTCACGATACCAAAGAGAAGGAGGGGTTCTTAGTATTCTTTTACTAACGTACCTCCACCACAAAGCTCATGGAGTTCAAGGAGGTTCAAAAACGAGGCGTGAAGCGGCACCTTAAAGGCCGGCACGGTGACGGCGACCCCGAAAGGTTAGTCAAAGACTACGCAATGTAGAACAGCAAAAGCAGTCCCTAGCCGTAGTCCACTTTTTACCTAATAGCGACTACACATGTGTTTAGCGTGACGGGTGGTGAGTCGATCACCGCTCTAGGCTGTTGGAGGTATGTGAAGTCTTTTGTCCTTTAGTCGCCTTTTACGACACCCAAGAGAAGAGAGGGGGTTATAGTTTTCTTTCAACGCTTCGCGACACGGTTACGGCGACTGATGTGTCGTCTTGCTAACGCTGCACCAGTTATCTTCGCACCAGGGGGAATATTCTTTATCTCAGTCAGCGCTGCCGCAGGGCTGAGAATGGACTCTGTCTCTTTCATAATCATAGAACTGGAAAGAGACAGAGTTGATTCTCAGCGCTGACTAAGATACAGAAATGGCCCTCTGGACTCCACAGGTGGAGTGGAATCATGTGCGTGCTACACGTATAAAAAATGCTGTTTTCTTTTGTAGCGGAAACCGCTATGATCCTGCCAGGCGAGCTGTCGGTGAGCCGCCACTCCAACGAGACGGTGGACATCCGCAAGAACCTGCGGCTGCGGAACCCGGACGACCCCGAATCAAATTCACATAGAGAGTGAGTATCCAGAATTATAATGCAACTAGCAATGGACAGATTGTGCGGGGCATGTGGTTTTTTTTAAATTCTTTATAGGCAAATTATATTTGACCGCGATCTCATCTGATGGTAAGTGACGATGCGGCCTAGGATATAGCATACTTACTTGGATAATGCCTGTTCACCCTTGCCTTGAAAATGTCCAGGTTGTACGTGTCAGGAAACAGATTCCATTCCTTAGCTATCCGCATCAAAAATGATGCCGCAAAGCGCTTTGTGCGTATAGGTGGTATGTTAACACTGTAAGGGTAAAATCTCAGTCCGCGTCTCGTTCCCCGGAGATAGAAAGTAGAAGGTGAAATTAGCTCGTGTAGTTCCTGCGCACACTCGCCGAAGTGCATTTAATAAAAAACCGAAAGCTTTTTCAAATAAGTTGGTGAAATAACGCAGTCCATGCAACACAATATCGTGTGACTGTTACTCTCTTGCCAGGAAAATAATGAATATCCTGGGATCGCCCTACCCGTAACCAGATTTTAGATCTTCGCCCTCAAAGACAAGCCAAGCTTATGGCAGTGTTTTTCACTGAGGAGGCAGAGTTATAGGACGGGGTTGCAGAAAACATCCTAATGTAGGATCCTAATGAGATCTCTGCAGGCCCCACTAAGATAAGATCCTTAATTAAATTACTTTATGTTTCTGAGCCAGCAAACGAGCATAGCACCGAGAGCATCACGCGTGCAATTACCCAGAATCTTCAGCTATTATGCCTATATATGTTCTGTAATTTCACTGGATCTAGCACCTGACAATAAATATCTGCATTTTGAGAATTTCACTTTCCATTTTTGTTTCAAAATGTTTATGTGAGCTCGCAATTCACACGTCTGACAATCGGTGTAAGTTTTTGTCGGAGAGTAACATTTTTATTTTTATTAATTCAAATCTAATATTTCAAATCTATAAGTCAACTCTAATGAAACTTTTAAGCTTATGGAAAATATTGAGAGATATAACTGAAAAGCTTTCGGAGGATTATAACCATCTCTGTCTCAGATTTAAAGGTCAAGACTTCTATTCCCAGAGTAGTCAAAGTACCTACATAATACTCGGTTGATATGGGAATCCTTAGAGACGACCCATTTACAGAAGTGGAATTGTAGAATAGGTTGAAACTCAAAAGCTACTTTAGACTTAGTTCTGAAGTGAGTCTACTCCAAGCACAAGCGTATTAGGTTTATGGATCGACAAACACAAACATGACACAAACTCAAAAATAAAAATCTGTTATGTAATAATATAATTATGTGCAGTCTTTAGTCCGTTAGTCGCCTTTTAGGACACCGGGGGGAAGAGAGGAGGTGGTAGTATTCTTTCACCGCAACGCGACACAGTTAACGACTGCACATACGTCCAACAGCATAGAACGGCGATGGGCTCACCACCTGTCACGCTGAGCACATGTGCAGTCGCTATTTGGTGAAAAGTGGACTGTGGTAGAGGACTGCTTTTGCTGTTCTCATTGCCTAGTCTCTGACTAACGCTTTGGTGGTAATAGTCGTGGTGGTGGTATATTATGTTATTATATAAGGTGACTGCTAGAAACCGCAAAAAACTTCTAGGGCTGGTCAGGTCAAGTGTTTTAAACATGACAAAAATGACAAAAAAGAAATTCGTATTTTTTTTAAATTTTTAATTAAATAATTCATTTTGTATATTTTAATTAGATGGTATTTGAGTATCTAATTTATTTTAAACCAATAACATAAGAAAAATAAAATTAAAAACAATTAAAAATAACGATTATTTACAACGCGCGGGCAACGAACGGCTGGCCGGCCGACTGTTGACCCGTAAGCGTTGTCAGCTGGGCGATAAGTACCTACGTTAGTCTGCAATCACGAGACCCCATTTATTTTCCTTTAATTGAAATGTGCGTAGGTATAACGTGCAGTTAAGTCCAACGACTATCGATTGCATCAAGTTATGGCCACATTTTAACTGTAATTATGATAAGTGTTATGTATGAGCGTAATTTCAATTCAATCCTACCCTACGTCTTACAAAAAAAAATCTATCACACATTATGAGAAGATAGGTACAGCTACCTTTCCTTACAAATGAAAGATCAAATGTAGGTAGTTATCTAAGGTACGACCAACGACCGAACGATGACCTTTCATGTCTTCGACAACTAAACTAAAATAAGTATCTATGTATTACCTATTTTGTAAAAAATGAAAAAAACACGAATTTCATTTTTGACATTTTTGTCATGTTTAAAACACTTGACCTGACCAGCCCTAGAAGTTTTTATAGTATTTAATTGGGTCGACTAACAAAATTATATTTGTTGCAGGTACTGCGTTCAGTTTGAAGTGACTAAAGTCTCTAAGGCGTGCCACACAGATTCAGACTACAAATCGTTGAGAGAAGGTAAAATTAAACAAATAATATTACGCACTTTCTGTAAAATACTTTCTTTATAGATAATTAAAGCACATTATTAAAAAGCCCTCTTGCGTCAAGTAAACTTTTCCTGTCTTCCAATCTGCTGTTGTCTATGCAGAACTACTACAAAACTTAAAATTACTTAGGTATACAAATAAGCTATCGCAAAGCGCTAAACAAAAGAGCTTTAAAAATGATTGGCCTGCTGTCTTGATATGAAGGCCGCTAGATGCGGATTGTCTGTTATTTTGCTACCGCCGATTCATCCAAGTTTCCATCTCCAGGTAACACCGTCTGTGTGATGTGCGAGACCGCAGCGCTCCGCCGTGACTTGAACTGGCGGTGCGACGGCCACGGCGTGGCCGGCCAGACCACGCGCTTCTTCGCGATGGTGGCGCCACTCTGCCACGGCAAGTGGGTGCGCGCCGACGAGACCCCGGACCGGCGAGGCGATTGCTGCACGAAACCCAACTTTATTTTTATATAGGTTAAGATTGGTTTTGCGGATGGGAAATACTATTATTGTACCTATCTGTTCTTCACAGCCGGTTTAGATGTTTTTCTTTCTAACCAAACTTTGAGGAAACCCAACTTTATGTTTAATTTGGTTTAGTTTGTTATTGCAAAAGATTCATTGGTATCCATTCTTCTGGTGAGAGACAACCAGTTAACATGTTTTGTATCTATTATAATTTTCGAAAAGCAAAGGCAAATATAATTACCCAGGTACTACACATATACAGTAGACAACTCAAATGAATTCATTTATCGTAAAACTGGTTGGAACTGCTAATTCAATTTTTTTTTCTATTAGGTACCATAATTGTGTGGTAAAGGCCAATGATCTACATACAAACAGTTGCCAGCATATAGGACGACTCCTTAGGTATATGCTGTCAACTGTTTGTTTGTAAGTAACCTATCCAACTTAATAAGACGCGCACTTAAAAAAGTATCTTTTTTCTAGTTAGAGGTCACTCAGTTAATGTTGTAAAACATATAATTTATTATTTTTATTATAGTTAATTAACTGAAGACTACAAAGTTTGTAAATAATAGCTTCTTACTTTATAACAAAATATAGACTAAATAAATATGAGGTTTTTTTAACACTGAATAATAAACTCAACATTACTTAATGTTCTTATTGAAATTTCTACCATTAAGATTAGCTTAGTTTTGATAATAATAGGACAATATCAAATAGAATATAGTATGTGAATACATATCTGAATTAAATAACTTGTGTAAATAATTACGTTGAATAAAGCAATTATAAACATGGACTGCGTTTTTATTTCACCAGACGGTAGGTTGTTGCCTAAATAAAATTGGGCCTCATAATTAAGTATAATAATTATACTTAATTATGAGCAATTACCATTCGAGCTTTTTAACTAATTACTAAATTACCTATAATTGTTAATCCAAGCAACGCTCATCCTGAGTCTATGATTTTTCGTTAATCAATATTTTAATAGCGATGAATCGCTATTACTGAGTTCAATAGGTACTCATACAATAATACTTACGCTACAAATCTTTACACAGTTGAGTAAATAAAATTAGAATTTACTGCTTTAGTGTAAAAAGTGTAAGCTACCTTCACCAGATTGTCGGTCCATCTTGTTTTAGGCCTGTGTCTTTCGGTGCGCGGTCGCCACTCAAGAACCTTTCTGCCGCTAGTACTGTCAGTTCTACGGGCGATGTGCCCTGCCCTTCGCCATTTGACCTTAGCATTTCTTCGGGCTATCTCAGTTACCTTAGCTCTTCTACGAAACTCCTCATTTTTTATTAGATCCTGCAGAGAAACCCCGAGCATAGCACTCCCCAATCTCCATTGCTCTTTACGTGACTCTGAGCATTCTTGTAAGGTCCATACTGAGCGACCACATTTTTGTACCGTAAGTAAGTATAAGCCCTGGCTATGCATAGAAAAGTTTGAAACACACTGTGAACTGACCTAGGAATTTAACCTTGGACCTCCGGTTACCAGGCTAAGCATAGCCTCTAAGCCACCGAGGTGTTCAGATGTAAACCTTAAAAATGCAAAGTTGTGCATTGACTTTGCAACCCTTCCTTTCGTACAGAATCGGGTAAAACGCCCTCTATTGGCCCCTATATCAGATGCGACTGATCCAATATAGATGCAAATTCACCTGAGACAGGCACAAATTGCGTTTGCAAGAGAAAATAGACGACACCGACCTGAGGCATGTATGTGGGGTAGGTTACTTTAAATTTGCATTTTTTTTCAACATAAAAAGGTTATGAATATACAGCGGGTACTTGTCATAAGGTAATGTTGGAAGGCCTTACCCGATTACCGGGGTATGCGATGTTCTTAAAGGGATCCCTGACTTCTTGACGGGAAAGTGAAGCGTCATGTCTGCAGTTTTGTTTTATTTTCTATAATTTGTGTTTTGTTTAATGGGAAATAATGGTGGATTATTTACTGTTAAGTGTTCGTGAACGTGCATGAGTGTTAGCAAATAAAACAAAACAGTGCAACATCACTTTTCAAATTCTCTCAAGAAGTCCGTGTGAGACCTCAATAAAGTCCTACAGCTTTATTGAGTCTCGTGGGGTTTGATTGAAAATCATTTACCATAACACGTTCATTATCACTCATTATCACTTAATGTAATGAAAATAATAATTACTATTAAAAACATGACACTGGCTAATTGTGCTGATCGCACGAAGCCATTATTTAAGAGAAAAAAGGGATCCCTACGTGTGATCGAAACGCCTTCGGCAATTATTTTTAGGAAAAAAACGGGATTTTTAAACGTGATTTTTACGGAGTTAAAGAAATATCCGGGGACTCAAAATCAACAACTCAAACATGATAAAAATCTCGTTTTTTTCCTAAAAATTGTTGTAGTGACCATGAGAAGGAGAAGAGAGAATTTTTTCAATATCGATGTCTCACTGCTAAGCAAAGGTCTATTTAACCTAGATAGATATTTAACCTAGATAGATAGACCTTTGCTTAGCAGTGAGACATCGATATTGAAAAAATTCTCTCTTCTCCTTCTCATGGTCACTACAACAATTTTTAGGAAAAAAACGAGATTTTTATCATGTTTGAGTTGTTGATTTTGAGTCCCCGGATATTTCTTTAACTCCGTAAAAATCACGTTTAAAAATCCCGTTTTTTTCCTAAAAATAATTGCCGAAGGCGTTTCGATCACACGTAGGGATCCCTTTTTTCTCTTAAATAATGGCTTCGTGCGATCAGCACAATTAGCCAGTGTCACGTTTTTAATAGTAATTATTATTTTCATTACATTAAGTGATAATGAGTGATAATGAACGTGTTATGGTAAATGATTTTCAATCAAACCCCACGAGACTCAATAAAGCTGTAGGACTTTATTGAGGTCTCACACGGACTTCTTGAGAGAATTTGAAAAGTGATGTTGCACTGTTTTGTTTTATTTGCTAACACTCATGCACGTTCACGAACACTTAACAGTAAATAATCCACCATTATATCTAGGTTAAAAGATAAAATGTTTACTAGAAAAAACAACCAGTATCAGGAAAGCTCGAACGGGATCCGAACCCATGACCTTTGGGTTGCCGGTCCACTGCTCTAACCGCTAAGCTACCGATACCCCAGAAGTTTTTCTAGTAAACATTTTATCCTTTATCTTTATATCATTGTGAATGCAAAATTTCAATACCAAAGATATTTATAAGCAATTACGACTTTATCGATTGGTAAATACTTGCAATAGTATTTCTTTCGAATGTAAGGGTAGACTTCACAGTGACGTAATACCACTAGCTTGCAGCGTATCAATTACTAGAAAAAAATCAACGAGTCTTCTGGGGTCTCATTAGCTTAGCGGTTAGAGCAGTGGACCGGCAATTCAAAGGTCAAAGGTCACCATCGTGAAATCAAGCTGTAATAACTACAACTGATATTAGTATAGTAGTAGATAGAATTGGCATAATCCCCAAGCTTGCCAAACTTGGTTTAAATATTTAAAAAAATTGTCCAAACTTGGAATTAAAACCAGGAGCTTCGTATTTTGGGGTGAGCTGCCAAAGTCTTAAAGAAAATTATTACTACTTCCCATTTCGATTTAAATTTTCAGTTCCCGTCGTCGTCGTATGGAACCGAAATTAAAACAACTTAAGGTCACAGTTAATGCCGCCAAATGAAATTCATATCCACTTAACAGTCCGCCTTCAGGGCAACAAGTCAAATTGTTTCCGAAACTTATCAGGAATCATTGGGCTGGCTCTTATTTATGGGAAGTTGCCCAACTTTTTACACGGAATTGCCCCAGGTAATGTGCCGATTGAGGTAACATAACTAGAGATGGCACGCGAAGCAAATTTATGCGCCTTAGTTGCGGCCCATCGGCCGAGATTGATATTCATAATAAAATTGATATTCATGATTGATAATACTTTTTGTTTAAATTGAGAAACACTTTTTTTAATTGGATTTTCTTTTGTATGTGTTGTGTTGTATTGTAATCGTATTAAATGTTTTTATTTATTGTTGTAATGGAAAATGTCCTTCTATGATAGAGATGGCATTTTCCAATTTGTATTGACGCTGTAAAAGAAAGGGAGAAAAGAAATGCCCTTGCTGAGTTTCTTGCCGGTTCTTCTCAGTACAAGGCTCCCGCCCCATAGTTAGGACTTACGAACCGACGGCATAGGGATATTCATAAGTGCTCAATTATTATAGCCTAAATTGAATAAATGAATTTGACTTTTGACTTTTTTTTTGATATTCAGAGTGTATAGGTATATACTTAGATAGTATAGATGCACAAACAACAGTCTCAAATCGTCCACACAAAAAGAGCACTTTGCGACATGTTTAGATACGTATTTCGTTTGGTCTTCGTCAAACGGGGTGAATAGGGAATAAATCGGGATTGAAATAATCGTGCTAGTAACTCTGAAAATCTACTAACCATAGCCTATTAAAAGGCAAGACTGTACGGTAGAATAGTTACTTTTTGGGCTGATAACACTTATTTAACATGAATTTGAAATAAATTGTCAAAACAACATTCTGAATTTGCTTGTTTAAAATGGTACCTGCTATTGAAGTGTTTTACTTTATCGATTAACATTATCTTGTGGTTAAATTTGTATCAATACAACTGTTTGCGAGGTTCGTGTTTATTCTAGAATCTGTATAACGTAATGAAAGTACAATTGAAAGACTTTTTAACTCATTAGATCATTTTTTAATAAGAATATTAAATTTATTAACATTTATGAGGTTTTTCGGTACGCGTCGGGGGTTTTTAGGTACGGCTGGGGGGTCAATATGGACGGGTTATTCAATAAATAGGGACGATGCAGTATGTCAAGAGATAGTAAAGGGTCTATAGGGACAGGGTTGTCACTTGATTTATTAAGTAATTTAAATGACTTTATGAAAAATGTGATAAGGTATATGATAGACTAAGTAATTTCCATTGTATTAAAATATGTATGTTAATATATAAAGTATATGTTCATAAAATACTAGTTTGTATCCAAAATATACTTACCTTCCTACACTACATATCTACTTACCATAATTAACTCCTAATACTGAATAGGTACCTTATCTAAGTACCTACCTGTACCTTTCAAAACTTTGTTAAAATAGGTAAGTACCTATTTAACATAATTGTGACAGCCCTGACGGTTTTTCTCTATAATGCCAATCACCGTCCCTAAAAACCCCATTTCGTGTTTAAATAGGGATAACCTATAATTTGAGTAAATACGTAAAACTGGGTGCTTTACATGATTTAGCGTAAAGTCCATAAGAATCTTCAGGATGCGACTCAAGTTTTGATACCAAAATCAATATAATATTTTCAGTCATGATTAGTGATAAATTTACCCAAAGTTCAATTCTGTGCCTATTCACCCCGTTTGACGTAGTGTGCAAGATAAGTATCAACATGACGAAGTGAGCCGTAGACAGAGAAACAAGCGATTAGATAGGTCTAAAAATATAGCAAAATTAACTACCAAACACAATCTTATTGCTTGTTCTCACGTCATTTGCCATGACCATCCACATCGTTACTATTGCCTGTTCAATATAGCTTGATACCTGTGACAGGTGTCAAATTGCCATGCCTAATGCTGAGACATTACAGATGTAATTGAATAAAATGATAATTGAAGTTATCAATTGAATATCATTATATGTCGTTAATCGTCTTTTGCTTTAAATTATCATTTAGGATGCTATTTAGGTCACTTAATTTTTAGAAATACATATAAATATGTAAATAAATATACGTGAATAGATTTTGAATGTTTTAATAATGAATAAATTCTTAATAATTTATTGGTGTACAACCTAAATGATCACTGTAATTACTTAAAAATATTACTTGATACTTGATTGAGGGTTCCGGAGGCCCAATCCCCCTCCCCCTTCACAATTCTTATTCCTTTCTTAAAGGACGGCAACGCGCCTGCGATTCCTCTGGTTTTGCGTGTCCATTTTGCCATGTTGTGTCGTATGTCCATCCATTTTGTGTAATGTTTCAAAAAAATCGAAAATTGTGATAAATGTGTGTTATGTGAGTTTATTGGGATAAAATCTAATCTAACGTATAACAAATAATTACAAAAAGTATCTGTAGTATGATAAGTGTTGGATTAAAAAATAATACTATATAAATGTAGTCGAATAAATTTATCCGCTTTTACAAAGTCACGTCGTCGTTTTTGATGACACTTGTCACAGGTATCAAGCTATATTGAACAGACTATAGCAATACATAAATAATAAAAAAAATACATAATAACAACAAAAAGTTGTCATATTGCTGAGTAATGTAACTTACGTAGCCTTTTTTTAGTTGACAGAACAACCAATTTCCTTGTTTTAAAATATTTCCTGAACGTTTTAAAATTTGAAGAAACCCCTTCAACTTTTCCTCCAAATGCAGCGACAAATTTCAAAAGCACAAAAAGGAAGACGTTTTACAACAGATTAAAAAGTTCTTTTATTGTCTCTGTTCAAAAAGAGCCCCAGAACTGCAAACTACAAACACTTCAAAAATTGCTACTCTCCCAAATCACATATTATTTTTTTAGTTTATTTCATTTATTTATTGCATATCACATAACATTGCAAGGTGTTAAAACATAAGCATAGGTATACATGTGACGCCCTGCACAGCAAATAAGAGGGCTAACTCAGTATTTTAAAGATCAAGGTATTAATATATCTAATATAAATAACGCCAGTTTGACTAGCGTGCAATACAATACGACAGTAATACTGTATATTTATCATAAGAATCTACGAACATTTTAATATTTATAATGAATAGAGATATCGAAAAATTATTAAAGTAATTATTTTTAAATAAGAGTTATTTGTTAATTATTAAGTATAGGAAGGAATCCTTAAAGAAATCTGACAGATTATAGTAAATTTATCCAAAAAAGCTTTTTTATAATTTGACGAAATACCTATGATTATCTGCGTTTTTTATGTAATTGGAAAGGTGATTGGATATTTTGATCAACATTGTAGGGGGACTAGACGAGACTAATTTTAATTTGGAGAATGATTTTTAAGTTTGTTTAGATATTTAGTATAGGATTGTGTATATTGATTTTAGTGACCGAAGCCGCAATCGCTATGAAGTGAATTGGAATTTGCAGCCTAGGGCCGCAACTTGGTGCGCAAAAATTTTTTTCGCGATAACGTCTCTAGTTACAATACCTGAATGACTGTGCCCCGGCAAATTCTCTCGTTCACGTAAAACAACAAAGATTTATTTGCATAAATTTAAAATTTCCCGCGTCTTGCGTTCGACTGCGGCGCGTAGGGCTGCCAAAAAGACTGATAAGCAATTTTACAGAAACACAGGATACCAGTGTCTCAATGATTTATGTAGCTTCAGTGCAGGAGCTGAAGTTAATTTGATTTTGGAAAATTAACGCAATTTAGTCGTAAATAAAGTTGCTTTTTTTAAATTTTAATTGAAAAAAAATTAAGAATGATAAGTTATGCAAAGCCACCATAAGACATGGGTGTTCACCGAGGCAGAAGAAGTTGCGGGGTTTGTATTTTTTTTTTAAATATCTTAGTTTCATAGGTACATTAAACGTCGCTATTTTAAGTAAGTTTACGATAAGTAGTTATTGTACTAAAATGTACATACATATACCCAAAGGTTTAGTCAGAGACTATTAGGCAATGAGGACAGCAAAAGCAGTCCTCTACCATAGTCCACTTTTCACCAAATACCCAAGTAACAAAATGTGGTCTTGTAGTGGTTCCGGAGCCAGGTCTATAACAGGCTAGTAAAAGTTTATAACCTCGGAAAAGGGCCCATTTTATACGCGTACTTTTGCTAATAAAACACTCATAGTAGACTTGGCGAGCACCACTTAGACCAATAATACACTTAAAGTTGGAGTACGCAGAACTATCTGCTCCCGCGAAGTTAACTATGAGCATTTAGAACCAGACACCACGACTTAAGTAAGCCCATAATACACTTATAATTAGACTCCGCAGAACCATTTGCTCCCGCATAGCTCACTATGATCATTTAATAGAACCAGGCAGACTTGTCACGTACTCCGCACTTCTATTACTAGCTACTTCAAACATTTGTGAATTGATGTTTTGCTGTGGAGTAAAATAAAAAAAATAAAAGTAACTTCATCTTCATTCTATTTATTTAAAATGTATTAACAAGTATTTTGCACGTAATATTATACGTGCATACATGTATGCACGGCAAACGCGTTTGTATTTTCGGTGAAATATATTGTGTTTTACATCTCAATTTTTGTTCGCCTTTGGAACATGGCGTATTTACTAAGTTGTGTTTAAAAATAATATTAGTCCTAACAGCATTATCGTGCCATGTTGTGATGAAATAGGGTTCCGCATACAAATGTCTTATGCTTAATTTTAATAACTAAGAGTTTATTATTTTTATGTTTTAGTTGTGACTTTGATTGAACTATCATGGTCATATTTCCATATCCATTTTTGTAATAATTTAATAAAAACCCAATGACTCAAAAGAAATCAAAATGGCCGTGAAGATGCGAGAAATATTAAAAGCAATTGTCTTCTTATAGACTTCACGAAGATATCTTTGGATACTAATAGTTTTACAAGAAACCGTTTTAAAGAAATGAAGACTATAACAGCATTCAAGAGTCCTCAATAATACCAAGTACACTTCCTCTTAGAAGGAACCACTGTAAAACTAATTCACTTATAATTGGCACATAAAGTTGACTTATACACTCCTATAAGGTCAAGTAACAAGTGCAAATGGTTTAAGTCTATAAATTACTATTACAGGCGTATGACACTTATAGCGGATTTATAATTACTTCTTGTAGGCGATTATAAGAGTACCTTACTCGAGCAAGTTTTCTCAAGTGTATTTACACCTATGCAACACTTTTATAAGCCATCTTAGCCTTTACTGCGCCTATAATTTTGTTCTATATACGACTATAAGCCAACTTACAAGAACAGGTGTACTATAAACCCAAATGAACTCCGTGTAACCTGTTATAAGCTTGGAAGTAAAACCTGGAACCACTAAAAGAGAGGTACTAGTGCTGTAAGCCTGTAAACTGTGCACTACAGGAGAACTTTGTTACTTGGGTAGCCACTACACATGTGTTCAGCGAGATAGGTGGTGGAGCTTATCGCCACTCTATGATTTTGGATGTAAGTGGAGTCTTTAGTCCGTTAGTCGCTTTTTACGACACCCAAGGGAAGAGAGGGGGTGGTAGTATTCTTTCACCGCTACGCGACACGGTTTTATCTAGGTAGTTATATATTTATATTTACATTTATACCAAAATATAACTTATAGCCTAAGCAATATTGTAAACTGGTTTGCGTATCTTTTAATTCACTGGGGCACTTATTATGATAAATGTTATGTACGCCAAAATTGTCATGCTCAGAATAATGGAAAATATATTTAAGTTTTTTTACGTGTCATGTAGCAGTGCTTTCTCTATTTTTTTTATATAGCTCGTTATAGTGACGTCCTGCCTGATGGTAAGCATCCGATGTAGTCCAAAATAACGAGAGCGGCCTTCACCGTGAAACAAGCACGGTGACAAGCGCACACATTCATGACGGCCTGTATAAATGCCTTTTCACGCCCCGCTTAAAAGACCCGGGACTATAGGAGCTGGAAAACACATGCGCCGGCAAAGAATTTCAAAGCCGAATGGTTTTACACAGGAACGACTTGCCAAATTTTTTGGAACGAGTGCTGATGTGTGCACAGTCTGATGGTGGGTTAGAGAGGGCGGGATTAGTTCAAAAAGTTCTTCAGTACACTCTCCATAGTAGTACCGGTAGAAGACACTGAGAGAAACAATGTCTTGGAGGTCCTCAAAATAGGATGTAACCTCAGCATCTCCAATAATGCGTACCGCTCGCCTTTGCAGTCTATTAAGTGCATCGAGTAGGTATTTAGCGGAGCCATCCCATAGATGAGAACCATACTCCATACTAGATCGGACCTGAGTCTTGCACAGCAAACAGCGATGCCCGGGAGTGAAAAACCACCTCACCTTATTGAGAATACCCAACTTACGGAAGGCAGTTAAAATAACACTCTCGATGTAGCATTTTGGATTCAGTTCCTGGCCGATATCCATGCCAAGAATGCTGAAGTCCACTGAAATGGGTAACGGAGTGCTCTGAAGAAAGGGAGGAGTAAGGAAGGGAGTTACCTTGGATGAAAATTCACAAACCTGGGTTTTGCTGGCATTAAACTCGACCAGGTTTTCAGATCCCCACTTAAAGACACGATCGAGAGTCAGGTTCAGTTTAGCAACCAGTTCTTCTTGCTTTGCCGAAGAATGTCCCAAGTACTGCTCATGCAACGTACTGTCATCCGCATAACAATGAATATTGAGGAAGGACAACATGTCATTGATATGCGGAAGAAATAGATTAGGTGAGAGCACAGAACCCAGCGGCACTCCGGCATTGACTTTATAGAACTCGGATGAACTACCGTCACAAAGGACACGAATCCTCCGCTCTTCTAAAAAATCTGCAACCCAGGCCCACAAACGGGGCGGCACCCCGAAGGCCGGCAACTTTGGAAAAAAGGGAACGATGCCACACTCTATCGAAAGCTTTGGCGACATCAAGGGTAACTGCCAGGGATTCGCCATGCTTGTCCATCGCTTTACCCCATGCGTGAGTAACGTTCGCTAGAAGATCACCCGTTTATCGCTTGGGTCTGAACCCATTCTAGCGATCGTGGAGCAGCGAGTGATCCTCTAGATAGTGAATGAGCTGAGAATTAATTATCCGCTCAAATACCTTGCACAGCGCAGAAGTTACAGCGATGGGTCGATAGTTGGCTGGATCCGAGCGATTCCCTTTTTTGGATATGGGTTGAATTTTCGCCTCCTTTCAAGACACCGGCAGAATACCGGTATCACAAGACTCCCTAAACAATCGAGTCAACACAGGAGACAACTCAGCCGTGCATCCGAGCAGCACAATCGCCTGAACACTATTCGGCCCGCTAGCCTTCACGTCGAGCGACCGCAGCACGCAGCACAAATAAATAAACATAAAAAAATAATTATAGGTGTCAACCCTGGCGGAATAAAAGCCGCCTCACGATTCTGCCAATGTTGGAAGTTGGCGCAATGCTCCTATCTCGTATATTACGTATATTAACGTAATTACGTGTTCTTGCAAGGTAATTATTAACAAGTACATAGCTACTCTTACATAATAAATACAGGTAGGTAAACCATAATAGGTATATCGGGGTAATTTTCTTCATACATATATACATACATATAATCACGACTATTATCCCCGAAGGGTTAGTCAGAGACTAGGCAATGAGGACGGCAAAATCAGCCCTCTTTACCATAGTCCAATATCACCAAATAGCGACTGCGACGCTCAGCGTGACAGGTGTTGAGCCCATCGCCGCTTTAAGCTGTTGGATGTATGTACAGTGTGTAGTCCGTTACCTTTTACGACACCCAAGAGAAGAGAGGGGATGGTAGTATTCTTTTGCTGCTACCCGACATGGTTAAAAAAAACTCGGTACATGTGCACTATGGCGCAGCGGCTAAGCCATTCGGTTTGCAATCTTGACAGTCAAGCAACTTACGCAACGGCGGGGCTTTGGATGGGTGATTATATTAAAAACATCTCGAGCTTCTCCGTGCTTCTGAAGTCACGTAAGCCGTTGCTCCCGGTTGTTGTCGTAAGATAGCAGCCGTTAAAACCTACCAACCCGCGTTGGGCCAGCATGGTGGGTTATGGCCCACTTCCCCATATGGGAAAGCCAGTACCCAGCAGTGGGACGTTTATCCCTTTAACGGGCACAGCATGTTTAAATTTTTCATCGGTTTTCGACATTATCTCAATTGTATAAAGTTAAATATGGCGGCCACTATACAAGAATTTTTTTATACCTATCTGTGCACATATATTTTTTTAAGTATAGAGTAACTTCATCTAGAGCTACAGACTTAATTTTATTTTTTTTAAGTGAAAAATAAAGTTACTACAATTGATCAAACATATCCACAAAAATACCGTTGATCATGGTCAATCGACCGGGATCGCGCAATTGAACTTTGACACATTACGATACCACATGATACCTAGGTTAGGTTACCTTTACGTTACACGTGACCTTTCGTTCGCCCGGCATCCCCGAGTTATTTTTTATTGTGCCAGACCAATTATATATATAATGAATAATAAAAAAATTTCAAAAAATGTAAATGATGTCTATTAAGTTACTAAACGATATAAAAAAATGTGTACAAATAAAAATCAAATCCTGTATGTGCTGTATTATAAAGGGTGTTATATAGGCTGCTAAATTGGTGATTGGATATCAACATTGTTAAAAATAAATAGTAGCGTGCACGCATATGTTTATTAATATTAAATTATTATATTCTACCGTAATAAGATACACACTTCGTTAACCTGTACAAGGTTTAATTTTTTTCTAATTAATAAGCCTACTCTTATTCATCATTGTCTACATATCATTTTTAATAATTTTATTTTATTAAAATTCTCCTTTGTCATATCCTTGGAATTGTACCATTATCACCAGGTATGTTGCGACGCTGCCAGCGTACTGAAACATATAAATAACAAATTATAATTTTTTAAACTAAATATTTATTAAGTCCCATAAGTACTTATTTAGAACCGTGTCGCGTAACGGTGAAAGAATACTACACCCCCCTCTCTTCCCTTGGGTGTCGTAAAAGGTGACTAACGGACTAAAGACTGCACATACATCCAACAGCATGGGACGGCGATGGGCTTACCACCTGTCACGCTGAGCATACATATGCAGCCGCTATTTGGTGAAAAGTGGACTATGGTACTGTATGGTACGGACTGATTTTGCTGTCCTCATTGCCTAGTCTCTGACTAACCCTTCGGGGTCAATAGTCGTGATTATAATAATAATATGTAGTATTTAGAACACAAAACCAACGAGACAAAATGACCCATCATTTTCTGCATCTGGTATTTTAAATGGCAGTCCAGTTTTATGTTGAGGTACCTAACTTGTTTCATTGTTTTACAAATTCACTAAAAAAAATGGGCTACATTTTTTATTTATTTATTGATTATATTAGAACATCAGTTCCAAGAAGAACTTGGTGTAGGTACATCACTTCTTGCCTGACGGTAAGCCGCGGTAGAACGTAAATGAAAGCGTACCTACTTCACCCGAAACTTCACCCATAAATAGTTCATCAGAATCACACCACTGTTATGTACTAGAAAAAAAACGGCGTCTGATAGTCAAGTGTGCCTGGTGCGAGAAAGACTGGTACTGGACCGGTATTGGTACTATCACTAGGGCTGCCACCCGTACTCTAAAATAGAGTATTGTCCTCTTTTTCATGTAGGCGTATTTTATAATCTACGACACCTATATTATACATAAAGTACGCTAAAATACTCTATTTACGTAAAAGACAAATATTTGTTTAATGTCGCAAAAAGCAACAAAAAATACGTTTTTAAGGACAAATAAATAAATATTCTTTTTTTATGCTATGTACTTTAATTTTGTTATAATAAAATAAAAATATAGGTACTTTATTCGTCCTAAAAAGGGTGGGAACCCTAACCATCACATGTAAAAACTACACACATCAAAAGTGTCTAGGGATCAAGCATTTTTATGCGGATTTCTTGAGATTGAGATGTGGCTTTGTAATAAATTTATGATTTTATAAATTTATATGGATCCTTTTTGGTGCATTTCATAATTTGAAACAGGAACTTTCAATCAATTTCTAGTAAAAGATGAAAATCAGCTGTCAATATTTTCCCTATAAAAACATACAACGCATTGAAGACATTATTAGTGCTACTGTTTCCCTACTACTGATTAAAACCAACGTTATTATGGAGCGGCGACGTCATTTAAGCAGGGAAGAAATGCTCAGAGCCGTGGGAATGATAGAAGCTGGTTCCCGGCAACGTACTGTGGCTTTAGCTCTGAATACAAGTCAGAGTGTTGTCACGTCTCTAGTGCGTGAGCAATTAAGAATAAATAAAATAACGAAAACAGTAATAAGATAAAGAAAACAGTTATTAAAAATTTACAAATTTATTAGAGGGTCGTTCGTAAAGGTCGGCCAGGTTCACACTTAGTTCCGGCCCAGAATACCGCACTCCCCTGATTCTTCCCGAGTCCGGTACGAAGGCGAAAGGCAGTCCTCCTCTTCACTGGTCCAGCCGCTGCGAACGGGCACCGGCAGTAGTTGTGGACGGGAGCCACGATAACCGATCTCCACTATGAAGGCTTCGGATATTGCTTGGGGCTAGTTACCCCGGTAGGAGTTCCCAGTATGGGAACACTAATACACTTAAAGGTTTATATGAGAAGGAATCGAGTTTAAAAAAATCGTTAGCGTACAGTTTATGCAAGGCGCTCGCGCATCAGAGCGACGTGCGGTTGCTTCCGAGGCAGTTTGGGTATCAGGTAGAAACCGCGAGAGGGGAGCGGCGGTCGGTCGGCGTGGTGAGCATACGCAGTCCCCGCGTCTCACCCCGCGCCCGCAGCCCCCACCTTTCGTCGGAACGGTGTCTAGTGTCGCGGGCGCTCAGCGCAACAATATTATGCGTTTTAAGTAACGCTACGTTACATTACCCCCTTCTCTAGGAAAAGGATTTTCACTAGAGCAAAATCCGCCATTAAGCCCGCAAAAATTAGTTTAAATTAGTTTGGCGGCCTACTGTCTTCAAATCTTTAATATGCCACACGCCAAGTTCACGGCCATTCAAGTCCTCTAAGACGTAGACCAATGGAGAGCGTTTTGCCTTAATTTTACATTTTTGGAACTTGGGCGCTAATTTTTTACTAAAGTAAGCATTTTTATCGCTCTGAAAATAACACCGTTTCCATACAACATCTCCAACCTCAAATGTAGCTTCTTTACGACGCAAGTTGTAGTGTTGCGTATTCTTTACATGAGCATGCCAAAGGGAAGCTTGAACCTTGTCAAAGATACTAGACAGGTGACCAATATTTTCAGCATAGGCATCTCTCGGTAAAACAATTAACTCAGGGTCATCATTTTCAACATAATGTGATCCACAAGTAACCAACTCTCTGCCATGAACCAGGAACGCTGGAGTAAATCCAGTGCTTTCATTAACCGAATTATTTATTGCGAATTGTATTTGTGGTAGATTAAGATCCCAAGTTCTATGATCGTCATTAACGAAAGTCGAAACAGCCGTGACTATGGTCTTATTATATCTCTCAACCGTATTTATTTGAGGAGTATACCTGGGTGTAAAATTAACTCTAGGTATCTTATATTTTTTTAAAAGAATATCCAATTCGCGGCTAATAAACTGAGCTCCATTATCCAGTATAACAGTCTGAGGAATGCCGTGAACTAGAAAAACATCGTTTTCTAAATGTTTCCTAACGAGATCTGATGTAGCTCTACGAAGTGGGAAAAGTAAACAGTATTTGGAGAAACAGCATGTGACAACAAATATATACTGGTTCTGCTTTCTTGTGTTGGGTAAGGGTCCAACCAAATCAATCGACAGAGCCTGAAATGGACGTGCAATGTCTTTCGGCCTACCCATCTTGCCTAATGTACCATGGGTAGGTTGTTTATATGCTAGACATTTCTCACATTTGGAAATAAACTCAACAACGTCAGAATGCATACCAGGCCAATAAAATCGAAGTGCCAAGCGCTTATATGTCTTGAACACGCCGAAATGCCCAGCAATAGGCTCCGAATGACATTGTTTCAGAGCTTCCTCCCGCTTTTCTTTAAAAATAACTTCCTTCCAAGCAAATTCAGAAGACAGCACGTCCTTGCTCTTCATGTACCTGTAGAGGACATCATTTTCCACCCTGTAGTTAGGGAAATTAATTGGTGTCTGTTGACATCCATTAAAAATTTTCAGGTACCAGTCATCAATAGTTGCTGGGGCATCAGCAAGAGGCATGGGGCTGTTAATAGTGTCAAGAGGCACACATCTTGAAAGGGCATCTGGAATGACATTGTCCTTGCCACGCCGGTGTTTAATTTGAAAATTGAAGGCCGAGAGACGAACACCCCACCTAGCAAGACGGCCCGTTGGATTCGTTAGTGAAAGGAACCATTTGAGTGAAGAGTGATCAGTATAGACTGTAAATGTTTTGTCTGTTTCTAAATAACATCGCCAGTGTTCGAGAGCGGCTAGCACAGCAAGAGCTTCGCGCTCCGTTGTACTGTAGTTCCGTTCAGGTTTACTTAAGGAGCGACTCATATAAGCTATTGGATGTTCGACACCGTCAATAGTCTGGACCAACATTGCACCAATGCCAAAGTTACTGGCGTCTGCATGCACTTCAAATGGTTGGTCAAAGTTAGGGCAAGCTAATACAGGTGCCTGAATTAACTTAGACTTAAGTTCAAGAAAGGCCTTATCAGCCTCTGGAGACCATTGGAAAGGCGGAGCATTTTTTTTGCTAGAAGTAAGTCTATTTAGAGGGCCCGCAATAGTACTAAATTGAGGAATGAAACGCCTATACCATGACGCGGTTCCCAAAAAGCGTTTCACTTCTTTTCTACTCGAAGGGGTAGGGAAACTTAAAATTGCTTCTACCTTTTCCGGATCTGTCCGCAAACCCTGAGCATCTACTAAATATCCCAGATAACGCAGAGAATTTCTAAAGAATTGGCATTTTTCAAGCCCAACAGTGAGATTGGCGGAGCGCAATTTTTCAAAAACTTGACGAAGTAATGAGACGTGTTCGTCAAATGTCTTACTTATGATAATAATGTCATCAAGGTAGGCAAATACTTTAAGCTCAAATTCAGGGCCAAACAACAGATCCACCAATCTTTGCTGTGTAGCTGGCGCGTTGGTAAGACCAAAGGCGGTAACTTTAAACATGAAAGTGCCACGACCAGGGATATAAAAAGATGTCTTTTCGCGATCTGCCTCTTGGATCAAAATTTGCCAAAAAGCTTTAGATAAATCGACGCTTGATAGGTATCTAGCATCCTTCAAATTGTCTAAAATTTCAGAGACATAAGGCAGACTATACGCATCTTTTTTGGTAATTGAGTTTAGCTTCCGGCTATCTAAACAGAAACGAGGTTTACCATCTTTTTTTCCCACTACTAGTACTGGTGAGGACCAAGGGCTTTCGCAAGGTTCAATAACATCTAAGGCAAGCATCTGATCAACCTGTTCGGTAACAATTCTTTGCTTTTCAGGCGACATGCGGTAATATCGTTGCCTTATTGGCTCTGCATCGCCTGTATTGATGTGATGCTTAATCAAATCAGTCCTACCTAGGCCTCGTCTCTCAAAAGAAATTTCATTAAATTTATCAACAACGCTATTGGCAATTAGCTTTTGAGAATCATCCAAATTAGCGTAGTCATATAAATGAATTTTACTTGAATCAGAAATTTCTAAAAGACCGGGATCATCCGAGAACAAGTTTTCTTCTGAAGATAGATACCTAGGACATAACTTAAAAATATTCCAAAAATCTATTCCCAAAATTAGGGTGGTATCGATAGTTGGTATGACGTGCGCTTTTATAATAGAAAAATTACTTTCAAAAGACACGGGTAACAGAATATAACCAAGGGACGCTATCCTCTGACCACCAGCCGCAGTAACAGTTATCCTATCTTCAGTACATAACACGAAACCCAACTGCAGCAGGCGTTCGTGAGTATTGTTACCTAAAATAGTTACAGCAGATCCAGAATCGAGTAAGCCGTACAAGGTTAAATCACTAGGGTTTTTAATATGAATTTTTACATAGGGACGCGGATCTTCTTTAGGTTTAAGGTTCAAAATTGCAGAAACGGATGACTTGGAGCAAAGGTTTTTTACCGTCAACAACCAATCTTTCCAGTCCGCGCTTTCTTTGTAATTAATTGGTGGTCTTCTACAATTTTGAAAAATCAGTTTTTTTTGATTGCAGTTGGGGCAGTCAGGTGTCCGAACCTCCTTTTTCCCGCATTTAAAACAAAAAATCTTCCGTTCTGCAGTGCAATCTCTCATAGAGTGTGTATCTGATCGGCAACGGTGACAATAAGATTTTCTGATCTCGGAAACTCCTACTTCAGAAGACTGAATTTCGGAAGACCGAAATGCATGATTTTGAACAGGTTCGAACCGTTTCGATGAAGCGAACTGAGAGTTTCGACCATAAATAACATTTTGCTGATAATTACTTTTACGCTTAGTAGACTGGTAACAAAACTCAGGAGCTAAAGTATTCGAAGTTACGGCCGGAGGCTCTTTAAAGTTTTCAGAACGTCCCATGACACATTCGTAATTTCTACAGATTTTTCTAAGATCATCGATAGTTTTCAAGTGAGAACTAGCCGCTATAATAGTCGAATAACAAGGTCGGATATTATGTAAAAGGATTTCAAGTTTAGCATCTTCTTGTATAGGTTTGCTCAAGCGAGAGAACATTCCCTCCATTATAGCCAGGTAGACAGTGATTTTCTCATCTTCACCCTGCGTACGCTGGCGAATTTCGAGAGACATACGATAATCATAGTCCGGGAGATCAAAATCATCCTTAAGGCATACCATTAAAGAATTCCAATCACTAATTTTATTCTTTATCCCACGAAACCAATGAAGTGCATCGCCAATAAATAAATCAGTTGCCGAACTTAGCATTTTAATTTCAGAAATTCCTCTAGAATTCCGAAATTCTTCCACTTTTACGATAAAAGAACGTACACAAGTTTTACCATCATATTTTAATTTAGATAGTTCTCCAAACATGCCACGATCACAAGAAACGGAAATGTTTAATCCGGCTAGGTTAGTTTTATCTATACCGTCATCCTCAGATGAGCTTGTGGCAGTTTTAGCTTCACTTACATTAAATGTAGGTAATCCCGAAAAAATATTGAAAAGTGATTCAAAATTTTCTTTTACTTTGCCTAGTGAAGAAAGATCGTCAGTGTTTTTAGGTTTTGTTATTCTCTGAAGTCTATAGTAAACATGATGCAAAAGAGACTTCGTTCTTTCAACAAGTGAGTTATCGTGAGAAGTTTTAAGTAAATTGAGGTTAGCTTTAATCTTTTCTAATGTTTCCTGAGACCCTTTGACATCCTCTATTAGTTCAAAAACAGATTCTATAATTTCATCTGAAGAATAAAGTTGTGTTAATTTAGTTACCTGACGACGTAAACCAGCTACATTATCTGAAGGAGACTCCCCTCTTATGGCAACCTCATACATCAATTCTGATTTTTGTAGCAATAAATATTTAATAGTTCCAGCCATTGTATTTTTTTTTATAACCGTATCGAGAAAATATCTAATTAATAATAAAAGAAAAACGAGAAAAAAAAATACCTCTCAATGAATAACTTCGTGTAAAATCCAAATAATATCCTAGGTATGTTGTGCAAAATACAGCAAAAACTAAGTACAAAAACTAAAACTAAGAAACTAAGAGCAGTAACAATTAATACCTACAAAGATTGCCAAAACAATACCCGCTCTGTAACAATTATCAACTATTCTATCCTAATAAACGATACAAATTTAATGATTAATGAATAAAGATTAAAATAAATGAAATAAGTTAAAACTACCAGTTTAGTTCAACAATTGTGCAATTGGATTAAATCTTCTTCCAAACTAACATCTGCGGCGAACACTGATCAATGCTCTAAATAATTTAAATTCTATTGTGTCTACCTGCGTTCACAGCAGACGACAGCCGAAAAGCACTAATTTTAATAAAATAATATAATAAGTATTTTTAAGAAAGCTTAATACTTAAAGTTTTAAAAATGATCACCAAGGCACAACGGCTGATAGCTAATTTGTATCGTTTTCAAACAAGTTACAAATACACACCAAGAAAACCAACACCAGTACAAAGCAACTAAAGAAGCAAATCGAAACCAAGTGTGAATCACCATTTAGACCACGTATATGGGCGCCATTGTCACGTCTCTAGTGCGTGAGCAATTAAGAATAAATAAAATAACGAAAACAGTAATAAGATAAAGAAAACAGTTATTAAAAATTTACAAATTTATTAGAGGGTCGTTCGTAAAGGTCGGCCAGGTTCACACTTAGTTCCGGCCCAGAATACCGCACTCCCCTGATTCTTCCCGAGTCCGGTACGAAGGCGAAAGGCAGTCCTCCTCTTCACTGGTCCAGCCGCTGCGAACGGGCACCGGCAGTAGTTGTGGACGGGAGCCACGATAACCGATCTCCACTATGAAGGCTTCGGATATTGCTTGGGGCTAGTTACCCCGGTAGGAGTTCCCAGTATGGGAACACTAATACACTTAAAGGTTTATATGAGAAGGAATCGAGTTTAAAAAAATCGTTAGCGTACAGTTTATGCAAGGCGCTCGCGCATCAGAGCGACGTGCGGTTGCTTCCGAGGCAGTTTGGGTATCAGGTAGAAACCGCGAGAGGGGAGCGGCGGTCGGTCGGCGTGGTGAGCATACGCAGTCCCCGCGTCTCACCCCGCGCCCGCAGCCCCCACCTTTCGTCGGAACGGTGTCTAGTGTCGCGGGCGCTCAGCGCAACAATATTATGCGTTTTAAGTAACGCTACGTTACAGTGTTATCAGTCGACTTTGGACACGTTACCGAAGCACTGGTACCGTGGCTGAGCGCCATGGAGGACGGTATCGCTGCACAAAATCAAAAATCAAAATCAAAATAACTTTATTCAGTAAGCTTAAATTAAGCGTTTTGAATCGTCAAATTTTTTTTTTTATATGGATGGATGGATAGGCACAGGACGGAGGCACCACACGGAGACAAGACCGACACATTCAAATCACAACTCGAAGAGCTCCAACAATAACCGCCATGATGTTAGCCGTGAGGCTTCATCACTCTTCAGGGAACTTAATTAGCGACCAAACAGTCAGAAACCGCTTGCATGAAGTGAACCTTCATTCCCGAAGACCGCTAAGGGTACCACCTATAGCAATGCACAATCGTAGGATTCGATATCAATGGGCTCTTGAACACAGAAATTGGGCAGAAGAACAATGGCGTTTCGTGTGCTTTTCTGATGAGTCTCGTTTTGGTATGAGACCGGATACAAGACGTATACGACACTGGAGAACCCCTGGACGCCAACAGCGATTAAAATCCTGCCAGGAAGTCCATCCTTATAGTGGTGGAACCATCATGGTATGGGCGGGTATTTGGATCGGCGGAAGAACTGAGTTGATTTGGATCAGAGGCAACCTCAACGCTCAAATTTATGCTGAGACGATTGTATCAGACGTCATCGTTCCTCTACAAGTGCAAATCGGTCCCTTATTTTAGTTAATGCATGATAATGCACGACCGCACACCGCGAGAGTTGTAAGACAGACTCTCGCCGCAGCTAACATCAATGTCATGCCCTGGCCTGCTCAGTCGCCAGACTTGAACCCGATTGAGCATGCATGGGATATGCTACAGAGAAGAGCTCTGCCGAATATGGAGGGTATCCAGTCGCAAGAAGACCTTTTTTTGTTGTTGCAACGAACATGGGCGGCCATTCCACAGCGTGATTTGGATGAACTCATTTTGAGTATGCCAAACCGATGTTCTTGTGTTGTTAGTGTTCGCGGTAGAAACACGGATTATTAATTGTTTAAGTTACCGAATAAAATTTTAAAGAAAACTGTTATTTCAGTCTTTTTTTCGAACTTTAATGTTAGTGGTTCAAATGTCAAAAATCCCTTTATTAGGAAAATGGCAAATTTCTTTATTAATGCAAAGGTGACTTGGTTTATCGTTACTGTAGACAAACGAAAACACTTTATTTGATGAATTATTAAAGAAAATTTTAATTAATATCAATCAGGAGAAAAGTTATTGCAAAAATATATGTTGATCCCTAGACACTTTTGATGTGTGTACATGCACAATCAACGCTCTTAAAACACGAGAGTTATAGCATCGCTGAAACCCAATATTAAGGATATAAGCATGTTTTATGGAATTCTGTCCTCCCCCACGTGTGGGGAATCCAGAATTCTTTATAAATTTGTACTAGATAGTCTAGCCAGTAGAACAAATTAATGTGTTAAGTAGGGTTAGGCGGTCAGCAAAAATTCCGGGCCCTCGCGGGTGTTGCGCGGGGCGGGGTCCGCGGTAATTCGTAAGCGCCATTCCCATTTTTATCAAAAAGTTAATAAAAATGTTTAGTTTTTTGGAAATCCAAATCAGTCAAGAATTCGAAAAGGTAAATACTTACCTATGTGTTTATGATTTTATATAGGAATTATTATTATAAAACACAGTCGTAATTTGTATTTATTTGAAATTTTAGAGGTAACTACAGGATTTTTTTCCATAGAGCAAAATGTTTCCAACAGTCATCCCCTTACACATACGTTTTGTAATACATATTGAAAGTGCGAAATATCTAAAATGTTTTGAATAACAGCTAATAGAAAACAGCCAATTTTTCCATTTTTACCGACTAACCCCCCTTAATGTAAATATAAGGTTATGATGGGGCTGGCATAACCCTATCGTGTTAAAAGCCCATAAATAAATAAAGAAAAAAAATGCTCTTAAAACTGAACCGAACAAAAAGAGTGCCCAGCGACATGTTTAGGTACTCATTTCGTATAGTAGTGTGCGAGCGAAGCGTCTACGTGACGAAGTGGTCCTTCGAAGATTGCTATGCTACCAAAACACATATTATACGTCAAATGTATGTATGTATGTTGCCACTTTTTTATGCAAATAAATTATTTTTTCATTTTCTTAATAAATTACATAGCATAAAAAAAGAGTAAGTTATTATTTATTTGTCCTTAAAAACGTATTTTTTGTTGCTCTTGGCGACATTTAACATATACTTGTCTTTTACGTAAACAGTTTTACGTAAATAGAGTATTTAAGCGTACTTTATTGGTGTCGTAGATTATAAAGTACGCCTACATAAAAAAGAGGACAATAATCTATTTTAAAGTACGGGTGGCAACCCTAAATGTATATGTCAAAGCAGCTGCCACTACTGTTCCGTTACGATTTTGTAGGTATAGGATTGTGTACCCAGTTTTTATAAGTGATCGACGGGTACTAGTCACACGGAATCCTCAACTTTAACTGGACTGGCTATCTTACCTTTGGCAGTCGGAACACAAAAGTCTACTAAGTTATACATATTTACATACATACATAAAATCACGACTATTATCTCCAAAAGGTTAGTCAGAGACCAGGCAATGAGGACCGCAAAAGCAGTCATCTGCCATAATCCACTTTTCACCAAATATCGACTGCACTAGACAAAGCTTAAAAGTTATGTAGATTTGCATTTTTTTTAAATGTGGCTCGCCATAGTTGCTACATCCTTCCTGATGGTAAGCAGCCGATGCAGTCCAAAATAACGAGAGCGCTCCTCACTGTGGAACAAACACGGTAACAAGCGCACCCTTTCATGACGGCTTGCATAAATGCCGTTTCACCCGGGACTATAGGAGCTGGGAAACACATGCGCCGGCAAAGAATTCGAAAGCCGAATGGTCTTACCTACATAGGTAAAATTTATTGCCAAATTTTTTGGTACGAGTGCTGATAGTCTGCACAGTATGATGGTGGTTCCTAAGACCAGCACGTAAGACTACACGCATCCGTAAAGGCCGGAAACGCATCTGCGATTCCTCTGGCTTTCCACCAAGTGACCCTTCTGCTAGTTTGCGTCCTTTTATTTAAGACAAAATGGTAGTAAAACTGATAACTTAGCATTAAAGAAGTTAGTCTTACCGAAGCGATAAGTGACCGTGTAATTGTGCATATGCCCATAGCAGAGTAGGAGACCTCAAGAGAGAGGTAGCAAGAGAGTTTATCCAGCTCAGAGAGGACCTGTTCGTTGTCTGTGTTGGTGATCAGCTGGCCGGCCAGGTAGGAGGCACGGGCTACCTGACAGACAAAAATAAGGGACTTCATCTATAATTCACTTTGAAGTTTTTGATGATAAATCCGAGATAAAGCATCTGAATTGGTTAAGGATATTTTGTAGTGAAAGTAATACAAAACGAGGTATGTCCAGTAAAAAATAAAAAAGGGATTTCTTCAATCTATACTCCAAGTTTGCATCAACCAAGGAAGGCAAACAAGAAGTAGAACTTTCTTTTTAATTCATCTGTCAAATTTTTTTTTTGGTTGACTTGTCTCCTTGACATCGTTTTGCATTTCATTTTTTTTTAAATTTGACAAGTATTAGTTTAATATTCTTTCCTTCATTTCCTTCGATCAGTGTTTGGATGATCGAAGTTAAAACTTTGGATTTAATCTTTAATTAACTATAACTTAATTAACGTCGATAACGACGTCGTGAGCAGTTAGTAAATCATATTTGGACAGCTCAAAAGTGCTTTTTTTTAATTAAAGACATAGGTATTGATTTTGAATTTGTTAAAAACTACACGTTACCTCTTGTTTCGTCCTATGACAGGGTTCAACCGACGCTATAAATGACAGACAATGCAAGCAGATCCAGCAAAATTGGATTGCTAGTAGAGATAATGTACATTTGCTTCCAGACTCTGAAAATACGGGAAGATTTAGGTGTTTAAGTATAAAAAAAGTATGGTAATAAAATAATCGTGTGCATAAATGACGATATAAAAAATTATAATCTTATTCTTACGTCTACTTGAGATTGATTATACTTGAAACTACATATTTTTTAAGCCACTAAAGAAATTGTAATCTAAATAAATTATTATTGTTCTATTTATACTTTATTATATATTATATTATATAGATTATTACATTAGTTCATTTCGTAATCCATAACGTTTTTTATGTGTCTATGAAAAATAATAATAATAATAAAACACTTTATTTGCACACTAAGAAACAGTTACAAAACAGGACATTAGACAGAGAAGAGAGTACAAGTAGGCGGCCTTATTGCTTTATAGCAATCTCTTCCAGGCAACCTTGGGTGAAAAGTAAAGAAAAATAGTAAAGAGTAATAGGGAAGTAGGTGCATATAAAGATAGAAAGAATTAAGAATAAATAAATATCTATAAAATACGAAAAAATAAGGACAGAAATATATACTTATAGTTAGCTAGATGGGAGCCGAAGAAAGGAAATAGCTTCTGACTCGATCGCCAAAAGACCTTAGAGTCTGAGTTTTCCTGATGCTCTCAGGAAGTGAGACGACAGGCAGATATAAATTAAAACATTAAAAGTTTTTTATTGTTTTAATAAAACATTAAATTTTTTAAATTAAAACATTAAAAAACTTTTAATGTTTTAATTTATGCCTGCCTGACGTACCCAACAGGGTTAATTGAATTAGATTCAATTTGTATTAAATCAATCTATTTACTATATACTTCACGTACCTAACATAGAGTTAATTGAATAGACTATATTTGTAATAAATCAATCTATTGACTATATACTTCATACCAAGGTTCACAATAAAGTTGTACGGCGTCATAGTCAGCTGCTGCAGACTTATGATGAGTAGCATCAACATTTCGAAGCTATAGTTTTCGTCCAGTAGTCTAATAGTCTGGTAGACTGCATCGTACATCCCAATGAAATGGCGGACTATTCCTGGTGTCAGCTTGGACGGACGTGTTGCTATAGCTGCGGAATCGCCATTCGTCTGAATTATACATACATACCTACATAATACTACATATATTCATAACTATAATCCCCGAAGGGTTAGTCAGAGACTAGGCAATGAGGACAGCAAAAACAGTCCTCTACCACAGTCCACTTTTCACCAAATAGCGACTGCACATGTGCTCACAGCGACAGGTGGTGAGCCCATCGCCGCTTTACGCTGTTGATTGTATGTGACGTTTTTAGTCCGTTAGTCGCCTTTTACGACACCCAAGGGAAGAGAGGGGGTGGTAGTATTCTTTCACCGTAACGCGACACGGCCAATGATCAATACTGAAGTTACTATTAAGAGGCCACATCTCGACTGTGATTTTTGCGTAAATTGGTCAAATTTGGCGTTATGGATCTCAGAAACAAAAATACATTAACAATTATGACTTATTGAATAATGTAGAATAGCTATTGGAATAGTGCGTATAGCGGCCTCGCTTTTTGTAAATTTTGCTTAACTTTTTAATTAAACCCAAAATTGCAGAGAAAGATTTTCATAAAGTGCGCGAAGGCACTTTTTTGAGCTCATCGATTGAACTACTGTTCTGAACAAGTGAAATAAAATTATGATAATGTAGTCTCTTATATAGTCGAATAGTGCGTAGCGGCCTCGGAAATTTTAGACATCATTAATTTTATATAGAAAAAAAATCTTATTCTAAACCAAAAAACTTCGAAAATTGCTATAAGTTAACTGTGAATATCCCTATCTACGATAATATTATTGAGCAAAATTTATACCAGAGTAATTGTTACTTCATGAGGAATAAAGATTTTATAATGAATTTATTATCCTATTTCGATAAAAACGATAAATACAACTGCAAAATTACTACAAAATGCAATGCGCCGGCCGTCCGAATTCAATTTGTGCTCACAGAATGGAGATTTGTAATATTATGCACAAATTTATTATCCTATTTCGATAAAAACGATAAATACAACTGCAAAATTACTACAAAATGCGAAAATGGGCATTTTACGCAAAAATCACATTCAAAATGTAATAGGCCTCTTAAGATAAGGTTATACAGGTTTAAAGTACTTTCCTATTATAACGCATTAATATTATTTTTATTCAAAAATAACGAAACGTTGAAAATAATATACTTATATTTTTATTCATCTAATCATTTAGTAATAAGATTGCTCTGCCAATTTTTATTCAAATTTATCGGTAAGATGTACAGTCACGTGCATAAATATATTGCTATGATAATATATTCTGTCATCATATTTTATATCTAATGTAGCGTCAAAAGTTTATGACGTTATTAATTTATTTAATATTTTGGCAACAAACAGTAATTTATACAGTGTAGTGCTTATTAACTATTTTTACTTATTAGTTTAGACCTATAGTGCCGAAATTAAATTCAACAACTTGGCAAAGTTAATAAAAAGTAAGAATTTACAAAACGCAACAATAAATTAAAACAATCATCATCATCATCAGCCTTTATACGTCCCACTGTTGGGCACAGGCTTCACACAATATCAAATGTGAACAATATCACAAAAAAACGATAACATAGTATTAACACATTTCACACAATTATTATTCTTAAAATTAAATGCATTGCGTGTCAAATATACCAAGAAGTCGTACGAAGCCCTTCGTATTCAATTTAATAATGCGTTCAGGGCACTCTTCCAGCTGCCTCGTTTTTGCAGTGCGTCCGGTATGTTTGCGGATGCGCAGGTCGACAGTTTCCCGGCTATTTTGCGTAAAAAAGCTGGAACCCTATTGCGTCGAATCCGTGGCAGCCGGAACAGTGTTTTGAAAGGTTTAGTCGACAGTGGGAACTATCCACTGATCGCGCACATGTCCCATATTACCCGGTCTGTTCTAGTTATTTATTATTACTAACATAGGAGTTAAGCTTTTGTTATACTAACCACATTATGGATCTTTATTGTCCGATAAATAAACATTTTTATGTTTATTTTTATTTTTTTGTTAAGTTTTTCATAATGTTAAGCGTTTTTTAGCAAATGAATTACTGAAAATGTCTACATTTTAATTAACATTATCTAGCTTATAATAGTCGTTATTATAATGACTTAAACTTCTTATCAAAAAACGATTACGTGTGTAATTTTTACATGCAGCAGGGGGCACAAACACGTGTAAATATTCATCAGTTAGTCACTTGACGCGTGAGAACCGCGTTAAAAATTTACTTTTAGTAATGAAACCTATTTTTTGCAATAGGTCAGGGCAGTCTAAATGGTTGTTAATAATTTTAAATAAATTACATAGGTCGAAGTGTAAACGGCGGTTGGAAGGGTTGACATATTATAGTGAGTGACAGATTCCTCGTATGACAAATCAATGGAGTGTGTATTGTAATTGAGGATTTTAATGATTTTTTTTGTACCTGCTCTAACCTGTTAATGTGTACCTTGTATGATGGGCTCCACATAGTACATCCGAATTCTAATATGGATCTGACGAAAGCAAAATATAGCATTTTAAAAGTAGTTGCGCTTTTGAATTCCATACCTACCGACTCTGTTAAAGAAACCCAGCAATCTTAGGGATCTTTCAACAACCTTATCAATGTGGGGGTCAATGAAAGCTTTTCGTCCATAATGATACCAAGGTCTCGGATTCTTTTGACACGTGTAACGGTGTGGTTATAAAAACATCAACAATACCTATGTCATTGTGATATATTGTTGACAGCAAAAACATAATTATGATGAAGCATTTCGTTTTAAATAAGTAATGTAAGTAGTCTCTCTTGTTGTCTTTTTATATGACTCTTGTTCAATATTACACCAATGTAATAATGATTGATCGTATAATTTTGCCGCGGTCGTGTAGATACTCGTATAAATTATTATTACTTTTTCGTTAACATAATATTATTGCCGAATTGTCAATAATATATGTTATGTTTGTGACATTGAAAACAGAATTAAAAAATAATTTCAGAGTCCGGGGCAGAGCATAGGCGATAATTTTACATAAGTGGCTGGATTAGTTAATGCAAGTGATTTATAAAGTGTCGTCGTAAAATAGTGAATCTGTGCGAGTTTACCACTACGCGTGTTATTATGATTTGTCAAACATAGCAAAATGATGGGGGGGGGGGGGGGGGTTAATACTGTATTTACACAAAACGAAAATGTAACAAGTAAGAGATAAATAATGTCATCCATTTTGGTTTTGATCATTGACTTTTGCTGGTAACTGTACAATGGAAAAAACGATGTCTGAAACGCAGCGGGGTAATGATTTCCATAATGGCATCCCAATGTCTCGTATCGTTTGTAATATCAACAAATGTGATTCGTAATATGGTAAAAAGTTGAGACAAAAGAGAAATTTTAAAGCATAATATATCTTAATGTAAATTAAATAGGTGTTATACATTACTTATAAAATGTATGGGAATAGCAGGTAATGACGTCAATATTGTGTTCCATCAATTAAGTCGCTAGTGATAAAATAAATTGTGCTAAAATATGACAGAGCCCCGATAGCGAAGTAGTGCGTCTCATCTATCGGGCAGGCGCAGGTTTGAATCATGACCATTAATGTATTAACATTAATTAAGTAGAAAATACTTTATTTGGTCAAAACAGATCCTCTAATTATGGGGATGTGGTTACATTATCAAGAATGCTGGTTAATTTTGTTAAGCATGTCATGGTGTGCAATTTCAAAGCCTGCTTGTAGAATTTAACAACATTTTAAAATTTGTCTTTTTCTGAATTGCAAATTGTTTGCAATATATGTATTTATATATTATATCCCTATAAATGTTATTTATTTATTTATTTAACAACAGCATTATATTTTGTTATCCATAATGTTACCTTTCTCCGTTGCGATAGTGTTCATAATTCTAATCTTATGCTTTGTCAAAAGTTGTATGTCGTCTGTTTTCCATTACAAATCTATTTACCTACATACATATAACCAGGACTATTATTCCCGAAGGGTTAGTCAGAGACTATTCAATGAGAACCGCAAAAGCAGTCATCTACCATAGTCCACTTTTCACCAAATAGCGACTGCACAACTCAGCGTGACTGTGTTGAGGCCATCGCCGCTCTATGCTGCTGGATGTATGTGCAGTATTTAGTCCGTTAGTCGCCTAGTACGACACCCAAGGGAAGAGAGGGGGGTGAAGTATTCTTTCACAGCTACGCGACACGATTATAAATTAAAATAATTTTAATAATAATAATAATAAAAATAATAAAAATTGACACCGCTCAAACAAAACGTCTTTTTGGAAAATTTTCTTTTTATATTGCAATTTAGCTTCCACCCTTTACAACAACCAAAATAATCAAATATAAATAAGTAAACAATGCCCCAAACACATCAAAAAAGAAATAGTGCTAAAACTAGCTACAATTTGGAATATTTGATCAACACCTATTTTTACTCATTTGACATTAATGTCATCTTTGTCAATAAACCAACAAGAACAAGCAAATGTGATAAAAATGAAAAGAAAATGTTAACAAGATCCCAAAAACGTTTAGCGGATTCTACTAGCGCGCACCCACCACCTCCGCTCGTCGCATCATCTTCGAGCTCATCGTCGGAGGACGATTTCGTCACTCCTACGGAGGGCAGCTCGTCGAGTGATGACGACGGGCCTACGCCGCCGCCGCCGTCGCCAGGTGGTGACCTGCGCGACGACGAGGACGGCCACCGCTGCCGGCACGCTTGGGGCCTGTGGGGCAACCTGCTCCGCGCCCGGCCCTCGCTACCGGTGGTGTAGCGCGTCGCATGCGATGGACACAGTCTATGAATGAGAACTGCATGCGCGCCTACTACGGGGCTACAGAGGGAAGAACTAACTTGACCGCGTACCGCGATAGGATACTGACTCTGTTTCAGTCCCTTGAACCAGCCGCCGTCGTCTCTGCACAACGACTGTCGGATCAGGTGCGGGCCATCCAGCGGCTCAAGCTGTTGGACGACTCTACGCTTGATCGACTGCGTCTGGAGGCGTTACCTATTCATACTACCTCTACTTTAGCGCGGGACTCGCATGTTGCGTTGTTGACGCAGGGGCCGACAGGCACGGCTTCGACGACTGCCCTGGCGGATCCCGCAGCGGACGTAGACGATTGTATGAATACGTACGTAAGTACCCAGACTAATAAGTAATTGAGGAGGGCTTTGGAAGACGCAATTTTTGAATATCGTTCCACTGACTCTAGGCCGAGACTACCATGCTTGCCAACGAATAAACGCAATCTGGCATTAGTGGGAGCCCTAAACGTTTTGCTAGTCCCGTATATGCGGACTAGCGAAACATTAGTTGATACACACTCGATTTTGTACTGCGCTGCCATAGCGGCGTGTCGCATCGCTCGTGTTAAGTTTCCGGACACTGACCGAGCACCGCGACACCTCGCTGTCCCCGCGTGGAAAAAAGAAACGAGTGTCGTATCAACTCGTTTAGGACTCTCATTGCAAAATTAATATGCTTCAGAGGGGGCAACCATCGTCCCCGAGTCATGCGTTTCGTGAATCAGGCCTTTGCTGGGACCGGAATTAGACCCCGGGACTACATAGTTTGTGTCACGGAGCGCATTGACTTTCTGAAGCAGAAAGATTATTCGCTGGCAAGCCGTATTCATCGATATAGAGCGCGTGTGGATCGATATTGTCAAAATTGCCTTTTTCAAAGTGACCAAAGGAAGTTGTACCGAAGTTGGGAAGGAACCGACCAATGTGTGAGCGACGGGCAGTGTCCAGATGCTACTACCATGAATAACTTTTGGCGTAGTATCTGGTCGGTACCCGTCGAACACACTGAGGGTGATTGGAATAGCGTTGTTGAGAGTGCGTGTGAGCCTATCGAACCCATGGGGCCTGTGACTATTAGCCTCGAAGACGTCAGTTGTGCGATCCGTACGGCTCAGAACTGGAAAAGTCCTGGACTGCATAAATTTTGGATAAAGTGAATTAGATAGATAGATGCTCACACGACTGCTTAGCGACGCAATTCCAAGAAGCCCTCGAGGTCGGTTCCTTGCCAACATTTATGACAACCGGTATCACCTTCCTACTCCACAAGTCCGGTAGTACCACGGAACCGAAGAACTATAGACCCATCACATGCTTGCCGACGCTTTACAAGCTCCTTACATCCATTCTGATAATTAAAATTAATTCGCACATTGTTGCGCACAATATTTTGGCTCCCACTCAGAATTGATGTAAGGTTGGGTCCCGTGGCACCAAGGAGCTCCTCCTTATCGACACGACCATTTGCCAACAAGTCCGGTGGAACAAAGGGGCTCTCTCCACCGCCTGGATTGACTATAAGAAGGCCTATGATTCGGTGCCTCATACCTGGTTGGAGAGAATCTTAGAGCTGTATAAAATTAATACAACTCTAAGATCTTTTCTAGGTTCTTGTATGAGATAGTGGACCACAGTCCTTCGTCAATCGGGTGGTGGAGACAGCCCCTCTGGTCCGCAGGACTTCGTAAGGATTGAGCGAGGCATCTTCCAGGGTGATAGTCTGAGTCCGTTGTGGTTCTGTCTAGCCCTGAATCCTCTCAGCACATTGCTAGAGGATTCAGGGCTGGGCTATCGGCTTAGGAGACAGGGTGAAGTTATTTCGCACTTGCTGTACATGGATGACCTCAAACTGTTTGCACCGAAACGTCATGAATTGGTGGCGTTGCTGAAAGTCACTGAGACTTTTAGCAGCGCCATTAACATGGGGTTCGGTGTAGACAACACCGAAACGGTGCGCGGTCATGCACGTACAGCGGGGGAAAGTTGTAAATTCTACGAATTTGCAACTTTCTGAGACGATGACTTTCAGATCTCTCTCCGAAGCCGACACCTACAAATACCTTGGTATGTCACAGTCATTGGGTATAGAGAGTGGGAGTATAAAACAGTCGGTGAAGGAACGCTTCTTTGGTCGCCTGACAAAGGTACTTAACAGTCTTTTGTCAGGAGGCAACAGGGTGCGCGCTTTCAACGGCTGGGTTATGCCCTTACTGGTATACATCTTTGGCATACTAAGGTGGACTCAGACCGAGTTAGACGCCCTGGACAGAAAGGTTCGCCAGCAACTGACATCACATCGCATGCTCCACCCACGCTCGTCTGTTATGAGACTGTACATCCCGCGGAAATGGGGTGGTCGAGGCTTTTTAAATGCCAAGACCCTCCACAACCGTGAGGTGTGCAGTCTCCGAGAATATTTCCTCAACAACGAGTGTGGGATGCATCGCGATGTCGTGTCAGTTGACAGGACCTTTACGCCTCTCTACTTAGGAAGGCAGGCTTTATGTGTGATGTGGACCTGCTCGCGTCGGTGAACTGGCTACGATTCGGGGACCTCTTTGGGGAAACCGAAGGTTTTGTCTGTGCAATTGCAGACGAAGTTATCAAGACGAACAACTACCGGAAGTATATCATGAAGGACGGTACGGTCGACATATGTCGAGCATGTCGCCGTCCTGGAGAGTCACTCAGGCATATTATTTCCGGTTGTTCTTATCTTGCTAACGGCGCGTACTTGCACAGACACAATCTTGTAGCCAGGATCATTCACCAGCAACTTGCTCTTCAATACTGTCTTGTTGAGTCCGAGGTGCCGTACTATATGTACGCACCTGAGCCAGTTCTCGAAAATGGTCGTGCTTTGCTCTATTGGGACCGATCGGTTATCACGGACAGGACTATTGTTGCCAATAAGCCTGACATCGTGCGGTCCCAGCAGCGGCGGGCAGTGCTAGTCGACATCACCATCCCACATACAATACAGAAGGCGGTACTTCTTGACACGGCACGCATCGTCAGGAGGTTCCTCTCTCTGCAGCCCTAACCACCGTTAGCTTGGGCCCTGCCCCGCTGCTGGCGGCACCCTAGGTTTAGGTTTTTTATAATGTTTAATGTTTTGTAGTAGTTTTGTTTATTATTTTTATATAGAATAATAAAATAATAAAAAAAACCTACACTTAAGAAAATAAATAAATACGGGAATAATAATAATAATATGATGAGAACCTCGTGAAGGCTGAGAAGGACAAGCTGTGCAAGTACCTTGACTTGGCTTACGAGGTTACCGCCATGTGGGATGTTGACTCGACTATCATTGTCCCGATAGTCGTATCTGCAAACGGCCTAATAGCAAAGAGTCTCGACCAAAATCTCAAGAGACTCTCGCTAGACGGCTGAATCAAGGGCCAGATACAGAAGGCGGTACTTCTTGACACGGCACGCATCGTCAGAAGGTTCCTCTCTCTGCAGCCCTAACCAACGGTAGCTTGGGCCCTGTTATATCAAATTTAATGTGTTAAAAAATATATTGCGAGTGGGTTGGCTAAAAAATTTCAGTCCAGTATTATCTTAAATGATTAATTAAATATTTAAAAATATTTTTTTAAACATTGCACTTGTTTCGATATTAAATAAATTACATTTGTACCAATCGAAAGTATGAAGCCTATAGAATATGCACGTTAGGTTGACTATTTTTTTCCTGTCATAACATTGGGTAGGCAGGTGTAAACAGGCAAGTCAATATTAGTAATTTGCAATCGTCTGGTTAAATAAATAAAATTTATGTTTATAGAAAGATAAGCTCATTACTAACACACACACTCCAAACCAGTGCAATGTAAAAAAAAAACTTTTTTAATATTAAAATAATCATTAAAGGTACTTACTGGACTGAAATTTTTCAGCCAACCCACTTGCGATATATTATTTAAAACATTAAATTTGATATATAATACTTTTCATCCAATAACCTTCCCGGTAAAGGTCGTTCTATACTCGGATCTTAGACTATACTGGTCACAATTAATTAACCGATTTTCAAAATTTAGACCAGTTGCGTTTAAGTAAAGTTGCTACTTAGACCAGTTGCGTTTAAGTAAAGTTACTATTTAGACCAGTTGCGTTTTAGGTCAGTTGCTATTTAGACCAGTTGCGTTTTGCTGAGCACATTGTGCAGTCGCTATTTGGTGAAAAGTGGACTATGGTAGAGGACAGCTTTTGCCTTCCTCATTGCCTAGTCTCTGACTAAACCTTCGGGGATAATAGTCGTGATTATATGTACGTATGTATGTTTCACTAATATAGAGCGTTAACTGATAATGGTTTGTAATGTTAATAATGTGTAGATACTTTGTACACAATGGCTGAAGAAATGGTGTTTTTGAGTTAGCGTGGACGAAGGCGCGGCCAGTAAAATATATAAGACAACAACCAAAGCAACATGCAATAGAAAGGAGTTCTACTTACTTTGTAACTCAACATCCGCCATGTTTTCAAGTTGATCGTTCAAGCATTTCAAAGTTTTATTAACTTCCAAAAGGCAAAACATGAGATGTATCCTGAAGTGGGTCACTACTTGATATGTAAAATGGAAGAAGAAATACAAGTATGCCGAATTCACTGAAAATAAAGCAGATTTATGTAGGGAATAACTCATCCTTTTTTTCCCTTTTACATACACATACATATAATCTCGACTATTACCCCCGAATGGGTAGTCAGAGACTAGGCAATGAGGACAACAAAAGCAGCCCTCTATCATAGTCCACTTTTCACCAAATAGCGACTGCACATGTGCTCAGCTTGACGCAAGTAATGAGCCCATCGCCGATATATGCTGTTGGATGTATGTGCAGGTTTTAGTCCGTTAGGCGCCTTTTTCGACACCCAAGGGAAGAGAGGGTTTCTTCATTTTAAACTAGGTACTATCTTACGTGCACACCGAGGCTAGGGGCGACCAGGGGTTATGTAGGACTACCCTTCCTCTATCCCACTCAGTCAGAAAAGTTTGTCGGAGAAAAGGGAGGCCTTCCCCCTGAAAACCTATCACCATCCACTCTATGCTTCGGAGATGACTCGGGACCACGATACCTATATTTGTTTACTTAAATAAGTAACAATTTGTATTTGGAATCTTTTCACAAAGTTCTTAAAAACGTTAAAAACATAATACATAAATATATTTTGTTATGGTTTAGTAATTATTACATATTTTAACAAATTGACTGTACTATCTTAAGAAAATAACTCTCACAAATTATATTAAGTGCCTTTCTAGACTTTGTGAATTATGAGTTTAATTGTTCCATTTTATACATTTTTTGAATTAGTAACAAACTGTTTTTTGTACTATCGACGAGATTTTTTTGTTCCAATACCTATATTTGTTTACTTAAATAAGTAACAATTTGTATTTGGTTTTTTATTTTATAACAAATGTGATAGGTACTAAGGTTGACTGTATTACGACGAATCTGGAATACGACCAATCTGGAATACGACGAATAAGGAATACGACGAATCCGAAAAAAATCGTACCTAGTCAATAAACTTTTATGAAGGAGAACATTTTCTAAACTAGGAATATGATCCGCCTGATGTTAAGCGGTTACCTATGCAATACCAGAGGTTAAATAATTGTGATGTGTGAGAATCGGTTCCCTATTTTTTTTGCATAAAATTTTATGTCATAATTTAACATGGCATACTTTTTCTAATTCTAATAATTGTTACGCACATTATTAATTAGGTATAACTTTTAAGGCACATTTTTTTAAGCATAACTACTATAAGTACAATAATTGTTAAACATACTATTCTAAAGCCTAAATATGCTTACGCATAATGATAATTAAGCATAGGCTATGGAGTGGCCCCCGCCGCACCAAAATCTACTATTACACTACGGTATCCAATTTATATTTGATATACCTAATACCTTCTTTTGGTTTTTCAGATTCAAATAGCTATCAATAGAATAAAAATTGTTGCAAAAACAAATCCTGAAAAAAAACTTCACCTTCTGTCTTGTCTAATCTACCAGACTATCTTTATGAATAATAACTTTTAGCCTAATAAACAATATGCCTTTTACCTTTATGCAAATTAAAATTAGGGAAAAAAACATTAGCCTAATATTTTATGCTTACTGAAATAGTATGCCTAAAAACAATTAGGTCAAAATATTATTAAGACAAAAAATATGCCGAACTCGTTATGCCAATGCAAATTAGGATAAAAAAAATTAGGCGACAAAAAGGGATCCCGTAAGAATCAATAGTCCTTTGGGTATCCCTCAGGGTGACATTGCTGGTGAAGCTATTCAATTAATGATGCAGCCCTATTCTGTAATAAATTATAAGTAAACATAACGACGTTTATTTAAAAGTTAAAATATAATACATGTTAGATTTTCTAGCCCATAACTAGGACAAATGGGACAAAAATTATTGTTTTTTTATGTCTCACACAGTGACCTAAAAACAACAACAAATCTTATGGATATTAATTTTCAAATGTCATGTAACATAATAATATCATGTTCCATCTCAGTTTAAACATACTTACGATCCCGTCGTCTTTGAATAGTCAGTCCTATAAAAATGAAGTATTCAGGTAAAATCAGTATAGCCTGTTCCAGAAAAGGTTTAAACAGCATTAAGTACATCCACCAGCACGAAAAGCCATGTAGTGTTCCGAAGCCAATCTTCGAATTTATCTAAAAGTAGAATTCAAAGTTCTGAGTTACTTTTCAATCGCACTTACGAGGGTATAAGCCTGTTTTAATTATTATTGTTTTTAATAAGGTTTATACAAACTATTTTAATTTAATAACCTTTCGAATCCTTGCTAAGCATTCCATAGTTATCACAGTCTTCTTCAGATTACCGTAAATCACAATGCTAGAAGATAAGATTACCGTAAAGATATCTGATACCCACACCAATGTTCTGGTAGACTGATGGGCTCGCGAGGACTGGTCAGATCCTGCCATCAGATCTATTACCAGGCCCGCTATAACAAACGCATCTGAAAGAAAGCATCCAATTGATTAGGTACCTGATTGACTTGTTTTTATACATTAAAAAACTTGGGGCTTTCTTTTCTCCCATTCTTTAAAAGCGTCAAATAAAAATTAGAATATACTCTACAAGAAGGACAATTTCCATTAGGAACTTACTCAAGATTGTGATCAGTGTACACTGAATGGCTCTAAGTACAGGTGATATGAACATGCGCCATCCGTCGGGGTGCTTTTTGAAGCTGACTGGAGCAATTCCCATGATTTGCGCCATACGATACGTCAGGTACATGAAGCCTTGTACTAAACATTCTTGCTGTTTCTGGCATTTCTTCGGCTGAATTTTCATCGTTCCGATTCGTTTGCGCTTAAATACTAAAGGACACAAAATTATGTAAGTATAACAGGCCCAGCATGTTAAAATTGTTCATTGGCTTTCGACTTTCCTTTCGTCATGTTAAGAAATAAAGTTCAAATCATCAAGTCACAACAATAATAGCAAATCGGAGAGCCAACATTTTTTTAGTTTTTGCTATGTCGCAAGTTTGATTTTAATATTTCATTCACTTACCTTATGATACTCGTGACACGTTGTTGCCTCGAAATATTTGTGAGACAAATAATAAAAACGATGAAAAAGTCCCCATTAACAAATTAATTTACCCCACTAAACTAATTTGCTATGAATCAATATTTGTGTTCACACAGATATAAAAAATTATTACTTACGTTGGCAATATTTTGTTAGAGTAATTAAATATTCTATGAGGTTCTCTAAGAATATTTTCTAAGGTTTAAGGCGAGCACTATAAATTGAAATTAAACACTTTTTACTGATCAAAACTCGCGTATTATTTATTTTTTACATATAGTTTATTATTTTTATTTTGAGACTGGGGTGTCGGGGACCGTTTCATTTATGCTTAACCAAGAAAATAAATCCAATTGTTTCGGCATACTCGCTTAATGGTGTGATTTTGTCCAAAGTTGAGAAAATTAAAGACTAGGGGTCGTCGTAGATAGGAAACTTATATTCGATTCTCATGTTGATATCGTTGTTAAAAAGGCTGCATATGCTGGGCTTCCTCAAACGCAATTTAAAAGGATTCAAACAGCAACAGACAAGAATCATTCTATAAAACAGTCTTGTTCGCAGCAGATTAGAGTTCGCGTCTGTTGCATGGAACATGCTAATTTGTCACAAAGAATTTAAAACATTGTGTACCTACGCCTGGCGTACTCACCATGGAATTCTGTTATTTCAAGAATGCCAAAAAACTGTGCCCAAATAGTACCAAATAGTGCCCAAAGGAAATAAATAGTACCCTTATGGTTCAAAAGTTATAGACATAGTTTGGTGAGTACGCTAGGCGTAGGTTACGCCTAGCGTACTCACCTCAGTTTGGGAAATCTGAGCAAGCTACAACTTTAACTAGTATGTCAAAAAACTGTACCCAAATAGTACCAAATAGTGCCCAAAGGAAATAAATAGTCCCTTTAAAGTTAAAAAGTTATAGACATAGTTTGGTGAGTACGCTAGGCGTAGGTTCTACGCCTAGCGTGAGTCTCTTAACATGACTATGTATCGGCCGGAATTTACAGTGACAGATTGCCCTTGTTGATTTTCAAAGAACTAGGGTCCGATAAATCCATGAACTGATATGGCCGTCCAGACGGTTACTTCGGCGAATGCAGAGGCTTTTGATTTTTTGAACGTGGGTTCTCTGCAGCCCAGTAACGGCAATTCTGTTTATTGACATACCCATTTAAGTAAAAAATGGGCTTCATCGGAGAACAGAATATTGTTGAAACACCGAAAATGTTCCAACAAAAGGTCGTAGTAAAATTGGGTCATTTGGGTGTAATTCCTGCACAAGTTGAATTTTATAAGGGTGCAATTATAGATCTTTCAACAAAATTCGACGCAAAGATGTTCTGTATACCGCAAGTTCGGCTGATTGCTTGCGAGTCGATAGACCAGGATTACGTAAAACTAAAGCTCTAACTGGTTCAATTGTGTCTTCCGTTCTTGTTGACCTTGGGCGTCCCGCAGGCTTCTGCTTGAGAGTCGAACCAGTAGCTTCGAACTTTCTGAGGCACGATCGAATCACACTTTCCTTCGGACACTGATTTAAGTCATGTAATCCAAACTCACGCCGAACAATAGCGCACGAATCGCCATTTTTGTAATAATGTTTAACGCAGACCGCACGCTGCGCTCCGGTGAAGTGATCCTGCGCGACTAAATTTCCGAGAACCGAGCTTCTCAACCCCACCACCCGCGCAGACCGCTCTCATAAGGTTAAAACGCAAGAGTGTTTTTTTTTAAATCGTACGCCTTTCTGGCTAATCCAGTAACTATACTATGAAATTAACAATTATTACAACAGAAAAATTCAAAATCAATCAATTAATACTTAAAACCTAATATAATTATTCAAAATCAACAATTGTACATAATTACATAATATTTTTGAAATGAACAGAAAAGTTTGAAATCAACAGATTAAATAGCTAATACAATTTCGTTATAGTCGGAAATATGTCGGTGTCGTTCGCTCTCGTCCTGTTTCGCGCGTCACTCATTATATCCTATAGGTAGTAAGTACTAATGGAAAGCATAAAGAAAACAATTTATTAGATAATAAGTAACATGTAACTGTAAAATTGTAAAACAAAAAAAAAGAAATGTACAAAAGTAAAAAGAAAAAGAAATAAAAAAAAAATTAAAGTAAACATGATACTCAATACTCAATATTTTATTGCACACCACAATGTTACAAAGTTGTTATAATTTATATTAAAGGTACAGGTTCATTATGGGCCCTGTGGGGCACAGCAATTTGAAGAGGGAAAACCTTTACAAATTAATTTTCAATTAAATTAGCATACATTCTTATATTTTATTTTTTTATTTTATAATAGTACTTACTTATTCTTATTTTTATGATTTATATTATTTTATATTTTAATATATAAATAAATATTTTTTAAGATGTTTATCTATTATTTGATTGTTTGTTAGTTAGTTAGTTGGTTAGATAGTTTTAGATTTTTTATTTTTATAAATGTTTGTCTTCTAAATATTCTGTTATATTATAATGATAAAAAAGAAACAAAGAAAAGAAGTAAATATAGTAGAGCTCATAAAGCTTCAGTTCATTTAATTAATCATCGTCATCATCGTGAGAGATCATGAGATTTAATTAATCACTTTGAAAGAAAAGAACATACACACAAAAGAACAAAAAACCCTACCAAAATAACGGGAAGCAGTAGATTAAAAAAAAAAAAGTAAAATCACAGACATTTTTGGGCAGTTTCACTAAAAACGAATTAATATTGAATAATTATCAGTCAACAAGAAACAATCACTAATAATCTAAATAATATTGGTGTTTTGGTTGGTATATCAAAATAAAAAAGGGCCTAGGATACCCTTGTGGAACTCCCATTTTTGCATGAGAGACTTAGTTCCATTGACATCGACAGTTTGTGTTCTAGAACTGAGATAAGACTTCATCAAATTAAGCGCAAAACCTTTGAGACCATATTATTTCCTTGATTACTGAATTTTACATGATAATATTTTAAGCATAAATGTAAACAATAGAGGATACCGCACGCGCCTCTTGCAAACCCTGTCTTAAAGACCGGGTAGCACTGAATAGGTACCGTGACAATCGTCAATACAGCAGCAACTCATTTGTACCAGTAACGTTTAGTTGTGTTTTAGTAAGAAAGAGACATATAAATAAGTAACATTTTATGACTATTTATAAATTGCACCGCAGAGTTCGTCAAGTTATTTATTTATTAAATTTTCATAGATTTTGTTGCTAACTGTACTGTACGTTCTCTGTAGTTACTGATACAAATAAATAAAATCATTTGGAGCTGGTAGGACAAGAAAAAACAGATTTTGGAGTTGGTGGGTCATACTGTATGGAGTTTTAAAATTTCGAGAACAATGCATTTGGAGCTAGCGGTTCTAAGCCGCTTATTGTGAATGCTGTGTAGGTACTGTAACCTCTCCAGCTCTCTATAAATTGCTACACCTAAATCTAAACCTAAATCTAATGCCTTTCACACCTATATGCCTAGCTACCTTATAATACATACACACATCCTCGCCGCTTTACCTTAACTTAAATTATTATCTAATTCTTAAAACTAATTAACCTAATTTATCTACAATCTAATGGTTGTGTCTGGAGTTTTGTAGAGTGTGTAGCGTTTGTATGAAGATGGAACCTTAGCATAGCTTAATTCTATTTGCAGTGAATTTCAGTCAAGCAATGTAATATTATAATAACTACTATTTTGGCCAGATCGTCTAGTGAACCCTCCGTTGTTAACCGCATTTAAGTAACTCAAGTTCTTTCGTGAAAGTTTAGTAATTGGCTTATCCCTGTGTTAAATTATTTTCTCCTGACCTAATTACCTACCAGTCTATAAATCCTAACATAAATATGTGTAGCCTAGCAATGACTCCGTCTGAACTGTGACCTAAATCCTTCACTGCAGCTGCGGGGAAGATTTGTAACCACTGAAAGGTAATCAGATGATAGCTTAGCTTGTAGGTATTATTATTTATTATCAGTAGCATGATACATAAGAAGCCTGGTGCAATTTATGAGCCCCACCACCGCTCCATAGCGTACTATACATCTCATGGTTTAATTATAGTTCCGTCACATTGGCTTTAACTTTAATTATTAGCTTGTGCCTTTAATTCTTTAAACTGAGAATTTACATCTCTCCTCAAATTTAATTTCATTTTACATTATGAACTATGTGTTAGCAATTTAAATTCTTATTATTCCACATAAATCAATAGAGTTTATCTCAAGGCTTGCTATCATCCAAATATCCTTTTCACATTAAGAACTTAATTATTCAATGCAATAACTTATATTCAGTTCCGTAAAGGGTGGATAATTTAATAAACGCCAATTCAGGCGGTGGCTAAAGTAGAATGCTATTAATACAGGTAAAACTACTTTTATTTACTCTTAGTATTTATTATACAGGTCTTGTAAAGTTCCAATATAACTACATTGGATTGGCTGCATTGGCAGATTATCACATCTTAAGTTTATTAAAGGATGTTTAATTCATTCAATATCCTTGACTTTAGGAAGTGAACTTAAATAGAATACTATCATTTGAAGTAAATTACTTTGGGTTACTCTTAGTGTTCATTATACAGATCTTATAAAGTATAAGTACATCTCAAGTTTATTGAAAGATGTTTAATTTATTCAACATCCCTGACTTTTAGGGAGTGAACTTAAGTTAATTATTTTTCCATTAACTTCCACCCTCTGTCTCTCAGACTGAGTGGTTAATTTGATAGACTACTAAATCATAGTCAGTATACTTTTAGTAGGTAGTAAATTAGGTAGTTAATTATCCCTGTTAATCATTGAATCAATTACATTTAGAAGTTATCTTTTACTCACTTTAATAGATATAAATTAGACTGTACTAGGTATTAGTCTGATTGATTAGATTGTTCCCATCAAATATTTCTATGTTTCACATTATTAGAAGTAAGTACTTACATATCTTAAGAGGTCTATTCAAATGGTATTAGTAGACCATTGTCAGGCTAATTAGCTGGTTGTTATCAATCAATTATTTCTATGTTTCAGATTATTAGAATTAAGTACTTACATATCTTAAAAGGTCTATTCGAATGGTATTAGTAGACCATTGTCAGGCTAATTAGCTGGTTGTTATCAATCAATTATTTCTATGTTTCAGATTATTAGAAGCTCATAGCTTGCAATGTCTTCTTTCAACGACTTATCCTAGGTTCTAAACTGATTTTAGTTGTTCAGTTTGTATCAGCTTATTTTTGCTAATAGGTATCGGATGTAAAATTTTCCATACTTTGAAGAGTGTAGCTATTTTAAGGCCGTATTGTACCTCAGGGAAAGCTAAAAATGCCTGTTTGGTCATTTCAGTATTAGAAATCAAACATCACAGTACGGCTAAGCTTATTTGCTATAACTTTTTAGTAATTTTCTTGTAATAGGAAACCAGTCTAGACTTTTAGGTACTCCAAGTAATGATGGTACAATATTATCATACTTCTGTTAATTATTTAAAATGAATAATTAATTGGTAACAACTTTAGGAAACTAATTAGAATTTTACCGGCCTGCGGTAACAGATTACTTGCCTAGCTAGGACCCACATCACTTCATCATAATTTTATTTAGCGCCGTAACTTAATTATCCCTACCTTATTAGTCTGAATTAATAACTAACCATATATATATATCCGCCTACCTATAGATTCCTACAACTTTCCTCACTTGAAAATGCCTATATTTTGTCGAACTAACAGTCCCTTTTGTGTACCTTGCAATCTAGGCCAAGCCACATTTAACTTAAATTCGTGATGTGTGGTGAGAGTCGCATTGCCCCTGAAAGCAACTAACTCCTAAATGTTCTATCAGTCGAGCCAGTATACTCAGTGTGTCATTTTCCTATCACTACACTGTATGTACGGAGGTAGACTCGAAATTGGACTGGGTCATACGGGTCTACCTCCAGCTAAATGGTGTCTGACCTATCTTCAACTTTCACTAGGGAGACAACTGTCTCTCCCCCATTACTCCGTCGAAGATAGTGTATTGTTTAGCGTAATAATATAAAACGCCGATCTTATTAAATACAATCAAAGATCATCCAGACCGAAGTCTGTTGAAAGGTACATAGGTTTTCGTTGCCACCGTTACGCGTTTCCGCCGATGTACCCCGGAATACTTCATTCCGTTAACGGATTCGAGTTGCGACCGCAATAGTTTTACTTTATTAATCACTTTCAATTTCACAAATCTTAATTAATATCGCAGCTCGAATATCACTTAGCGCACTATCAAAGCTCGGACACTATTTTTCCCGTATGAGTAGTACCGCACTCTTAAGTTGGACCGCACCGCCGACGTCCCAAAATTCAATGCCCGCTAATTTTCCGCCCTTTTCCCAAGCATCTTAACTTTCGCGCCACACGCCTTCGACATTTTTCCGCGCGAGACCGCTTTTCTTCCCTTCAACCAATCGCTAGCTGTTTCCCCGATGCCCCCCGCCTTCGCGTTGCGCCACGTGGAGCTATCATCCGACCTCTCTTTCTGTCTTTTTCTCAACCTCTCGCTCGCTCATTGCCGCTTTCGCCGCGCAATTCTAAAATTTTTCCATAATCTAACCAAATCTCGTCCGACAGCCAATATTTCATCTTTGAATATCTAAATGTAGCCTTCTATTAACAATTCCCTCTTAATAATTCTCCACTTAAGCCAATAATCCTATATTTTGGGAAATTATCAAAAGTTCCGTATTCCGACCATAGATGGCGTCCGCCCGTAGGTGAACCACTTTCCCGACCCCAGAGCAGTCCCCGCGAAATTCAAAATAAAAATACGGTCCTAGTCAAGCTCACAACCATGACTCCCGCTAGACGCCGCCTACGTCGCAAGGGACGCGCAGAGCAGTCCCCGCGAAATTCAAAATAAAGAAGTCAAACTAGCAACCTTATGCGAAGCTCAAGTAAATAACTCACGCTAGATGGCGCCTATGTCGCAAGGAGCACACAGAGCAGTCTTCGCGAAGTTCAAACTAAAGATAAAGCGTTAGACCACGGACCATTATTCTGAACTAGTTTATTATTCCCTTTTTCATGCTTATTATATTAATGGTGCTACGCATTAATATTTATGTTAGTGCTACTCCCACACATTCCTTACTAACGGACGGATACCATTCATTCTGTACCGTTACAGCCGCCCCCGATAGAATTTAAGCAGATAAAGTACCACTCTTATCTGCGGCGAATTATATCTAAACCCTGTACTTAATTAAGTACAAAATAGCACGTCCTTCCTTGCTAACCCCATTGTCATCCTAGCCCTCTTCCTCAAAGATATTCCTACTATTTATAGTTCCTTCCCAATCCCTAATGACTCCTTCCTCCATAAGCTTTCTTATTGCAAAATAGCCCACACCCCTCATTCTATTCAACTGACACAAAATCATAATCGCATACCCAGTTCTCGTGTTCGAAACGAAATCCTAGTAAACTTAGTTTCGGCAAATATTTCCCAATAACTTAGGTATCTACCATGTCTCTAATCATACACAACCTCCGAATAATGATTTGCCTTTTGTTTACCATCATAACAACAAATCATACTATAATTTAAATCAATATAACAGTCTCTTGCGCTGTCTACTAACGGCCCCTAGCGAAAACTCTTCAACTCTATGACGATTCCGACGTAAGTTTATAACATCTTCCGAACCATTCAATTATTCTATTCTTTAAATTATTTTCCTAGAATAATTTCAAGTACATCTGTCATCATGGCCTTCTTTTAACTTACGTCTTTTCTTACAACTTGTTTCGCATCTAAATGTTGCAACCTAGGGATCGAACCTGGGATCTTTCGTGGGTGATGCATCAACCACTTCGCCGTCATGGTTTTAGTTCCAACTAGGCTAATGAATAATTATTAATAATTTGAATTAAAACTTTCCTTCATACTTCAACGCTACCAATCTCATCTTAGCTTATATAATTACCTAAGATAACGAAACGTCGGAACAATTGTCTACCTCAGGCAGGGATCGAACCCGCGTCCTCCACAATCCCTAATTAGCTACTTCTTTCAACGGAAACCTATTTTCCTCTCCGCGGATAAGAAATCTTAACCAAACCCCCATATCAACCAAAACCAGTAGGCATACCATCATCGCCCAAGAGTTATAACTTTATTTTAGATGAGATACATCTAATGTCTAATCCTACAAATAACCGAGATAGAATACTAGACTCGCTTCCGTCCGGTACGCAGTGACACCCACTCACCGTGCATACAAATAGAGGTCTTAACGCCTTACAATAAGGTTGTCGATCGTAAATACTTAGGAAAAACTCATTCACTCTAAGGGGGTACGCATCTCGAAACACGTCCTTGAGTTTTGAACTAGCTACCCCGTAGTTCAGATCTATTAGAAGTTTGTGTGCTATGTATATCTAACTGTCAATGTATGCGTCATCGATAAGTACTTGTTAATACCCCGGTACGCGTTGGACATTGTATACTAATTGACAAGTACTGAGCTTATACGTATAAGCAAATACTTATGCCAAAACCTATCTAGTAACTATGTCTCATCCCTAGTTATTACTATGTACGAAAGACAACATTTAGTCTCATTTGCTAATATATAATACGTCAATATCCCCTTACTTTCCTATACCTTTGAAAAATATCATTTTCTTATTAAATTAAACAGACCGGTAACTATCTTATCCGCCCCCACAACTCTACTTAACTTCCTACCTTTTATATTACTAATAACGGTCAAATCGGTAAATAATAAGTCATTAAAGGTGACACTTCGTCTTAGTATTCATGGTAATTAATATCGTGAGTTCCTTCTCGTATTTACTGAATTCCAAACTGCGTGATTCAATAGTGCTAGTTTCTTTTTATTTTTATTTTTTTTATTAGATGATTTTAATTTTACACTCGCACAAGACACATTATTAAGATGGTAATCTCCCGAATGTTTGTAACTCTAATTGGTTACTCCTTAATTACTCTACTCTACTTTCAGCCTTCCGTCCAGATTGTAAAATTCCCCAGTAGCGCGAGTTCCACTGATAACGCTAAAATGAAATGCTATCAATAACCTCATTTCCGCAGCTACCGGTAATATCTCTCTGTTGTTTAGTCAAGCATATTTACCCTGGTCCACACTCCATAAGGCGTCCTCGAATGGAATTACCCTACAGCAGAATTCTCACAACTTTTAGAAAGGCTAGTTTAGGAAATGAAGCTAAATGGAAACCACTTAATTTTATTGTGTGCTGAGTAATTCCCACTTCTACAGCACAGTTCCGAAACTTCGATTCAATTACTTCACCAGATAAATCAAACAACCCACACGCTTAACTAAGTTCTATTTGTGCCCAGTGCGACTAAAAATATTCGAACACCCTAAACAAGCTACTTTTACTAATTTAACAGTGCCAATTAAGAATGCTCCCTCGTGTCATCTATAATTTTATTGTGTGCATAGACGACCAAAGACCTCGCTTTCAGCATGCCTTCTTCGTTGGACCCGCTCAGTTAAATACTCTAATCAAAATTCTAAAGTTACAATTGAAAATGTCAAAAGTTCGAATATTATGCAATAGAGAATTTCTCTAACATAGTTACTCCACCTCTTCGCACTATTTAGTCAGGCATAATGCAATTCAAGTATTTATTTTAATTTATAATGACCAATCTTCTCCACCTTTGTTCACATATTTTAGCCATCCCTATCCACAGCTGCGGTGAAGATAATTAGTTAATGAACAAAACATCCTATAAACATTCTATGTTACTACCGCAATCACAAGAAATATTTACTAGGAGGATTATCTATCATACAGCTGACTATAACAAAATGAGTCCCCCTTATCTTTCTCCGTTCCTTCTCTAACGTAGAAGACAGCAACAGACAATTAATATTTAATTACTTATAATTTAGAACAACCCTAGGTAAAACGCTACCACAAAACTAGTATAGAACAGAATAATACTAACCGAAGTAAACTTTTGTATTCACACTTGCAAATAAAATATCTTTATCTTTCCGTGATGAATGATTTTGATAACACTATTTCATCAACTCAATGTCCCGGCCTACATATGTGAAAACTCCCAATCAATTAGTTTGTATAAAACAATCTAGATGCGACATGCAGTTCACATTAGCTAACAATTTTAAGGTTGTGCCATAACTTCGACAATAACCTACCTTAGCACTAATTTTAATCATCTACAATTATATTAGATGCCAATAATCTAGATTATTCAAGAATTCTAGCGATTCTAATAAATAACCAACAAGATCATCCCGCTGTGACAGTCTGCGCTGACCTTCCCACAAGTCAAAACCGCGTTTCGTTCGTCCTATCATTTCTAAACCTGTAGACATTTACTTTGTACTAAACAAATTCTTGAGTTAATAATTATTTGCCAATTGTTAAGCAAACCTATTTAATTTCATAATAACAATTTTAATATAGCAGTATTAGAATATTATTATAAATCCCGAACATCTTTATTTATTATAATCAACATTACCGGTTAAAGTATTTGAATGGCCTAGTGCGAACTAGGTTTCAGGTCGCACCTCGAGAAAATAAATTTACTATTGACTCTAAAATCTACTACTAATAAATTTATTATTTTCTTCTGACATATAAAGATAGGCTATGACTCTAGGTCGGGTTTAGTAAACTTTGAACTATGGCTACCTCCACGATAACCTCGGTTAAATATATATATCCGCAAAACGAAATATGTCCAATACAGCCGATTTTACAAAATTTAAATTATGCCACTAAACAGTACGTGTCCCAAGAACGTCACACATCCGAAACCCATTTCAGTTCTAATGTCTTTACCCATCTACATTAAAATTTGTACCTGTCGACGCGAGACAACATCTAAATAATTACCTTGTATGATTCGAATTGTGATAGTTGATTTTGTATTGTAATCTCGATAACGCAATACCAGGGATTTACTTGTTAAGCGGTAAGAGATTTATTCTCAGCTCGCAATATCAGTCGCTTTATTTCCGGCTTGAATGTTTCTGCGGACTATGAGATTAAAATTATCCTACAACTTAAAATTATGGTATATAAAATCGATCACTGTTTTATAAGTAGCTGGTGTTAACTTTTAAAATGATAAAACGATTTAACTAATGATTATGACGTGACATCCGTCCGCAACTCGCCTTTATAATTGATGTGATAACATACGCTATTGTTATCCCTATAGCGTAACAGTGCTATAACTCGTTAATTTTGCAGTTAAATCTCGACTTCAAGCCAGTCAACTATTTTTTTTTTCTACTATTATTTTTTCTTTCGATTTATTATTCTTTCTTTACTATTATATTTTTCTTTCGACCCCTATTTTGCTCCCAAGCTCAATTAATATCCACCTTCCACAATTATCCATCATCCGTCAATCTTAGGTATCCTTGAAAATTTTTTTTTTTTTTTTTTTTAACATCTTAATCGTTTAACGGAGATAGACAATGGGCGATTTTCCGAGATCAAAAAAAAAGAAATTGGTTCGTAAATGACTTCATAGATGGCGCTTAGCATAGATTAGTATGGCGCTTAGTAAAAGGCGGGTTCATGAAGAGCACGTGTATGGCTGCGTAATATTTATTCTATTCCAAAGTAGAAATAGGTTCTGGATGTCCCGAATATGAATAGGTAAGTAAATACTATTTTTTTATTCTTTTGGTAGACAAGTAAAAGTGTAGAATTTATTACAGCCCATAAGTAACCCAGCTTTCATAAAACGACATCTATCGAGTGTTTTTGAACCAATTTTTACTTTTTAATTTGGGCTGTCAGAAAATCGCCCATTGTGCAAGGTACCCTTCTTAATCTGCTAATCCAACCCAGTGAATTAAATAATTTATCTATCTCTACCTATCCTAACTAATTAGTCACGTAGTAAGGTCTTTTCTTTTCACCGCTCTCCCGACTTAGATATCTCTAGGTAACTCACAACCGATAATACTAGGTAAGTAGGTATAGTAAGCTGTGCCCCGCGAGCTTTACCTCTGCGTACGTTAACCTCATCTTAAGCTAATAATAATCCTTTATAAATCTTCATAATTAACTATTTATCACGATTTCAACTATACGGTAAGAAGCAATGATTACCGGTAACGACTACTTACAACGCTGCAAGAGTATTTCAATTATACATATTATTATTAGACAGCACCCTTTTACCATCATCCAAAATAAAATCTTTTATTGGTAACCCAACGCCATCTAGCCTCGCTAATAGGTAACCTCCCCACAATAGAGTAGATATTAGATAGTTGTTTCCAGACGGTAACGACTTTTATCGCCTACTAGACGTATTTATCCGTTTACATTTTGCATCCCAAACTACGTTGCTTTTAAACCAAAATTCCTACTAGCAATGAATAGTCATATGATTCTATCCCCTACATGACATCCCTGCTACTTGTTATTACTTATAATCGCGATTCCTCATCAACGCGTGTATTTTGAACCGTAATACTATTTTATGTTACTTTTCCTAGGATTTTAGCGAACTAACAAAATGAAGCGGCATTTCCCTTGTGCAGAGCAATTGTCCCCATCTACATGTCACATAATAATAATTCCACCACAATGTCATTGCATTTTAATCTACTACGTGATAAGTATTAGGAAAATCTCTTCCAATGTAAAAATCGCAGGTATTAAAAATAACAGGCATGGAAAATAACAGGTGATTCCGCTTGCTATAACAAAATCATATGATTACGCGATAAGGAAGTTTCCTCTCCGATTGGTTTTATGACGTCATGTTTTATAATCATTCCTAATTCTAGATTGTTTATGGTCTAGCTAAATCATATGTCTATGGTCCAACCATAGACAAATGATTTAATAGTCCCTGACTAGCCTAAAACTACTCTATGGATTTCAGACGTGAGACTCAAGTACATTATTATATTTTTTCTAACATAACCAACAAAATAAAATATAATTCGTGGAATAGCACATCAACTAAAAACCGCAATCGCTCAACGATTATTAGTCAAAATATAATTATTATTAGTTTTATATTATGCTGTTAGCGTCATAACTTTATAATATTGTACAGCATATCGCCGTCCTATAATATAAATTGAATCCAGCAATAATTAAGTTGGTTAATTCTGTCCAATCTCGCCCCCTTGCCTTCCCATCCGACAGCAATAATAATTAAACCGCCCCCTATTCTACAAATCTTTCTAAATCAATAAATGTTGAACTATGTCACCCTATCGACCTTTTACGATCCTAAAAATAACTCAACACAAGGCTGTATGAACCAGTTGCCTGTGCCTATATGAAATCTATCACCAGGAATAGAAACAAAACTACAGTTACCATAGCTCCTAACGTCAACAATTATTATCTTAGCGTCCTATCAAAAATTGGATACCTGGTTTCAGTATTCATAGAAAACAATTACTAAAGGTTTCAGTATTCACAGATAACTCAACAGTTTTAAAATTAATACTCCCGGAATAGTTTGGTTATTGACTATATCTAAGTACTTTGTTCACTCATTAAACTTTGGGAAAACAACAACGCCACCAGCCGCACGGTACCTACTTGATGCTGGCGAAATCCGCCATTAAATAAAGAAGAAAAAGATAATAACTGAAAGGTATTGTATTTCAAATAATACTCATTACGCTATTGTTTTGTAGCTTTATCTCTATTTGACCTTTAACCTAACCTGAGAATCTTTTTGTTACAGATTTCGTACAACAAAATTTAGCTCCAGCTCTCATTGCGACTGTCTACAATATTGGTCGAACCCGTAATACAAAGTGTATGAATCAACTTTAGAAGATAACAACGTTTATTGTGAAAAGTGTCAAATTATAATTCACCCACTATCAAGAGCCCGTAATACAAAGTGCATGAATCAACTCCAGAAGATCCAACAAAGTTTATTGTGAAAAGTGTCAAATTATAATTCTTCAATATCTCTGAATTAATTAATCTTCATTGAATTATTCCCTATTAAGCCAATTCTAAACTCACGCATCGCAACACGACAACAATTTGTGGGAAAAAAAAATCCCACTTCTAAATTAAAGTGTAATACTTTAATTTAGAAGTGGGATTTTTTTTTGACGCTTGACTGAAATCCAATACAACTATATTAATGATAATTTATAACTTAACTTTCTGATCCTGGTCATGGCTTACCAAATTGTAACCTCCCCGACCCCCTATAAATTGCTACACCTAAATCTAAACCTAAATCTAATGCCTTTCACACCTATATGCCTAGCTACCTTATAATACATACACACATCCTCGCCGCTTTACCTTAACTTAAATTATTATCTAATTCTTAAAACTAATTAACCTAATTTATCTACAATCTAATGGTTGTGTCTGGAGTTTTGTAGAGTGTGTAGCGTTTGTATGAAGATGGAACCTTAGCATAGCTTAATTCTATTTGCAGTGAATTTCAGTCAAGCAATGTAATATTATAATAACTACTATTTTGGCCAGATCGTCTAGTGAACCCTCCGTTGTTAACCGCATTTAAGTAACTCAAGTTCTTTCGTGAAAGTTTAGTAATTGGCTTATCCCTGTGTTAAATTATTTTCTCCTGACCTAATTACCTACCAGTCTATAAATCCTAACATAAATATGTGTAGCCTAGCAATGACTCCGTCTGAACTGTGACCTAAATCCTTCACTGCAGCTGCGGGGAAGATTTGTAACCACTGAAAGGTAATCAGATGATAGCTTAGCTTGTAGGTATTATTATTTATTATCAGTAGCATGATACATAAGAAGCCTGGTGCAATTTATGAGCCCCACCACCGCTCCATAGCATACTATACATCTCATGGTTTAATTATAGTTCCGTCACATTGGCTTTAACTTTAATTATTAGCTTGTGCCTTTAATTCTTTAAACTGAGAATTTACATCTCTCCTCAAATTTAATTTCATTTTACATTATGAACTATGTGTTAGCAATTTAAATTCTTATTATTCCACATAAATCAATAGAGTTTATCTCAAGGCTTGCTATCATCCAAATATCCTTTTCACATTAAGAACTTAATTATTCAATGCAATAACTTATATTCAGTTCCGTAAAGGGTGGATAATTTAATAAACGCCAATTCAGGCGGTGGCTAAAGTAGAATGCTATTAATACAGGTAAAACTACTTTTATTTACTCTTAGTATTTATTATACAGGTCTTGTAAAGTTCCAATATAACTACATTGGATTGGCTGCATTGGCAGATTATCACATCTTAAGTTTATTAAAGGATGTTTAATTCATTCAATATCCTTGACTTTAGGAAGTGAACTTAAATAGAATACTATCATTTGAAGTAAATTACTTTGGGTTACTCTTAGTGTTCATTATACAGATCTTATAAAGTATAAGTACATCTCAAGTTTATTGAAAGATGTTTAATTTATTCAACATCCCTGACTTTTAGGGAGTGAACTTAAGTTAATTATTTTTCCATTAACTTCCACCCTCTGTCTCTCAGACTGAGTGGTTAATTTGATAGACTACTAAATCATAGTCAGTATACTTTTAGTAGGTAGTAAATTAGGTAGTTAATTATCCCTGTTAATCATTGAATCAATTACATTTAGAAGTTATCTTTTACTCACTTTAATAGATATAAATTAGACTGTACTAGGTATTAGTCTGATTGATTAGATTGTTCCCATCAAATATTTCTATGTTTCACATTATTAGAAGTAAGTACTTACATATCTTAAGAGGTCTATTCAAATGGTATTAGTAGACCATTGTCAGGCTAATTAGCTGGTTGTTATCAATCAATTATTTCTATGTTTCAGATTATTAGAATTAAGTACTTACATATCTTAAAAGGTCTATTCGAATGGTATTAGTAGACCATTGTCAGGCTAATTAGCTGGTTGTTATCAATCAATTATTTCTATGTTTCAGATTATTAGAAGCTCATAGCTTGCAATGTCTTCTTTCAACGACTTATCCTAGGTTCTAAACTGATTTTAGTTGTTCAGTTTGTATCAGCTTACTTTTGCTAATAGGTATCGGATGTAAAATTTTCCATACTTTGAAGAGTGTAGCTATTTTAAGGCCGTATTGTACCTCAGGGAAAGCTAAAAATGCCTGTTTGGTCATTTCAGTATTAGAAATCAAACATCACAGTACGGCTAAGCTTATTTGCTATAACTTTTTAGTAATTTTCTTGTAATAGGAAACCAGTCTAGACTTTTAGGTACTCCAAGTAATGATGGTACAATATTATCATACTTCTGTTAATTATTTAAAATGAATAATTAATTGGTAACAACTTTAGGAAACTAATTAGAATTTTACCGGCCTGCGGTAACAGATTACTTGCCTAGCTAGGACCCACATCACTTCATCATAATTTTATTTAGCGCCGTAACTTAATTATCCCTACCTTATTAGTCTGAATTAATAACTAACCATATATATATATCCGCCTACCTATAGATTCCTACAACTTTCCTCACTTGAAAATGCCTATATTTTGTCGAACTAACAGTCCCTTTTGTGTACCTTGCAATCTAGGCCAAGCCACATTTAACTTAAATTCGTGATGTGTGGTGAGAGTCGCATTGCCCCTGAAAGCAACTAACTCCTAAATGTTCTATCAGTCGAGCCAGTATACTCAGTGTGTCATTTTCCTATCACTACACTGTATGTACGGAGGTAGACTCGAAATTGGACTGGGTCATACGGGTCTACCTCCAGCTAAATGGTGTCTGACCTATCTTCAACTTTCACTAGGGAGACAACTGTCTCTCCCCCATTACTCCGTCGAAGATAGTGTATTGTTTAGCGTAATAATATAAAACGCCGATCTTATTAAATACAATCAAAGATCATCCAGACCGAAGTCTGTTGAAAGGTACATAGGTTTTCGTTGCCACCGTTACGCGTTTCCGCCGATGTACCCCGGAATACTTCATTCCGTTAACGGATTCGAGTTGCGACCGCAATAGTTTTACTTTATTAATCACTTTCAATTTCACAAATCTTAATTAATATCGCAGCTCGAATATCACTTAGCGCACTATCAAAGCTCGGACACTATTTTTCCCGTATGAGTAGTACCGCACTCTTAAGTTGGACCGCACCGCCGACGTCCCAAAATTCAATGCCCGCTAATTTTCCGCCCTTTTCCCAAGCATCTTAACTTTCGCGCCACACGCCTTCGACATTTTTCCGCGCGAGACCGCTTTTCTTCCCTTCAACCAATCGCTAGCTGTTTCCCCGATGCCCCCCGCCTTCGCGTTGCGCCACGTGGAGCTATCATCCGACCTCTCTTTCTGTCTTTTTCTCAACCTCTCGCTCGCTCATTGCCGCTTTCGCCGCGCAATTCTAAAATTTTTCCATAATCTAACCAAATCTCGTCCGACAGCCAATATTTCATCTTTGAATATCTAAATGTAGCCTTCTATTAACAATTCCCTCTTAATAATTCTCCACTTAAGCCAATAATCCTATATTTTGGGAAATTATCAAAAGTTCCGTATTCCGACCATAGATGGCGTCCGCCCGTAGGTGAACCACTTTCCCGACCCCAGAGCAGTCCCCGCGAAATTCAAAATAAAAATACGGTCCTAGTCAAGCTCACAACCATGACTCCCGCTAGACGCCGCCTACGTCGCAAGGGACGCGCAGAGCAGTCCCCGCGAAATTCAAAATAAAGAAGTCAAACTAGCAACCTTATGCGAAGCTCAAGTAAATAACTCACGCTAGATGGCGCCTATGTCGCAAGGAGCACACAGAGCAGTCTTCGCGAAGTTCAAACTAAAGATAAAGCGTTAGACCACGGACCATTATTCTGAACTAGTTTATTATTCCCTTTTTCATGCTTATTATATTAATGGTGCTACGCATTAATATTTATGTTAGTGCTACTCCCACACATTCCTTACTAACGGACGGATACCATTCATTCTGTACCGTTACAGCCGCCCCCGATAGAATTTAAGCAGATAAAGTACCACTCTTATCTGCGGCGAATTATATCTAAACCCTGTACTTAATTAAGTACAAAATAGCACGTCCTTCCTTGCTAACCCCATTGTCATCCTAGCCCTCTTCCTCAAAGATATTCCTACTATTTATAGTTCCTTCCCAATCCCTAATGACTCCTTCCTCCATAAGCTTTCTTATTGCAAAATAGCCCACACCCCTCATTCTATTCAACTGACACAAAATCATAATCGCATACCCAGTTCTCGTGTTCGAAACGAAATCCTAGTAAACTTAGTTTCGGCAAATATTTCCCAATAACTTAGGTATCTACCATGTCTCTAATCATACACAACCTCCGAATAATGATTTGCCTTTTGTTTACCATCATAACAACAAATCATACTATAATTTAAATCAATATAACAGTCTCTTGCGCTGTCTACTAACGGCCCCTAGCGAAAACTCTTCAACTCTATGACGATTCCGACGTAAGTTTATAACATCTTCCGAACCATTCAATTATTCTATTCTTTAAATTATTTTCCTAGAATAATTTCAAGTACATCTGTCATCATGGCCTTCTTTTAACTTACGTCTTTTCTTACAACTTGTTTCGCATCTAAATGTTGCAACCTAGGGATCGAACCTGGGATCTTTCGTGGGTGATGCATCAACCACTTCGCCGTCATGGTTTTAGTTCCAACTAGGCTAATGAATAATTATTAATAATTTGAATTAAAACTTTCCTTCATACTTCAACGCTACCAATCTCATCTTAGCTTATATAATTACCTAAGATAACGAAACGTCGGAACAATTGTCTACCTCAGGCAGGGATCGAACCCGCGTCCTCCACAATCCCTAATTAGCTACTTCTTTCAACGGAAACCTATTTTCCTCTCCGCGGATAAGAAATCTTAACCAAACCCCCATATCAACCAAAACCAGTAGGCATACCATCATCGCCCAAGAGTTATAACTTTATTTTAGATGAGATACATCTAATGTCTAATCCTACAAATAACCGAGATAGAATACTAGACTCGCTTCCGTCCGGTACGCAGTGACACCCACTCACCGTGCATACAAATAGAGGTCTTAACGCCTTACAATAAGGTTGTCGATCGTAAATACTTAGGAAAAACTCATTCACTCTAAGGGGGTACGCATCTCGAAACACGTCCTTGAGTTTTGAACTAGCTACCCCGTAGTTCAGATCTATTAGAAGTTTGTGTGCTATGTATATCTAACTGTCAATGTATGCGTCATCGATAAGTACTTGTTAATACCCCGGTACGCGTTGGACATTGTATACTAATTGACAAGTACTGAGCTTATACGTATAAGCAAATACTTATGCCAAAACCTATCTAGTAACTATGTCTCATCCCTAGTTATTACTATGTACGAAAGACAACATTTAGTCTCATTTGCTAATATATAATACGTCAATATCCCCTTACTTTCCTATACCTTTGAAAAATATCATTTTCTTATTAAATTAAACAGACCGGTAACTATCTTATCCGCCCCCACAACTCTACTTAACTTCCTACCTTTTATATTACTAATAACGGTCAAATCGGTAAATAATAAGTCATTAAAGGTGACACTTCGTCTTAGTATTCATGGTAATTAATATCGTGAGTTCCTTCTCGTATTTACTGAATTCCAAACTGCGTGATTCAATAGTGCTAGTTTCTTTTTATTTTTATTTTTTTTATTAGATGATTTTAATTTTACACTCGCACAAGACACATTATTAAGATGGTAATCTCCCGAATGTTTGTAACTCTAATTGGTTACTCCTTAATTACTCTACTCTACTTTCAGCCTTCCGTCCAGATTGTAAAATTCCCCAGTAGCGCGAGTTCCACTGATAACGCTAAAATGAAATGCTATCAATAACCTCATTTCCGCAGCTACCGGTAATATCTCTCTGTTGTTTAGTCAAGCATATTTACCCTGGTCCACACTCCATAAGGCGTCCTCGAATGGAATTACCCTACAGCAGAATTCTCACAACTTTTAGAAAGGCTAGTTTAGGAAATGAAGCTAAATGGAAACCACTTAATTTTATTGTGTGCTGAGTAATTCCCACTTCTACAGCACAGTTCCGAAACTTCGATTCAATTACTTCACCAGATAAATCAAACAACCCACACGCTTAACTAAGTTCTATTTGTGCCCAGTGCGACTAAAAATATTCGAACACCCTAAACAAGCTACTTTTACTAATTTAACAGTGCCAATTAAGAATGCTCCCTCGTGTCATCTATAATTTTATTGTGTGCATAGACGACCAAAGACCTCGCTTTCAGCATGCCTTCTTCGTTGGACCCGCTCAGTTAAATACTCTAATCAAAATTCTAAAGTTACAATTGAAAATGTCAAAAGTTCGAATATTATGCAATAGAGAATTTCTCTAACATAGTTACTCCACCTCTTCGCACTATTTAGTCAGGCATAATGCAATTCAAGTATTTATTTTAATTTATAATGACCAATCTTCTCCACCTTTGTTCACATATTTTAGCCATCCCTATCCACAGCTGCGGTGAAGATAATTAGTTAATGAACAAAACATCCTATAAACATTCTATGTTACTACCGCAATCACAAGAAATATTTACTAGGAGGATTATCTATCATACAGCTGACTATAACAAAATGAGTCCCCCTTATCTTTCTCCGTTCCTTCTCTAACGTAGAAGACAGCAACAGACAATTAATATTTAATTACTTATAATTTAGAACAACCCTAGGTAAAACGCTACCACAAAACTAGTATAGAACAGAATAATACTAACCGAAGTAAACTTTTGTATTCACACTTGCAAATAAAATATCTTTATCTTTCCGTGATGAATGATTTTGATAACACTATTTCATCAACTCAATGTCCCGGCCTACATATGTGAAAACTCCCAATCAATTAGTTTGTATAAAACAATCTAGATGCGACATGCAGTTCACATTAGCTAACAATTTTAAGGTTGTGCCATAACTTCGACAATAACCTACCTTAGCACTAATTTTAATCATCTACAATTATATTAGATGCCAATAATCTAGATTATTCAAGAATTCTAGCAATTCTAATAAATAACCAACAAGATCATCCCGCTGTGACAGTCTGCGCTGACCTTCCCACAAGTCAAAACCGCGTTTCGTTCGTCCTATCATTTCTAAACCTGTAGACATTTACTTTGTACTAAACAAATTCTTGAGTTAATAATTATTTGCCAATTGTTAAGCAAACCTATTTAATTTCATAATAACAATTTTAATATAGCAGTATTAGAATATTATTATAAATCCCGAACATCTTTATTTATTATAATCAACATTACCGGTTAAAGTATTTGAATGGCCTAGTGCGAACTAGGTTTCAGGTCGCACCTCGAGAAAATAAATTTACTATTGACTCTAAAATCTACTACTAATAAATTTATTATTTTCTTCTGACATATAAAGATAGGCTATGACTCTAGGTCGGGTTTAGTAAACTTTGAACTATGGCTACCTCCACGATAACCTCGGTTAAATATATATATCCGCAAAACGAAATATGTCCAATACAGCCGATTTTACAAAATTTAAATTATGCCACTAAACAGTACGTGTCCCAAGAACGTCACACATCCGAAACCCATTTCAGTTCTAATGTCTTTACCCATCTACATTAAAATTTGTACCTGTCGACGCGAGACAACATCTAAATAATTACCTTGTATGATTCGAATTGTGATAGTTGATTTTGTATTGTAATCTCGATAACGCAATACCAGGGATTTACTTGTTAAGCGGTAAGAGATTTATTCTCAGCTCGCAATATCAGTCGCTTTATTTCCGGCTTGAATGTTTCTGCGGACTATGAGATTAAAATTATCCTACAACTTAAAATTATGGTATATAAAATCGATCACTGTTTTATAAGTAGCTGGTGTTAACTTTTAAAATGATAAAACGATTTAACTAATGATTATGACGTGACATCCGTCCGCAACTCGCCTTTATAATTGATGTGATAACATACGCTATTGTTATCCCTATAGCGTAACAGTGCTATAACTCGTTAATTTTGCAGTTAAATCTCGACTTCAAGCCAGTCAACTATTTTTTTTTTCTACTATTATTTTTTCTTTCGATTTATTATTCTTTCTTTACTATTATATTTTTCTTTCGACCCCTATTTTGCTCCCAAGCTCAATTAATATCCACCTTCCACAATTATCCATCATCCGTCAATCTTAGGTATCCTTGAAAATTTTTTTTTTTTTTTTTTTAACATCTTAATCGTTTAACGGAGATAGACAATGGGCGATTTTCCGAGATCAAAAAAAAAGAAATTGGTTCGTAAATGACTTCATAGATGGCGCTTAGCATAGATTAGTATGGCGCTTAGTAAAAGGCGGGTTCATGAAGAGCACGTGTATGGCTGCGTAATATTTATTCTATTCCAAAGTAGAAATAGGTTCTGGATGTCCCGAATATGAATAGGTAAGTAAATACTATTTTTTTATTCTTTTGGTAGACAAGTAAAAGTGTAGAATTTATTACAGCCCATAAGTAACCCAGCTTTCATAAAACGACATCTATCGAGTGTTTTTGAACCAATTTTTACTTTTTAATTTGGGCTGTCAGAAAATCGCCCATTGTGCAAGGTACCCTTCTTAATCTGCTAATCCAACCCAGTGAATTAAATAATTTATCTATCTCTACCTATCCTAACTAATTAGTCACGTAGTAAGGTCTTTTCTTTTCACCGCTCTCCCGACTTAGATATCTCTAGGTAACTCACAACCGATAATACTAGGTAAGTAGGTATAGTAAGCTGTGCCCCGCGAGCTTTACCTCTGCGTACGTTAACCTCATCTTAAGCTAATAATAATCCTTTATAAATCTTCATAATTAACTATTTATCACGATTTCAACTATACGGTAAGAAGCAATGATTACCGGTAACGACTACTTACAACGCTGCAAGAGTATTTCAATTATACATATTATTATTAGACAGCACCCTTTTACCATCATCCAAAATAAAATCTTTTATTGGTAACCCAACGCCATCTAGCCTCGCTAATAGGTAACCTCCCCACAATAGAGTAGATATTAGATAGTTGTTTCCAGACGGTAACGACTTTTATCGCCTACTAGACGTATTTATCCGTTTACATTTTGCATCCCAAACTACGTTGCTTTTAAACCAAAATTCCTACTAGCAATGAATAGTCATATGATTCTATCCCCTACATGACATCCCTGCTACTTGTTATTACTTATAATCGCGATTCCTCATCAACGCGTGTATTTTGAACCGTAATACTATTTTATGTTACTTTTCCTAGGATTTTAGCGAACTAACAAAATGAAGCGGCATTTCCCTTGTGCAGAGCAATTGTCCCCATCTACATGTCACATAATAATAATTCCACCACAATGTCATTGCATTTTAATCTACTACGTGATAAGTATTAGGAAAATCTCTTCCAATGTAAAAATCGCAGGTATTAAAAATAACAGGCATGGAAAATAACAGGTGATTCCGCTTGCTATAACAAAATCATATGATTACGCGATAAGGAAGTTTCCTCTCCGATTGGTTTTATGACGTCATGTTTTATAATCATTCCTAATTCTAGATTGTTTATGGTCTAGCTAAATCATATGTCTATGGTCCAACCATAGACAAATGATTTAATAGTCCCTGACTAGCCTAAAACTACTCTATGGATTTCAGACGTGAGACTCAAGTACATTATTATATTTTTTCTAACATAACCAACAAAATAAAATATAATTCGTGGAATAGCACATCAACTAAAAACCGCAATCGCTCAACGATTATTAGTCAAAATATAATTATTATTAGTTTTATATTATGCTGTTAGCGTCATAACTTTATAATATTGTACAGCATATCGCCGTCCTATAATATAAATTGAATCCAGCAATAATTAAGTTGGTTAATTCTGTCCAATCTCGCCCCCTTGCCTTCCCATCCGACAGCAATAATAATTAAACCGCCCCCTATTCTACAAATCTTTCTAAATCAATAAATGTTGAACTATGTCACCCTATCGACCTTTTACGATCCTAAAAATAACTCAACACAAGGCTGTATGAACCAGTTGCCTGTGCCTATATGAAATCTATCACCAGGAATAGAAACAAAACTACAGTTACCATAGCTCCTAACGTCAACAATTATTATCTTAGCGTCCTATCAAAAATTGGATACCTGGTTTCAGTATTCATAGAAAACAATTACTAAAGGTTTCAGTATTCACAGATAACTCAACAGTTTTAAAATTAATACTCCCGGAATAGTTTGGTTATTGACTATATCTAAGTACTTTGTTCACTCATTAAACTTTGGGAAAACAACAACGCCACCAGCCGCACGGTACCTACTTGATGCTGGCGAAATCCGCCATTAAATAAAGAAGAAAAAGATAATAACTGAAAGGTATTGTATTTCAAATAATACTCATTACGCTATTGTTTTGTAGCTTTATCTCTATTTGACCTTTAACCTAACCTGAGAATCTTTTTGTTACAGATTTCGTACAACAAAATTTAGCTCCAGCTCTCATTGCGACTGTCTACAATATTGGTCGAACCCGTAATACAAAGTGTATGAATCAACTTTAGAAGATAACAACGTTTATTGTGAAAAGTGTCAAATTATAATTCACCCACTATCAAGAGCCCGTAATACAAAGTGCATGAATCAACTCCAGAAGATCCAACAAAGTTTATTGTGAAAAGTGTCAAATTATAATTCTTCAATATCTCTGAATTAATTAATCTTCATTGAATTATTCCCTATTAAGCCAATTCTAAACTCACGCATCGCAACACGACAACAATTTGTGGGAAAAAAAAATCCCACTTCTAAATTAAAGTGTAATACTTTAATTTAGAAGTGGGATTTTTTTTTGACGCTTGACTGAAATCCAATACAACTATATTAATGATAATTTATAACTTAACTTTCTGATCCTGGTCATGGCTTACCAAATTGTAACCTCCCCGACCCCCTATAAATTGCTACACCTAAATCTAAACCTAAATCTAATGCCTTTCACACCTATATGCCTAGCTACCTTATAATACATACACACATCCTCGCCGCTTTACCTTAACTTAAATTATTATCTAATTCTTAAAACTAATTAACCTAATTTATCTACAATCTAATGGTTGTGTCTGGAGTTTTGTAGAGTGTGTAGCGTTTGTATGAAGATGGAACCTTAGCATAGCTTAATTCTATTTGCAGTGAATTTCAGTCAAGCAATGTAATATTATAATAACTACTATTTTGGCCAGATCGTCTAGTGAACCCTCCGTTGTTAACCGCATTTAAGTAACTCAAGTTCTTTCGTGAAAGTTTAGTAATTGGCTTATCCCTGTGTTAAATTATTTTCTCCTGACCTAATTACCTACCAGTCTATAAATCCTAACATAAATATGTGTAGCCTAGCAATGACTCCGTCTGAACTGTGACCTAAATCCTTCACTGCAGCTGCGGGGAAGATTTGTAACCACTGAAAGGTAATCAGATGATAGCTTAGCTTGTAGGTATTATTATTTATTATCAGTAGCATGATACATAAGAAGCCTGGTGCAATTTATGAGCCCCACCACCGCTCCATAGCATACTATACATCTCATGGTTTAATTATAGTTCCGTCACATTGGCTTTAACTTTAATTATTAGCTTGTGCCTTTAATTCTTTAAACTGAGAATTTACATCTCTCCTCAAATTTAATTTCATTTTACATTATGAACTATGTGTTAGCAATTTAAATTCTTATTATTCCACATAAATCAATAGAGTTTATCTCAAGGCTTGCTATCATCCAAATATCCTTTTCACATTAAGAACTTAATTATTCAATGCAATAACTTATATTCAGTTCCGTAAAGGGTGGATAATTTAATAAACGCCAATTCAGGCGGTGGCTAAAGTAGAATGCTATTAATACAGGTAAAACTACTTTTATTTACTCTTAGTATTTATTATACAGGTCTTGTAAAGTTCCAATATAACTACATTGGATTGGCTGCATTGGCAGATTATCACATCTTAAGTTTATTAAAGGATGTTTAATTCATTCAATATCCTTGACTTTAGGAAGTGAACTTAAATAGAATACTATCATTTGAAGTAAATTACTTTGGGTTACTCTTAGTGTTCATTATACAGATCTTATAAAGTATAAGTACATCTCAAGTTTATTGAAAGATGTTTAATTTATTCAACATCCCTGACTTTTAGGGAGTGAACTTAAGTTAATTATTTTTCCATTAACTTCCACCCTCTGTCTCTCAGACTGAGTGGTTAATTTGATAGACTACTAAATCATAGTCAGTATACTTTTAGTAGGTAGTAAATTAGGTAGTTAATTATCCCTGTTAATCATTGAATCAATTACATTTAGAAGTTATCTTTTACTCACTTTAATAGATATAAATTAGACTGTACTAGGTATTAGTCTGATTGATTAGATTGTTCCCATCAAATATTTCTATGTTTCACATTATTAGAAGTAAGTACTTACATATCTTAAGAGGTCTATTCAAATGGTATTAGTAGACCATTGTCAGGCTAATTAGCTGGTTGTTATCAATCAATTATTTCTATGTTTCAGATTATTAGAATTAAGTACTTACATATCTTAAAAGGTCTATTCGAATGGTATTAGTAGACCATTGTCAGGCTAATTAGCTGGTTGTTATCAATCAATTATTTCTATGTTTCAGATTATTAGAAGCTCATAGCTTGCAATGTCTTCTTTCAACGACTTATCCTAGGTTCTAAACTGATTTTAGTTGTTCAGTTTGTATCAGCTTATTTTTGCTAATAGGTATCGGATGTAAAATTTTCCATACTTTGAAGAGTGTAGCTATTTTAAGGCCGTATTGTACCTCAGGGAAAGCTAAAAATGCCTGTTTGGTCATTTCAGTATTAGAAATCAAACATCACAGTACGGCTAAGCTTATTTGCTATAACTTTTTAGTAATTTTCTTGTAATAGGAAACCAGTCTAGACTTTTAGGTACTCCAAGTAATGATGGTACAATATTATCATACTTCTGTTAATTATTTAAAATGAATAATTAATTGGTAACAACTTTAGGAAACTAATTAGAATTTTACCGGCCTGCGGTAACAGATTACTTGCCTAGCTAGGACCCACATCACTTCATCATAATTTTATTTAGCGCCGTAACTTAATTATCCCTACCTTATTAGTCTGAATTAATAACTAACCATATATATATATCCGCCTACCTATAGATTCCTACAACTTTCCTCACTTGAAAATGCCTATATTTTGTCGAACTAACAGTCCCTTTTGTGTACCTTGCAATCTAGGCCAAGCCACATTTAACTTAAATTCGTGATGTGTGGTGAGAGTCGCATTGCCCCTGAAAGCAACTAACTCCTAAATGTTCTATCAGTCGAGCCAGTATACTCAGTGTGTCATTTTCCTATCACTACACTGTATGTACGGAGGTAGACTCGAAATTGGACTGGGTCATACGGGTCTACCTCCAGCTAAATGGTGTCTGACCTATCTTCAACTTTCACTAGGGAGACAACTGTCTCTCCCCCATTACTCCGTCGAAGATAGTGTATTGTTTAGCGTAATAATATAAAACGCCGATCTTATTAAATACAATCAAAGATCATCCAGACCGAAGTCTGTTGAAAGGTACATAGGTTTTCGTTGCCACCGTTACGCGTTTCCGCCGATGTACCCCGGAATACTTCATTCCGTTAACGGATTCGAGTTGCGACCGCAATAGTTTTACTTTATTAATCACTTTCAATTTCACAAATCTTAATTAATATCGCAGCTCGAATATCACTTAGCGCACTATCAAAGCTCGGACACTATTTTTCCCGTATGAGTAGTACCGCACTCTTAAGTTGGACCGCACCGCCGACGTCCCAAAATTCAATGCCCGCTAATTTTCCGCCCTTTTCCCAAGCATCTTAACTTTCGCGCCACACGCCTTCGACATTTTTCCGCGCGAGACCGCTTTTCTTCCCTTCAACCAATCGCTAGCTGTTTCCCCGATGCCCCCCGCCTTCGCGTCGCGCCACGTGGAGCTATCATCCGACCTCTCTTTCTGTCTTTTTCTCAACCTCTCGCTCGCTCATTGCCGCTTTCGCCGCGCAATTCTAAAATTTTTCCATAATCTAACCAAATCTCGTCCGACAGCCAATATTTCATCTTTGAATATCTAAATGTAGCCTTCTATTAACAATTCCCTCTTAATAATTCTCCACTTAAGCCAATAATCCTATATTTTGGGAAATTATCAAAAGTTCCGTATTCCGACCATAGATGGCGTCCGCCCGTAGGTGAACCACTTTCCCGACCCCAGAGCAGTCCCCGCGAAATTCAAAATAAAAATACGGTCCTAGTCAAGCTCACAACCATGACTCCCGCTAGACGCCGCCTACGTCGCAAGGGACGCGCAGAGCAGTCCCCGCGAAATTCAAAATAAAGAAGTCAAACTAGCAACCTTATGCGAAGCTCAAGTAAATAACTCACGCTAGATGGCGCCTATGTCGCAAGGAGCACACAGAGCAGTCTTCGCGAAGTTCAAACTAAAGATAAAGCGTTAGACCACGGACCATTATTCTGAACTAGTTTATTATTCCCTTTTTCATGCTTATTATATTAATGGTGCTACGCATTAATATTTATGTTAGTGCTACTCCCACACATTCCTTACTAACGGACGGATACCATTCATTCTGTACCGTTACAGTACGCTTTTAATTTAATGACATACACGTCCAAAATGTATTGTATTATATAACTGTGAAGTATTAGTGAGTTTTGCAGTACCTAAGTGTATCTTATAAATAAATATATAAATTGTAGATTATTGTTGTTATAATATTTATGATAAATAAACTTTTGTTCATACATTCAAAGCTACCGCCATCTTATCTTAATTTACATAGCTCTCACATTAAAGCGGATAAATAATCGCCATTGTATTTGGTACTCTAGGTACACGGAATAAACACCAATTTCCTCTGCAACTTGTGCGGTAAAACATTGTCATACGGGGAACAACTGAAAGGACAATGCTCAAAAAAACCAGGAGCAGCGGAAATAAAATGTATCTCAGATTATTACAAAAAATGAGCATAGTTGAAATCATCGAAATATTTTTCTAAAAGTGTGAAACTGCTATTTGAAATTTTGTAGGGTTCATATTAATGTTTTAGTAAAAGGATCATTAAATCTCTAAAATGGGTGTTTACAAATCATCGAAACCTTTTTTAAAATAAGATAAAAATTGCTACTCGAAGTGTAGTACCTCAAAAATACCGGTATCTATCTGCGACGTTGCCAGTCTGTTTGTCACGTGAATGCCGGTATCTATCTGCCACGTTGCAAGTCTGTTTGTCACGTGATATTATGCAGTGCACTCTGTGCACTGCGGCCTCTACGGCTGCGGCCCGTGCGAAATGCGGTGCAGTTAGCCAATCCAAGCGCCACTTATTTATCTACTCGGTATCTCTCGTTCGCACTAATGAATTCGGTTACTTGGTACCGGTATTAGTACCGGTTTATGTACCTGTATTATATCTGTATAATACCGGTACTACTACAATCCTATTTACCTGTAGGTACTCATAGGTTAACCTTTATTATGAGTACCAGTATGAAATCGATACCGGTACCTTATGTAAGTCAAAGGTACCGGTAATTGAAAATACCGGTATTTCAGCCCTGCGCCCAAAACCTGGCTGCTGAACTTCAGCATGTCAAGCATGTACTATGGGATATCAAACTGCAAGTACCGCGTCTTCGTCACAGAAAGCGCAAAAAACCAACCACAGTCGAGCGCCAACTTGACGTACGATTCCATTTATGAAAGGCGTCACTGACAAGATTGGTCACTCTTGAAGCGAGCTTCAATCAATACTTACTTTAAGCCGCCAAAGAAGATCCGAGGAACCAGTTCTTACGACCTGTCAAGTTCAAAATAACTCTTCAAGATGCAGGCGTGTACAAACTAGAATGCGACTGTGGGCTCTCATACAAAACAAAGAGAAGTATAGGAACCCGCGTAAAAGAACATAATTATAGCCAAACGTTAAGTCTGCATTGTTTGAACATGCTCTCGATAGACCCAACCAGATTTGTCAAACCTCAAATACTCGCCAAAGAACTACGATTCATTCCTAGAATGATACGCAAGGATATTGAAATTAAAAAACATCGAAATTTCAATAGAAAGGATGGTTGGAATTTACCACCTGCCTGGGACCCCATCACACAGGTCATCAAATTTCAGCCACAACAGCAACACATTGCAAGACCTAAAAATATTGTAAGCTATCTCGTATTGTGTAAACCTGAACGCACCCGGTTAAATATAAAAATGATTGACGGTAGGGAAATAATAACTATGAGACGATTAACACCCCAGTCTTCCTGTCACCACGGACCCTGTAAAGGGTTCGAAACATCAGGAAAATAAAACAAAACTATGTAATGTAGTAAATTAAACGCGAGTTTTGATCCGTAAAAAGTGTTAATTTCAGAGTAATTAAAGTTTAATGTCATTATTATGGTAATCGTTTACGGAGTAGTATTAAATATGCGAATGTTTATTTACTTATTTAATCATAATGCTACTACTTAAGTGTATGACAATTTGTCACTTTCCTATTGGTGTTTCCCTTTGTAGTAATTTTACAGTATGTCCGTATTATACAATCAAGCTGAAGTGGAATGGAGATGGAGAGATACCAGATGGGGTTAATCTATGTTGTGGGCTTAATGTATAATTTAACACCTATCGCAATGCCTCAAAAACTAGAGAAGCAATGTACTTTTACTTGAAAGATATAAGAATAGAATAGATAAGAATATAATATAATAGAATAGAATATTGCGATAGATGTTGAAGTTAGACACTTAGCCCCTGAAATGTAGACCGTTAGCGAGACTTTGCATAGGTAGTGTAGAACGTTTTCCAGCAAGGTTGGGCAACGACAAACGCAGAGAGTAGTTGGCAGCAGTTGGATGAGGAAAGTCAAAGATCGGGCTCAGCGACATGTTTTTAGGAGAGGCCAACTACAAACGTCCGGCAGTGAACTGACACGGGTTAATTAACATGATAATGATTCTATAAACGGTTCTGGAGTGGCGACCGCACAAAGGCAAAATCAGTATAGGCAGGCTTTCAACAGGATACACCGCCGATCTGGTAAAAATCGCAGGTTGACGGGAATCGAGCTGCACAAAACCGGTCGTGGTGAAGATCCTTAATGGGGGCTTTTGACCAACAGTAGACAACTTTCGACTGATGACGATGGTGTTATATACATAACTCGAACATGTTACACGTATTATTTTGGTATAGATAGGAGGTTAAGATATCAGAGTAATAAGTTTTTCAATATTCCCCGCCGTCATGACCACGAAACTGGAATATTATTACGAGATAAGTGGCGACACTGCCGGCGATCTGAAAAAGAAAGTTTTAGTAAAAGTATAAACTGAGAATGTTTTTGCAAAAAGTCCTTCATGGTTTTTTCAGGCAAAACAGCATGGTACCTCTATGGCCATAACGAAACAGCATAGTATATTGTTTGATTGCTTTTAGGATGCATTTGAACTCTTATTATCTACTTCATATTTGCAACAAGATACCTTGCGCTCCGAAGAACCGTCAAGAAACTCTGCTAAAGCCCTTATACTTAAATCTTTTTTTGTTAAACAACTTCTCGTTGTATTCTTGAAAATTCCTATCATAGTAGAACACTTAACATTTAGAGTATTTCCAGAGTCCTACCTAGGTAGGTTGTAGGAGTAGGTATACAAAAATTACTATGGGAACTGTTGAAAACGTTTTTGTTTATTGTACAAAAAAATGGGAGATATATTAGATCTAAAAACAGTAGTAGGGTATTAATTGCATAAAGAGAGACTCACAGTTGCTATGAGGCCTCTAGACATGGTGCATATCCCCATCGGAACATACAATACTTCACTCAGGGTGAGGTACTGTGAGAACTTCTCCAACTCTTTGAGAACTGATTGGTCGGTGCAGCTGATAATCATCTTTCCAACCAGCAATCTAGTGCGATGCACCTGTGGTGAAAAATATTACGGAATATGCTTCGTGGTCTTAAGTAGCTTCTATAAAACAGAGCTTGAGCACCCAAGTCCGGCTAACGAATATAACTAATCGAAATCATGCAGTAAGTTTACACAAGCAAGTTCGTTCATAAGATCAGAATTTTCTGCCAATGTTACATTGAATTTAAAAGTACGCAAACCAGTTTAATTTTTTATTGCACTTAAGTATACAGGGTTACAAGTTAAGTCGACCTATATCCTTTAAGGGGATGTAGTTTCCAACATTTCTGACTGATTTCACTATGAAACACCGTACCCCAAACCACCGTACAAATTTCATAAATTACAATAGGCACAGGGAGTAACTTAAAGTAATACCGTTATTTTGATTACTACCTGGGAGTTTTTATCAAAGTTTTTACCGAGAACCCTGATAATACTCTAGCTTGTTTTACCTTGATAGAATAGAACCGTAGATATTTTAACGATTATCTGCAGCACAAATATCTCTTTTTTATATCGAAGAAAGAAAAAACATTTTTTCCCGAATTTATTTCTTTTTTATACTGTTCATTGTCTACTACGACTCAGTTGGTACAACTACTTGCGATTTTAGTGTTCAGAATAATCAAACAACTATTCTTCTACACAAAAATACCAAAACTAGATAAGTTAGAGGCACAAAACACAAAAAAAGAGGACAATAGACAAAAAAAAGGCAATATTTGTAAAAAAAAATTTAAAGTACTATAAATTGGTACGGTGTTTAATAAACAAATCTGTCAGAAATGATAGAAACTACATCCCCTTAAAGGATATAGGTCGACTTAACCTTAAACCCTGTATATATGTTATACAAATTATAAAATATGTCCAGGGATGTAGTAATAAACTTTAGAAGCAGTATCTACAATATATTTCATCGACGAAAATACCCCATAAGGGGGGGGGGAGGCAATTGTGTTTTGTTATTGTTGTTCATTATGTGCCCGAATGCGCACAAAAACTGTAAAATAATACTTTCTCCTTTCAGCAATAAAAAAAGGAGTTGTTTGATAGCGTGTTTTTATTGTATTAGCTACCCTACACCTTTGCCTTAAAAAACACCAAAATCGAGCCTCTACCTACACGACGTAGAACTCAAACTACTTAATAGTCTCTGCAGTCTTGTGGGGTTTTGTAATTGACCCCTGCTAAGGGGTATTTTGTATTTCTCGCGGTTTCACCCGCGTGGTTCCCGTTCCCGTGGGAATATCGGGATAAAAAGTATCCTATGTTAATCCAGGTTATAAACTATCTGTATGCCGAATTTCATCTAAATCCATTCAGTAGTTTTTATGTGAAAGAGTAACAAACATCCATCCATACTTACAAACTTTCGCGTTTATAATATTAGTAGGATACTGCTCCTAAAGTTTTATTACTACATCCCTAAACATATTGTATACAATGTAAGATGGCCACACACACCCTGTAATGGCATCCCCACATTCATTATTTATTAACTAATCTAAAGGCTTTATTCGTTTTTATTGGATTGAATTTAACTTACCGGGGTAGCAGTGAAAGAATACTACCACCTCCTCTCTTCCCTTGGGTGTCGTAAAAGTTGACTAACGGACTAAAGACTACACATACAATCAACAGCGTATAGCGGCGATGGGCTCACCACCTGCCACTCTGAGCACATGTGCAGTCGCTATTTGGTGAAAAGTGGACTATGGTAGAGAACTGCTTTTGCTGTCCTCATTGATTAGTCTCTGACTAACCCTTCGGGGATAATAGATTTAACTTACCTCCTGCTGTGTCTTGTAGCAAGGTTCGATCAAAGCGATAGTAAAAAGCGTATGAATAAACATCCACATACACTGCAATACCAGCAATGGAATGTTCACTTGCTCATTTACTAAAACGAACACAATTTAGATAGTCAATATCAATATAATTATATTTAACGGCAACAATACATCAAGCAAATGATGGTAATTTTATCGATATGTTGTATTTAATATTAATTAGCACTAACTCGAAATATTTGCTGGGCTAAGCACACCAATTAAGTTACCTACCAAAGTTTCATCGTATTCGGATTGATGTTATTGGAACGCATATGGGTCTCGAGATATGATTTAAATTTATCACCCAACCCGATATTTCAAAATTTGTTATAGTTGCTAGATCACTTATTGAATCACACGCAGCACACGTCATCAATCTCCTCTTACAATTAAAAAGATATGTACCAGCATTTATAAATAAGCTGTATGGTGTTAACACGAGACGCAAGAGGGCGGTGAGGAGTAACAGCAAGTAGTATACGCCGAAGTTCTTGTCAACGAGTCTGATGATGTCACAGATATCGTCGTAGATCCTGGCGAAGTAGCGTATGGTTTCAGCCGGCGCCTTCGGAGGACGTGACGTGATCTCTGTTACGTGAAAAAAAGACAGAGAAACTGAAGGTAGCACTTGAATGAAGATTACTTGCCACAGTATGTGATTCGAGAACAACGTTTAGCATTATGGCGACTGATTGCAAAATATCATTCGATTGGTTTTTCTGTCGAATTTGTAAGCAAGAAATTTTGATACGCGTAAATACGTCAGAGTTGTTTCATTTTTTCTACATTAATAGCAATAGATAAATACAGGGGAATTACAGGCCAACATTTAGAGGAGCTCGATGCGATGGCGCAGCGGCTAGCGCGTTCGGCTTGCGATCTTGCTCGCAATGCCGGGTCGCTGGATGGGTGACCAAATTAAAAACATCTCGAGCTCCTCCGTGCTTCGGAAGGCACGTTAAGCTGTTGGTCCCGGTTGTTGTCGTAAGACAGTCGTTAAAACCCACCAACCCACATTGGGCCAGCGTGGTGGGTTATGGCCCAATATCCCCACGTGCTATTGTCCACGTGGAAGGCCTGTGCCCAGTAGTGGGAATAGGCTGATGATAATGATGATGATTTAGAGAATAAATTGATAGTAGATGAAACAGCTTTTTGGGTAAGCATTCACAGTGATGTACGAGTATTTTATCGGTCATTCTCAACAGGCCTGGTTTTTGAGCGTCCATTCGAAAATCTGACTAGTTTGTAATATTTCAGAGCTGGCTTGTTTTTGGGACTATGTCTAGCAATTGTCTTTTAAGAATTGGAATTATATACACATCATTAATTGGTAAAAAACACTTAAAATATTTTTTTCTAAATTATTTACCTAATTTCCGTTCGCTGTCCAGAACCCAGAATCAAGCTTTCTACCTTCAACAGTCTCAAAGTAAGCTACGATTGATACATTTCATTAATACATTTTATTGTTATAAAAATAGTTTGTTTAAAAAGTGTATTTTCTTAAATAGAACGAAACATATGTTTGTCCTTTCATTATACATAATTTCTGTCACTAGTTAAAAAGTAGCGAATATCTTCGTCTTACATTAGTATTGCCGAGGCAGGCAACCGAAACAATCCTGTGTCACCTGTTCCGCTGTCGAACTACGACCGCAAGTTCCTAATTTCCGTTTGCATGGTTTACTACTATTCTAATTTCCGTTCGCTCTTCTAATTAATCTTTTGAAATGCATACAAATTTTGTTATAGTCTGTTCATTTTAGCTTGATACTTATGGCAGGTGTCAAATTACAGACGTAATTGAATCAAATGATTATTGAAGTTATAAATTGAATATCATTATGTGTCGTTAATCGTTTTTTGCTTCAAATTATTATTTTGGATGCTATTTAGATCACTTATTTTTTAGAAATATATAATAATAATAATATGTAAATAAAATTCGCGAATAGATTTTGAATGTTTTAATAATTAATAATTGGTGTACAACCGAAATCATCACTGTAATTACTAGAGTGAGTATGAGTGACTTTGAGTGAGAGTACCTTGCGAATAGTACGAATAAATATGGTTACGTACGAGTATAGCTGCAGTATCAAAATCGTTTATTTTTGTAACATTCCTTTTTTTGTTAGGTGTCGATAATTTATTTTCTTCGGTGGTTGCCGTACTCGTAGATGCATCATCAAATACGATAATTTTTTCGAGATGCGAGACACTGTAGCACGCCCTATACCAAGAGCATCCGCAATGCGATCAACCACTTGCTTTAAGGGTAGTAGAGGACCTTTGTTTGGGCTCTCACGCTCGAAATAATTTTGCAAGCGTACTACAAACTCACGACTTTCGCTGTTCTAAACAGTCTTTTTTAACCTTTTAGGCATTGTATCAGTAAAAACAACAAACTTTACGAACAGTTACAACAGAACAAAACTTTACAAACCAATAAAAATAACAAATAATACGTCAAATTAGCAAACTTATAAACAATTACAACTAAACAAAACTTAACAAAACGAAAAAAATAGCAAATACTACAATAGGAAAACTGAAAACACGTTACGCATACAAGACTTTGGCACTTGTATCAAAACAAGATGGCTCCCACCCCCAACCAAACCGTCACAGATGCAGTATGCGAAGTTTATTTCCAATTAAAATAAAACAAAGTGAACTTCGAAATGCAACCGCAATCATCGATTTAAATTGAGCCCAATGATGTATTGTTCCTTTCTAATGTGCCAATTCAATAACTTTTAAAGATTTTCATTCCTCATACTCGGAAAATAGGTCTAAAGTTGCATGAGGAGCGGGTGGAAAGTAGTACTATCGATGTCGTAAATATTTTTTTGTGCAATTTTTGAATTTGCGTCACCGCAAATCTAATTTCCGTCACGCACAAAATTTTATTACTTCATAAATCCAAAACCAGACACAACATTGAAGTGCCAAATACATAATAATGTTTTTTTGACGTGTTGTCGGAAATTATACAAAGAACACTGTGCGGGACCCTTATACGGTTGAACTCGAATCTCAATCCGTTGTGAAATAAGTCAAGACCCGCTATGAAATAAGTCTTGTCTTGATTCGTCGCTATGAATCCCGCTTTGCGAATTGTTGCTGGATTGCGCAATGCTGTCTCCGAGGGTAACTATGAAGCCAGTTACAAGGTGGGGCGATGGTGAAAGGAAAGCCACGGTGAATCTTCAGAGCTTCTATATTCCAGATTTAAATGAGCAGAACTTTTCACTATATTTCTTGTTTTACAAATAAACTATTTCTTTCTTCTATTGGTTCTTGTTCAGTATTTGATTCCTAGTAGTATTCTTGAGCTGGATCCGGAATTATTTTCCATAGGATCTCGCTCGCTTAAGTACCAAATCTCGCTATCGCAACTATCGGCCTTTCTCTATAGATAGTTGCGAGAGCGAGAGGTATGCGCGAGAGGGACAAAACATAAGTGCAAGCAAAAGGGTAGGGGTCTCTCGGCAATACCGTGGAGAGCGCAGCGGCTCTATTTCTATCATTAGGGTTTTATAAATTAGCAAATACTGAACTGTTAACGTAAAGAAACCATAACTATAACTAAATTATAAACCTATTAACTAAACTATAAAACCTACTCTTTACAAATATAAACTTATAAAATGTTACATACTAAATGGTCTAACTAAAACTATAATCGATCGTCCGGAACATTCTCCCGCCGTGCGTCGTGGCGAAGTGTAGAGTCGCGACGCATCACATAGCAGGCCGGACGTCGTCCTCAGCTTCCTCAGTCTGCAGGATCACGATCTTCTTTGTAGGCCTTCGCAGGATACCGCCTTTGGTCTTCACGTCTGCTGCGCGTACTATGCCGTCGCGGCCAGGGTACACGGTGACTATTCTCCCCAGCGGCCAGGTGTTGCGGGGCAGTGTGTTGTCCACCACAACGACGATATCTCCAATTCGGAGCGGTTGACCCTTGCCGTGGGGCTCCCGCCGGTTTTGAAGCTCCGGCAGGTACTCTCGAAGCCATCTTGCCCAGAACATGTCGGCGAGTATTTGGGACGTTCGCCAGTGTCGTCTTCCCCGCAGGTCTATGGGTGTAAAGTTGCCCATGGGTGGTTCGAAGGCTGGGCCCAACAGTATGAAGTGGTTGGGGGTGAGCGTCTCGGGATCTTCGGGGTCGACCGAGACATGTGTCAGGGGGCGACTGTTCACTGTCATCTCAGCTTCGGCAAGTAGGGTGGAGAGTACCTCTTCTGATGGTGTTCGGCTGTCGAGTACTGTGGCGAGGGCTGTCTTTACTGTCTTCACTAAGCGTTCCCAGGCCCCCCCCATGAATGGGGCTCCAGGGGGGATGAAGCGCCAGGCTATTCTTCTTCTCGCTGCTTCTGTTTCCACGGCGTCGTCGACGGCGAGTCTGAGCTCCTTTTCAGCTCCATGCAGGTTGGTCCCGTTGTCGGACCAGATTTCTTTCGGGCACCCGCGGCGTGCTATGAATCTGCGGAGTGCCATGATCGCAGAGTCGGTGGTCAGCGAGTTGGTCATCTCTAGATGGACAGCCCTTGTCGTGAGACAGGTGAACAGGGCTATCCATGTCTTTCTCGTTCCTCTTCCGAAGGTCGTCATCAGGGGCCCGAAGTAGTCGATGCCGGTGTGAGTAAAGGCTCGCTGGTGGTGTGCTAGCCGACCGGCTGGATGGTTACCAGTCTGTGGCTCTGGTGGGGCCCATCTTCTTCTACGGCACGGCAGACATCGGTGTATGATGTTGCGTGCTGTCGGTCTCAGGCCCAGGATGTAGAACCTTTGACGACATTGGTTGATGGTGGCTTCCACCCCCTGGTGGTGGCCAACTCGGTGAAGGTGCTCGATGTACAGCTTCGCTATGTGATGGCGCCCGTCTATGGCCGCGTCGATTCGCGACTTCACTATGATGACCCCGTTGACAATCTGCGTGGCTATTTTCTTTAGTTTGCTCGTAGTGTTGACCCGACGATTTTTCGATAGTTCTTCGATCTCTTCTTTGAAGCAATCGGCTTGAATGGCTCTGATTGCTAAGTCTTCGGCTTGGATGAGAAGCTCTGCGGATATTTTCCTATACAGGTTGTCTATATTTTCTATCTTCTTTCTTTTATTCGCAGTCTTCTTTTCTTCCTTCTTTCCCCAAGATGGATCTAGCCTTCGTTCTTGAAAACGCCGTTTTTTCTATTTTCTTTCTTCGACATAGTGCTATGAACTGAAGTACTCTTGCTATTGTTCGTATATATTTTTCCCATCTTGAGAACTTGTTGAAGTCTGGTACGACTTCTAATGCTGTAGTTTTCTCTATTATTTTCAATGTTCTTTCTTCCCCGGTGACTATTTTCGAAGTGGCGCCCTCTCGTGGCCAGGTCTCGGGGTCTTCTTTGAGAAAGCTCGGTCCGATGAACCATCTATGTTTCTCGTTGAACTCTTTCGGTACTTCACGGGTGCTGTCATCCGCCACATTGAGTTTGGTGGGGACCCAGCGCCATTCTTCGGTCTTGGTGTTCTCTTCGAGTTCGGCGATGCGGTGAGCGACGAACGGTTTGAATGATCGAGAGCCCGTTCGCAAACACGTCAAAACTGTGCGGCTGTCAGTCCAGTAGATGCGTGCCACTGGTTTTCTGTCGTGCTCTTCTATTACGCAGTTAGCCATTCTGCTGCCCATGACTGCAGCCTGGAGTTCCAACCGAGGTATCGACGTGGTTTTCAACGGCGCCACCCTGGCTTTGGCCAATATCAGAGAGGTATGTACTTCTCCGTTTTCATCTTCTACACGCCAGTAGAGAGCGGCGGCGTATGCGACTTCACTGGCGTCAACGAACACGTGAAGTTGGAGGTTCTTTCCACGACTGTAGCTCAGGTAGGTTCTTGGGATGGAGATTGTCTTTAGATCTTCGAGGTGTTTAGTCCACTTGCTCCATTCTTCGGCGAGGTCGTCTTCGAGCTGGTCGTCCCATGCTTCTCTTCCAGATGTCCTGCAGTATTCGCTTGGCTCTCATGGTGATTGGAGAGACAAGTCCCAGTGGATCGAAAAGGGACATAACGATCCGCAGGGCCTGACGCTTCGTGGGCTTCTGTCGTAGCGCGCCTTCAGGCAGTCTTGAGAAGTTCAGGTTGTACTTGAAGGTGTCCGATGAGGTTTGCCATGTCATCCCTAACACCTTCTCCATCTTGGGGCCGACTTCCAGTTCTTCTATAGAGGCGCTCGCTTCGAGCTCGCCGAGCACTCTCGGTGAATTCGAGGCCCACTTCCTCAGGTCAAAGTGCGCCTGACTGTGGACGAAATGGACTTGGCGTGAGACTTCTATTGCTTCGTCCTCTTCTTCAAAGCTCTGGATGAAATCGTCCATATAGTGGTTTCTTTTTATGGCCGATGCTGCTGTTGGGTATTCTTTTGAGTGTTCTTCAGCGTTCTTGTCCTTCACATAGATCGCGGTGGCTGGCGAAGACGTTGCGCCGAATATTAGCGACGTCATTCTGTATTCTATAGGCTTCGCCGAAGGGTCTCCGTTTCTCCAAAGATAGCGGAGCGCGTCTCTATCTTCTGGGTTGATCTTGACTTGAAGGAACATCTCGGCGATGTCCGCTGACAATGCTATTCGGTGCTGTCTCATTCGCATCAGCACGCCTGGAAGGGACTGAAGTAGGTTTGGGCCGGTGAGCAGTGCATCATTGAGCGATGTGCCCTTCGATGTGGCCGCCGCGTCGTGCACCATCCGAATCTTCTCTGGTTTCACTGGGTTGATAACCGGGAAGCATGGTAGGTACCATGTTCTGTTGCTGCTTCTGTTCTCCGGTGCAGGCTCGGCGTACCCCTTCTTGACCAGCGCGTCCATCTGTTCGACGACCTTATTCTTCAGTTCGCTATTCTTATTGATCTTTCTTTCCGTTGCTTCCAGGCGGCGCAATGCATATTCTCTGTTGTCCGGCAGCTTCACTTCTTCAGACTTCCATAGCAACGCTGTCTGGAATCTTCCATCTGTCAATCTTGTTGTCTTTTCATCTAAGATCTTTAGGGCCTTGGCGTCGGGGTCGCTTCGCGGCGTCTTGGGTACTATAGCGAGTGCCTCCAGGCTAAAGAAATTCTTTAGCTCGACGTTCAGGTGTTCTTCTTCTTCTTCTATATTCTGTATGAAGTGGACCCGATGCCCCGTCGTTCTGCTGCAGGCCCCATGTAGCACCCAACCCAGTGGCGTTAGAGAGGCGACTGGTTGGTGCCTTCTTCCTATGCGGCTATCTTTCGCCATGAGCAGCTGCCAATTGTCTTGGCCGATTAGTACTTCGGGTTTCGCTCCGGTGTACTGGATGCTGTGGCGTATGTCATCCAGGTGGCAGCACCCTCTCAGGTCTTCCTCTTCTATAGTTTGTGGCGAAAGCTTCAACTGTTTGATGGACCTCGCTGTTACTTTGTATCTTCTATTGGAACCTTTGAGGATGATCTTCACTCTTCTTGATGCTGTGGTGTCTACCGGAGCGTCGCTGATGCCCTCTATGTGTATGGGCTCTATTGGGCCCCGTAGTCCAGCTCGCTGCGCTAAGTCCTCGTCTATAAGGGTGACTGTCGATCCGTCATCCAGTGGGGCGTACGTGTCGATCTTCTTTTTTGGCCCGACTATCTGGATGGGCACTATTTTGAGGTAGGCTTGCGCTTTCTTAGTAGCCCAGGTTGAGCTGACGACTTCCTTATTCTCCTCTGTAGCCCTCTTGAAATGCAGCATTCGGTGGTGCGTGCTGTTGCACTCGTCTATACCGCAGTTGCTGGCGCGACAGCTGTGCGTTCTGTTTCTATAGCGAAGGCAGCGAAAACAGAGTTTCTTCTCTTTGGCTATGTCCCATCTCTTCGCAGAGGTCGCTTGCTGGAACTGTTCGCAGCTGGTTGCAGTATGTCCAGCTTTTTCGCATACTAGGCAAGTACCAGAGTTTGGGTACTTGCTTCTTGTTTCTATACAAGCCCCGGAGTTAGGGTACTTGCTTTTTGCCTCGGTGGTGTTGAAAGTTCTTTGTCTTCTATTACTTGTAGGTATGCTTGAGACTTCTTGCACCCCTTCTGGCTGTGCGTATGGGCCGCATATGTCGGCTTCTCTATTTAGGAACCGCGTCATCTTGGCTATATCTGGTTCATCTGTTGGTTGACCCGCTGCGAAGTCGTACCACCGATAACGAAGCGTCGGTGTCAGCTTGTCTATGGTGCTCTTCGTTATCTCCGGATTGTACAGGTACTGCTTCTTATTGATGGCCCCCAAAGTCGCGACTATGTTAGAGACTTTGCTTGCGAAAATGCATAAGTCCCGCGGCGAATCTGACAGGCGGGGCAAGCTTCTAATTCGCTCCATCTCGGCGATTGCTATTGCGTCTGGTCTTCCGAATCTTGCTTCCAAGGTTTTTATGATGTCTCTTGGATTCGAACTGTAGATTACAAGACTTTCGACCGCTTCTTTGGATTTTCCCTTGAGGCTTCGTCGCAGGCGCGCTAAGTTTTCGATGTCGGAGAAGCTGCCTTGTGACTCCATGTAGGCAGCCCTAAAGGACAGCCATTCGTGGTGGCAGCCCCCGAAGAAAGGCAACTCGTTCAATATTCTTGCAGATGGGTGACCGGACTTGGCTGCTTGAGCGATGGCAGCCGCTAACTCGGTGAGGTCGATCTTGTTTGCAGACGACATTATCGGTGTTGTTTCTCCCGCCGGTACCGGAACCGTCGAGACTATAGGCTCTAGAACCGGAGGTGCTGCTGGCTTGTTGTGCGGTTCGTTCGTGACGGCGAGTGGGTGGCCTTTATTGTTGTCCAACCATTTGTCTATTCGCTCGTTCTGATTCAAGTCCGCGATGATCGTGTCTGGATCGTCGGAGTCGGAATCCGCTTCTATAGCCGCTATCTTAGCGGCGGCCAGCTCGACTTGTAGTCTAAGTAGCTCTTCTTTGGCTTTCAATAGTTTCGATGCGCGCCGTGACGCCGACGTCGATGCTCTTGACTTGGGCGGCGCAGTCTTCTTTTGCGTGCGCGGTAACTCAGGTACGGGCGGTGGAGGCGCATGCGTAGGTTGCGCATGTTGCACCTCTTCTATCGGCGTGGTTGGCGCGGTCTCTGTAGATTGCTGGCTTGTAGCTGATGTGTCCGGAGCCGTGGTCGCAGTTAGTTCGGTACCCGACGTAGTACTTTCCGACGTGACGGGCGTGCGGCGTTCTTCGGCTTGCAATCTTGTAACAGGCATCTTGATAGCTTGCGTGATCCGGCTGGGAAGGACCATAAAATGTGCGGGACCCTTATACGGTTGAACTCGAATCTCAATCCGTTGTGAAATAAGTCAAGACCCGCTATGAAATAAGTCTTGTCTTGATTCGTCGCTATGAATCCCGCTTTGCGAATTGTTGCTGGATTGCGCAATGCTGTCTCCGAGGGTAACTATGAAGCCAGTTACAAGGTGGGGCGATGGTGAAAGGAAAGCCACGGTGAATCTTCAGAGCTTCTATATTCCAGATTTAAATGAGCAGAACTTTTCCCTATATTTCTTGTTTTACAAATAAACTATTTCTTTCTTCTATTGGTTCTTGTTCAGTATTTGCTTCCTAGTAGTATTCTTGAGCTGGATCCGGAATTATTTTCCATAGGATCTCGCTCGCTTAAGTACCAAATCTCGCTATCTCAACTATCGGCCTTTCTCTATAGATAGTTGCGAGAGCGAGAGGTATGCGCGAGAGAGACAAAACATAAGTGCAAGCAAAAGAGTAGGGGTCTCTCGGCAATACCGTGGAGAGCGCAGCGGCTCTATGTCTATCATTAGGGTTTTATAAATTAGCAAATAATGAACTGTTAACGTAAGGAAACCATAACTATAACTAAATTATAAACCTATTAACTAAACTATAAAACCTATTCTTTACAAATATAAACTTATAAAATGTTACATACTAAATGGTCTAACTAAAACTATAATCGATCGTCCGGAACAAACACATTGACCGAACCCGATCATACAACCGCCGCTCGCCGTTAGAGCGCCTTCCACCCAAAATAAATTATCAGGTCCCGGTGACCTTCGCTAATAACGCGGGGGTGACGACCTTAGCAAACCACCCGACTGCCTATCCCGTCATTGTGGTGAATAGCCCCCGCCCGTGCGCAGTGGTGAAGCTCTTGGCAAACCACCTGACTGCCTATCCTGCCAAGGAGAATAACCCCCGCCCGTGCGCGGTAGTGGATGGGTGACCGACGCGCTACACCATAATGTCCACAGTCAGCATTGTGCTTCTGAGCCGTACCCGACCGATTGAAGCACAACAGTGGATGGTGCCTCCTAATACCGCACCCGTCACAAAGTGGAACACTCTAGCAAGTCTGATAGCTATGATCACCAAAACAATAATAGCACAAACGTTTGCGCTCCTTATATTCCTTACACCCGAATGGAGCAAATTATTTAAAGCGAGGGCATTTCGTTAACACAGAGTGAGTAGTATCCCCGCAGCATGAGCATGGTTGGCTGACCACCGCTGCTATGAACTGACCTCCCCTCCATGGGGTAGTGAAACCGATTTAACAGCATCCGTATAAACTCCCAAAGTGTCCAAAAAACAATTAGTACATTCTAACAGCCGACATTTCATTTCTAAGAAATTAATTAAATCCGCAAAAGTAGGTATGACATCCGACTCTCCTACACTTTTTTGTTCAAACCGAGTCTTCATGGTAGTGGGCAATTTAGCAAGCACTACATGTAAGAGCAAAAAACACTATTCTGAAAAAGGAAATTATTAATAGGTTCAGAAACTGAGATCATAAACCGTTGAGCCGTTGTGAAATGAAAGCTAAATTCATTATCTGTTCAACATGAATATCGGCTAAAAGCCGAGTGTTGTGGTATCTCTTCATAAGAAGGTCTCTAGCCGTAAGATACCCGTCATCCGAAATCCGAATATGTTGTACCAAGCCACGAGCCTCCCTTGATAAGCAGGACATAAGATAGGCCAAATTTTGTGACGGCGATAAGTCACTCCAAGTATCCACCAAACTATCGAATAGGTTGTTGAAACCAACCCATTCAATTGATCCATCTCTCCCGTGAATGAAAAGAATCAAACTCCGTATTAACAGTCATAATCCGTAAATTTAAACTAATTGCATGGTCTGGCTGATAGATTAAATCCACACTAGCAATAAGCCACTGTAACTTTACCTTAAATAGCGACCAAGACCCCCTTAAATACATTTGAAACTTTATCTTACAAAACCCGCAACCAGAAAATTGCTAAGTGCTTAAGACTATTCTATAGTCTGTCAAATGTAAGCCACCGTGTCGTTCACCACGCGCAAGGCAACAAACCGATCACCATATCACACTTATGTGTAAAAGTAAATGAAAGACCTAGGTACTTCATAGGTAACCTAGAAATTGAATCACCGAATGCTGATTTAAACGCCCTAAAATAATTTTATCGAAATTTAACCACGCTCTGCTACCAAAAAATTGTAAACACAATTTCTAACCAGAAACTCCTCACAAGGGCCCTTGTTCTTCTCTCTTGCAGTGTTCGTTCTTAATGTCCAACAATGTTGTCAATTTAAAGTAATATACTTACTAACAACTAACTCCCGAATAATTTATTATAAACCACCAAAATAAAAACTCATTCCGCGTGTCTGAGACCGATATGACAAGTGAAATGCATAGGAAGTCTTCTGATGTTTTAACAGCTGCAAAGACATTTCTTTGAAATATTTACGTTTTTGTATCTATAAGTTTTGTATCGATCATCTTGAATGATCGAAGGAGTTAGAACACACTTTTAGAATCTTGTTAGATGTTTTATAGTGGTCTCTGTTATATGAAAAAGAAGATAGAGAAACTGAAAGTAGCACTTGAATGAAGATGACTTGCCACAGTATGTGATTCGAACACCTTTCGCAATTATGGCGACTGATTGCAATTATAGTTGTTCGATTGGTTTTTCTGTCGAATTTTTAAGCAAGAGATTTTGATACGCGTATACGTCAACACTACTAATAGGAAGTAATCTGATATTATACCTACCATAACTATCGCCAATTGTGCCAACCGCAATATTTAGTAATTTTGGATGTATATTTTTATTTGCTGCCACAAATATTACGTGATTGGTAGAAAAAGTACCTGAAAAGTTTGAGGAGTTAATAAGAAGTTAGGTTAGAACACCAGTCTTATACAAAAAAAGTTACGGATTCGATGCAGGGTTGTTTGGGAAACCGGAAATGCTACTATCATTGATGTTATCTCGACAGTACGGCCGAAACTAATAATCAGTCTAAGAGCTCTGCCACATTAAGGCAGTTGTCCCACCAACGGCGAGTAAACGACTAACTATCGGCTATTTTATCGCCCAAAAAACGTACAATAGATCTACATTCCGTGTAAACAAAAGAGATGCATATATAAATAGTTAATCGTTGACTGTTCACAATTTCACACTGCCGGCGAATATTCGCTCTACTAGGTCGTCCCTGAGCGACAAGAGCTATCAAAGATAATTCTCGCTTAGCAATACTCGCTCAGCGATCTGAACTCTCGCCGAGAGCGGCAGCGGTCATTTCCCACCAAGAGGACTGTACGCTCGGCTCGGCCGCCGCGAGCGAGTGGCGCGAGTAATCGCCCGTCTCACTCGTACACTCGCTTATAGCCCAGCGAAAAAACTATCGGAACTACACACTCGCTTTCCGCTGCTCGCCAACTCGTTTCTAGTTCTAGCTCGACTTGCTTCTCGTTCATCGTCGGCGATGGGACAACTGCCTATGACGCCATTGCGACATCGCCGGCTACGTATCATAGCCGTTAATATTAAAAGGCGACGATGCCAAACCGTCGCCAAGTGAGTTAGGTACCATACATTTCATTATTAACTGCTTGGATACATTGGATACAAGATGTTGGCGGACTACTTCGTGCGACGCCGGGTGGGCCTGTTCGTGGGTAGCCGGGTGGTGTGGAAGGCAGTAACGATGGGTTTCCCGCAGGGATCGGCGTAGGAACCGACGCTCTGGAACGTGCTTATGGACGACTTGCTTTGGCTGCCGCTCCCAGTGAGGGTAGGGGGCGGTAAGTATGGTGGCATATGCCGACGACGTGACAATCCTTATAGCAGCCCAGTCGAGCATATATAATCTACCGTTCTCCAGCTCGTCGGTGAATGGGGGGGCCGTAACCGACTGGACTTCTCCTCTACCAAGTCGTTAACTATGACTGTCAGGGGAAAATTCCAGAGGCCACCCGTCATCATGTATCGGAGTGACCACGGTACTTGGGGTGGTGGTCGACTCGAGTCTCTCGTTCGCGCAGCATGCAGTGTCGATAGGGCAGAGGGCAGCCAATTGCTTCGGCAAGATGGCTAGAGTATCGGCTAACTCTTGGGGGATACGGTACAGAGCGCTGCGCGTACTGTACTGTGGCACTTACATCTCCACGGTAACGTATGCTGCGGCGTGTTGGTATGAGCGGGCATCCCTTCACGTTGTGCGGAGTGCCCTTCAGCGCACCCAGAGACCTTTTGATCGCGAACGAGACGCTTTGATCCTTCTGACCAAGGCATCAAGGCAAGCAAGGTATCGATCGACGAGCTCTGCCGCTCTGCCGGTCTTGGCAGGGGTTCTCCCAGCCGACCTCGTTCAGCCAGGCCATGGATGGTTGGTGGGTTCGCTTGGATACATAGCCGGTGACGTCACCATGGCGTCTTAATGAGGCAGAGCTCTTACTGTTACTTTGCCTACTAGAGTTAAAAATTTGGCTTTAGCTCTAAACAAATTAAGTGAAATTTATAATCTAAGCGTAGTAGGCAAAACGACAATTTTGTTTTTTATTAATATTGACTCGTCTTTCTGCATTCTGCCTGATGGTAAGCAGCCGATGCAGTCCAAAATAATAAGAGCGCTATTCACTGTGGAACAAGCACGGTAACAAGCGCACCCATTCATGACGGTCTGCATAAATGTCGTGTCACTCCCCGCTTAAAAGACCCGGGGTTATAGGAGCTGGGAAACACACGCGCCGGCAAATATTTCCAAAGCTGAATGGTCTTATACAGGAACGACTTGCCAATTTTTTTGGTACGAGTGCTGATAGTCTGCACAGTATGATGGTGGTTCATAAGAACAGCACGTGTAGTCCGGGCACGTGAGCAAAGTTCCGTTTCTTTACTCATGTGGTCCGGGAGAGGAAAGGAGAGGGCGGGATTAGATCAAAAAGTTCATCAGAACACTTCGACCGGTATCAGCCTGTCAGTTAGTACTAGCCGCCGCCCCGCCCGCCGGCTGCGCCGTGTCTTGTACTACTAACTGACAGGCCGATATCTGCCGGTGAATAGATCGTGTGCGACGAGCTTCGATCATCGTTACGAGTCGAATATCGTATACTTATCTTTAAGTATGTCGCTACAGCAACCATGTTTGTAGCATTGTTAAGTTCTGACAGTTACAGATAAGATTGCCAGTAGGACCCCGGGAAGTTCCTTTTAACCTTTCTATCCATATCACTTCAATCACATAAAAATTAAGATGCCCAATTAACGCTCTAAATACTTCCACACAAAAAGAGTACCAAGAGAGATGTTTTAGTACTCATTTCGTTAAGTAGTGTGCGAGCTAGAACATGTAGAAGTGCTCCTCCAAAAAATGCTATTCGGCCAAAACACAGATACTTTTTTTTTCTATACCACTTTATACTTAAAGGCGGGTACAGACTTACGTACGTAACGTGCAATATTGTTACATTGAATACATGAAAGGAGCATTTCATAAGTGTGGACGCAGCGCGCGCACGAACCGAGCAAGTCCCTACTCGCATCTGTTCCCGGCATGCGCGCGGTGAGCATAGCTCAGTCTGCCGTGTTTTATGGTAATCGTTTACGGAGTAGTATTAAATATGCGAATGTTTATTTACTTATTTAATCATAATGCTACTACTTAAGTGTATGACAATTTGTCACTTTCCTATTGGTGTTTCCCTTTGTAGTAATTTTACAGTATGTCCGTATTATACAATCAAGCTGAAGTGGAATGGAGATGGAGAGATACCAGATGGGGTTAATCTATGTTGTGGGCTTAATGTATAATTTAACACCTATCGCAATGCCTCAAAAACTAGAGAAGCAATGTACTTTTACTTGAAAGATATAAGAATAGAATAGATAAGAATATAATATAATAGAATAGAATATTGCGATAGATGTTGAAGTTAGACACTTAGCCCCTGAAATGTAGACCGTTAGCGAGACTTTGCATAGGTAGTGTAGAACGTTTTCCAGCAAGGTTGGGCAACGACAAACGCAGAGAGTAGTTGGCAGCAGTTGGATGAGGAAAGTCAAAGATCGGGCTCAGCGACATGTTTTTAGGAGAGGCCAACTACAAACGTCCGGCAGTGAACTGACACGGGTTAATTAACATGATAATGATTCTATAAACGGTTCTGGAGTGGCGACCGCACAAAGGCAAAATCAGTATAGGCAGGCTTTCAACAGGATACACCGCCGATCTGGTAAAAATCGCAGGTTGACGGGAATCGAGCTGCACAAAACCGGTCGTGGTGAAGATCCTTAATGGGGGCTTTTGACCAACAGTAGACAACTTTCGACTGATGACGATGGTGTTATATACATAACTCGAACATGTTACACGTATTATTTTGGTATAGATAGGAGGTTAAGATATCAGAGTAATAAGTTTTTCAATATTCCCCGCCGTCATGACCACGAAACTGGAATATTATTACGAGATAAGTGGCGACACTGCCGGCGATCTGAAAAAGAAAGTTTTAGTAAAAGTATAAACTGAGAATGTTTTTGCAAAAAGTCCTTCATGGTTTTTTCAGGCAAAACAGCATGGTACCTTTATGGCCATAACGAAACAGCATAGTATATTGTTTGATTGCTTTTAGGATGCATTTGAACTCTTATTATCTACTCCATATTTGCAACAAGAGACCTTGCGCTCCGAAGAACCGTCAAGAAACTCTGCTAAAGCCCTTATACTTAAATCTTTTTTTGTTAAACAACTTCTCGTTGTATTCTTGAAAATTCCTATCATAGTAGAACACTTAACATTTAGAGTATTTCCAGAGTCTTACCTAGGTAGGTTGTAGGAGTAGTTATACAAAAATTACTATGGGAACTGTTGAAAACGTTTTTGTTTATTGTACAAAAAAATGGGAGATATATTAGATCTAAAAACGGTAGTAGGGTATTAATTGCATAAAGAGAGACTCACAGTTGCTATGAGGCCTCTAGACATGGTGCATATCCCCATCGGAACATACAATACTTCACTCAGGGTGAGGTACTGTGAGAACTTCTCCAACTCTTTGAGAACTGATTGGTCGGTGCAGCTGATAATCATCTTTCCAACCAGCAATCTAGTGCGATGCACCTGTGGTGAAAAATATTACGGAATATGCTTCGTGGTCTTAGGTAGCTGCTATGAAACAGAGCTTGGGCACCCAAGTCCGGCTAACGAATATAACTAATCGAAATCATGCAGTAGGTTTACACAAGCAAGTTCGTTCATAAGATCAGAATTTTCTGCCAATGTTACATTGAATTTAAAAGTACGCAAACCAGTTTAATTTTTTATTGCACTTAAGTATACAGGGTGACAAGTTAAGTCGACCTATATCCTATAAGGGGATGTAGTTTCCAACATTTCTGACTGATTTCACTATGAAACACCGTACCCCAAACCACCGTACAAATTTCATAAATTACAATAGGCACAGGGAGTAACTTAAAGTAATACCGTTATTTTGATTACTACCTGGGAGTTTTTATCAAAGTTTTTACCGAGAACCCTTATAATACCAGCTTGTTTTACCTTGATAAAATAGAACCGTAGATATTTTAACGATTATCTGCAGCACAAATATCTCTTTATTATATCGAAGAAAGAAAAAACATTTTTTCCCGAATTTATTTCTTTTTTATACTGTTCATTGTCTACTACGACTCAGTTGGTACAACTACTTGCGATTTTAGTGTTCAGAATAATCAAACAACTATTCTTCTACACAAAAATACCAAAACTAGATAAGTTAGAGGCACAAAACACAAAAAAAGAGGACAATAGACAAAAAAAAGGCAATATTTGTAAAAAAAAATTTAAAGTACTATAACTTGAGTACGGTGTTTAATAAACAAATCTGTCAGAAATGATAGAAACTACACCCCCTTAAAGGATATAGGTCGACTTAACCTTAAACACTGTATATATGTTATACAAATTATAAAATATGTCCAGGGATGTAGTAATAAACTTTAGGAGCAGTATCTACAATATATTTCATCGACGAAAAGGCAATTGTGTTTTGTAATTGTTGTTCATTATGTGCCCAAATGCGCACGTAGAACTCAAACTACTTAATAGTCTCTGCAGTCTTGTGGGGTTTTGTAATTGACCCCTGCTAAGAGGTATTTTGTATTTCTCGCGGTTTTACCCGCGTGGTTCCCGTTCCCGTGGGAATATCGGGATAAAAAGTATTCTATGTTAATCCAGGTTATAAACTATCTGTATGCCGAATTTCATCTAAATCCATTCAGTAGTTTTTATGTGAAAGAGTAACAAACATCCATCCATACTTACAAACTTTCGCGTTTATAATATTAGTAGGATACTGCTCCTAAAGTTTTATTACTACATCCCTGGACATATTGTATACAATGTAAGATGGCCACACACACCCTGTAATGGCATCCCCACATTCATTATTTATTAACTAATCTAAAGGCTTTATTCGTTTTTATTGGATTGAATTTAACTTACCAGGGTAGCAGTGAAAGAATACTACCACCTCCTCTCTTCCCTTGGGTGTCGTAAAAGTTGACTAACGGACTAAAGACTTCACATACAATCAACAGCGTATAGCGGCGATGGGCTCACCACCTGCCACTCTGAGCACATGTGCAGTCGCTATTTGGTGAAAAGTGGACTATGGTAGAGGACTGCTTTTGCTGTCCTCATTGATTAGTCTCTGACTAACCCTTCGGGGATAATAGATTTAACTTACCTCCTGCTGTGTCTTGTAGCAAGGTTCGATCAAAGCGATAGTAAAAAGCGTATGAATAAACATCCACATACACTGCAATACCAGCAATGGAATGTTCACTTGCTCATTTACTAAAACGAACACAATTTAGATAGTCAATATCAATATAATTATATTTAACGGCAACAATACATCAAGCAAATGATGGTAATTTTATCGATATGTTGTATTTAATATTAATTAGCACTAACTCGAAATATTTGCTGGGCTAAGCACACCAAATAAGTTACCTACCAAAGTTTCATCGTATTCGGATTGATGTTATTGGAACGCATATGGGTCTCGAGATATGATTTAAATTTATCACCCAACCCGATATTTCAAAATTTGTTATAGTTGCTAGATCACTTATTCAATCACACGCAGCACACGTCATCAATCTCCTCTTACAATTAAAAAGATACGTACCAGCATTTATAAATAAGCTGTATGGTGTTAACACGAGACGCAAGAGGGCAGTGAGGAGTAACAGCAAGTAGTATACGCCGAAGTTCTTGTCAACGAGTCTGATGATGTCACAGATATCGTCGTAGATCCTGGCGAAGTAGCGTATAGTTTCAGCCGGCGCCTTCGGAGGACGTGACGTGATCTCTGCTACGTGAAAAAAGACAGAGAAACTGAAGGTAGCACTTGAATGAAGATTACTTGCCACAGTATGTGATTCGAGAACAACATTTAGCAATTATGGCGACTGATTGCAAAATATCATTCGATTGGTTTTTCTGTCGAATTTTTAAGCAAGAAATTTTGATACGCGTAAATACGTCAGAGTTGTTTCATTTTTTCTACATTAATAGCAATAGATAAATACAGGGGAATTACAGGCCAACATTTAGAGGAGCTCGATGCGATGGCGCAGCGGCTAGCGCGTTCGGCTTGCGATCTTGCCCGCTAAGCCACTTTCGCAATGCCGGGTCGCTGGATGGGTGACCAAATTAAAAACATCTCGAGCTCCTGCGTGCTTCGGAAGGCACGTTAAGCTGTTGGTCCCGGTTGTTGTCGTAAGATGACAGTCGCTAAAACCCACCAACCCACATTGGGCCAGCGTGGTGGGTTATGGCCCAATATCCCCACGTGCTATTGTCCACGTGGGAGGCCTGTGCCCAGTAGTGGGAATAGGCTGATGATAATGATGATGATTTAGAGAATAAATTGATAGTAGATGAAACAGCTTTTTGGGTAAGCATTCACAGTGATGTACGAGTATTTTATCGGTCATTCTCAACAGGCCTGGTTTTTGAGCGTCCATTCGAAAATCTGACTAGTTTGTAATATTTCAGAGCTGGCTTGTTTTTGGGACTATGTCTAGCAATTGTCTTTTAAGAATTGGAATTATATACACATCATTAATTGGTAAAAAAACACTTAAAATATTTTTTTCTAAATTATTTACCTAATTTCCGTTCGCTGTCCAGAACCCAGAATCAAGCTTTCTACCTTCAACAGTCTCAAAGTAAGCTACGATTGATACATTTCATTAATACATTTTATTGTTATAAAAATATTTTGTTTAAAAAGTGTATTTTCTTAAATAGAACGAAACATATGTTTGTCCTTTCATTATACATAATTTCTGTCACTAGTTAAAAAGTAGCGAATATCTTCGTCTTACATTAGTATTGCCGAGGCAGGCAACCGAAACAATCCTGTGTCACCTGCTATGCGATTCTCTAAGCGACACATAGACGCTGCGCGCATGGCTGTGATCTGCTGTCTCTTTCCAATTCTATGAATATGAAAGAGACAGAGTCATTTGTCAGCGCTGCGGCAGCCGCAGCTATCAAGGCTTTAGCTTAGAGAATCGCACGGCTGTTCCGCTGTCGAACTACGACCGCAAGTTCCTAATTTCCGTTTGCATGGTTTACTACTATTCTAATTTCCGTTCGCTCTTCTAATTAATCTTTTGAAATGCATACAAATTTTGTTATAGTCTGTTCATTTTAGCTTGATACTTATGGCAGGTGTCAAATTACAGACGTAATTGAATCAAATGATTATTGAAGTTATAAATTGAATATCATTATCTGTCGTTAATCGTTTTTTGCTTCAAATTATTATTTTGGATGCTATTTAGATCACTTATTTTTTAGAAATATATAATAATAATAATATGTAAATAAAATTCGCGAATAGATTTTGAATGTTTTAATAATTAATAATTGGTGTACAACCGAAATCATGACTGTAATTAGTGAGTATGAGTGACTTTGAGTGAGAGTACCTTGCGAATAGTACGAATAAATATGGCTACGTACGAGTATAGCTGCAGTATCAAAATCGTCTATTTTTGTAACATTCCTTTTTTTGTTAGGTGTCGATAATTTATTTTCTTCGGTGGTTGCCGTACTCGTAGATGCATCATCAAATACGATAATTTTTTCGAGATGCGAGACACTGTAGCACGCCCTATACCAAGAGCATCCGCAATGCGATCAACCACTTGCTTAAGGGTAGTAGAGGACCTTTGTTTGGGCTCTCACGCTCGAAATAATTTTGCAAGCGTACTACAAACTCACGACTTTCGCTGTTCTAAACAGTCTTTTTTAACCTTTTAGGCATTGTATCAGTAAAAACAACAAACTTTACGAACAGTTACAACAGAACAAAACTTTACAAACCAATAAAAATAACAAATAATACGTCAAATTAGCAAACTTATAAACAATTACAACTAAACAAAACTTAACAAAACGAAAAAAATAGCAAATACTACAATAGGAAAACTGAAAACACGTTACGCATACAAGACTTTGGCACTTGTATCAAAACAAGATGGCTCCCACCCCCAACCAAACAATCACAGATGCAGTATGCGAAGTTTATTTCCAATTAAAATAAAACAAAGTGAACTTCGAAATGCAACCGCAATCATCGATTTAAATTGAGCCCAATGATGTATTGTTCCTTTCTAATGTGCCAATTCAATAACTTTTAAAGATTTTCATTCCTCATACTCGGAAAATAGGTCTAAAGTTGCATGAGGAGCGGGTGGAAAGTAGTACTATCGATGTCGTAAATATTTTTTTGTGCAATTTTTGAATTTGCGTCACCGCAAATCTAATTTCCGTCACGCACAAAATTTTATTACTTCATAAATCCAAAACCAGACACAACATTGAAGTGCAAAATACATAATAATGTTTTTTTGACGTGTTGTCGGAAATTATACAAAGAACACATTGACCGAACCCGATCATACAACCGCCGCTCGCCGTTAGAGCGCCTTCCACCCAAAATAAATTATCAGGTCCCGGTGACCTTCGCTAATAACGCGGGGGTGACGACCTTAGCAAACCACCCGACTGCCTATCCCGTCATTGTGGTGAATAGCCCCCGCCCGTGCGCAGTGGTGAAGCTCTTGGCAAACCACCTGACTGCCTATCCTGCCAAGGAGAATAACCCCCGCCCGTGCGCGGTAGTGGATGGGTGACCGACGCGCTACACCATAATGTCCACAGTCAGCATTGTGCTTCTGAGCCGTACCCGACCGATTGAAGCACAACAGTGGATGGTGCCTCCTAATACCGCACCCGTCACAAAGTGGAACACTCTAGCAAGTCTGATAGCTATGATCACCAAAACAATAATAGCACAAACGTTTGCGCTCCTTATATTCCTTACACCCGAATGGAGCAAATTATTTAAAGCGAGGGCATTTCGTTAACACAGAGTGAGTAGTATCCCCGCAGCATGAGCATGGTTGGCTGACCACCGCTGCTATGAACTGACCTCCCCTCCATGGGGTAGTGAAACCGATTTAACAGCATCCGTATAAACTCCCAAAGTGTCCAAAAAACAATTAGTACATTCTAACAGCCGACATTCCATTTCTAAGAAATTAATTAAATCCGCAAAAGTAGGTATGACATCCGACTCTCCTACACTTTTTTGTTCAAACCGAGTCTTCATGGTAGTGGGCAATTTAGCAAGCACTACATGTAAGAGCAAAAAAGACTATTCTGAAAAAGGAAATTATTAATAGGTTCAGAAACTGAGATCATAAACCGTTGAGCCGTTGTGAAATGAAAGCTAAATTCATTATCTGTCTAACATGAATATCGGCTAAAAGCCGAGTGTTGTGGTATCTCTTCATAAGAAGGTCTCTAGCCGTAAGATACCCGTCATCCAAAATCCGAATATGTTGTACCAAGCCACGAGCCTCCCTTGATAAGCAGGACATAAGATAGGCCAAATTTTGTGACGACGATAAGTCACTCCAAGTATCCACCAAACTATCGAATAGGTTGTTGAAACCAACCCATTCAATTGATCCATCTCTCCCGTGAATGAAAAGAATCAAACTCCGTATTAACAGTCATAATCCGTAAATTTAAACTAATTGCATGGTCTGGCTGATAGATTAAATCCACACTAGCAATAAGCCACTGTAACTTTACCTTAAATAGCGACCAAGACCCCCTTAAATACATTTGAAACTTTATCTTACAAAACCCGCAACCAGAAAATTGCTAAGTGCTTAAGACTATAGAAGTAAGTCTGTCAAATGTAAGCCACCGTGTCGTTCACCACGCGCAAGGCAACAAACCGATCACCATATCACACTTATGTGTCCAAGTAAATGAAAGACCTAGGTACTTCATAGGTAACCTAGAAATTGAATCACCGAATGCTGATTTAAACGCCCTAAAATAATTTTATCGAAATTTAACCACGCTCTGCTACCAAAAAATTGTAAACACAATTTCTAACCAGAAACTCCTCACAAGGGCCCTTGTTCTTCTCTGTTGCAGTGTTCGTTCTTGATGTCCAACAATGTTGTCAATTTAAAGTAATGTACTTACTAACAACTAACTCCCGAATCATTTATTATAAACCACCAAAATAAAAACTCATTCCGCGTGTCTGAGACCGATATGACAAGTGAAATGCATAGGAAGTCTTCTGATGTTTTAACAGCTGCAAAGACATTTCTTTGAAATATTTACGTTTTTGTATCTATAACTTTTGTATCGATCATCTTGAATGATCGAAGGAGTTAGAACACACTTTTAGAATCTTGTTAGATGTTTTATAGTGGTCTCTGTTATATGAAAAAGAAGATAGAGAAACTGAAAGTAGCACTTGAATGAAGATGACTTGCCACAGTATGTGATTCGAACACCTTTCGCAATTATGGCGACTGATTGCAATTATAGTTGTTCGATTGGTTTTTCTGTCGAATTTTTAAGCAAGAGATTTTGATACGTGTATACGTCAACACTACTAATAGGAAGTAATCTGATATTATACCTACCATAACTATCGCCAATTGTGCCAACCGCAATATTTAGTAATTTTGGATGTATATTTTTATTTGCTGCCACAAATATTACGTGATTGGTAGAAAAAGTACCTGAAAAGTTTGAGGAGTTAATAAGAAGTTAGGTTAGAGCACCAGTCTTATACAAAAAAAGTTACGGATTCGATGCAGGGTTGTTTGGGAAACCGGAAATGCTACTATCATTGATGTTATCTCGACAGTACGGCCGAAACTAATAATAAAGAGCGACCGAAACTAATAAAGAGCTCTGCCACATTTATTTATTTATTTATTTATTTATCTAATTATGGTATACACAACAGGTAGCAATCACAAGTAACTACAAAACAAAACCTATATCTTATATATAATTCTAGATTGAAACCCATGAACGTGCACACACAGCATGAGTAATATTTAGCACGTAAACTTGATCAACAAATATAATTAAAAAAACAAAAAATTGCTTTATTTAAACTTAAATGTGAATAAATATAACAGGCAATACCTACTTAAATACTAAGAAACAACTACAAAGACAAGTAAACAATGTATAGACCACTGAAAACATACTGGGTAAGCATGAAAGTTTAGTTATAAATGAATTATCTTTTTTATTAGGAATTTAAATGAGATGTGTTGTGATTAAGGCAGTTGTCCCACCAACGGCGAGTAAACGACTAACTATCGGCTATTTTATCGCCCAAGAAACGTACAATAGATCTACATTCCGTGTAAACAAAAGAGATGTATATATAAATAGTTAATCGTTGACTGTTCACAATTTCACACTGCCGGCGAATATTCGCTCTACTAGGTCGTCCCTGAGCGACAAGAGCTATCAAAGATAATTCTCGCTTAGCAATACTCGCTCAGCGATCTGAACTCTCGCCGAGAGCGGCAGCGGTCATTTCCCACCAAGAGGACTGTACGCTCGGCTCGGCCGCCGCGAGCGAGTGGCGCGAGTAATCGCCCATCTCACTCGTACACTCGCTTATAGCCCAACGAAAAAACTATCGGAACTACACACTCGCTTTCCGCTGCTCGCCAACTCGTTTCTAGTTCTAGCTCGACTTGCTTCTCGTTCATCGCCGGCGATGGGACAACTGCCTATGACGCCATTGCGACATCGCCGGCTACGTATCATAGCCGTTAATATTAAAAGGCGACGATGCCAAACCGTCGCCAAGTGAGTTAGGTACCATACATTTCATTATTAACTGCTTGGATACATTGGATACAAGATGTTGGCGGACTACTTCGTGCGACGCCGGGTGGGCCTGTTCGTGGGTAGCCGGGTGGTGTGGAAGGCAGCAACGATGGGTTTCCCGCAGGGATCGGCGTAGGAACCGACGCTCTGGAACGTGCTTATGGACGACTTGCTTTGCGTGACAATCCTTATAGCAGCCCAGTCGAGCATATATAATCTACCGTTCTCCAGCTCGTCGGTGAATGGGGGGGCCGTAACCGACTGGACTTCTCCTCTACCAAGTCGTTAACTATGACTGTCAGGGGAAAATTCCAGAGGCCACCCGTCATCATGTATCGGAGTGACCACGGTACTTGGGGTGGTGGTCGACTCGAGTCTCTCGTTCGCGCAGCATGCAGTGTCGATAGGGCAGAGGGCAGCCAATTGCTTCGGCAAGATGGCTAGAGTATCGGCTAACTCTTGGGGGGTACGGTACAGGGCGCTGCGCGTACTGTACTGTGGCACTTACATCTCCACGGTAACGTATGCTGCGGCGTGTTGGTATGAGCGGGCATCCCTTCACGTTGTGCGGAGTGCCCTTCAGCGCACCCAGAGACCTTTTGATCGCAAACGAGACGCTTTGATCCTTCTGACCAAGGCATCAAGGCAAGCAAGGTATCGATCGACGAGCTCTGCCGCTCTGCCGGTCTTGGCAGGGGTTCTCCCAGCCGACCTCGTTCAGCCAGGCCATGGGTGGTTGGTGGGTTCGCTTGGATACATAGCCGGTGACGTCACCATGGCGTCTTAATGAGGCAGAGCTCTTACTGTTATTTTGCCTACTAGAGTTAAAAATTTGGCTTTAGCTCTAAACAAATTAAGTGAAATTTATAATCTAAGCGTAGTAGGCAAAACGACAATTTTGTTTTTTATTAATATTGACTCGTCTTTCTGCATTCTGCCTGATGGTAAGCAGCCGATGCAGTCCAAAATAATAAGAGCGCTATTCACTGTGGAACAAGCACGGTAACAAGCGCACCCATTCATGACGGTCTGCATAAATGTCGTGTCACTCCCCGCTTAAAAGACCCGGGGTTATAGGAGCTGGGAAACACACGCGCCGGCAAATATTTCCAAAGCTGAATGGTCTTATACAGGAACGACTTGCCAATTTTTTGGTACGAGTGCTGATAGTCTGCACAGTATGATGGTGGTTCATAAGAACAGCACGTGTAGTCCGGGCACGTGAGCAAAGTTCCGTTTCTTTACTCATGTGGTCCGGGAGAGGAAAGGAGAGGGCGGGATTAGATCAAAATGTTCATCAGAACACTTCGACCGGTATCAGCCTGTCAGTTAGTACTAGCCGCCGCCCCGCCCGCCGGCTGCGCCGTGTCTTGTACTACTAACTGACAGGCCGATATCTGCCGGTGAATAGATCGTGTGCGACGAGCTTCGATCATCGTTACGAGTCGAATATCGTATACTTATCTTTAAGTATGTCGCTACAGCAACCATGTTTGTAGCATTGTTAAGTTCTGGCAGTTACAGATAAGATTGCCAGTAGGACCCCGGGAAGTTCCTTTTAACCTTTCTATCCATATCACTTCAATCACATAAAAATTAAGATGCCCAATTAACGCTCTAAATACGTCCACACAAAAAGAGTACCAAAAGAGATGTTTTAGTACTCATTTCGTTAAGTAGTGTGCGAGCTAGAACATGTAGAAGTGCTCCTGCAAAAAATGCTATTCGGCCAAAACACAGATACTTTTTTTTTCTATACCACTTTATACTTAAAGGCGGGTACAGACTTACGTACGTAACGTGCAATATTGTTACATTGAATACATGAAAGGAGCATTTCATAAGTGTGGACGCAGCGCGCGCACGAACCGAGCAAGTCCCTACTCGCATCTGTTCCCGGCATGCGCGCGGTGAGCGTAGCTCAGTCTGCCGTGTTTTATTTCTCTATTGTTCGCGCTCGTTCCGCCGTACAGACACATAACCCGTCCACACTAGCGCCACAGTATAAATTTAGCTTATATTTATACTGTGCTAGCGCTCTGCGCACACAGCGCGCCCCTTTGTGTTCGGCGAAAAAACCGACAAATTGCGGGTCGCGGCGCGCAAGGCGACCACACTATGGGAATTCTGTTACATTGCATGATACGTTGCGTAAGTCTGTAAACGCTTTTGATTAAAAAAAGTAAATACTCACACGATTTCATGAAATCGGTGTCCTCAAACATATCATTAAAATTCTTCAATGTTATTTCAACTTCAAAGGCAATGAATACAAAATATATTAATGATGAATACGTAACTACGTAGGATATGTTATAATTTAAATATAGGAGTGTTGTTGTCACTGAAATAAAGTGGTATTTGTGAATAATCTATTGTGAAACCCTTATAAGTTTATACATACAACGTCAGTCGGAAAGGGTGTACGCGGACAACTGAAAGTGCTACTATCAACTGTTATATTGCAAATATAAACTTTGCGATAAACATTAATATTTTATGCAAATATATAATAATATAAAAAATGTACAACCCTGAATAGGGGCGGGGCTAACGCTTCTTGTTAACTCCGGCAATGAATTCAATTTACTGAAATCGGTCTCTATCTCAAAATAATTATCCGCCAGGGCTACCACAGCGTCATTTCTTATGAAATCTTAAAACAGCTGTTAATCTAAAATTATCATTTTTTTTGGAAAAGTTCATAGACAAAAGTTATTTACTACCATGTATACTTTACCCTCCTTTCGGCTTAGTACCCCCTTTCCGACTGACGTTGTATAATGATTCACGAATATCATCGTTAAAGGGTTTGTCAGAGACTTGGCAATAGGGACAACAAAAGCAGTCCTCTACCCATCGCCGTCGCCCATCGCCGCTTTTAGCTGTTGGATAAATGTGTGCAGTCTTTAGTTCGTTAGTCGCCTTTTACGACACCCAAGGGAAGAGAGGGGGTGGTAGTATTCCTTCACCGTTACGCGACACGTTTACTAACGGGTAAGTGACTAATCGATATTAATTAAAATCAATTGCAGAAATGTTTGTACGCGCATTACTTTAAACGGCTGCACCTATCAGACTAACTTTTTAGGGTTCTGTAGCCAAATGGCAAAAAACGGAACCCTTATGGATTTGTCATGTCTGTCTGTCCGTCCGTATAATGTCACATCCACTTTTTTCCGAAACTATAGGAACTATACTGTTGAAACTTAGTAAGTAGATGTATTCTGTGAACCGCATTAGAATTTCACACAAAAAAAAAAAATTAAAAATTTTTGGGGGTTCCCCATACTTAGAACTGAAACTCAATGGGGTATAGTTATAGAAAAGTTTGCCCGAGAGACTCTATCAAAGTGGTAAAATGTGTCCCCCCCTCCCTGTAAATTCTAAAATAAGAGAATAATAAAACTAAAAAAAATATATGATGTACCATGCAAACTTCCACCAAAAATTGGTTTGAACGAGATCTAGTAAGTATTTTTTTAATACGTCATAAATTAATTAATTTAAATAAAATAAACTATTATTAAAACATCGATCTAAGTTACAACGAACTACAAGAACTTTTATATTATGTTACTTGCTGCTACGGAACTCTTCATGGGCGAGTCCGACTCGCACATGGCCGGTTTTTTTAGTTAGTGTGTTATTATAACCATATCGCGTGAATTATACTTTTTAAATGAATAAAGCTCTTTTTAAAAAGTATATTTAATTTTACAATATTGAAGTACATATGAAAAAGGTAAATTAATACATTGAAACAAGTATTTGAAATGCGACCAAGCTTTGTGAGTGCCTGTTCCTATCTGGCTTGAGCTCTTCATGTTTGCATTCTGGTGACGCCGTACAGCTCTATGATAGTGCGGCGTCAGCTTTTCTTCTTGTGACGTCATAGCTTTCCTATACATAACACCTCCCCACCGAGTGTGAAGCCCTTTTTTCAATTTCTTGTAAAAAATGGCTGGCTCGTTGTGGTGGTCAACTCTACAGATTCTGTTGTTGGTGTAGATCTCCTTTTTCTTATTTTCTCTGAAATTTACTTGTATCCATAATAGAAAAGTATTATAAAAGTAATAATGTATAACGGCGTTGTCCAAAAATAATGACCAGTGGAATTGTTTTCCAATAAAATGGGAGTTTCCTTTTCTAATAAATTCTTCAATTTGTAGAGATTACTCATAGGTATTTCTTCTATTTTCAGCGGCTCATTTTTGTTCATAATAGTGATATTTGACAGTTCAAAAGATAGCGTTTTTACAGGGTTTCCTAAGAGTTTATTTTCAGCATTCTATATAGTGTTTGTTTCCGTGTTTACTCGACAACCTTTGGGTATCTCTATCAGGTAAGTACCATTAATTGATTCGTAGCTTTCTTCAGTGCATATAAATTTTATCTTCGTTACCGTTGGGCAGGTAAGTATGTAATGAGCGTCGTCAATTTTGTCAATAATTTCTGTTGTAATTTTATAGTTTATATACACATTTATAAACATAAACACATTTATCTGTTATTTTCTGTTTCGGGATCAAGGAGTAAATGCAGTCATCGTGTTGGTGTTACTTAGTGAAACTCATCTTTCCGCAATAGTAAATATCTTGAAACTTATTGCATTCTTTTTCCATGTACCAATATCTTTCTTCGTTCATGGCCAAGTAAGGTAAGGAAGGGATAATTATAGTATTATTATAGGTAGGAGTAGGATAAAGGTGATAATAATCATACATATAGCTATTCATAATAGGAAACTTTAAAACAAATACTATCGTGTTATCAGTATAATATGAACCTGTCTCTATTACTTCATAATAATAATATCTGTAGACTGTGTTGTCGTCAAATATAAGTTCATTTGATTTATAATTTTGCTTTAAGATTGTATACATATATCTAATATTTTCGGGAGATAAAATACTATGGTGAGTTATATGCATCCGCGAAAAGGCTATTGCATTTTCTAACGAAATTAACTTTTCGCTCAAACTATCCAAATTTCTATTTAAAAGCGTAAACAAACTATTTATTTTTATAAAATCAGATAATCTGTAATTTGTCATGTTTACGTCGGTTATAATTTCATTGATTTTGCGATATATTTTAAACTGATTTGAAGCAATTGTCAACATGGTAGTGTTAAATGAATCTAAGATTTCGTAATTTAAACTTATACCATTATTTAGTTTGTCTGTAATACGTTTTTGATTTTTCTGCAAAATGGAAATAGCGTTATTGTATCTTAAAGCATCTTCATAATCCAAGTTACCAGTGATACTTTTAACTATTGAACCAAGTGCGTTTATAGGGCTCGCTTATCTCTACGGTGAACAGTTAACGAACTATATTTTGTATATATTATGTCTAACTTATCTTATTAGACGCTATTGCGTCTGGCGGACGACTGTGGAGTCTCCGATAGTGGCTGGATCGACTGAGCTTAAATACTGCAACAATGTAGCGATATGACTCTCTATGCTACTTATCTGCTCGCTAAATATATCTAAATTATAATAATTAATAAAAGTGTGTTTACTACTTTCTAACTTACATAATCCTAACTTAAATGGTAAAATGCCAGGGTTATTGTTCAGGGGTGTCAGGCTGATGTGGTGTGCTTGGGCCAGCACCGGGATCGACAGCATCCTGAAATTGTTTTTGTTTAGATAAGGGTGGTGTCTCTGTTTTACTGGAGGGCGGGTAAATAATGCTAGGCGCAGTGGACTGTATGAGCGGGGGCGGTTATCACATATATAAATAAATATAAGGGGCAGTTTGAACAAAGGAAGCCAAGGGCGGCGGTTACGGCCTTCAAGTGTTCCCCTGCGTGAAATAAGCAGCAACACTGACCTGGTAATCGGCGTCTTCAGCACCCTGGATTCTGGCAGCTAGCTACGGCGGCGGTGTGTGGCACGGACTCGCGCGGGCGATGAGCGGTTAGCGGCGGTGGCGGAAAGCGAACTAGCGGGAGCGGGCGTTCAGCTCAGAGGTGATTTCACAACTGTCAGATGACAGTCAGAGGAATGCTGGGGCGCGCCGAGAATCGCTTGTGCGGACGGTACACTGATAACCATTTATGGTGCTACTACCCTCTCACACAAGGAGACAAATAAAAGCGCGCAAACATCCTCCCCGGCTTGAAAATACTAGGGATTTTCGAAACCATAAAGCGGTATAGAAGTCTCTCCATCAGAGAGGATGAGCGGAAATACAATTATAGCGGGTAATAAGCGGAAATATATGTACATAAATATGTTGATATGAAGCTAAGTTAAACAAAAATATATATAGGACTACATTGAGATGAAAATAAACTAAATAAGTGCAGATATAACTGTATTAACTATTGCGTAGGCAGTGGGCACAATTTCACAACAGGACGTTTGTACGTGCCAGTTGTTGTCCGTACAGAAGCGACGCGAACTACTCCGTCTTTCCCTGGGAAGACTTGTTCTACAATGCCAGTAGGCCAGCGTAGAGGCGGAACATCGTCTTAGTGAATTAGTACGAGAGTACCGGGGCTAACAGAAACGCCAGGTGTATTCCATTTTTGTCTTAGTTACAGGGTGTGTAAATAATCTACACGCCACTGCTTCCAATAACCACGCACCAAATTATCTAGCAATCTTTTACGAGCAGAGAGATTAAGTGTTGTATCCAGCTCACACGTGGGCAGTGACTGTAAAGGAGTAGTTTGCAAAAAATGAGCGGGAGTGAGAACAAAATGCAGCTGATCGGACGACAAGCATAGCGGACGCGAGTTTAAGATACATTCAATTTGCGTTAACACAGTTAGAAGCTCTTCATAACAAAGCAATTGGTTACCAATGGTGCGATATAAATGAGTTTTAATTTATTTTATCTTAGACTCCCTTAGTCCTCAGTCCTTAGTCCTTATGTAAGGAGCGCGAGCGGGAATAGTTCTCCATTCAATTCTGCGATTACTAAATTCGTTTTGAAAAGCGGCTGATGTTTCATGAGCGACAAAAAGAAACTAAGTATATAAATTTTCCAACTGTCGTTTTATATTGCGAAATTACCCAATAGCGTTGCCTTTATTATTAAAGACATAACAAGATGCAAGCCAGTGTGGCAGTTGGAGCGGTGGCAGTCATCGATACGAAGATCGACGATGTGATGATGTCGCGGCAGCAGAATTGAATGTCGATTACCGAAATGTATAGCAGATTTGTTTAAGTAACGCGGAGTAATCCGTCGCCATCAACGAACAGATCAAGTTTAAAGTGGGAGAAGGTAAATTACCCTTATTTACATTTCTTATTTTCTTACAAAAGTATTAATGTTACAAGGAGCGCAGAAGAATGTGTTCTGCTATTTCTAAATGAGAAACTTCAATCCGCGGGGACTAGGGTAGTTTTATTTTTATAAAGCGTAAAACATAAATTATTATGCATAAATAATTCTTTCCAGGACGAGACCTGGAGTGCGAGTTTAATAAGCGGATGCATAACGGAAGATTAATTTCGGGTACATCTTCAGTTTGAGAATGCTCGAAAGGCACAATAGGCCATGCGGATTTCACCTCTGTGTTCGGATCACAGAGGTGAAAACTTCTAAGATTTGATGAAGCAATGTTGACTAAAAACATAAGCATCAAGCACTGACAAATTTCGACGGATGAAAGCCAGACCTCGGTAGTCAAGTGGTTAAGGCAGCCGCCCGGAATGCGGAAGGTGCGTGGTTCGATTCCCGCCTGAGGTTGTCGTCTTTTTTCAGTGTTTAAAATTTTACTTAAGTATATCTAAGCGTTAATAAAACGCTAAAATATAAAACATTAATCTATAAACGCAGCTTCATCTTAACCGAATGTTCAAGTATTTGTAAAAATATTTCTTTCGGATCACAGAGGTGAAAACTTCTAAGATTTGATGAAGCAATGTTGACTAAAAACATAAGCATCAAGCACTGACAAATTTCGACGGTTGAAAGCCAGACCTCGGTAGCCAAGTGGTTAAGGCAGCCGCCCGGAATGCGGAAGGTGCGTGGTTCGATTCCCGCCTGAGGTTGTCGTCTTTTTTCAGTGTTTAAAATTTTACTTAAGTATATTTAAGCGTTAATAAAACGCTAAAATATAAAACATTAATCTATAAACGCAGCTTCATCTTAACCGAATGTTCAAGTATTTGTAAAAATATTTCTTTCGGATCACAGAGGTGAAAACTTCTAAGATTTGATGAAGCAATGTTGACTAAAAACATAAGCATCAAGCACTGACAAATTTCGACGGTTGAAAGCCAGACCTCGGTAGCCAAGTGGTTAAGGCAGCCGCCCGGAATGCGAAAGGTGCGTGGTTCGATTCCCGCCTGAGGTTGTCGTCTTTTTTCAGTGTTTAAAATTTTACTTAAGTATATTTAAGCGTTAATAACACGCTAAAATATAAAACATTAATCTATAAACGCAGCTTTATCTTAACCGAATGTTCAAGTATTTGTAAAAATATTTCTTTCGGATCACAGAGGTGAAAACTTCTAAGATTTGATGAAGCAATGTTGACTAAAAACATAAGCATCAAGCACTGACAAATTTCGACGGTTGAAAGCCAGACCTCGGTAGCCAAGTGGTTAAGGCAGCCGCCCGGAATGCGGAAGGTGCGTGGTTTGATTCCCGGCTGAGGTTGTCGTCTTTTTTCAGTGTTTAAAAAAATTTTACTTGAGAGTATTTTTTCTATAAAATTATTTAAATGAGCGGGTGAATTAGCGGGCGGTTGCGATTCAAAAATATTATTTAAATATAAGGTACCCAACATTCTTTTATCTTGGTACTTAGTTATGAGCGAATCCCAAATTATGGGATAATTAGACTCGTTAGGTATTTTATTTTATTTATTTTAATCAGAAAACCAACAGCGTTTACAAACAATTCATCTTAAATAGTATAAACTTAAATTAAGGCCAATTACAGGTTTTCCTAATGTATCAAAAAGTAAGTTGTTGAGCATAAACTAATAATAAATTAAATAAAAGTAATCGTTGACTGACTCTTTTAATTAAACTGCTTATGCGATGAATTGAACTTTTTCTAAATAATTTATAAGTCTTGCAAGAATAAAAAACAATATACCCATTTAGAAATCACATCATTAGGCAGGTAAGGTAGGTACTTAAGAACATTCAAAATGACAACACATGCAGAATCCTCGAGTTTATTTCGCAAAAAAATTATATTACGAATAACTAATGGTATTATTATACATAAGAAGATATTGCATTATGATATTAATAAAATTTCTGTTAAAATAGATAAATAAACAAATAATAACAATAAAAAATAATAAAATATTAAATAAATACAAACAAATACTTACACTCCTTTTTGTATTTTTTTTTTAATATAATACCTGCAAATACCGAAAGAGCTTTCCCACTCAGTTTACCCACTAAGTACTGGACCCGTTGCGCGTTAGACAAACTATTATTAGTATGGATGTTTGCCTTGAATGACTCATAGAAAAGGGCCAAAGTTCCGGGTTCCCATCAAACGATGGCAATTCGATAGGCGGTAATTTGCATTTAGGAGGGGTACTATCTGCAGGCGATGATGGCGACTCATTACTCCCAGACATCAGAGTGCGTGTATGACTTATACGCGTATTAACGTCTCAAAAGAATCCCAGTCATTATAATTAATTTTAACGTCTGGTTTTTGCTGCAACAACAACAGATTGTGTTCATCACACAACGAGCTGAATTGTGCATATGGACCTTTCAAATTAGACGACATCGCCATAAACTCAGATTTAGTTCTAGTATCGACGGCGCCTGGCACCAATTGCTTAGAAACATCATACAACTTGGTAACGCGTTTATAAATCGATTGCTTTTTTGCAAAGAGCTAAGGTGAAACCATTGTTTAAGAAAGGAAGCAAATGTAACGTAACGGACTACAGGCCTATAGCACTACTATCTAGTTTTTCAAAGATCTTTGAAAAAACTATTTATAACAGACTTTTAGACTTTTTCAATAAATATAATTTAATAAATACGAATCAATTCGGTTTTCAGAAACAAAAATCGACTACTTTAGCAATGTTTATAACATTAAAAGATATATGGGAAGCTTTGAATAAAAAGAAATCATGTATTGGATTGTTTCTAGACATGTCTAAGGCATTTGATTGCGTAATCCATGAAACCCTTCTATATCAGCTTGATAAATTAGGTATTCGGGGAATAACACTAAAACTACTGGAAAGCTACCTTAAAAATAGAGACCAATACACAGTAATAGATACTTTTGATAATACAACTAAAACATTTAAAGAAGTAAAATCTGACCCTAGAGAGATGCTTCTAGGTCTACCACAGGGAAGTATTCTTGGCACTCTTCTTTTTTTAGTATATGTGAACGAACTCCCGAATATCACAAACCACTTATGTGTTATGTTTGCTGATGATGCTACAATTTTCATACCCAATAATCAAAATGATAACATTAAATTTGAAAAAGAAATAGTTAAAACTTTAAATGAAACCATACGTTTTCTACAATCATTAAATCTGACAGTAAATCTTTCAAAAACAAAAGTAATACAATTTAGAAACTATAAAACGAATCAAATTAAACTAAATATCACGACTGAATGCAAGTCAATCATTGAAGTTGTTGATGATATAAATTTCTTAGGTGTAAATATTGACTCACATCTAAATTGGAAGTTGCACATAACTAAAATTAATAATAAAATATTGAGCTACTGCTATGCCCTATCTATACTTGCGGAAACATCATCTGTAGAAGTAGCCAGAGCCGCCTACTTTGGCCAAGTTTATCCTCTTCTTACTTATGGAGTTATTTTCTGGGGAAACTCTGTTAATGTAAAATCTACCTTTATACTACAAAAGAAATGCTTGAGAACTATTTACAGTATGTACTCTGATGACACTCTGAGAAATGTTTTTAGAGAATTGGGTTATTTGACACTGACAGGTATTTATGTATTAGAGATGGCTCTTTTTATAAAAAGCAATATTCAGTATTTTAAACATAAAAGCACAAATAATTGTAATTTGCGGAAGAGATATGCATATGACTTGGCTCTACCAAATATTAATAATGCCCTGTATCACAAGAGTGCCTATGTAACAGGAATTCAAATATTCAATCATCTGCCCACAGATCAAAAAGCCTCAGCAAATTTAAGCTGTTTTAAAATTAAATTAAAAAGATGGCTTATAGATAAGGCGTTCTACAGTTTGACTGAATATTTTGGTACAAAAACAGCATAGTGGCTGTTTCTATGCAACATGTACCTACATACTAAAAATTGCATGCCCGACTAGGGTAAATTGTTTGCTCCCATTATTTTATGCATGACACCTGCTATGTATTTACACAATTTTATGGCAATAAAAATTTATCTTATCTTATCTTATCTATAATGACTAATTTTAATTTTGCTTCTTCGGCTGCCATTTTGTAGTCGAAGAAACAATTAATGTGCTATAAGCGCGAGTCAACCTACTCAAAGCATGGAAGAAAATTTAAAAAAAACGAACTTAATAAATAAAACCATTACAGACATTCCGACATCCAATACATCGAACCTGATCGCTGTATTGAATTCGCCAGACATAATGGGTAATAATAACGGAACAAAGGGTAATGAAGGATCGATTAGCAACCCGCGACACATTATCATAACACCTTGGACCACCAAGTTGGAGAAGCACCCCACCACTTGACTGTATTCAGCTAGTATATAAGCCCATTGTACTGTCAAACGGGAGACATTCACTAAGTTGCCTTACTTGTGCTAAGTGCATTATGCTCTAAAGCATAATAAATTGTAAATATAGTTAAGATTTTTATATTATTAAATTTCATTTAAACAAACAGTCGGCGAAATAATTTAACTGGCACCCAACGTGGGGCTCTTTCGAAAACGATTAAAAGTGGTATTCAGAGAAATAGTTCCAGAATCTTCGAGCAATTACTCCAAGTTCGCTAAAACTGAGTGCCGCAAATCGGTGACTTTTAAGTCTTTAACTTCGAAACGACCTAAAGAAATTTGTTAAAGTGATGAAGCTGACAGCACTATTACTGACCTTGTGAGTACCGAGTAGCATTTTCCTTGAATTTTCCCCAAAATTCCTCTTCTCCGTCCTCCTCGTTTAGTATTTAAGAATAAGGAAATAGGAATGTCCAGACCTTCTGACAATGGTTCACAGGGTGATCTCGCTTACGTGCCGTCTGCACCTAACGCTCCACAAGTCCCGGTACAGAATATTGCAACTGTAATGGACCCTCAAAAGTTTATAGGTTTTGTTCCTACTTATGATGGCGACGCCATGACTTTCTATAATTATTTAAATAATGCAAACCAATGGATAAAGATAGCAGGAGGTAGTACGCCTCAAAATGTCATGTTGTTGTTAGGAAAATTGACCGGCAAGGCAGCTATTATTGTATCTATGATAAAGCATAACTTTAATTGGGCTTCTGTCGTAGCAACTTTAAAGAAAGAATGCGGAGATAACAGAGAATATAATACGCTTTTAATGGAATTGTCCAATTTAAAAAGAAAATGTTTATATAAAGATTTTATTTTTAAATTAAAACAAATTTTTTTTTATATAAGAAGTAAGCTAAACGATAAATATAACAACCAACTCTTAGTTGATGAAGTAATGGAACCTTATATAAACACAGCACAAAATACATTAAGGAATAGTTTACCTTACCATGACCAGATATATGTCAGTAACTGTAGTTTCAACGAAACGGTGCAAAGAATATTACAGTTGGAAGCTGAAGGAAGATTTGATAATATTAAACAAAAATTTTTAAACATTTTGCCACCACCACGTGTAATTAATCAACCAATGGCTTATCCTCCTACACAACAAAATCCGAGATATTTTAATTATCCACCATATCCTAAAAATAATAATTTTAAACAATTTGCCCCTCAACAAAATTACGCTCCACAATACAATAAACCCATCATGTTTTCTAATCCCAACAACAACAATGTGTTTAATCAACCTAAACATCCCTATTTTAATCAGCAACAAAATAATAATTATAATCAGCATTCTAATTATAAACCCCAACCAAGTTACAATCAACAACCGATTAATTATAATAAAAATAAATACGTAGATCATAATAAACAACCATTAGACGTATCTATGAGAACTACGCCACAGTTAACGCCAGGCCAAATCAATTTAGGTAGAGGAATGGTAGCTGAAGAAGTTTTCCACGTTGAAGAAGATCAAAATAACGACGATTACTCTCAATAGTTACAGGACTATCAGGAATATGAATATTATAAAAACTTACCTCAAAATAACGAATGTGCTGACGATCAAAATAATGAACAATAGCATCACGATCAAAATTTTCAAATTGGTCAAAAACAAAACGACCCATTATAGAATTTAATCATGTAAAATGTTATCTTCTTTATTTTGAAACAGAGAATCCTAAATTAAAAGTTTTAATTGACATAGGCAGTCAACGTTCTTTTATTACAAGTAACGTACAACAAAAATATTTCAATGAATATTGGAAGCCTGAAAAGTTTGTAGTGCGAACATCGCATGGGGTAACATCTCATAATGGTACAATAGAAACTCTATTCTGGTGCAATTATTTTTGGTAAAGATAAAGGACCATTAAAATTTTATATATACAATTTTAGTGAAAAGTATGACATCTTAATGGGTATTGATATGATTGAACAAATTAACGCGAAAATAGATTTAAAGGAACGAAAATTAAGTATGCCTGAATGTGAAATACTTATTTTTCATATGACCGACGATAATAACTTAAACATAGAAGAATTATGTTCAACTTATAAAGACTTATTTTCGGAAGATGTTACAAACAGTGCTACAAACAAAATAAAGCATCATATTAGTTTAATAGATGACGAGCCAGTTTATCAAAGACCATTTCGCTTGCCACAAACTCAACAACAAGAAATTAGAAAACAAATAAATAAATTATTAGATGAAAAAATTATAAGACAATCCGAGTCACCATGGGCATCAGCTGTTCATTTAGTTCCAAAAAAATTAGACCAATCTGGTATACAAAAATGGAGAATGGTAGTAGATTACAGGCGTCTAAATGAAAAAACGAAGTCGGATAAATTCCCATTGCCTAATATAGAAGATTTGTTTTCCAAATTACAAGGCAACACATATTTTACGACTTTGGACTTGACTTCAGGTTACCATCAGATTTTAATGGACGATTATCCTATAGAGGCGACTGCATTCAGTACTTTAGACGGCCATTACGAATTCTTGCGTATGCCGTTCGGTCTAAAGAATGCGCCTGCTACGTTTCAACGAATGATGAACAGTATATTAAAACATGAAATAGAAAGAGATATTTGTTTAGTTTACTTAGATGACATTATTGTATATTCAGATAATAAACAAAATCATATAAATAAATTACAGCAAGTTTTTGAATCATTAAGGAAGGCAAATTTAAAAATAAATATTAATAAATGTGTTTTTATGAAAAAGGAAATAGAATTTCTTGGGCACATACTAAACAAAGACGGACTTAAACCAAACCAAAAGAAGATAGAGTCTATTCAAAAATTTCCAATACCAAAAACGGTCAAAGAAATTCGAGCATTTTTAGGCTTAGTTGGTTATTATAGGAAGTTCGTACCTAATTTGAGTAAGATAGTTAAACCTTTGACTGAAGCGACTAAAAAGAATGCCATAATTGACATACAAAATAAAAAATATATTGAATCTATTGAAGCATGTAAGCATCTATTAACAAATGCGCCAATATTAGCATTCCCCGATTTTAATAAAACATTTGTAATCACAACGGATGCATCGGATATAGCATTAGGAGCTGTGCTTAGTCAAAACAATCACCCGATCGCTTATGCGTCGCGCACATTATCAAGTACTGAGCAAAAATATAATACTACAGAAAAAGAGTTACTAGGAGCATTATGGTCAATAGGACAATTTAGACCTTATGTCTATATGGTAGACAGTTTATTTTAAGAACTGATCATAAAGCTCTTATTTGGTTGTCAAAGTTAAAAGAACTAAATCAAAGATTAACTCGTTGGAAGCTTAAACTTCAAGATTACGATTTTAAGATTGAACATGTAAAAGGAAAAGATAATTACGTAGCTGACGCATTAAGTCGAGTTGAAATATACCATACAGACGGAGACTCATTAGAGGTTAATTTAGAAGAAGATTTGGCTTTGTCTAGCTCAGGTAATAGTTCTGAAATAGTTGATTTAGAACAGGATTTAGCATTATCCAATAGCGTCACCGATAGTTCTATACAAAGTACTGTGCATTCAAATCAAGAAAACAATGACAAAGCTATACCTAGTATACATGCTTATCCTCCGAAACGTTTGAGATGCGTGATCTTCGAAATGTCACCGTTTGAAAAAGCTAAAAGGGAAAACGGTATATGGTACTTTTATATACCACCTAATCAAGAAGAAAATACTATTAAGAAATTTATGTTAGAATATTTGGGAAGTGAAAAATATGTATTTATCATACCTAATGATGAGTTATATTATAAGGTGTCCGAAACATATAGAAAGCATTTTGATTGTACAAAACTTAAACCTACCAGATATACTAAATTATTGATAGAAGTAGATAACAAGGAAGAACAATTAAAGCTAATTAAAGAGTATCATCTCTACGAAAATAGACACGCAGGAATAGATAGCGTAAATAAACAATTAAAAGAACAATATTACTGGCCAAATATGCGGAAACAAATAAAGAAATATATTCTAAAATGTGAATTATCTAAAAAGGAAAAATATAATAGGCATCCTAATGTCACTTTATCTTTAGAAACAGAAACTCCTCATGAAGCTATGGATATATGGCATATAGATTTTATGTCATTAGAACGACAATGGTATTTAACGATAATAGATAAATTTTCAAAGTATGCTGTTATAAAACCAACAGAAAAGAGTCGAGTATACGATACACTGTCAGAAATATTTGCACTGATAGGAGCACCCAATAAAATAATACATGATGGTGAGCAATCATTATGCAGTGAGTTAATGAACGAACTTTTCCAAACCTATAATATAATAAACCATACAACATCGCCACAACATCATAAATCAAATTCGGATGTAGAAAGGTTGCATAGCACAATTCAAGAATTATATCGTTTACAACGCGAGTCAGATCTCGAGCAAAATCAAAAGATCATTTACATTACACATGCATACAACAACACCATGCATAGTACAATAGGTATAACACCCTTTGAAGTTCACTTTGGACGTACACCTAAACTTCGTAGTTTTGACAACCTAAGATTAATAATTCAACGATATACGGCACAACAAAAACAATTTTATACGGAATTAAACAAAAATATCCATAATTTAATAAAAAAACATAAAGATAAGCGAAATGAAAGGATTAATAAAAATATAAAACCTTTAAAAAACTTTAAACTAGGCGACACAATATATTTAAAAAATAGCAAAGCAGAAAGGCATGAAACGAATTCTAGATTCCTAGGTCCTTTTAAAATTGTAAGTTTGGAATCAAACAATAGATATAAATTAAGTAATGGGCGAAGTTATCATATCGAAGAACTTATTGTTACAGAATCATCAGTGTCCTCGGATACAAGTTCGGACCATTAGATTCAAAGGAACATTTATTGATAGTGGATATGAAACCCACCCGTATTATTGAAGGAAGATGGACGATAATTCATAAGTTAGATATAAAATCTATAATTGATGGTAAAGTATTGCTTGATAATTTATTTAGTAAGGCAATACCTTTAGCCACATCAAACGATGTTAAGCACATTTATTTTAGAATTAATATTATATTGGATCATTTAAAGGAAATCTGTAATCATTTATCTTTACAAAGTGGAGTTAAGAGAGGTTTAATTAATGGTTTAGGATCTATAATTAAGGCTATTACTGGAAATTTAGATGAAAATGATTTTAGAACAATACAAAAAGACTTAGAAACTATAAAAATTGCTTATAATAAACAAATATCCGTAACCGACGATTCTTTGGAAGAATTTAATAGTCAAATCCGGAAATTAACTGATGTTTAAAATAACTTAAATAAAAAAATTGAAACTCTATCTAATAGTAGAGAACAACAGAGATTGGCTTTAGATTTGTTATTTCAAGCACAAACTTCACAAGATTTGGCTGAATGATTAACAACAGCAATAACTTTTTCTGAACACAATATGTATCATTATAGTATATTGCAATCTCATGTATTACAAAACACATTAAATATATGATAGTTAAAAAAGTTATGATTTCTGACAATATAAATGAAATTGAACCATTCATTAATGTAAAAAGTAAGATTATAGATAATATTGTATACTTTATTTTAAACATACCTCTAGTTAAGCCACAAGTTTATGCTACTAGAAAAATTGTACCTATAATCCAAAATGTTCCCACCTGTGCCTATCCTATAATGCGAAAGGTAATACTAGCCCACAATAACCAAGAAGTTCACGAAGTCCAAGATTGCATCGAGCTTCAGGAGTTAATTTGTAAAGAAAGCATTTTACAAAACAGTGACAGCTGTGAAACAGAAATATTGTTAAATAAAAGTACTAAAAGTTGTAGTACCGTTCCAATAAAATGCCCAAGGGAAGAGATACACGTAATTTCTCCAGATTCAATATACATTTTACTGAATAAAACGACAGAAGTCAAAATAAAATGTAACAAGGACGAAGAAACAATGTGGATACAAGGAGCTTATCTTTTGAATGGAGAGAACTGTGAAGTTAGTATTTCGGGAATAAAGAGATTTCAAACTAGAGAATCAAATGAAAAGATTATAGTAACCAAACTAGTTATTGAAAATAAAGAAAATGTTCCTGAAATAAAGTTAACCTATGATTCCGCCAAAATTTCATCCAAATTGAAACAACTTAAACAAATTCAAGAGTTAGAAACACAGACTCAACATAATTTTATTCAATATGGTTGGATGGGTATTTTGTCTATACTGATAATAATTTGTGCTTGTTGGAATTGTCTTCGTGCCAGGGTTTGGTCAAAACCAAGGACTTCGAAATTGGAGGGGGATAGTCAACCTACTCAAAGCATGGAAGGAAATATAAAAAAAACGAACTTAATAAATAAAACCATTACAGACATTCCGACATCCAATATATCGAACCTGATCGCTGTATTGAATTCGCCAGACATAATGGGTAATAATAACGGAACGAAGGGTAATGAAGGACCGATTAGCAACCCGCGACACATTATCATAACACCTTGGACCACCAAGTTGGAGAAGCACCCCACCACTTGACTGTATTCAGCTAGTATATAAGCCCATTGTACTGTCAAACGGGAGACATTCACTAACCTGCCTTACTTGTGCTAAGTGCATTATGCTCTAAAGCATAATAAATTGTAAATATAGTTAAGATTTTTATATTATTAAATTTCATTTAAACAAAATAATTTAACTCGGCGAAATAATTTAACTCGCGGTTGATTAAAATCCGTTAAATAATGTAGAGGTGGGTAAGTGCCCCCTACCACGGAATGTGGGTAGGTATGTGCGAGAAAATAACGACTAATGAAAATACAGTTACAAATGCGTGAGGTACTTAAAATATATATTTAAAATATATGTGATAAATAAATATAATTATAAGCGGAGCGGGTAAATAAACTGGTTTTAATCCGGCTCGAAGGACCAAAATTTATGGTGTCTCCGTTTTACTGGAGGGCGGGTAAATAATGCTAGGCGCAGTGGACTGTATGAGCGGGGGCGGTTATCACATATATAAATAAATATAAGTGGCAGTTTGAACGAAGGAAGCCAAGGGCGGCGGTTACGGCCTTCAAGTGTTCCCCTGCGTGAAATAAGCAGCAACACTGACCTGGTAATCGGCGTCTTCAGCACCCTGGATTCTGGCAGCTAGCTACGGCGGCGGTGTGTGGCACGGACTCGCGCGGGCGATGAGCGGTTAGCGGCGGTGGCGGAAAGCGAACTACCCGCTAGTTCGCTTTCCGGGCGGGCGTTCAGCTCAGTGATTTCGCAACTGTCAGATGACAGTCAGAGGAATGCTGGGGCGCGCCGAGAATCGCTTGTGCGGACGGTACACCGATAACCATTTATGGTGCTACTACCCTCTCACACAAGGAGACAAATAAAAGCGCGCAAACAAAGGGCCTCCGGACATTTTGCTTATGATAAGTAACGTCTTTAATATCTAATATTTTAATACCTAAATCTTTCTTAACCTTACGAGTAACATAGCGCGGTTTTGTTTTGTGCCGCAATGCAAGAGGATTTTCAGAGTAAAATTGTGTGTTTTCCGTACATAATTTAGGGTCAGGTCGTGTTTCATTATGTTTAGTCATAGTTTTTGTTTGTTTTTCTTGTAAGTTTTGATTTATTTTAGCATACAATGTGGAGGTTATTTCTTTGTGTTTATCAACGTAATTTTGTAAACAAGTTGACTCCAAGTTGATATCAAACGGATCTCTGATATCTAAATGACCGTTTATTATTTCTATAGGTTTTTTGTTTGTAACTGAATGTATCCAATTGTTATAGCCAAGTATAGCGTACAACATCAACTCTTTTGTAGCAAGTTCTGAACGAGTTTGAGTTAAGATTCGTATATGTTCAAGTAATGTGGAATTCAAGCGTTCGACAGCTCCATTAGACTGTGGATTATTTACGCTGATAAAATGCAAATTTATTTTGTGTAATTGTGCAAATTCTTTTAGTGGCAAATTTTTTAATTCTGTTCCTTGATCGGCTGTAATACTTAAGGGTAACCCGTGGTGAGTCATAAAAATAGTTAATGCGTTGAGTACACAAACACCTGTCAAAGCGTCAAGAGGGTACGCCTGAGCGTATTTGGAGAAAGTATCAACAATAATAGTTAGGAATTTTAGTGCATTTACTGTTAATGTGTCAATGTGCAATACTTCAAACGGTTTTTCTGGAATTGGTACAATTTGAAAAGCTTGTTTATTTGGATGTCGCTCATATTTACTTGTTTGACATATTTCGCAGTTATTTATATATTCTGTGAGAAATTTAGTTAATTGAGGCCAATAATATGTTCTTTTAATACGTTGTTCTACTTCCTGGATACCGCTTTGGTTTGTTTTCCCTTCGTGATAATTTTTTGCAATTTGAAATTGACGATCTCTGTCAGTAATATCTTCTAATTTTGTTTTATGAAAAGTTAGTTTATACGCAGAGTTACTAAATGTTTCCTGAAGTGTTTTTGTGATTTGCTCAATAAATCGATTGTTTGAAAGCCAAACTGCATAATTTATTTTCGGTCGTACAAACTCTATAAATAATGATATTATTTCCGGTTGATATTATTTTCTGATATTTGGGTAACAATTCTGTGCTTTCCGGGAAATACTTCGGAAATCGCTGGCTTTGCTGGCGAATGATGAACAAAATAAATAAATATCTGATGTTTACACGAATTTACAGGGATTTCCGTAATGGGGATTTCTAAAATTGGGTTTTCTAACTCTGTGTGAATAGTCGAAAAATCTTCTAAATGAGACAATTCGGGGATTTCGGTTCCGGGATTACCAATCATTGAAATATTCTGGTCACCTACGGCCTCGTCATCAGAGTTAAATAATGGTGACGTATTATTATTTTGTATTTGTATCCGAGATAAGGCGTCCGCTTTTAGATTTGTTTTTCCCTTTTTATAAGTAATATTGTATTCAAATTCCTCTAATTTTAAGCGCCACCGAATAAGTCGTGAGTTGGGTTCTTTCATATTAAACAGATATTGCAGAGGTTTATGGTCCGTGATTATGTTAAACTTTCTTCCAAACAAATACGGTCTATAATATTTTGTCGCCCAAACAATGGCTAATAACTCCTTCTCAATGGTACTGTAGTTAGCTTCGCTATCGTTCAAGGTACGCGATGCGTAGGCGATGGGCTTATCGGAGCCTATGGGACCTTGAGACAATACTGCTCCTATAGCTACGTTTGATGCGTCTGTTCGGAGATTAAATTCTTTTGAGAAGTCTGGGTACTGTAATATTGGATCGTTTATTAATATCTGTTGACATAGTTTAAAACAACTAACGTATTCGGAGTTTAGATCGATTTTAGCGCCTTTTTTCAAACATTTCGTTAATGGTTTAGTTAAATGAGCAAGATTGGGTATAAACTTTCGGTACCGGAACCGAGTAAACCTAAAAACGATTTAATTTCCTTTTGTGTTTTTTGGCAGTGGAAAATTTAATATTGCGTTTACCTTTTTTGGATCAGGTTTGACGCCATCCGGTGTAATTATATGTCCTATAAATGTGGTTTCTCTTGTTAAAAATTCCGACTTATCAAGTTGCCACTTTAAGTTAGCTTCTCGTAGTCGTTGGAATACGGCCTCTAAATTACTCATAAGCTCCTGTAGCGAGCTACTATATATAATTATATCGTCCATGTACACTAAAACGTTATCTAACCCACGCAGTACAGAGTCCATTACGCGTTGGAATGTAGATGGTGCGTTCTTTAACCCAAAGGGCATGCGCAAAAACTCATAGTGACCACGAAAATCACAGTCGACGCTAAATGCAGTTTTTGGAATGACATTTTCATTGAGTTCAATTTGGAAAAATCCGGAAAATAAATCTAATACACTAAAATATTGACATCGCCCTAGTTTATCTAAAATGTCACTAATGTTTGGAATCGGATATCGATCACTAATTGTTTTCTCATTTAATTTTCGATAATCAACTACTAGACGCCATTTTTGTTTTCCGGACGAATCAGATTTTTTTGGAACTATCCAAATCGGGGATGACCATGGGCTATCTGATGGTCGGATTATGTTTTGAATAAGCATTTTCTGTATCTGTTCCGAAACTTCTTGTTTGTGAATTTCTGGATAACGATAATTACGCGAAAATACGGGTTCTTGATCGGTAGTTTTTATACTATGTTTTATTTTATTTGTAAATGTCAAGGGGCTATTTTCCGTATAAAAAACATCATTATAATTTTTACAAAGGCGAATTAAGTTCGCTTTCTCTTCACTGTTTAGGTGGTTAGTTCGCAACAATGTTTCTAAGTTGATATCGTTCGAGTCAGAGCTTGTGTACTCGAAGTTACAAACGTCAAAATTATTTAATGCATGTACTTGCAAAGGCGATACGATACTAACGATTACGTCATATTTTGTAGGGTTTTTATTACTGCACTGGCATAACCTTGAGATGCTTTCGATATTGTTTCGGGTATGTAACAGCGATTTATCTCAGTTTGAGGTAAAAATATCTCTCCTCCGTATATTGAGACTGGCAAATCTACTTGTTTAGTACTGTTACCACGTACTAAGGCTTCGAAAAGGTTATTTACACCTGACTTTAGCATATGTATTTTATTTGATGCGTTTTTAGTTATTAATTGTTTGTTAGAAAAGTCAACTTTTGCTTGTAATCGTTCTAACATATCTAAACCTATGAGTCCGTCGAACACATTATGAAATTTATAAATGTGGAATTTCGACATCGATTTGTCATTAAATTCAGGGAAAGTTGGAATATTCATTGTATATTTTTATTTAACGTCGTTACATGTAGATTTGTTACAGTAAACGGTTCATAATTGACTTTAAGTTTTGGGTAAAATCTTTTTACTGATTCCGGTGACAAAAACGATTGATTGGCACCTGTATCAATCAATGACTTTAATGGTGGTTCTTTTATTTGAATGTAAGGAAGCTCTCTTTTAATGTGAACATTTATTTCTGTTATCTGGGATTAATTTGGTCTGTGACTTCGCAAAAATTTGATTCGGAAACGTCCTCTACGATATTAGATAAGGAACCATTTTCGTTTGAATCGTATTGATGCATATTTTCATCGGGAAACTGTTGCTGTTGCAACTCGGCGGTTTCCTCAGAATGTAATTCCTTAAAAGTGAAATTCGGGTTTTGCTGTACTGGTTGAAAATGATTATTATTCAATGGTCTCAATGGTACATCTCGCGATCTATAAGAAATACCACTCATCGGCTGAGGTAAAAGCACGATTATTATGCGTATTTTGATAATTATTATTATTATTATACGTAGGTCTATTTTGCGTTTGTGACCAAAGTGGTCTTTGTTGTTGGAAAGAATTGTTATTATAATTATTTTTAGGGAAACTATTTTGGCGATTTTGTCCAAAATTAAATTGGTTATTTTACGGATAATTGAATGGTCGTGAAAATAATCTATTTTGATGTGAAAAAGGATTATTTTGTCGATAAAAAGGGTTATTTTGTTGAAAACTTGGTTTTACACAAATATTACTTTTGTTTTGTTTGTACTAAAAATACAACTGTAGGTGTTTATTAAAATTAACAAACTGATTGTAGTTTGATCTATTCTTATTTTGCGAATACAAAATATTTTGTTCTTCTTTAATCATTTCAATTGCTGCGGGTAAGTCAGTGGGTCTCATGGCTCTGATTGTAGAACCAAGAGGTTCACGTAATCCTCCCAAGAATGTCTTTAATGTTTGTGATGTAAAAAAATCGCGTTTACACCTTTTCACAGTTTCTTCCACTTCGTGTAAATTAACAAAATTAATAATAGTATTTAACATATGCATGCATTTATCATAATATTCTTGTGGGTTATCATTTTCTTGCCTGATACATATCAAATCCCTAGTCAACGAATTTTCATCTCGCTGATCTGAGAAGTGCTGTAATAAAACTCTTTTTACATCGGCCCAAGTAGAAGCGCCGTTGATATTAACAACTTCTTCAGCTTTTCCTTTGAGTTTACCTAGACTATACTAAATAATACCATTTGATTTTGAAAGGCATCGGCTTGATTTTCATCATAATATTGAGATAAAATAGCCTCTGATGTAGTTATAAATTTATATAAATGATTAGGATTTCCCTCGAATTCAGGAACAAAGTTAATAGCAGTTTTAAAAACATTTAGTTCCATTTTGCAAATATTTCATAAAACGATAAAATAAATTATTAGGTGTATATCTAATTTAATACTGATTGAATAAAGTTAGGAAGGATTTTAGTTCTAGTCTTCAAAACGAAATAAACATAATTATAATATATATTGAGATAGGAATAATATGAAAGGGAATTGGCACTTACAGAATAATTATCTTCATTTTCCTTGGTACATTTACACCATTCACAAGTTTGAAGTTCAAGGTTCTGACGAATTATGCAACTTTGAAGTTTAAAAGTAGTTTTTTTTTTCGTCAATCCACAAGTCTGCGCCAATTGTACTTTTTAAATGAATAAAGCTCTTTTTAAAAAGTATATTTAATTTTACAATATTGAAGTACATATGAAAAAGGTAAATTAATACATTGAAACAAGTATTTGAAATGCGACCAAGCTTTGTGAGTGCCTGTTCCTATCTGGCTTGAGCTCTTCATGTTTGCATTCTGGTGACGCCGTACAGCTCTATGATAGTGCGGCGTCAGCTTTTCTTCTTGTGACGTCATAGCTTTCCTATACATAAGACGTGCGGTGAAAGAATACTACCACCCCTCTCTGAATGAATGAATAATTATCAGGACTAAAGGGCTACTGGGTCCACGTGGACATAGTCGCGGGCGGGCCGCTAGCATCCAACATAAAAACATGATTAGGATACTCACTATCTTTATCATTTATTATAGAAGAAGCAACGAAGGCTATAATATCATACAAAATACCAATAGCCATAGTCAATATAAAGAGGACCAACACCACACACTTCTTCCTTTCTTGCGTCTCCGCACATTGTTTTCTTTTGTATAAATCTTTATTGATCTGTAACAAAACAACGGATTGAAAGTTATTTAGTACTATTACCCGGAACCAAAAGATTTTAGACTCCTCGCCCTCAAAGACATTGCCAAGCTTATGGCAGTAATTTTCACTTAAGATTCATAGTGATAGGACGGGGTTGCACAGAAGATCCGAATGGGTCCTGCAGGCCCCATTAAGATAAGATAAGATAAGATACCCGGTTAACGGTACTGACCAGAATACTACTGCCCCATATCTTCCCTAGCCTCTAGAACCACCAGCGGTCGCATGAGACCGCACTGACAGTTCGCGGCATTCCGTCAAACCCCAAGCGCTAGCATGAGACCGCTCTCTCCCGCTTGACTTTGTACCGTATTTTCAGAGACTTACAGACTACTTTTGTATGAACAAGGTCGATTATTTTGGTTCTGTGGTACATTTTATGCGTCGTGATCGCAAAATATCGCATGGTCTGTGCTCGATTCTGTCATTTTTGACGTTGACAGTTGCGCCAATCTCTGTGTTGAAGTGAATTAGTCCTTGAGTTTTGTGTGCTATTTTTATTGGATTTATCTAATGTAAGTACTGTTTCTTATTATAAAATGATTATTGAGACTATAATAATCGTATTTAGATAATAAGTTGTAAAAAATACATCGTTATTACTACTAGATAAAGCGTGTAAAGTCCGTTAGCATGTTACTGATTTCCGAGTGATTTTTAGAGAAATATGTACTATAAGACAAATGAACTGTTGCAATCATCACTTTATTTTGATACCTGATGGATAGGAAATATATCAGTTAGTATATTGTTGTTTACATAACGACAAAATATGGTTTAATTTTAGAGTTATATTTTTTTTTGCTAAAGGCTGGAATTGTGATCATCATACAAAAAAAATATGGCGCACCTGCTGTCATTATTTTTGATATTTAAATTCCAAGACTGAGGGGCTAGAGTGTCATAAAAGGCGACTAACGGGCCATATACTGCACATACATCCAACAGCAGAGCAGATGTGCAGTTATCATGGTCCATGTCAAACATGGACTGTGATAGTAAACTGCTTTTGTGGTCCTCATTGCTAGGTATCTGAATAACCCTTCGGAAATAATAGTCATAAATATATGTACCTTCTGTATTGAGGCGATGACCAGCATATCGTGTTTCATCCTCCTCGGCGCACTCCCCACCACCACGCCGACGTAGACCATAGTGACTGTAAGCTCGCAGATCCATACCAAACTCCTGGTGCCAGAATGACAGTGGGTGGTCTTACCATTTTCTAGAGTACAATCTATAGCCAATGCGACTATACAGAGTATATCTGAAAGACATTGATTATAATAAACGCTACGTACATATTACATCAGATCAACCCATCCAAAACTTTCAAATTTCTTCAATGGATATCAATCATCATCATTTCCTTGTCTGGAGTTTCTCGCATGTTCTTTTCGCGACAACACATGTTGAGACTCCATTTTTATTTTATTCTACCGTACAAACTCAAAATTCCTAAGCGGAACACTGGATATTGGCGAAATCTAATAAGAAAACGCCTCAAAACAAAGAAGAAGATTTCCTTGTCATTATCCTTAATTGGGGTCGGCGCAGTATGTCTCCTTCTTCTATTCGTCTCTATCAGCCGTCAGTTCTACGGTCACTCCTTTCTTCACCATAATTATCATCTTTCACGCAGTCCATCCATCTTTTTGTCTGCCTACCTCTCCCCTTGTATCCATCCACAGCCATGCTTAACACTCGCTTCTTGGATATATTGATTCGTATACTCAAATAATAAAATTCAATTTGTAGTAAGTTTATCTGTTGGCGTCTAATTTCAGCACTACCTTGACGATGTATATCGAAATATTGGAAACCTACACAAGCAGCAAAGAAAATAATTCGTTATAATTTTCTTTTACAATCATACATGCCATCTGTCGTATCCATATCGTAATATTGGTCATGTCATGAAATAATCAGCCACTTCAGAATTAGGTTGGGTCAGAACATGATTATTTCATAAAATGTTTTGAGCATTTCATGATTATGGCCCATTCTACGATATAGCCACGACACATAACATTCACGACTATTTTTCCCAAAGTGTTAGCCAGAGATAGGCAATGGCTTCACTCCACGTTTCACCAAATTACAACAACACATGTGTTCAGCGTGACAGGTGGTGAGCCCATCGCCGCTTTATGCTGTTGGATGTATGTGCAGTCTTTACACAAAAAGTACAAGGAGTGTAGTAAGCATTCTTTTGCTAAACCCCTATATCTTTGAGTCGCTATATCACACGGCGCTTATTACTTACTCACTACGCTGATAACCACATTGTTGATGACACAGAGGATCGAAGAGATACTGATGCGATACCCCATCTTATGCTTCTCAAACGTGACTGGTGCTATCCCGAATAAGCTTGCCAGACGGAATAACAATTGTAGGGAGCCTGACACAGAACACTGATCTTCTTTAATTCGTGACATCGCGTTAGATTTTTGTGTCTGCGAACACCCTTAGGGATTTAGATTGGGAACAACCACGGGGATATTAACACTTTAACAGGCACAGCATGTTTAATATTTTCATTGGTTTTCGACCATATGTTTAGGGAATAAAGTTCAAAATAGATGCAAGGCAAAAATAATGCATAGGCTTAATCCAAGAGTATACAGGCTGTCCCAAAAAATAGGGTCAAGTGGAAGCCCAGATATGTGCAGCAGCTTTTGGGCACCTAAATCACCCCCATGTACACTCGAGGAACTTCCCGGTCTACCACTTTTCGGAGTTAGCGTTCGATGGATCGCGTACAAGAGAATATCTCCGAAAAATGGTCGATCGTTGTTGTTCCGTGATTTTCAATAGTTCTAAACTATGGTTCCGAACTTTGGTCACTGTGTTTCGAATTGTTGAGGATTTTTTAATTAGGGCATGTAATATGAGGCATGTACCCTTCGATCACAGTTTTTATATGTGATCGAAGCATGTATCCCATATTTTCAGCTCACATTAAATGAAAAAGTATTCAAAATAAGTTTTTCAAAAATTAATAGTTTGTAAATGATTGAAAATCGCGGAAAGTACATGAGGGCATTAGGGTACCCCTACATCGGTTCTACCTCTGGGATTCCGTTTGACACTGTTTCTTGAGAAATCCTGTAGATAATAATGTAATGTTGTTTATTAGTAACACACACTTGAAAACGGCTGGACCGTTTACTAAACAAATAGAAAAACATTAAAAGTTTCTCGAAATATCGGAAAACGAGTGTTACCGCGAACAAAGACACATGATAATCAATAAAGATCATTGTATGAAATATCATGGGGTTTTCCAAAATATTCGTGAAAAAGTTTTTACAAGGTCTTTTCCAAGTCAAGATTTATTTTAGTGCCTCGAATTTGTAATGCCATGCCTTGCCTTTGCCATGCCATGCCATGCCTTTGGTGTTCCGAATTTCGAAGTTTTACCGGGGTAACCTAACCACTAGACCGCGTGTCTTTTTAATATTAAAATCTAGATTACTTTCGTACTTTATAATGGGGATTTAAGAAATTTACTTGAAAGTATTTTCTTTTCTTACTTTTTAATTAAACGTGTACTTATACTACACAATAGTCTTAACTTCCAATTTAGTAAAACAATACTGACTTTCACTAGTAAATAGGACCGGAATCGATATTAATTTCTTCATATTTAATCCTTTTACTTTAATCATAGTTCTTTGTCAAGTTTGTGTCTTTGATAATGATCTTATGATAGATCGTACTCTACATTTTGACCGTTAATAACATAATAAGGCGCCTTAAATGTCCAAATGCGTTTCTAATAGGGCTGTAGTTGCAGAAATTGCAAATATATGATCGTTTTAAAGCCTAGTCTTAAGATTTCTCTCTAAAGAAATTAAATCTAAAGATATTGGGGGTTAAAGTTACTCGCGTCCGTAGGTTTACCCTTGAGACCCTACACGTGACCACTAGGTGGTGCTAAATGATTGACACTGACTGAGTGGTAGAGCCATGCTGCGTTGCAGCACGCATTGGGCCGGCTCGCCCGACGTAATACCACCCTCTCACGCATATTCGGCGGGAAATAATGGCACCTGGTGCTGTTGTGTTTAGTGAGGGTTCCGGAGGCCAGTTCGCCCCACCACTATCACAATTGATATGGCAGCGAACTTAAATTTAGATTTACCCCTGGGGTGTACCGACACATCCAGTGTAGTAGAACCCCCTCCGTCCTCGCTCAGGCTGCCCTACGTATATAGGTATTCTGGGGAGGGCAAAAGTCCGCACGTGTCAAGGCATGTTACAGGCAGGAGAAAAGCAAGACATTTGGCAAGCGTAGGAGGGGCCTACGCTTTGCGTGGACTCCTGCAACGTCAGGGGAATCCACTCTAACTTGAGCGCCGTCCATTACCACTTTGAGACGGAGAAGTCGGCCTTGCTCTTCCTCACCGAGACGCAGATATCCCCCCCTTCTGACATCTCCTACTTGCGATACCCGGGATACAAATTAGAACATGCATTTGTGCCATGAGCCGGTATTTTGTACCTACGTTAGGAAGAATATGTCGACGCAATCCTACGCGTGCGTCTACGCGTGCCTGTATAGGTCCCACAGCGGTAACAAAAAAAATGACCAACTCATCAAAAGTGTCCAAACGGCGACAGACTCCCTTCTCCACCGGATCCCCTCTGCCGATATTGTGGTACTGGGAGACTTCAATGCCTACCACGTCGAATGGCTTGGTTCACGCCTCACTGACCACACAGGTAGAGCCGTTCATGATTTTGCTTTAGCCTACAGTCTATCCCAATTGGTAACAGAGCCTACACGGGTTTCAGATGTGGAGAGCCGTGCACCCTCCTTATTGGACCTTCTGTTGACCTCGTACCCAGACGGCTATCAAGTTTCTGTTGATGCACCAGTAGGCTCATCAAACCAGTGTCTGATTCGTAGTACTGTGCCTCTAACATAAATTTTTAAAACGCAACCAGCGGTTAGCCATTCGCGTCGGGTCTGGTATTACAGGTCAACGGACTGGGATGGGATGCGAAGTTTCTTGGCATCCTACGCGTGGGGGGGCGAGTTTGCTTCTCGCTGGATGATCCTGATGTCGCCACCGACTCAGCCGTTGATGTGAACTGCAGGGAATAGAACTTTTCATTTCCAACTCTGTGATTTCCATTGGCGGCAGGTCCCAACCATGGTTTGGCCGCTGCTGCAAAATAGCGTCTCGCCAAAAGCGACAGCATTACCAAGCCTGGGCTAATGCGGTGTCATCAAAGGATCCAACCTTCAGCGTGCTCAGAAAGAGGAACTACTTTGCCGCCAGGTCCATTAAGAGGGACATTCCCAAGGCGAAGTCATCATTCATAGGTAGAATTGGCGAGAGGCTAGTGCGTCTTCGTTCGGGTACGCGTGCGTTCTGTTCTCTCGCCAAATCTATCTTAGAGAACTACCATTGTACAATATCGTTGACTGCCTGGCCCGATCCGATCTCTTGGGCACTCTTTTCGCATCAAACTCGACCTTGGACAATGGATCTAGCTCAATGCCAAACATTCGGTTCCTACAAAGGTCAGTTTTTATGGCTCTTCTTTCCCTTGATATCCATAAGTCAAGTGAAGTGGGCTCAGGCCCGCTGCAGTTCCTCCTATTATGCTTCGCACGTGTGCTCGTGAGTTGGCGCCGGTTGAAACGCGTTTTTTCCGGCTTTCTTGCTCTACTGGCGTTGTCCCGAGTTCTTGGAAGACAGCAATTGTCCACCCGATTCCTAAAAAAGGCGATTACTCAGATCCGTCCAACTACAGGCCAATAGCCATCACCTTTTTGCTCTCCAAAGTAATGGAGTCCATTATAAACTGCCCTTAAGGTACCTAGAAGAGAATTACCTACTACTCTTCTCTCTAAACTTCCATCATACGGGCTTTCTGAGAAATTACCGCCTGCCCATCGCTTACAACTGTACAAAGCACAGGTCAGGACACAAATAAAATACTGCTCCCATCTTCCCAGCACCCAAATACCATACCCAATACCTTCCATTTGATCGCATTTAACGCAGAGCTGCTCGAATTGTCGACGATGACGCCGACGTGGTAATTTCAGGTCGACTCGATCCACTAGCTCTTCGGAAAGACGTTGCGTCTCTCTATATGATGTACCGCATTTATCATGGGGAGTGTTCTAAGGAATTGTTCGACTTAATCCTTGCCGCTGAATTCCTACACCGCACTACACGCTTCAATTGACTGTCTTTCCATCCACATCACCTTGATGTATGGCGGTCTACTACTGTGCGTTTTTCGCAAAATTTCTTGCATCAAACTACAGTGCTGTGGAACCAGCTCTCGGTGGCGGTATTTCCAGGCCATTACGACTTAGGGCTCTTCAAGAAACGAGCATATTTTTTCTTAAAGGCCGGCAACGCGTCTACGATTCCTTTGATTTTGCGGGTGTCCATAGGCGACGGTGATTACTTCCATCATGTGACCAGCCTGCTCTTCAAGTCATAATCTATTCATCATCATCACATCATCATTTATCATTTCCAGCCCTTCTCAGCCCTCTGCTGGGCCTTAACATAGATGCAAACTCATTTTGAAAATATGTAACTAAACTGGTTCCTTATAAAGTTCTCCCTTATATTGGGTTACCTATTCCCGTAGTGTCAAGTAAAGAAAAGGAAAGCTAAGCAATGTGTCATTTGTATGTTGAAGGCAACATTTATTTCAGTCATGCCTAAAATAAATGCAGTCTAGCAGCCTTTTCTAAAATTATGGCCACGTTATAGGGATTATCTTCCGTAATTTTGTTACTATGCCATATGCCAGGTATTTGACATATTTCCATAACGTGCTGCTAGAAGTTTAACCAGTGTGTATATGTCTGCGACCTATTTAGGTAAAAAGACAGACTGCCTCTTTTTAAAAGGTTCAAACGCCTTTTTTTAAAAAAGAGTAGTCAACCTTTATATGCAAAAAAGTAACTTTTAAAAGAACCATTTATTATCATCCATTTACACAGATATCAGTAAGGCCTTTGACACCGTAGACCACAACATCCTTCTTCAGAAACTTTCATCTTTCGGTGTCAATGGTAATCTTCTTGCTTGGTTTTCGTCATACCTTAATCAAAGAAAGGCGAGAGTGGTGGTAAACGGATTTTCTTCCGAGCCTTTCATGTCCACATCAGGCGTCCCTCAGGGTTCTCACCTTGGTCCGGTGCTATTCAACATTTTCATAAATGACATTGTGTCTATTTTCAACCATGCCACCTGCTTTCTATACGCAGACGACATGAAGCTATCCATGCAAATCAAAGACAATAGTGACTCCCAGTTAATGCAAAAGGATCTGGACCGACTGGCTCTGTGGTGCAATGAAAATAAATTGTCTTTGAACCTAGAAAAATGTAAATATATGAGATTTACAAGATGCGTTAACGTTTCCCCGCCTGTCTATAATATAAATGGTTACTCCATAAAGGAGGTTGAGTATATTCGAGACCTGGGCGTAGTTTTAGACAAAAAATTACGGTTTCATAAACACATTGACCACATTACGACTAAGGGCTTCCAAATGCTGGGATTCGTATTGCGGAACGCGAAAGAATTCAAAAAGCCTGCAACAAAAATCATTTTGTACACATCTCTTGTCCGTTCCCATATTGAGTATTGCAGTCAAGTTTGGTGTCCTCATTATGACGTCCACATTAAACGTCTGGAGCGTATACAGAAGCGATTCTTGTGGCACCTTTCGTACCAAACTAATAAAGCGAGGGAATTGCCCTCGTACGAGAAGCAGCTGGCTTTTTTTAAAATGAACAGTTTGAGGGAGAGAAGGCTTTTGCTGGATCTTATGGCATTGCATAAGTTAATAAATGGAAATGTGGATAGTCCGTTTCTTTTGAGCTTAATAAATTTTAATGCTCCATATAAGTTAGCGCGTGCCGGAAGGGATATCCCCTTCTCGGTACAGGGCAGCAAGAGCAATCTGGGTCACCACGCAACGATGAACAGGTTGCAAAGGCAATACAACAAGATCTGCAGGGCTTGTGATATGGATGTCTTTGCTGATAAGCCGCAGATATTCAAGCACAAAATATTGCGGTCTTTTGGATTGGCACCTGGTTGATCTGTTTCAATTTTAAGTTATAGTTAAGTAATTATTACTGTAAATTAATGTTTTTTTTTTTTTTTTTTTGCTATAGTCGAATATAGTATTGATACCCACAAACAGTACCTAGTAAGTAAGTAGTATTAATTAAATAAAAATACTTTATGATACCTAACCTACATAAAGATGCTGTAAGTAAGAAGTAGTAGTAAGTAGTTTTAAAAAAATAAAAATACTGTAAACCACGTTGCATGCCGTGGCAGCCTATAATTGAGACGACACTTAGTTTTAAGTCCATATGTTCTAACTAATTATTGCTTGTACTTGTGTTTGTCTTGTTGGTTGTCCTAAATAAATAAATAAATAAATAAATAAATAAATAAATAAATAAATAAATCATTTTTAAAAAATCAACTTTGCCCGAACTGTGGATTATCCTCCTGACCTGAGAATTAGAAAGAACATCCGGTTATAGGACCGAGCCCTTTTTCCAAAATGGAAGGAAGTAATTATGTTAGGTTGATGGTCTGTCAGTCCTGCCCTTCAATCAGTGTTTAGATGATCGAAAGCCCTGCCTGATCAGCTCACACGCCGCCCGCCGTTACAGAACTATCCTCCGCATTAAAAACTGAGTGGTTAGCTTTCAAATTATCTATATTAACTTTCACAACTTTCTTTAAACGAGTAAACGCTCATCGGTTTAATGTTGTTCTGTAAACGTCCCACTGCTGGGCACAGGGTTTCCCACATGCATAATAGCACGTACGGAGATTGGGCCATAACCCACTTATAACAGGGACCAAAAAGCCTTTACGTGCACTCCGAAGGACGAAGGAGCTCTTCTTTTATCTTCTACAACGGGTAAGCGCTTGGCCTTCATCTCACCTGATGGTAAGTGACTATAAGGTCGAAGGTGGAAGCGCGCTTCACCCGGAATCCTCAACCACTAGGGAACTGGCTATCTTATCTCAAACTGTCGGAACCGGTGGTGATGTCGGAACAATGCCTTAAAAATCGTTGTTATAGCGACAGACTTAGATAAGATGGTGGTAGCTGGTAGCCAGGTGGACTTAACAGCCCTACGACCAACCGAGCACACAAAGATGTACCCCCCCCTCCTCCATCTGGAATCGAACCCGGGACCTCTGGGACTGAAACCGGTGGCTTAGCCACTAGACCACAAAGGCGGTAATTTTTATTTGGCAGAGCTCGAGATATTTTTATTTGTTCACGCATTCAGTGACGGGTTTTAACTTAATTGACAGTTAAAATCGCGAACTAAATGCCTCAGCCTTACGTTAAGATTATACTTTCGTGAAGAACACATAATTATACTCGTACATAACAGCTGTTAATCTCTCACAAACTCCATCAAAAACGGTCCATTGTCCCGTGAAACTCTCTATCGGTACAATAATCTAATTTGTTAGTGGAAAATAACTTTTCCTGTATGACAAACAACCTCATCGCACCGGTAATAATGTGATATTGGGAGGAAAAAATCGCGGTTGGGAATAATCAGTGATTGAAGAAAGTTGGATAAGGTATTACCGTTACTCTATGGTCACATTCTTATACTCAAATGTTGTAAATAAATAAAAAATAAAAAGCATTTTTTTCAACTTAAAAACTATGTCAGTACATCATTATTTTACACTAGCAGACTTCGTTTGCGTGGACCCCGTACCCCGTGACGAATTTTCAAAATGACTCCCCTCCCAAGAACACTTGGGTCAATCCAGGAATTTTGAGGGTCACACAATAATATAAATAAATAAACTTCCCTACACTCACACCAATTATCTGGTAACCTATCATAAATTCGAAACTTTCCTGTACGAATTTCAATTGTTCGAAAACGGTATGACGAAGTTTTAAATACCAGATCGTTGCTTTTACATAATTTTGTTAATCCATAAACTTATCATACATACGTTTCATTTTCCAGAAAAACTATTAGCCGATTATCAAAACTACTTTTTTTCTTTTGGAAGATGTTTTGTTAACAATAAATTTAATATCTAGAAGTATTAAAATTCGAAGTAACTATTACTCTAAAATATCATACTCATACCCATTTTTGTTTTGTTTTTCATTTATTCATATTTTTAGGTGAATAATCTTAAATGTCTTAAAAAGTTAATACTTTATGTTTCCGGTAAGATTGTGTTTCAAAAGTCAGTGACAGAAACGAATCGCGGCAAAACCGACTCCACGTAGTCTTCTTGTCTGCCCTACGCTAGAGTGTAATTCAAGCCCGCGTAAGCGCGGAGGGGCGAGGCGGCCCGCGAGCTGAGGAGGTTCAACGCTCGTCGCCGCGGCTGAGGCTGGCCGGCGGAGCAGGCCAGTAAGCCGAAGCTGCGGTGGTGAGCGTAAGCCATCTGCGACGATAAGCTCGCGTGGGACCGCCGGAGCCTCGCAGCGCCGGAGCCGTGACAGAAACCATGCCTGCTGCATGCTTGGTTGCTTGCTGCTTGCTTGTTTGCATGCTGCATGCTTGCTTGCATGCTGCATGCTTGCATGCATGCCGCAGCTTGCTTGCAAGCTCCAAGCTTGCTTGCTTACATGCTGCATGCTTGTTTGCATGCTTAAACGTTACTACGATTACAAGTTGTTCGATGATATTATGGATTTCAATTAGGTGAAATGTTGTATTTTAATAATATTGGAAACGTGTTTCTGGAAAATGAATCGTCTAGCATTAATAGCTTCGGCCAAACGTTGAGTGGAATTTCAAAATATATAGATTTTGAAAAAAATAACAATCAATAATCGGCATTTCAAAACTTTGTAAATTATGTTTTCGGTAAAAAGAAAATTATGGAAAACAAAAAATTACTAAACGTTTTCGGCCAAATAAAACTCGTACAGGTAAATTTCGAATTTATGATAGGTAACCCAATTATCTAGCTCAAGAGAAGCTTCGTTATGAAACTCGTTAAATGGTTACTAGACAACTGATAAACATACATACATATTATACATAGAAAACACCCAGACCCTAAACAAATTAGAAAAACAATAATTTCTAAATTGACCCGACCGGGGATCGAATCCGGGACCTCAGAGATGGCGACACCATGAAAACCGGTGTGGTGTACAAACCATCACTCGACCAAGGGGGTCGTCAAAATCACGAACGAACGGTGACCGAGTAGACGAACAGAGAAATGGACGAAGGGTGCAGAATTGAGCATAACCTGTATAAATATGTAATTATATAAACTTGACTGTTGACAGAAATTTCACTCGATTTTATTTTTACGTCTGATCAATGCCCTAGACTAGACTAAAGTGATGAGGAGAGTGGTGTGTTGACTGATACCTAGCACTATTTTAATTATTTTGTAGTTTTAGTAGAAGTAACTATTTTTCTTAAAGTCCTTCTCATGACATCGTATAACTAAGGATTTTTTTACCTATTTTTTTTTTGGTTAAATGTGGACTGTAGCAGGAGATACTTTTTTCGGTTCTCATTGCCTGGTCTCTAATAACCTTTCAGCAGGGACAATATTCATGAGTATACGTATGCTCTAAGAGGTGACAGTAGGCCCCTGAACACCTCAGCGAAAGCTGCTCATATTAAGCACGTAGTATTTTATAACCGTGTCGCGTAACGGTGAAAGAATACTACCACCTCCTCTCTATTCCCTTGGGTGTCGTAAAAGGCGACTAACGGACTAAAGACTGCACATACATCCAACAGCAAAAGAGCGGCGATGGGCTCACCACCTGCCACGCTGAGCACATGTGCAGTAGCTATTTCATAAAAGAAAAGTAGACTATGGTGGAGGACTTTTGCTTTCCTCATTGCCTCTACATCTACTACATCTACATCTACTGACCCCTATAGATAGGGTAACGCAGCTGGAAGTACGGGTCCGGATGTGTTTCTACGAGGTTCCGGTTCATGCCCCCCGCTGGTTGTGCCTTGACCGGCGCCCGCGGCGGGATCCGGACGTTTTTTGGACTCGTAGTGGCTTGTGGTTAGCTGTAGAGCTTGGAAATGTTCGTTTGTCGTGCTATTGTGTGCCAGGACTTCCAAACTCGCACACAGCGAGCGGGGCCTAGTAGCGGTCTCTGTGAGGCCAGAAGCGAATAGTCCTGCGGGAAACGCGAGTTTCTCTTAGTTGGCAGCTTTGTCCGGTGGGTTTCATTGGACATTGGTGTTGACATCTCCATTACTAGTCTGGTGTACTAGTAGAGGCGGCTCCCTAGATGCCGTAGCCTCCGATCCAGCCAGCCGTGTAGGACGTGGGAACTGGCTAGGTGCCCGGATGGGTTCCGAGAAGTCAGTGTGCTTACTACTCCGCGACAAAGGTGGACACTTGGGAGTCGACTTTAGAGTCGACGACCGGGGCAGTGGCAACTGCGAGTTGTGCCCTTCGTGCAACGAGAAGTGAGCGAGCTTGACGGCTTCGGTTACCTATCTGAACAATAGGCAGTGAACTACACGTGTTCACGGGGAAACTCTCCCGAGACACTACGCTTCGGCGGGCACTGACTTGGCGTCAAGTCCTAACGCAGATGGTCTCCTGCGCGAGTATTTTGCTGGCGCAGGGACGTCTGGCACTTTATGCAATAACCTAACGGTTTGGTCTCGAGGTGCCAGTACAAATAAAACTTAGTGATGTAAGGAGAGGGGATGTCCTCATTGCCTAGTCTCTGACTAACCTTTCGGGGATAATGGTCGTGATTATATGTGTGTATTTTATTATCACGTCTGTTTTTGCTAAATTTCGTGGCTCCTAACATTAAATTACCGTCCGTTCGAGCGCCATCATTTGTCAGAAAAATCGCGGCGCATCTGGCATGTAGATTAATAACGGGACCTCGCGCGCGTTTTATTGTCCGCATTGTCGCAACAAAAGAATGTAACACCAACAACACTAGTATGTTATTTGCAGAAGTTCCAAACATTGAAGTAATAATAAAGGTGCAGAGGCAAGTTTATAGAGTCGTATTTTTACATCCTAATTTTTCTTGCTATAAAGTCACTTGTCCTGTCCTAAGTGTTATTAATTATTGTTAATGTATGTTAGTCCGAATGGTTAGTCCTAACAATATATTAGGTTTGGGAAAAAGTATTTCCGCATAAAGTATGTGTGAACTTGTAATAAAAATGTAATGTAATAAAAATTTGTATCTGGCTGCCTTTGATTATATACATGTCTAGATAGACCCTGGCCGTAATAAAAAGTAGAAAAATTTATAGGCCGATAATGGCGGTCATAGTGCCGTCAAGCAGTGGTTACCTCTCGCGTTACGGTGAAATTGTTCGCAAAATGACCTTTTTCTCAGTGAAATTCTGTCGAAACTACAAAGGAAAAATCTTTTCGAAAAGGAAAGTCACGTTCCATCTGTCAGTATCGATAATTTTTAATGAAAATTTAAAGTTTAACAATAATAACGGCCATGTATGCGTAGTGTTGCTGGTATCTAAATGTAGAATTCCCATTATTGGTGGCAGAATATAAAAGGAGGTTTAAATGTAATAAGTATGATAAAAAATACTCAGTCTTGTAAGTTAGTATTTGTACATGGTCTTGTTGTAAATAAAGTAAATACATTAAATACAATTATTATTGGAACACTTTCATAGTTTTTCTTTTTCAAAGTGATGTCTGATTTATAAGAGCGTGAATAAATGTCACGGTTCCTATTCGATGGCGAATGTTTGTAAACATATTACTGTCATTTGTGCAAATGTCTAGTTTCACTAGGATTTTTATTGTTTTTTGAAAGAAAGACACAATAGTTAACTGTTTTCTTGTCTCTCAAGAAAAAGTAAAATCCTACTGCAACTAGGTATACCAGTAATCTGTTTACAAACATTCGTCATCGAATTTGGCTGGAGTATAGGTTCCGTTTTAAAACAAAAAAATATATAATACCTACTGTAATATTTTATAATACTATTATTATAAATTGTTATTGTGGTATGGTATCGATATTCATAATGAATAAAAAAATTATTATGTTGGAAATGGAATGGACGTAAGTATTTATGTAAGAAGTGTGTTTAAGTATATGTATGTAGGGGATGGTAGTATCTATGCTTCAGAGCTCGATGGCGCTTCGGCTAGCACGTTCGGCTTGCGATCTTGCCCGCTAAGCAACTTTCGCAATACCGGGTCACTGTATGGGTGACCAAATTTAAAATATCTCGAGCTTCTCCGTGCTTCGAAAGGCACGTTAAGCCGTTGGTCCCGTTTGTCGTCGTAAGATGACAGTTGTTAAAACCCACCAACACGCGTTGGGCCAGCGTGGTGGGTTATGGTCCAATATCCCCACGTGCTATCTCCACGTGGAAAGACTGCGCCGAGCAGTAGGACGTTTATAGGCTGATGATGATGATGACGATGTTTGAGAGAGTGTGGGTGTATGTTTGTGCCCCTAAAAGGTCAATATTTCTCGTCTCATGGAAACTATTGGACATGGATATTGATGAGCAGTCATCACATTATGTAACCTTTACAACTGTTCGACCACATAGCAAACATTTTAATTTTCAGATTTCCAACTGATCCGGTAGAAAGAAGAAAGTAGTAGAGATGAAGGCCAAGCGCTTACCGGTTACCAGTAAAAAAAAGAAGTCGTCGAAATATTTAACTATAAGGTTTCAATATAATAAAAAATTAGCGAACATGAAAAATAAAAAAAAACTTAGCAGGCTGTTGGTGTAGGATGCGACCTGTGCAGACACCGTGGCTCCCTCACATGTACGCTCAACCTCGCATCATGTCGGAGCTGCTGCGGTAAGTGTTGAAAGTCGCAAACGGAACAAGTACGCGAATCTAGACCGCAACTATATATTTGTTCCGTTTGCGGTGGAGATATTGGGTCCATGGGGCCGGAGGCAAAACAGCTCGTTAAAGAGTTAAGTACTCGACTTATTGAAGCCTCCGGTGACAAGAAGGCTGGCAGCTACCTCTGCCAGCGTATCAGAATGGCAATCCAAAGGCGAACGCTACACGTCAATAAATATTGTGATAAATATCGTGATATTTATTGATGGATCTTGGGCTGGATCACAGCACACCCTAGACCATCAATACGGATCGCGTCAAAATACGTACTTTGTACGACGCAGATGTGTAGGGTTGCCGATCGCACTTTAAAATAGAGTATTGTCCTCTTTTTCATTTAGGCGTACTTTATAATCTACGCAAGTCCGTTAGTCGCCTTTTACGACACCCAAGGGAAGAGAGAGGTTGGTAGTACTATTTTGATGGGCCCATCGCCGCTCTATATGCTGTTAGATGTATGTGCAGAATTTAGTCCGTTAGTCGCCTTTTACGACACCGAAGGGAAGAGAGAGGTTGGTAGTATTATTTTGATGAGTCCATCGACGCTCTTATAATTTTAATAGTAAGTCACAACTACACATGAGTTACTGTTTAACAAATATGATTGTATTTTGATATTGCATGTCGTGACTACCTATAATTGAGACAGCACTGAGCATTAAGCCAAACTTGTTTTTTTGTTACATTCGAATTAGTGTATGTTTTGTTGGTAGTTCTTTATAAATAAATAAATAAAAATCTACATATGACAGTACCTGTCAGAAAAACGATTCTCCCTAGGGCGAAAAAGTATTACTTTTCACCCGCTCCTCAGGCAACTTCAAACCTACTTTCCGTGTATGAGGATGAGAAATAAAAAATACTTTATTCATCCTAAAAAAAGGTGGCAACCCTAGACACGATAAATATTGACGCGCGACACTACACGCAAGATAAATATCACGATCTAGGATCTGGGATTGGATCACTGGATTTCCAGAAATCCTACGATAAATATTGTGATCCGTCAATACACTACACTACACGTCAATAAATATCGTGATCCGTCAGTATTATATTGACGGATCACAATATGGATCTTGCGTATAGCGTTCGCCAAAGAGGTCACGTTGCCAGCATTCTTGGTACCGTCCCCATGAGCCCACAGTTGGAGGACATCTTTTATTTATATGTTTATTTTCTATAGTTTTATGTTTAGGGAAGTAGTTTAATTTTGTTTGAGTATTTAAGTTATTTTGTTGTTTTATTTATAGTATAATTAAGTCACTATAAAAAAAAATTAAAATTAGTCACTTTTACTTTTGAATGATGAAAAATGATGTAACATCCACGTAACAAATACAAAGAGAACGCCATTAATTGTTTTGATTTTAATTTAAAATATTTAAATTTCTAATAAAAAAATTAATTTTGATTAAGTATTAAATGTAAATCATCCTGCCTGTTGCTTCTATTTCGTCCCATTACAAACATATCACACGCACGCAGGCTTCCATTAGCGCATTATTTTATTGTACTCGCCCTCGCCTTCAATCATCCATTTATTCTAAGCACACCAGCTTCTTTTATGCGTTTTACCTACATATACGATAGACATACCTAATTTAAAAAGTTATGTTATGTTATGAATCATTTTAAAATTGTATTGTGCATAAATATTTTTTCCCTACTTTATCGGAAATTAGACATTCGCTGGCAACCATTCGCGCTAGTGTCAGTCATACGCGGCTGTCACGCAGACTTCAAATTCAATACAAAAACCGGGCGGATTTTGAGAAGCGTTTGTACCGCGATGCTCCGTCTAGACATGTATATAGTCAAAGCTGGCTGCTTTTGATTTAAATTTAAAGAAGATAATTATAAATTCAAATTAGGAAAATGTGTGATTTTCATTTGTTTTTCTTACTGTCAAGATGAGTGAGTGAATCTAATGAAAAAATTCGATACATTTTAAAATTTTACTACAAAAAAGGTAAAAATGCAACGCAAGCCGCGAAAAAAAATTGCGATGTTTATGGACCTAGTGCAGTGCCTGTGAGAGTAGCACAAATTTGGTTTAAGCGTTTTTAATCCGGAAATTTTGATGTCAAAGATTCACGTCGCTCTGGTCTCCCTATTACGGATAAAATGGATGCTTTTTTTGAAAAAGTGGAGCAAGATCGCCATATCAGTAGTTACGACGTAGCTGAAAAACAGGGAATTGACCACAACACAGATTTGGCGCATTTGAAAAAAAACTGGGTACACAAAAAAGCTCTATATTTGGTTACCTCAAGAGCTCACTGAAAGAAACCTAATGAACCGTGTACTCATTTGTGATTCTTTATTACGACGTAATGAAACCGAACCATTATCACAGAATAACTAATAGTACCCATTGTTGAAGAAATGTTTCCTGGTGATGAAAAAATAACAAAAATAAATAAACTTTCCTACACTCACACCAATTATCTAGCCCAAGAAAAGCTTTGTTATAAAACTAGTTGAATGGTTACTAGGCAACGGATAAACAAACTTAAAATACATACTTATAATACATAGAAAACTCCCATACCCGAAACATTTTAGAAAAACCATAGTTTCTAAATTGACCCGACCGGGGATAGAACCCGGGACCTCAGAGATGGCGACGACACCATGAAAACCGGTGTACAAACTACTTGACGAAGGAGGTCGTCGAAAAGTGGATTACGTACGACAAGAACGTGCGAAAAAGGTCGTGGTCAAGGGCTGGTCAGGCTTCACAGACTGTGGCGAAACCCTGGTTAACTCGCAACAAGGTGATGCTGTGTGTGTGGTGGGATTGGAAGGGCATTATAGTAGTAGGGATTCAAGAGTTCTGGCTCACTCAAAACTGGCCTGGTTCTGGCCCTCGCTGGGCTAGTTCAAGTCATTTCCAAAACTATAAAAAAAGTAGATCCCCCCCCCCATTTGCTCTGGGTCCCAGGGCGATATCTTTAACCGTTTCCGAAATACAATCATCGAGCGTCAGCTCTCAGTTGATTTACTAATGAATCGTTAATGACTCCTCGGTCTTAATCACACCATTCCCGATGCACCTCATTATCTAAATACGTACCGATGTCACTGCGTTCTGATCCACTTGATTGACTAATAAAATAAACCACTGTTAATGACACCTTGGTCTTAATCACATTATTAGGTATGCGAGTGTATTTCATTGATTCTTCAGTAAAGCGCTTTGTCTTCATCTCACCTGGGCCCTTATTCTGTAACGATTCCTTGTTTCAAAACCACGTCAATTCCTTAAAAAGTTACGATATCTTCCCAAAAACGTATGCGTTTGACGTTTGTGCGCGGTAAGGTTTAGGTGTGGAATCTATAGATTGCGATACAGAATCAGGGCACTGATGTTAAGGGATGATAAGTAAGCCCAAAGTGGAAGCACAATTCACCTGGAATCCTCACTACTAAGGCACTGGTGGCGACAGACTTAGATAAAATTGTGGTAGCTTGCCAGACGGATTTTTCAAGCTCCACTAACCAAACCGAGTGAACAGACATGTGCAACCCCTGCAGCGATTCGAACCTGAGTCTTAAACCGGGGTGGTCCTAACCACTTAACCACAGAGGCTGTTAGTGAGTTAATTGTAATTATGGACATTCTGTATGCGTGAAATCTTCGATTCATGGACCATCTCTCGTGTTATATTTTTGCTATTATAATACACCCACCCATACTTACTTTCTGATGCGAGTATATCTTTTGGGGGTTAAAGTTACTCGCGTCCGTAAATTTACCTTGGAGACCCTACACGTGGCCCCTGGGTGGTGCTAAATAAGTGACACTGACTGAGAGCCACGCTGGGTTGCAGCACGCATTGGGCCGGCTCGCCCGGCGTAATACCAGCCTCTCACGAATATCCGCCGTGAAATAATGACACTTGGTGCTGTTGTGTTTCGTCCGGACAGTGAGGGTTCCGGAGGCCCATTCCCCCCTCCCCTCTCACAATTCCCATTCCTTACTTAACCCTATTCCACCCTTAAAGGATGACAACGCGCCTGCGATTCCTCTGGTTTTGCGGGTGTCCATGGACGGCGGTGATTACTCTCCATCAGGAGACCCGCCTGCTCGTTTGCCTCCTTCTTTTATATATATAAAAAAAAATCTTAATATCTTTGTTCATTATAATTAGATAAACTCAATTTACTTTTCCTTTGAAACTGGTTTATCTGTTCGTTTAAATTACAATAACTACCGAACTTGTTTATTCGTGATTGAGAAACACACATTGTTCATTAAAATGAGATTTGTTTTGAAAGTAACATTATAATTTATTATAATGTTACTTTCAAAACTTATAATTTATATATAATAAATTATAAGGCGAACATACAACCCATCCCCAGAAAAGGGGATCGCTCGGATCCGGCCAACTATTGACCCATCGCTGTAACTTCTGTGCTGTGCAAGGTGTTTGAGTGGATTATTAATTCCCAGCTCATTCACTACCTAGAGGATCACTCGCTGCTCCATGATCGCCAGTATGGGTTCAGACCAAAGCGATCAACGGGTGATCTTCTAGTGTACGTTTCTCACGCGTGGGGTGAAGCGATGGACAAGCATGGCGAATCCCTGGCAGTTAGCCTTGATATCGTCAAAGCTTTCGATAGAGTGTGGCATCGTTCCCTTCTTTCCAAGTTGCCGGCCTTCGGTGTGCCGCCCCGTTTGTGCGCCTGGGTTGCAGACTTTCTAGAAGGGCGGAGGATTCGTGTCCTTTGTGAGGGTAGTTCCTCCGCGTTCCACAAAGTCAATGCCGGAGTGCCGCAGGGTTCTGTGCTCTCACCTACTCTATTTCTTCTGCATATTAATGACATGTTGTCCTTGGGCAATATTCATTGTTATGCGGATGACAGTACGGTGCATGAGCGGTACTTAGGACATCCTGCGGCAAAGCAAGCCGATATCATGGTGAAAAGGCAAGAACTGGTTGCCAAAGTGAACCTGACTCTCGATCGTGTCTCTAAGTGGGGATCCAAAAACCTGGTCGAGTTTAATGCTAGCAAAACCCAGGTTTGTGCATTCTCGTCCAAGGTAACTCCCTTCCTTACTCCTCCCTCTCTTCAGAACTCTCCGTTACCCATTTCGGTGAACCTCAGCATTCTTGGCATGGACATCGGCCAGGAACTGAATTCAAAATGCTACATAGAGAGTGCTATTTTAACTGCCTCCCGGAAGTTGGGTATTCTCAATAAGGTGAGGCGGTTTTTCACTCCCGAGCAGCGCTGTTTGCTGTACAAAACTCAGGTGCGATCGAGTATGGAGTATTGTTCCCATCTATGGGACGGCTCCGCTAAATACCTCCTCGATGCACTTGATAGACTGCAAAGGCGAGCGGTACGCATTATTGGAGATGCTGAGGTTACAGCTTCCCTTGAGGACCTCCAGCTGCGTAGAGACATTGCCTCTCTCAGTGTCTTCTACCGGAACTACTACGGAGAGTGTTCTGAAGAACTTTTTGATCTAATCCCGCCCTCTCCTTTCCTCTCCCGGACTACACGTGCTGGTCTTAGGAACCACCATCATACTGTACAGACTATCAGTACTCGTACCAAAAAATTTGGCAAGTCGTTCCTCTGTAAGACCATTCGGCTTTGGAATTCTTTGCCGGCGCATGTGTTTCCCAGCTTCTACAGTCCCGGGTCTTTTAAGCGGGGCGTGAAACGGCATTTATACAGGCCGTCATGAATGGGTGCGCTCGTTATCGTGCTTATTCCACGGTGGGGAGCGCTCTCATTATTTTGGACTGCATCGGCTGCTTACCATCAGGCAGGATGCAGTCACTATGACGAGCCATTATAAAAATATATATATATATATATATACATTAACTATCTTGTCTTGTTAAACAACATCGAGTTAAATTCTTAAGTAGAGTAAGTTCAAATAGTCATCACTTACTAAAATTGGTAGAAAACGCGCTGAGTTGTCTATTTTCGATACTCGTGGATAGGAAACTACTACAAGTGCTCCGTTTTGTATTCATCACTAGTACCATGAATGTAAGCAAAACGTTTTTGTTTTTTACTAGCGGCCGCTCGCGGTTTCACCCGCGTGGTTCCCGTTCCAGTCGAAATATCGGGATAAAAAGTATCCTATGTTGAATTTCATCCAAATCCATTCAGTAGTTTTTACGTGAAAGAGTAACAAACATACACACTCACAAACTTTCGCCTTTATAATATTAGTGTGATTTTCTGAGTGAATGTTCTGATTTATTCTGACTTCTGACTACTAATGTGATACGTTTTTTTATATTATGACTTCTGCTAACGTATTATGATGTGCATAAAACTGATGTGATACCTAAGACAAAATTGCACTGGTTGTTACAGATTGCTCGTTCTACATTCAATGAAAACGATGACGATGTTTTTTCAAAAAAACACGTAAAAACATCATTATTACCCACAGTCGGACGACGATGAACTTCTTTCGTTGCAGAAGAAAGAAGATCCGGGAGAGATTCTGTAACGGTACAGAATGAATGGTATCCGTCCGTTAGTAAGGAATGTATAGCACTAAAATAAATATTAATGCGTAGCACCATTAATATAATAAGCATGAAAAGGGAATAATAAACTAATTCAGAATAATGGTCAGTGGACTACGGCATTATCATTATTTTGAATTTCGCGGGGACTGCTCTGTACGCCCTTGCGACATAGGCGCCGTCTAGCGTGAGTTATTTACTTGAGCTTCGTGTTAGGTTGGCAATGGGCTTTATCTTTATTTTGAATTTCGCGGGGACTGCTCTGTGTGGCCTTGTGACATAGGCGTAGGTTGGCAAGCCGGTGCACATACGGGCGGGCGACACCTATGGTCGGAATACGGAACTTATTATAATTTCACAAAATACAGGATTATTGGCTTAAGTGGATGATTATTGAGAAGGAATTGTTAATAGAAGGCTACATTTAGATATTCAAAGATGTAATATTGGCTATCTGACGAGATTTGGTTGGATTATGGAAAAACTTTAGAATTGCGCGGCGGGCGACGGCAATGAGCGAGCGAGAGGTTGGGAAAAAGATAGAAAGAGAGGTAGGATGTTATCTCCACGTGGCGCAACGCGAAGTTCGCGTATAACAAATAATAAGCGACGCGAAGGCGAGGCGCATCGAAAAACAGCTAGCGATTGGTTAAAGGGAGTGTTTGCGCCATCGCGCAACGGAATAGAGTGCATATTAGAATGCACTAAGCCGTCGCGCCGCCATGTTGACGGCCGGCGTCGCGCCAGAGTCAGTAGCCCTTGACATCTCAAGACGAAATCACGCGTCGCGCGCCCTTGAACTCAGCCTTCGAAATAAGCAGTACATAGTACATAGCATATGTGTAAGGTTACGCCTAACGAACCGCCCCTAGTGAATAGTTTCGTGTAGTGACTGTGCGCCAGGAAACCAACCAACATCGCCGCCCTCAAGCCTCGCCGCCCGTGGTCAGCTCGCCCGCCGGTTCCTGACTCATCATCCCGGTAAGTCATTCCTTCCTTCAGCCTTCCTGCCTTCAGCCTGTAACCTCGTCGCATGTTGGTGCCTTAAGCGCCAACATTTTTGGTCCAATCGAGCGCGGAATAACCGCTAAGGTTCAGCCCTAATCTGAACCTAACTTTCTTTTAGTTATCAATTTTAATACAGTCCGCTAAAGATAATTATTTCCGCCCATATTCTTGTTCTATTTCTGAATCTTATATCTAATTCGTGCCATCATTTCGGAATTCATTTGTTCACATAACTTTACCCTGCCCCAATAAAAATTTGGTGAGGTAGATGTAATTTGTTTGTGGTAGGATTGCGACCACACAACATCCGAATTATCTTGACGCAATTATTTCTGCATGTTGTTTTTATGTTGCTTTCGTGTATGCATCCGGTATTCTGAACCAGGATCACAGAACTATTGTGTCATACAATGTTGTTGTGCCTAATTCGTGCTTGAAATAATAATTCAGCTCAGTTACTTTACCTTTGCCTTTTTCATGCTACGTTTGGCTACCGTTTGGCTACAGATTTAGTTAATTGTATGGTGCCTGGTATTACAACAGCTAAGCTAATTTAACACTGCATAAAATAATTCAGCTTAGTTATTTGGCCTTTATTTTAATTTTTTCATGCCATGTTTATCGGCTGCAGGTGTATTTTTCTTACATAATAATACAACAAGATTTAATTTTTTTTTTTTGAGTGTTAATTTTTAATTTTATTGTTTTGATTGTTGCCTTTGCGAGCGGCTCAGATCTCGTGCATGCTCACCACGCGTGCCAAATAGCGTGCTTTATTTTTTCGCACGTGTTAATTTTGTATCTATTTTTTATTTTTAATTTTTGCCTTTGCGATCGGCTCATTCGTGGTGCGTGCTCACCACATGACCGTAGTGTGCTTCGAGCGTTCCAGGCGAACCTACGCGCGCCCGCGCAAGAATTCAGCCCGTGAGCAACCACGACTACAGCGTTTGTGAATTAAGAGCGCTTGGTACCAGCTCAACTATCCTTAACACGCCTCCGATCAGTGCCTAGTGGAGTGACTTGTGTTGTGTGTTGCTGCCTTCAAGCCCGCGCCCCCTGCGCCCCCGCGCCCGCCTTCAGCTCCAGCCAGCTCCAGCCCGAACCAGGTAAGCCCCAGATTTTCCCTTATTCCTGCCTAAGCCCATTTTCCGTCGCTGTTCCTCTGTTCCGCTGTGCCTCTCGACTAAGGCGGTTCATTTGGAACCGGTCTCGGACCTCAGCACGGAAGCGTTCCTCGCGGCATTACAGCGTTTTATAGCCCGCCGCGGTGCCCCGGTTCTCATCCGCTCGGACTGCGGTACAAATTATGTAGGCGCTAAAAATCAGCTCATCGAAGTACAAAACTTTCTTGCCTTAAACAATGACACGATTGCGCACAGGCTCGCTGGTCAGCACATTACTTGGTTGTTAAACGTCCCTAAGGGACCATGGTTTGGTGCGTTACATGAGATCAACGTAAAATCAACAAAGCAACTTTTATATCGCGTAATTGGCGAACAGCACCTCACATTCGAGGAATTCTCCACACTTTTAGCTCGAATTGAAGCGGTCCTCAACTCAAGACCTCTCTGCCCACTTTCGTCTGATCCTTCAGACTTTGAGCCGCTTACAGCCGGACATTTCCTTATAGGCCGCCCACTAACGGCCCTTCCCGAACTATCCGTGGAAGATAGGCCGATCTCCACACGTAGGCGATTCCAGATGGTACAGGCCCTATCCCAGCGCTTCTGGACGCTGTGGACCCAGTCCTACCTGCATACCCTTCAAACCCGCTCCAAATGGTTGTCCCCATCCTCCCCTCCCCGAGTCGGCGAGCTCGTCCTCATCAAGGAGGACAACCTGCCTGCCCTTCAATGGAGACTGGGGCGCATTACTCGCACCCTGCCTGGGAAGGATGGCGTCGTGCGGGTGGTGGACCTGGACACCGCCAATGGACACCTCCGGAGGCCTGTGTTCAAGATTGCCAGGCTCCCTCTGGATGAGACCACCCCTGGGCCCCGGGAAGATGTTTGCGCCATCGCGCAACGGAATAGAGTGCATATTAGAATGCACTAAGCCGTCGCGCCGCCATGTTGACGGCCGGCGTCGCGCCAGAGTCAGTAGCCCTTGACATCTCAAGACGAAATCACGCGTCGCGCGCCCTTGAACTCAGCCTTCGAAATAAGCAGTACATAGTACATAGCATATGTGTAAGGTTACGCCTAACGAACCGCTCCTAGTGAATAGTTTCGTGTAGTGACTGTGCGCCAGGAAACCAACCAACATCGCCGCCCTCAAACCTCGCCGCCCGTGGTCAGCTCGCCCGCCGGTTCCTGACTCATCATCCCGGTAAGTCATTCCTTCCTTCAGCCTTCCTGCCTTCAGCCTGTAACCTCGTCGCATGTTGGTGCCTTAAGCGCCAACAGGGAGGAAAAGCGGACTCGTGCGGGCGAATATTAGGCGCGCATGGCGCGAAAGTTAAGATGCTTGGGAAAAGGGCGGAAAATTAGCAGGCATTCAATAATTGGACGTCGGAGGCGCGGTCCAATTTAAGAGTGCGGTAAATACTCATACGGGAAAAAAATAGTGTCCGAGCTTTGATAGTGCGCTAAGTGATATTCGAGCTGCGATATTAATTAAGATTTGTGAAATTGAAAGTGATTAATAAAGTAAAACTATTGCGATCGCAACTTGAATCCGTTAACAAAATGATGTATTTCGGGGTATATTGGCGGAAACGCATAACGGTGGCAACAAAACCAATATACCTTTCAACAGACTTCGGTCTGGATGACCTTTGACTGTATTTAATAAGGTCGGCGTTTTCCATTATTACGCTAAACAATACACTATCTTCGACGGAGTAATGGGGGAGAGACAGTTGTCTCCCTAGTGAAAGTTAAAGATAGGTCAGACACCATTTAGCTGGAGGTAGACCCGTATGACCCAGTCCAATTTCGAGTCTACCTCCGTACACACAGTGTAGTGATAGGAATAACACACTGAGTATACTGGCTCGACTGATAGTACATTTAGAAGTCAGTTGCTTGCAGGGGCGACTCGGCTTACACAACTCACCACGAAATTACGTTAAATGTGGCTTGGGCCTAGATTGCAAGGTACACAAGTAGGGACTGTTAGTTCGACAAAATATGGGCATTTTCAAGTGAGGAAAGCTGTAGGAATCTATAGGTAGGCGGTTCTATATTGTTAGTTAAGGGAGGGCAAGGTGTTTGCACGCTGTGCGTACATAGGCTGGGTACTTGAGCCGCGAGGCCAGGCTGGATTAATTCAGACTAATAAGGTAGGGATATTTAGGTTACGGTGCTAAATAAAATTTACGATGAAGTGATGTGGGTCCTATCTGGGCATGTAATCTGTTACCGTAGGCCGATAAAATTCTAATTGTTTTCCTAAAGTTGTTACCAATTAATTATTCATTTTAAATAATTAACAGAAGTATGATAATATTGTACCATCATTACTTGGAATACCTAAAAGTCTAGACTGGTTTCCTATTACAAGAAAAATACTAAAAGTTATAGCAAATAAGCATAGCTGTACTGTGATGTTTGATTTCTAATACTGAAATGACCAAACAGGCATTTTTAGCTTTCCCTGGGATGCGATACGATCTTATATTGCTACACTCTTCAAGGTATTAAAAGTACACATCCGATACCTATTAGTAAAAAAATAAGTTGATACAAACTGAACAACTAAAACCAGTTTAGAACCTAGGATAATTCGTTGAAGGAAGACATTGCAAGCTATGAGCTTCTAATAATCTGAAACATAGAAATAATTGATTGATAACAACCTGCAAATTAGCCTGATAATGGTCTACTAATACCATTTGAATTCACCTTAATGGTCAAAGACCTCTTAAGATATGTAAGTACTTACTTCTAATAATGTGAAACATAGAAATATTTGATGGGAACAATCTAAATCAATCAGACTAATACCTAGTACAGCCTAATTTATACCTATTAAAGTGAGTGAAGGATGACTCCTAAGTGTAATTGATTCAATTATTAACAGGGATAATTACCTGATTTACTACCTACTAAAAACATACTAACTATGATTTAGTAGGCTATCAAATTAACCACTCAGTCTGAGAGACAGGGGTGGAAGTTAATGGAAAAATAATTAACTTAAGTTCACTTCCTAAAAGTCAAGGATATTGAATAAATTAAACATCTTTTAATAAACTTGAGATGTACTTATACTTTATAAGATCCGTATAATGAACACTAAGAGTAACCCAAAGTAATTTACTTCAAATGATAGTATTCTATTTAAGTTCACTTCCTAAATGAGTAGGATATTGAATGAATCAAACATCCTTTAATAAACTTAAGATGTGATAATCTGCCAATGCAGCCAATCCAATGTAGCTATATTGGAACTTTATAAGACCTGTATAATAAATACTAAGAGTAAATAAAAGTAATTTTACCTGTATTAATAGCATTCTATTTTAGCCACCGCCTGAAGTGGCGTTTGAATAAATTATCCACCCTTTATAGAACTGAATATTAACTTTCTAATAAGACAAAAGAACAGTAAGTTAAAATTGTTACATTGTGATCTCTTATAATAGACACAATAATCAGAGGAATAAGTGTCCGGTAGGATGTTGGCATCCCACATCTGTTCGATAAGTGATTTCATAAGACATAGTTATTGCATTAAACAATTAAGTTCTTAATGTGAAAAGGATATTTGGATGATAGCCAGCCTTGTGGTAAACACTATTGATTTATGAGGAATAATGATAATTAAAATGCTAACACATATTTCATAATATAAGAGGAAAATAAGTCAAAAGTTGTGATGACTCTCTATAAATTAAAGTCGAAGTGGCGGGGCCTGAAGGACGAATGCGTTGAATGGCACGATATGGGCGAGGATGGAGCTCTTATACTTCCACAAGACTTTTATAATTCCACAAAACCTTTACGTAAATTGCACAAGGCTTCTTATGTATCATGCTACTGATAATAAATAATAATACCTGCAAGCTAAGCTATCATCTGATTATCTTTGAGTGGTTACAAATCTTCAGTGCAGTGCAGTGTAGGATTTAGGTCACAGTTCAGACGGAGTCATTGCTAGGCTACACATATCTATGATATGATTTATAGACTGGTAGGTAATTAGGTCAGGAGAAAATAATTTAACACAGGGATAAGCCAATTACTAAACTTTCACGAAAGAACTTGAGTTACTTAAATGCGGTTGACAACGGAGGGTTCACTAGACGATCTGGCCAAAATAGTATTTATTATAATATTACATTGCTTGACTGAAATTCACTGCCAATAGAATTAAGCTATGCTAAGGTTTCATCATCATACAAACACTACGCACTACACAAAACTCCAAACACAACCATTAGATTGTAGATAAATTAGGTTAATTAGTTTTAAGAATTAGATAATAAGTTAAGTTAAGGTAAAAGCGGCGAGGATGTGTGTATGTATTATAAGGTAGACTAGGCATTAGATTTAGGTTAGGGCGAGAAGTTACAATTCGACATCTTACGTGTTAACCAACACCGACGACAGAGCAAGTGCAACACCTCATTAAGATTGAGGTGTATGATTTGAAGAAGATTGAAAAAATTGATCAATCGGACCATTGGAAGCATGCAGATGTTCGTGTGAAATATAACACGAAGTCAACCAGTGACGATCATCATAAGAAAACTCATCAGCTTATTTACAACGTAACAAAGAGAATATCCAATTCTCCGAACTGTCCGAAGTACTCTTACAGCAACAAAGTTAAAAAATAATACGCCTAAATCCATGTACTTATTTGTGATTTTATAGAACGGAGCACTTTCTTGTGTCATTCAATATATCAGATATTGGTTTGTAAGTATATAAAAAAAATATTTTCTTAAAACATTTTACTTGTTTTTATTTATTTCAAAGGTTTTAATGAAAATACCAAGGTAAATTTCAACAAAGTTTTTATTTTATTTAGGTATTTATTAATAATTTCTCAAAAAATAAATAGGTTACAATTACATGTTATTGAATTAATAAAAAAGACTTAAACACATGTTTTATTAACACATCATTATTATGTTAAAAAAAAAGAATAAAAAATTATCGAATACAATATAACTTAAATAATAAAAAATAGTCATTAATTTTTTTTTATCGTAATTTATAATGACCAAAAAAAGGGAAGCGCGAGTGCTAATGTGTCAGTGGAATTTGGTACAATGTATCTCTTGGTATCGTTGTAAGACAAACAAATTTTATTTGTCTTTTGAGTTAAAATCACATGCTTAATGGATCTAAAACGATACAATTCAGTAAGTTCTACATTTTTTTTAAACAAACAAGTATTATAATTATCTTATTTTAATTGTCTAGTTACACATTTGTTAACACCTTTTGCTTTCGTTATTGTTTTACTCTCTACTTGTATAGCATACATTTTTGAGCGTAAATCGACAAATTCAGAAAAAACTTCGCCATTATGTTCATCTTTAAAATAACCTTTATTTTTGTTGTTTAATAAAAGAAAATCTTAAATATTGTCTCGTGCGTAATCAGTTGTGTCAAAATAATTACTTAAATTGGATAGAACTTCTTTATAAAAATATGCACAAAAAATTTGGTAAAAACTAAACTGTCAGTGTCCGTATACAACAATTTTAATTTTATATTGTTTTCTGAGGTTTAAGCGAGCACTACACATTGAAATGAAACACTTTTTTACGGATTAACTCGCGCTTCCCTTTTTTTGATCACGGACCCTGTAAAGGGTTCGAAACGTCAGGATAATATAAAAAACTATGTAAATAGTAAATTAAACGCAAGTTAATCCGTAAAAAAGTGTTTCATTTCAATTTTAATTTTTACGCTTCATGTATTTAATGAAAATCATACATTAAGATTTTTGATAAATCTAATATACTAAAACCTAAAAATATGCGTTTATTGTAAAAAAAAAAATTCTTTTGTAATTGAACTGCTACTAAACTCTGAGAGAAAACTGACAAACTATGAAATTCAGTTTTGGCAATCAGATCTGACGCACCTTTTCTTTTACCTCGATTTTCCCAGTGAGTCAATAAGTTAACGTTTACTCTTTTTTCGATATTTTCCATGGTCTTTCCAAAAATTGAATTATTCATTAACTTATAAAAATCTTTTTCAAAATCTGATTTTGCTAACATATTGTTAATCAGGTACTTCGTTTTAATTTCATAACTCTATGAACTTTCGTAAGTTTTAAACCCAACTATAAGCTTTGTAAGAGATTTCTATAATGTAAAATATATTATTTCTTAAAAATTTCTTAATAAAAAACAATCAAATTGAGAAATAGGTAAATACTGAGACACAGCCCACCCATACAAATTATTAGCATCCAAATATGTTAGATAAGAAATAGGATCATCTGCTTTATAATTATCCATTTAAGGATTATTGGCTTTAGCGTAACGATTACTGCATTGAGACACACCACCTCTGATACCAGCTTTTATAAAGGCTATTTTATCAAAATCTGTCAATAACTCGATTTCAACTTCGGTAAACTTTAACATAGCGTCCCCGCTTAAACCAGGAGCAGTGTAAAAATGAGCAGGATCTAAATCATAGGATAATCATAAGATTAGAATAATCAGACAAACTACAACAATTAAAATAAGACCACACTCTTTGAGCGTGAACGTAGTCTTCGTTAGAAATTAGTTGACCCATTTTTGGCACCTAATGATAGTGATTTTAATGAACTAAAAGAACACATATACTCATATAGATAAACACCTTTTCTTTTCAACCATTCAAAATCGTTTACATTCGGAAATTCATTTTTTAGTTCTATAAACTGATTATTACTAAGATTAGAAGCTAATAAATTTAAACTACTTGATAAAAATTTAAAAGAATCAATAAACCTTAAACTTATACGCTGACAGTTTACGTGAAGAATTTTAGAAAATGAAATATATTTTTCTTTATTTTGGGGGATTATTTGTACTTCACCTTCATTCAGCAAAATTTAATGCGTGTACAATAAAGTGAGCATCGTAATTACTTAGATTATGTAATACTACTGGTACAAAGTATATTTTATGAAACTTTTTACTACATATGAAACACCTATAAAGGCCCCCGTCTGCCAGTCGTAGTCAATAAATTGCTCAAATAAATCTTTTTTACAAATGTAACATACTTTGGTTTCTTTTATATATTTTTTTATTTTAGAGGACCAGTTTGAAAACTATATCTACAACACACAATTTTTAAATCTTCTTGGAGCTTATTCATAAATACGTGAGCACAGTTTTCTCCGCTATAACTAACATATTTAGAGAGATTATTATCTTAAGAACACTTAAAATAATAACCGAAACTGTACACGTCATGTCTCCGAACATTAATGGTTGATGACTTGTTAGGATCACCAGAACAAGAGGCAATAGGTTTGAAAAACGATTCGAAGTCAGCGTAAATAATAAAAAGAACCCTCTTTTTCTTTATAAATTTATCATTATATAATCTATCACTAGGTACATTTTTATTGAACTAGTTTTTTTTAAACATACTAAGACTTGGTAATATTGTACTAATGAGAGCACAATCATGTTTTTGGTGGTTATTTACCGCATTGCTTGTAGGAAAAAAAGCAGACAACCATCACATATGTGAACCGTGCTATTTTGTTTGGTGATCTGCTTACTCACTAATCGTGATAAGTTTAATGTGGGTGTTAGCAATAATGTCCGTTACTACCACTAGTGACGTATAGTACATTTATGTGTGTTGATTTGCGAAACTTTGTGAAGTACAGGGGGCCAATAACATGATGCGTTTTAGATTTATATTGTTTAAGCGCCCAACTTTGTAAATATCAGTTAATTTTACTGGACATGAAATCCCATTAAAATTTAACTTTTTTTCAAACTTCCAATATGCATTTACACGATCGGGGTTTTATGATACAGGATACAAAGCTGAGAGTATAGCCCATTTACAACACTGCACATCTGCATTTTTAACATCAATGACTGCTTTTTTAGTCCTAATATCTTATGGTAATTCAATAAAAGATGATCCCCGCAGTGGATTGAATTTATTTATATTCAAATCTAAACTAATTATGTCCTTAAGACTCCACTCCATCCACTTTCTTTTTTCTCAAACTCACTAACTTTATTAGCTAATACTTCTTTTATTGAATTAAAAATATTGATTTCTTCGGATTCATTGAGAATATAGTTCTGAATTTGGAAGTCAAAAACGTTATGTACATTTTTATTTTAGTGCACGAAGTTGGCACACAGTAAATAACTTTAAAAGTTTTTAATTGTACTATATCATCAAGAATCAAAGTCCTTAAATCATCAATTATTGAATTGAAAAATGTATCAACCGTTTCCAGGTCTTTTGAGTCGGCTAAAGAAATTATCCTGTATCTATGAACTCTTTTACCAAAAGCAGTTTCAATTAACCTTACATTTGGTAAATTATCATGGGAACGAAACATTATTTTTGTAATTCTTACTTTTATAGTGATTGGATAAATACCTTTTTTTTAACGAAAATGTTGCAAACTGAACACATCATCATCTCGCTATTATCTGCAGTCGGATCATTTTCAGCTTTTCTAGATGTTGATGGTTCATTAATACGTCGTCTCTTCTCATTGTTTTGAAGGCTACTCTCAGTTCGTCGTTTTAATCCTCTCCCATGTTGTATGGTAACACTGTAGACATAAATAAAATATTAAAACTAACAAAAAATCAACAACATAAAACTTTTAAAAATGATAAAAATAATACTTACGTCTTTTCAATTTCTTCGCTGAGTTCCACTAGTGATTTATCGAAATATGAGTCAAAAATATTTCGTTCTTTACTTTCAGCAGTTTCTACTATTTCACAGATTTCATTTAACTATTCATCATATTCAGTGCAGTTGAAAATCAGTTTTATCGACTGAAGATGAAGAAAAAGCACTGACATATTTCGTACCAGCCATTATTATTAACCCTCAAGCAATTAGACGAGTAGAAGTTTATGACTCAGAGCATTGATTACTATGAAGCGATTTAGGGGGCTAAACCTCCTACAATTAGTATGTAGTGGTTTAGTCAATGCTTCAGGATAGGAATGAAAACAGCGAATAGGTAAACAAAGTTTCTTCCTATTCTTTTTGCAAAGATTTTACAAAACTCAGGGAGGGTACACGGGTCGCTCACTCTGCCCGCTTGTTGAGTAGGACTTAAACTGGACTTAGCTTTAGGCTAATCTTCCTCGTAGACTGCAACTACCCGGAACCTGGAGCTGGCGGGGTCAGTCTGCGCGCAGGGACCAAAGCGGAGTCGTGTACGCCAGGCAGCTGGTCACGCACAGGCTCTAGCAGGCGGGCAGGCAGCAGGCAGGTAGCGCACAGGCCCAGGGGGTTAAACCTGGTACAGGAACCCCAAGATTTCGGGGTTATATTTCGCGCAGAATTTCAGCAGCATGACGTGGTAGGTAGTGTCGAGAGTAGGTAGACTCAGCAGTAAAAGAGACCGTTCTCAGCATGAGTCGGCCTTTTTATATCCCCGAATAGTATTCAAAAAAAATACTTTCGGCTGTTAATTTAAACACTCAGCGCCACATCAATATGAACACTCAAGCAGAGACAAAAATAGAGTGACCAACCATAGACCATAGAGAAAACACAGGGCAATAACGCTCGCCCGAGCGTCAAAATTTTAAAGTGATATATTATCTTTTCTTTTATATGGTTTTCCGATTTAGGAACTAATTCGTCAAGCAGAAAGAAAGTTTCAATTGGTCAAGTGTGTTTTTACCGCTTGATTTGGTTCTGATTTGTCAAGCAATGCAAAAGTAATAATTAGTCAAGTCCCAATTTTGTTTCGATTTGCCAAGCCTTATGTTTGTTTCAACTGGTCAAGCCAATAAAAAGTTCTGAATTGTCAAATGTATTTTTTTTACTTAAACAATTATTAGTGTATTTGAAGGTATAATTACATAGGTGTGTATTCATATTCCCATTAAAATAATGGTAAGATTATTTTACATTAGTGTCATGCATGATTAATTTATATGTGGGTAAGTTTATTTTCCTTGTGGCGGTTGAATGCATTTTTACTAAGTGGGTAGTTAGTAAACAAGTGCGTTTAATAATTGTCAGTGTAAGTTCTGTAGCAAATCTTGTTTGTTTATTTTCTGATTTAGTAAAACAAATTGTTTATAAATAAACAGTTTTCAGGATAGTAAATCTTTTACTTATTTATTTACGTTATTATTATGCAGCGAGGGGTTTAACCTCTCAGTCTTGGAATCGAAATGTCTAAAAATTTTGACAGCAGGTGCTATTTCGCGGGAATGGAAAAATAAATAAATTTGCCAAAAAAAAACGAACGCAGTTCATGTTAAATTTTGCATTAACGATGCATAAAATGTACCACAGAACCGAAATAATCGACCTGATTCATACTAAAGTAGTCTCTAAGTGTATCAAAACACGGTACAAAGTCAAGTGGAGAGCGCGGCCATATTTGGTCGCTTGGGGTCTGACGGAATAGCGAGTTTTTTAGGTGCGACCATATTTGGCCGCTTGGGGCTTGAGTGTTTAAAATATTTTTTTAAGTAAATTTTTAGCATTTGACAATTTAGAACTTTTTATTGTTGACCAGTTGAAACAAAAATAAGGCTTGGCAAATTGAAACAAAATTGGGACTTGACTAATTATTACTTTTGCATTGCTTGACAAATCAGAACTAAAACACGCGGTAAAAACACACATGACCAATTGGAACTTTCTTTTTGCTTGACGAATTAGTTCCTAAATCGACTTTCCCTTTAATTCAACATTATTTAATTAAAGGAAAAATATTTAGCACCTCCAGATCAAATCATAAGAAACCACTTCAATCCGGATGGAACACGCTTTTAACATAAGTAGCGGACGACAAAAGATATTCAGAGTAAGAGAACAGGCTCTGTTATTTGCGTCTTTGGCAGCTGTCAAAAACCAATGTTTAATGCAGGTAAATAGATGTGTTTATTTAGCTAAAATTAATTTTATTTGCCCAGCAGTAGGACGTTTATAGTAAGATCATTTGATTTGATATTATATTATTGAATGAAAAAACTACGTAACTACTCCAACCAATCATTGTATGTTTTAAGCCTGTCTTATCTTTGCACAGCATTAAGGATTTAGAATTTGTGTTTAGACAGAAGTGTTACAACTAGTAACTTTTAATATTTGATCGGTCTTCTATTTATGTTGAATTTGACATGACAGACCATATGCACCACTGCTCGCCGTTTTCATACTAGGTAAATCAATATGTGTATCTTAATCACGAATAAACAAGTTCGGTAGCTAACGCGCAGATAAACGAGTTTCAATGTAAAAGTGAATGGAGTTTATCTAATTATAATGAACAAAGTTATTAAGATACACTTTTATTAGAAAGTTAGTAAGTTTAGATGTATTATAATAGCAAAAATATATCACGAGAGATGGTCCATGAAGCAAAGATTGCACGCATACAGAATGAGTGTATTTGAGTCTTGGCTATGTCAAATGACCCGACTTTATTCAATCATCATCATTAATCCCCGTTGAAGAAACTAGGTACATTCTGTTCTGTAGTTAACGAAGGTGCGTCTACATCTGAGCTTGCTTTTACTTGTACCGTTGGCACTTCAACATCAATGTCCAGCCCAAGAAAACCATTTGCTGACCTAAGTCCGATGCAGAAGAAAAGAGGACTGCAAGCCTTCACACGCATGATACAGAAGAATTAGCTTATTGCAGTAGTGCAATAAGTCGTGAGGGATTTAGTAGATATTGTGAAATATTTTACAAAATCTTAATTTTATCTTTCCTCCTTACAAGAAAAAACTAAACATTTATTTACTCCAGATCGACGAACCTTTCAATGACGAAACCTGCTTAATTATGCACTAAAAATAGTCCTGAAAATTATCGAGTAAAAAAATCAACACAAATACGACTTTCGTTTTTTTGTATATGGAACGCGATTCCTAGACCACTGTGCGACATAAAAAGCAATTCACACCGGCACCACGGGCGGTCGCACACGCATTCAAGCGCGTTGCCATGCATCTACGATGCCCTTAGATGCTCTAAGGTGACGCCGTGTGTTCGTTTCGGATCTGCTGATATTTTCTTTCAAGATATCGAACGTCGAGGACGATTTATCGAGCATTTCAAGTGAAGGATGGTTAGATAACAGTTCATCCGATGATGATCATGAAATCCATGATCACTAGTCACTTTTATATGTCGTTAAATTGGTTCCGCAACCACCACGTATCGTGGTGGTTTCGCTGGAAGTATACTCCGCAGCACAACCACTTTCAAAAACAAAATACGGCGAAACCTGAGACAGATTTTTTAAAATAAAACTAGAATTTTATAGAAAGTTCATAGATTTTTTTGAGTAACTCATACAAGTTAAATCAAAAGTGGTTCCGCGGGGGAGCATGACGTCTCAAATTCATAGATTTTATTTTCCCGTCAGCGTCGTTTAATAATACAAAATATTTCTTGTAATTTCTTTTATTGACACAAATATCACCAATCACGAATAACAAACACATACATTAAAGGGACCGAACCAACCCGCATTGGTCCAGCTTGTTAGGTTATGTCCCTATCTCCCCATTTAGTACTGTTCCTGTGAAAAGGTCTAAGTCCAGGTAACGGTGATGAAGATGATAACACTGCGAAAGGCAATGTTCAGAATTCACCGCGGTCAGGTCCTTGGAACTGAACGAGAATCGCCAAGTAAGTTGCTACGCTGGCCGTTATCTGTAAAGTATTTGAAATAATTTTAAATTATGCTCATAATGTACTGATGTACTATGACCTCATAAGCAAGGTTTTCCTTTTAGAACTCTTTACTCTCGCCTCATACAATTGTTGGTTAGTTTATTATCTATCCATCCATCCAGCTAGACATCTTCTAGGTAGACGATAATATTGTTTTTCGAAGATAACGAAACATTGAAAAAAATGTCTACCTCAGGTTGGAATCAAGCCCACGTCCTCCAGGTGGTTTCGTTAGCCACTCCACTACCGAGGTATTGGTTATACCTGTCGAAATTCTTCAACACTTTTGACTTTTATGTTTTAAAGTAACAGTGTTTCAAAAACCCCTTACAATTTGCAAATTGTTGTTAGGATGTATCCTAAGATATTATTGTTCAAATTTTTTCAACGTTTCCATAACTTAGATTATATTTGAGCGGTATTAACGCAAAATCAACTAATATTTTAAAGATATAAAATATTTAAATCTAGCAGATTATAAAGCCAATTTCTACCAGTTTCAGCTAACAATTGAGTCATGTCTTACCGAAGCAAGAAGAGAGCGCGAAATGGTGCAGACCCCAACAGCGGAGAAGGAGACTTGGTTGAGGGTCAGGTATCGTGCGAAGCTGTCCAGCTCCGAGGATTTTGGCTCCTTTGAGGGCACCACAGTCGCTTTGCATACCAGCAGCTTGATCCGTTTTACCTGATTCAATCAAATTTTTTGTAGTAATTTACAAAACAATAGCAAAATATGTAAAGTCGAAATAAACACCTTATTAACAGCAGGACAAAGTCTCAATAATAACCACGCTTGCGAAATGAGGGTTGGTGACCACTGTCTCTCTCTACGTACCTCTTGCAGAGTCCAGTGGCAAGGTTCCACGAAAGCCAAGATTGTCACCACATCAAGAGCCACCCACAGAAGTTCACATACCGCCAAAGGCACGTTCACAATTTCTCCAGCTTTATAAAAGTTAAAATGCGAATATTATAAATCCTTTATAGTTCCTCATTAACTCATATCACGGGAGAATACAATTGCCTAAAATACTTACTTAAGTTAACAATAAAGTTGTACAAAGTCATCACCAGTTGCATGATCGTCTGAAACATTATGGCCAAAAGCCCGAGCCCGTAACTCCTGTCGATGTCACTTATGACGTCAAAGGCACCGTAGTACGTGAAAGGGATACCGTCTAAAGACTTGTAGTTTGTAGTCCTTGGCAACGATTCACAATCTAAATAATAAAAGCACATTTTGAATACTATCTGCGATCTGTATCGTAAAACTTGATTTTTATGTATTATAATAGGTACACATTTTATTATTCCCTACATTTTAAATTAAAGAGCTTCAAATAGCATTTAGTTTGATTTGACGATGCTGATGTAATATTTTAGATAAATATGAAACGGATAGTCTATTACTATGATTATACTTTGGTATATCCATGAATTTGTCTGTAAGTACTTATTACATTTTGTAGCTCTTTAAAAAAATTAAAAGTGATAGTAAAAAATTAAAAAAAGATTAGTTTACTAACTCTGTAGTTGGTGAGTATTTTCGAATTGATCGTTCAACATTTTCAAAGTCTTGCATGCTTCGTAAACTATGAAGAAATACTGCATCTTCATGAAGTGCAGCGGTACGGTTGCGTAGTAGTAAAATCCGTACAAGCCAGCAGAATACACTGCAAACACGATATGACTTATACTTAAAGCCCTTGATGATGCACGGTAGTAAGATTATACCTCGAATCCAACTGGATGCGGCGACCACCCTAATGCTTAATTCTGCCGCCAAGTAGCTTTATTACGTTTCGGTATGAAGGATACAAGATACAGTAAAACTACAGGAAAAAGAGGCATAAGAACTACAGCTTCAGGGTTTGCGTGCGTGTGATGCCCTCGATGTCACTCGCGTCCATAGGCTGTGGTATCGCTTTCCATTTTGAAATTTTAGAGACAGTCTTTTAAACCCACCAAATAATCTGGAATGGCCAGCGTGGCGCGGAATATATATATTTACACGTGTTCACGTGGAAACACCACTTAGGGCACTATCTCTTAGCCCGAGTTCTGAGTCACGGCGCATCGCGGAAGCGGATTGCGGAGCGTAGAAATAAAGTATGTAAGCGCGCCCGCTCGCAGTTCGGACAGGTGCTTACATGTTGAGTATTTGTTTCGTACGCGGCGGATCCCGCCTGCACGATGCGTCGTCACTCAGGATTCAGCTTAGATATGTATTACTTTTTGTTTTTCTTTTCGAGTAACAATGACTCATAAATTGTCAATAACAATGGACTTGAAAGCTATGTTAGTACATACATAATATAGTTTAATAATAATTTATTTATTTGTTGCAAGTATTACAAATTGTCCTTTATTCTAGCGGCCTCTTCACTAAGACAAGCTTGATAAGCAAGAACCACTTGTTTTGGTGGACACACAGTTCAAACATCGTTATGATGTATTAAGTAATTATACAATAAAAATTTTGAAAAAGTAAATAAAAATAAACTTAAAATCTAAAAATTTCAATAATCAAATACGTTATTAATATAAAAAGGGAAAAAGATTGTGATGGATGTGTGTATCTGTGTGTGTAAGTGTGACTGTGTATGAATTGAGTGTACTGTGTAATGTGAGGGGATGTAGTGTGTGTGTGAATGTAAGGAGGCTGTTAATTAAATGGATTTTCTGTCTCCTGATAATCTTGGCTCTTCAACCAGGACTCAATCGCTCGCTTTGCTTCGGCAACGGTAAGTTCCTTATATTAAATTGAAATATGTATGTATTTAAACTTTAATCACTATGCAAAATTCATATGACTTATGAGTTGATGATAAGGCCCCTGAGCTCAGCAGTGGGATGTTTAGAGCCTGACGATGATGATCACCAAAATGTACATACGATCTCGGCCAGCCGATATCACAGAATCCAGAAAGATGTAATAACTCCAGGTTATCAAAATCACAATAAAGGGTGCGATGAAATACTGCAGCCAGTTTAGCTTCCATTCTGCTGTACTTGAAGTTGCATTAAAATTGAATGAGTGATTAATCTATAAAAAGTTAAAAAAAAACACCATATTATTACATTGAAAAAAAAACAATCTCAAGAAAGCTCGAATGGGATTCAAACCCGTAACCTTTGGATTGCCGGTCCACTGCTCTAACCGCTACAGAGACTCCAGAAGACTAGTTGAATTTTTTCTAGTATTTGATACGGTGCAAGTCAGCGGTATTACGTCACTGTGAAGTCTACCATCACATTCGAAAGAAATACTATTGCAAGTATTTAACAATCGATAAAGTCGTATTTGCTTATAAATATTCTTATTATTAAAATTTTGCATTCACAATGATATAGATATAGTATAAAATAATAACTAGAAAAAAAAACAACCAGTGTCAGAAAAGCTCGAACGGGATTCGAACCTTTGGATTGCCGGTCCACTGCTCCAGTCCACAAAATTTAAATAATAAAGATATTTATAAGCAATTACCTACGACTTCATCGATTGTTAAATACCTACTTGTAATAGTATTTCTTTCGAATGTGAGGGTAGACTCACAGTGACGTAATACCGCTGGCTTGCAGCGTATCAACTACTAGAAAAAATTCAACGAGTTTTCTGGGGTCTCGGTAGCTTATCAGTTAGAGCAGTGGACCGGCAATCCAAAGGTCACGGGTTCGAACCCGTTCGAGCTTTCCAGAGACTGGTTGTTTTTTTCTAGTAAACATTTGATCCTATATCTATATAGCATTGTAAATGCAAAATTTCAATAAAAAAGATATATATTATTAGGTATATCTCAAACACATAATTAGCTTCTTATAATAATATGTACATTCAACCATCATAGAAGCAAACCGTGTTACTCATGATACTGTTAACGCACACAGACTCATGCAAACTCATCGCACGCATGCACGCAAATTCATTCATTCGAAGAATGTCAGTCGGACTTCAACTAAATAGATATTAACAAAAGGTAAATTTTAGTAACTATTTAATAATTGTTTTTAGGCAAAGCTGCCTAAAAATAAATACATCAGTCAAAGGCAGACATTGGAGTAGGTATATTTTGGTTTGCCGAAAGACCACGACCGCCGGCCGGTGCAATTTAGTCGCAAGCGCAACGTCGCCGTCGTCTGGTGTGAAAAGGTATGCGTAGGATACTATTACTATTATAAATATAATCTAGTTTTCACCTTTTGAAGTCTATTGAGATTCTGTATAGATGCCCTTGTCCTGCTGAGCCCACCGTATACCGTCACACAGGAGCAAAGATAACAGCATTTCCAAAGTCCATACCAGACGCCTAGTAGAAGATCGCGCCCTGGCAGAGTGCTTCGGATCAGCATTAATATCATAAATTAGGCCAATTATCGATAAAACAGCTACAAACAAACATAATTAGTCACCTCTTAAGTCTAGTCTGTGTCTTAAATACAAAATACTTAGTACCATCAATTCTATGCCTCGAGGATGACTCAAGACCATGAACGGCAAACACCGAGTTTCTCTCCGCAACATCCCGCCAGAGGAAGGGATGTCCGGGATAGTTTGAGCGTCCCCCAATCTTCTGTGAAACTGAGCAGTGCAGATATGGGTCGCTTACACGGGTCTTTCTCATAAAGACCGATTCTCATATAGACAGATTCTCAGAAAGACAGATTCTCAAAAGGACAGATGTCAGTTCCCTACAAATACTCGATGGTGGAAGCGTCCGTCCACGCTTGCAAGTTTATAGTCAGGAACTCATTATCAAGCCCAGGATGGATTGTCTGAGTTGCTTGTGATCGTCTTAAAGCTCTCTTTCCGTTCAGTCAAGAGGGACTGGCGCGCATCCTCGCGGAACTAATCCAAGACCCAGAGCTCTAACTGTAAGCTGTTGAATATATGTGAAGTTTTTAGTGCTTTAGTCATTTTTACGACACCCAAAGGAAGAGAAGGGGTGCTAGTATTCTTTCACTTGCTACTCGACACTGTAAAGGTAGAGTTAAGATAGCCAATTTCCCAAAAGTTGGTAATTTCTGGTGAGTCTGCTTTCACCTTCGATGTTATCGTCACTTATCATCAAATGAGCGTGAAACAAGTCTTCGCGCTCTTTACTATCGAGCCTTGGACTTATGCTACACTATGTATAGGTAGGAAGATTCGAAGGGATACTGAACACTGAACATAAATTAAAATATTATAGTAGGCACCATGTTCAATAAAATTCTTACCCAAAATCGTTACAACTACACAGTTGATGGTGTTGAGGGTAGAGGACACCCTCATTCTGCACTTGTTCTGCTGCATTCCGAAGCGCACTGGCGAAAGACCGACCAGCCTTGATATCCTATACATCACATACAGGGCCCCTGAGACTGAGCAGTCCTCCTCTCCTTTTAGGTGTAGCTTAGTTTTTGAAACTCTCTTCATAGCTGGATGGCAATTAGCAAATACTCGTACATTTGTTAAGTATAATTGTTAAAAAATAAAGAGTCCAAATGATGAAGGACTTCAGACAAATAAGGTTTTCTTTTCTTCTTGGATAAGATATCAGCTGAAGCGGAGCACGGGCGCTTAACAAAATTATTGTTTTAATATCTCAACACTCATCTCAACAAACACTTGATATATTAAAAAATGTGTTGAGCTTTAGGGTACTACAGGTAGGTAAAATGTTAAAAGATAAGATTGATAAGTTAAAGAAAATATAGGTAACTAAGTGATATGGTTAGTAGGAGAAGTAACTTTTCAAAAAGAGCGTCAAATGGTTTTTAAGGGTGTGTAATGTTTGATATAATTAGTTATGGCCTAACGTTCAGATAATATAATTTCATTTCATATAATTTCATTTGATATAACAACTAACTTAATATAATAAACATTCACTAAAATTTTAGATTCTTTAATTTCATTTGATATAATATCTGCCGTCATAATTAAAAAAGGCACATCTAACATTTTGCAAATCAGGAGAAAAACGGGTTTGAAAAATTTCTTTGTTTTCGGCGAATAAATTTGATAGTATCGTGTTTGTCGGAAATGCATGAATGAAAATAGTAGCATCAATATGAGTTTTACAAGATTATTTTAGTAAAAGTTTTTATTTTAATTGCATTTATTTAATAATCTACATTTTCCTTTTCAACGTAACAGAAAAAAATGAGTAATAACATTAATATTACATATAAAAGGCATAATTAACCAAATGCGACTTTTCATTCTAACATTTAGTGAAAAGAAAATTAAATATTACAACACAAAGGCACATTTATACAATTGAGCCTTCTCATTCTAGCTTAACCAAGTTATAGTTGCTACATATACTAATAAACAGCTGAAAAATATAAAACTTTTATTTAAAACGGGACAAAAAAATGTATCTCTATATTATAATTAGTTAATGTAACGTAACTATCACATTATTAAGAAACTTGTTACAAACGTAATACACCAAAGTACTAGTAAAGACGAATCATACGATCCTAAACTCGATGGGGTTGAGTGGTTTAATTACCGTGGTCTTATGGCTATCTTCCAGCTCCATCATCAGATCAGCTCGATGTCATAATAATTTTGCATTGTCATCCGCTTTACACATGCATGCAAAATTTCAAAGGTTACAGTCTAGCACCAAAGTATTCGTCAAGACGGATCAAACAAGTCCAAACTCGATGGGATTGTGTCGTTTAACTACCGAGTTCCTATGGCCACCTTCCAGTTCCATCATCAGATCAGCTCGATGTCATAATAATTTTGCATTGTCAGACGATTTACACATGCATGCAAAATTTCAGCTCAATCGGTAACCGGGAACTGGATCAAATTTTACTTGCAAGATTTGATTACAGATCAAATTGGGACAGGTGAAACTAAATAAAAGCTTGTAATAATAAATATTTTTGTACTAATACCTATTTGTCTTGAGCGGGGATCGAACCCGCAGCCCTTAGGTAGTAGGCAGATATATCTACCACTTCGCCAAACAGGTCGTCAAAGCACTATTTCAATTGATGAACCACATATTTAATTAAGTAGGTAGGAAGTCTCTCATATGCCTACGTATGGGGCCACAAAGTTAAGATCACGCGTGCACATAAGAAAATAAATACTAAAACAGTGGAGAGGTAACTTTTTAAGCACTAACATTAAATCGTAGAAATAAGTATTTATAGCGGAATTTCTACGAAATACTAATGATATGTTAGCTTGTTAGTACGTATAATAGATCTATTATAGATATAATAGATATATTACAGATCAAAATTAAGAAGGTAAGTACAATGAAGTATTTTCATAGTAGATCACTACCAAACCATCAGATATTTCGAAGATTACAAGTCAGCAAAGCAAAAAAGGCACAACTGACGCGATTTGCTTCGTAACTCAGCCCCCTCACCTCACCTCTGTTCAAAAATGTTTGGTAGCAAAGGCACAAGTGCCAGTTGTGACTTTTCTTTTAAATTTAATGTTATGTTAAAGAATCAGTAAAATTTTAAATGAAAGGGCATATTAGCCACATAGGCCGTTACAATTTGAAGTTGGTCAAATATGCCTTTACTATTTGTAAATCTTTATTCATTTGTGACCTTTTGACGTAATGTAAGCTAGATGTGCTCTTTCTACGTACTATCACAGAAACAATTACTCAGTTATGCCCTTTTTGCTTTAAGTATTTTGGTTTATCGTGCTTCTAAAATTTACAAAAAATATAAGCAGGTAGGTCTTTTTCTCCTGATTCCAAATATGTATGTAACTCAAATTTCAAAAAAATGTTAGTTATGCCCTTTTTCCTTATGACGGCAGAATTATACTTTTGATATAATGTACCTTTCATATAATGTACATTTGATATAATAATCAAATGATATAAAACATTACTCATGTAATAAGCAAGCAGCATGCAAGCAAGCAAGCAGCATGCAAGCAAGCATGCAGCATGCAAGCAGCATGCAAACAGGCATGCAGCATGCAGGCAGGCATGCAACATGCAAGCAGGTATGCAGCATGCAAGCAGGCATGTTTTCTGTCACGGCTCCGGCACTGCGGGACTCCGGCGGTCCCACACGAGCTTATCGTCGCAGATGGCTTTCGCTCACCACCGGAGCTTCGGCTTGCTGGCCGGCTTTGCCGGCCAGCCTCAGCCGCGGCGGCGTGCGTTAAACCCACCTGCTCCTCAGCTCGTGGGCCGCCTCGCCCCTCCGCGCCTACGCGGGATTGAATTACACTCTAGCGTAGGGCAGACAAGTCTACGTGGAGTCGGTTTTGCCGCGATTCGTTTCTGTCACGGACTTTTTTAGCACAACCATAATCGAAAACACAACGTATTAACTTTTTAAGACAATATTTGAAATCAATTTAGGGTGAAAATGTTATTTTTATTTTTAAGCAAAAATTATATCAAATGAAGTTATAGAATATGATTATTCTACCAATATAGCTTTATAGAATAAGTTGTTAGAGAATATGAGTATTATATCAAATGAATAATATACGTAATGTTGTTATACGAAGTGTATTTAGAACAAGTAAAAATTATATCCAATGAACGTTATGTTCTTTGAAATTAGTTCATTTGTCATTATATGAAATGATACGCACCCGGTTTTTAAAGGATCTGCAACGCTTCACGGCCAGCCATGAACGCGGGCGTCTTGCGGCGCGGCGAGTAGATCGTCCGTTCGTTGCGTTCTTTCTATTACACTTGATTATGAAGTATAATTAGTGCTACCTATAGTATTGCAAACAGCTAAAGGCTGATAACCTCGAACGGGTCATACTATGCCTAATTGCTACCTTAATGGGATTACTAAGTAAAAATGAAAATTAAAAATACTGTTTGCTAAAACGTTGAAGGCACCAACTATTATTATTAGTCATATTGACTTGACCTTGTTTTACACTATAATTTTCCTTATACCAATTCCAGATAGTGCCACTATAAATATTCGAAATATACTTATCGAGAAATCCAATAAATGTAACTAACAAATAACGGACAATTTGATCGATTACCAATGAATTCAATATAGTACTACTAAAGTTTTGAGTAACCTTTGGTTTAAAGGTTTATTTATACGTATATGAATACTACAAAAATTTGAGTAAGAACTACCTATGAGTACTGTGGAACTCGTAAAGGTTGGGGGGCGTTTGTTTTAATAACAACAACCTTTATTTAGTATACGAGTTCATTTATTGTATACTTTTATATACATTTACAATTACATATTTACAATATAAAAATAACATGGTCAAGTCTACCCATGTTGGCACTTCAGATCGATCTCCTCAATTCCCCGGTTTGACATCTTGTCAATTCAAATTAAGTTTTTTTTACAAATTACTATGAAGTAAAACCAGCCTTCGCCCTAACATGGTATAAACTCTACATTCCTCCCGACCTGGGAAAAAAAAAAAATTGTATAAACAAAAAAAATTTTTTTTCCAACTTTTTTTTTTTTTAAATTTCTACCCATTTCTATACATCACTACACATCCTAGCGGAAACGGGAAAAATAATACATACAAGAATGATTCAACCTAAACCCGACTTGGATTTAGCTATTCGAAGAATTAAACTTCGAAGAACTTGGCACATATAAACCCGTCAAAACTATATACCTATTTCGAATCATCCTCCAACACTAACCAACACGACTCATAAACATCACCCTTAACAAAAATTACATAACTAACTTTATCAATCTGCATGTTAAAATATTTAATGTTAATGCAGAGAAAAATTCCAACTTTCTAAGGGTGTGATAGTCGTTCTTAAACTTAAGCTTTATAGCAAGACTCAAAGCAGATACTATCAACTTATCAATAGGAAAAAATATTCTACACCATTATATTTAAAACTCTCAAGAATTCAAGAGGCTCAAGTACAAGGTAAGAAATAGAATCCCCAAAAACATGTCAACTATCCCACGTTATGACTTGATACTCAACAATACAATATTCCCTCATAATCTATAGAATTAGGGAATTATTGATTAAACTTTAAGGCAAAAGATAATCCCTCTATTTCCAATCCATTACTTAGGTAGAACTTCTACTAAGTAATTCCGAATGCTTATGAGAATAGTCACTCTATTCTACACCAGAAATTGCTTATCGTGAGAGAAATTTATTAACTCACTACAAACTACTAAAATAACAAACTATTAATTAACCCTAAACTACTATTACACTACTTCTATAAATCAAATAACCTACAACATCATACTCCCCCATACTACTAACTCCTTAACCCTTCATAAACTAATGTTATAAATACTCAACCCTTTATCTGCATACTACATACTGTTAACTCCTAAACCTTCACCAACTATGCTATAAATACTCAGTCTTTAACCCTCAATAATAACAAACCATTTACAAACCAGATACTAACCCTATATCCCATCATTTATGTGTGTGAAACCCAAATCAGGAATCCATGACAAATAGCTTATTGCCTAATCATGTTACACCAAATAATAGAATTAGTCGACTAGATCTATAACAATCTAATTCTACTTAACCCTTACAACTCCTTTTTATCTTTTCGAATCATTACTTTACCAGCATTCAACATTACAAATACGTTAACAAACCTATCTCACGCTTTTTAACAATATTTCCTTAACATATCAAACTACTATGTGTTATTTGTATTTGGGCCTCTTTTTCAAACATCAATTGCACCTAAAATACGTTTTTCTCACTTCCCTCGTACATATGAAACATTAAGACACATATTAGCAAATAACAATGATAACACACAAACATACATACACAACAATGTCTACAAACACACATCATCGTGACATGAAATACTTCATGCGATTTGTATGAACAAAGAACCCTACAAGCCACCAACATTAGACCTCCCATCGCTCAATGATTTTATATGCCATTGATAAAGACGTGCCAGTTTCGTGCATCTGCCAATAACTCGCTTTGGAACATAATAAAATTAAATCATTGACGTTAAAGAATACCGGTCTAACTCTTACGTAGTGCCTTCGTAAATAATCTACTCATACGTCCTACCTGTTCTATCGAATTTTCGTTTTAGGATAACCCGTTCCTAAATCTACATTAGTTACAAAACGTTTTTCCTCCACCGGCAAGGAAAATTCACCACTATTTGGTGCTTTCAAAAAATATACGTAATCATTGTTACGCAATTTCTGAAAATCAATAAAGTCAACAATTGATTGTTGCCTGTCACTTGCTGACACATCAATGTTTTTCTTTTCCGCGCCCGGCTCGGAACTTTCTAAAACAATTGCCTGATATAGAACATTCGATGACCTATCTGACTTTTGTTCTAACTTCAAACTTTCTAAACCAATTGTTTGACATGGAACATTCGATGACTTACCTAACTTTTGTCTAACAAGCGAACTCGATTTTTCCGAATCCTGTCTTGCAACAATAGCGGCTTTACCTATTTCGCTCGACACATTTGGCTAAACTAAATGAATATCTCCTAACTTTTGTCTAACAATCGAACTCGATCTTTGCGAATCCTGTCTTGCAACAAAAGCGGATTCATCTTTTTGGCTCAACACATTTTGCTGAACAGAATGAATATTTCCTAACTTTTGTCTAACAATCGAACATCTTTCAGAGTCCTGTCTTGCAACAAAAGCGGATTCATCTTTTTGGCCCAACACATTTGGTTGAACAAAATGAATTTTTCCTTGGGAAAAAGACACACAATTGTTATAAAAATCAATACACATTTTATCCGTTATTAACCCCTCAGTCTTGGAAATTATATGTCAAAAATAATGACAGCAGGTGCGCCATAATTTTTTTGAATTACGGATGACGTCACAAATGCCCCCTTTTACAAAAAAACATATTACTCTACAATCAAACCATATTTTGTCGTTCTGTAAACTACAATGTACTAACTGATATATTTCCTATCCATCAGGTATCAAAATAAAGTGAAATCATGCAACAGTTATTTGGTACTTCACGTTCAAAATTTGGAAACAATGTTGCGGGCTGGATAACAAGAAATAAATGAATACTCAAACGATATCAAAACAACAGGGGCCTTTGCTATCTAATTATGTAAACAGTTTCAAGTGAGCTAATTGTTATTACACAATATCACCACTTGAAACTCGATGCGACGACACATAAAAACAACTAGAGATGTTCCTTTACTTTTTGTAATTTTATCGATAGTATCGAAAGTTGTAATTTTTGTAAGCTACTTTGTATGAGTAAATAAAAATACGACATAATTCAATATTTTGTTTTATTTTCAATAAAAAGTAATACAATTAACAGTTTTATAAAGAAGTTAACGACAGTTACAAAACAATATGATTGCTTGACCAGTTAGTCATCCGTGAATCCTCGCCTAAGGTAAGGCCTGTGCCTAGGCATTAAATAACGACGATTACATTTATTCAATATACGATCATATTGTAAAGATAAGGAAAATTACATATTTATACCTATTTAATTATCACACTAATCATCACACTAATATTATAAAGGCGAAAGTTTGTGAGTGTGTATGTTTGTTACTCTTTCACGTAAAAGCTACTGAATGGATTTGGATGAAATTCGGCATACGGATTGTTTATAACCTGGATTAACACAAAGGATACTTTTTATTCCGATATTCCCACGGGAACGGGAATCACGCGGGTCAAACCGCAAGCGACCGCTAGTAAAGAATATCAGCAGAAATTTAACTTACTTGTCCGACGAAGACGAATCATTGAAATAAATAGGCGACTGGGACCTGTCGAGGTCTGGAGGCGCTTCTTCTTCTTCTAAAGATACCTAAAACATACAAAACAAATGTGAATTAAATTATTATTACACTATTACATTACATTAAATTACACTAATATTATAAAGGCGAAAGTTTGTGAGTGTGTATGTTTGTTACTCTTTCACGTAAAAACTACTGAATGGATTTGGATAAAATTCGGCATACGGATTTTTTATAACCTGGATTAACACATAGAATACTTTTTATTCCGATATTCCCACGGGAACAGGAACCACGCGGGTGAACCCGCGAGCGACCGCTAGTAAAGAATATCAGCAGAAATGTAACTTACTTGTCCGACGAAGACAACTCATTGAAATAATTAGGCGACCGGGACCTGTCGAGGTCAGGAGGCGCTTCTTCTTCTTCTAAAGATACCTAAAACATACAAAACAAATGTGAATTAAATTATTATCATTACAACCCAATATAACAATACCGTATACTTTACACAATAATGAATGCATTACCATTACCGGCAACCACTCGGGACTGCGCGCTGGGGACGTGAGAGAAAAGTAGCGTGGAGCCACGGGTGAACAATCGGGACCGATCTAAAATACACAAAAAAACATGTACACCATAAGCTATAAATACAGCATCTCACCGAGAATTATAATAAACGCATTACCAATGGCGGCGGGCTCTGACAGCGTTCCGGCGAGTCTGGCCGATAGACTCCGCGGTTACTCGCTTCATCCCTAAACATGAAAAATTACATTAAAAAACACCTTAATGGAATAACCGCCATCACCATGATTAGAAACTCTGACACAAGTGCTTGACTATCCACACAATAAGTAGTAGTAAATTAGGTAATATATCAAACAAGAATAAACCAGTACCACAAGGCAAACAAATTATTAGGCAAACCCACCTCCTCAATTTTGGATTCGAAGTCACTCTCTCTCTCTCATTGCTATCCTCATCATCATATAAAAGCTGGAGGATGTCTTCAGGCGGCTCCTCATTGACTCGCCAATTTGACATGCTATAAACAAAAAAGATACAACTATCGTAAATATAAAGCTACTAAATAATTAAAAATTAATTGTAAAAACGTTTATATTTTTAATTAATTTTTAATTATTTGACATGCTATACCTACAACAAAAAAGAGACAACTACCATCGTTATAGTACTTAAATAAAACTACTAAATAATTAAAAATTAATTCTAAAATCGTTTATATTTTTAATTAGTTTTTAATTATTTTATACCCTTTTTATTTATAAATATTTTTCTTCTATAATATACTGTACTACTAGTCAAGCTCTTTCATTTGATACCCATATTGAGGTAGTTAAACAAAAAAATGTAATCTACAATTTTGTGGAGGCGGCCATTTTAAGTTTTTTCTTCTTTAATGTACTGTTTACTACTAGTCAAGCCTTTTCAGTTGGTACCCATATTGAGGCGATTAAACAAAAAAATATATAATCCACAATTTTGTGAAGGCGGCCATTTTAAGTTTTTTTTATATAATGTACTGTATACTACTATTCAAGCCCTTTCATTTGATACCCATATTGACGTGGTTAAACAAAAAAATGTAATACACAATTTTGTGGAGGCGGCCATTTTGGATTTAAAATGATACTGAATATACATAATTGTATTGTCATCAGAATTAAAGGTGTGTACCAAATTTCAAATCAATCGGTCAGGTCAGGTCCAGGAGGCAAAATTTTAAGTACTATACTTGGTTCTACAACACACTTTGCAATAAATAAAACTATAGTATTATCTTTTTTTTTATTCTATGTGGCCAGTAAATCCATTGGATCTACGACACACTCGTCAAAACTGCATATTGGTCAAGCGATGCCAAACTCTCATTTTTACTGTCTACTCGTCAAAATCTTATTTCTGCGTACTCGTCAAAACTGCATATTGGTCTAACTTATAGAATCGTCGATTAGAGTTAAAACCTCTTTGCTTTAAATTCCCTCGTTTTTTACTTAAAACTGGCCACATAGAATAAATTAAGCTAATGCTATTGTTTTATTTATTGAAATATTTCAACTCTAATCGACTATTCTAAAAATTAGACCATTATGCAACTTCAGCGAGTATGCAGAAATAAAAACTTGACGAGTAGACAAGAAGTGTTATTTTGTTTTAATACACACATTATGCTAATATTATTGTTTTATTTCTTGAAATATTTCATCTCTAATCGACTATTCTAAAAGTTAGACCAACATCCAGTTTTGACGAGTACGCAGAAATAAGGACTTGACATGTAGACAGTAAAAATAAGAATTTGGCATTGTTTGACCAATATACAGTTTTGATGAGTGTGTCATAGATCTCAATTTGACCCAACATCAGCAACATTCAACAAAAACAACAACAAACATGCTAAAAATCCAACATCCACTTTTGACGAGTACGCAGAAATAAGGACTTGACGAGTAGACAGTAAAAATAAGAGTTTAGCATCGCTTGACTAATATACAGTTTTGATGAGTGTGTCATAGATCTCAATTTGACCCAACATCAACAACATTCAACAAAAACAACAACAAACATGCTAAAAATTGTTATAAATAATAAAGTTATCATGTAAGAGTAAATATGAAATCATTACAATTTACCATTACACTATCGATAAAAACAAATTTTATCGTAAAACTGCCGACGCGCTACCGATCATAGCGTCTCCCTAGGCAATACGACAGACAATCATGTTTTCGGTATCGGCTAGCGGCAAACTATCTACTTAGCCCCATACAAATAAAGACCAATATGGCTCGCGCTGATGGAACGTAATTGTGCGTACACTCGTACAATGTCAAGTACTACAATTTTCATTGTAGTAAAACTGTATAAATACGTTGTTATTTATTGTGTAAACGTGTTTCAAATTACTTTTTATAATGTTCTTGTAGTATTTGCCAACAAACATTGTAACAATTCACTCGGAAATTAGAAAAAAGCTATCGGGTTTCACCGGTTTCAACGTGTTTTATTTAGTAGTTATAACGATGTATTTCTTACAACTTATTATCTCAATAGGATCATTATAGTCTCAATAATCATTTTCTAATAAGAAACAGTACTTACATTCAATAAATCCAATAGAAATATCACTTTATTCACAGCCACTGATTAACTCTGTCACAGAAATTGGCGCAACTGTCAACGTCGAAAATGACAGAATCGAGCATAGACTACGCGATGTGTTGCTATCTCGATACGTAAAATTTACCAGAGAACCGAAATAATCGAACATGTTCATACACAAGTAGTCTGTAAGTCTGTGGAAACACGAAACAATGTTAAGTGGAGACCGCGGTCTCATGCGACCGCTTGGGGTTTGACGGAATGGCGCGATTTTTAGGTGCGGTCTCATGCGACCGCTTGGGGCTTGAGGGGTTAAGAAATCCTGACCTAATACTACACTACATTTTAAGTCAGTTATAATTATAAATTCTTGTTTAAATAAAAAATCGCTCAAAGAAAACATTACATCGCATTTTCCAACTACTTTTAACCTACTACCATTACTCGCACTAATACATCTATTTTCTATATCTCTACATTTTATTCCTATCTCATCCGCGGCAGCTTGACTGATGCAGGAAACCGTGGCACCTGTGTCTACAAGAGCTACACAATTTACCTCATTTGTAGAAAATACTAATAATGGCAATAACGCAGAAGAAGGTCTAACCTGTTGACTAGCTTCATCCATCGCTTGCAATTTCACGTCAGATGTGTGCGCTTGCAAAAGACCAGACGACATCTTAAAAACATCACCGTCGCGACAATTGGCCTTCTTTATTGTCGGCGCGGTTGAAAACCCGGCTGCGACTGCGTTTTCCTAAAATTAGAACGTAAATTATAGCTATTTGAAGGTGCTGGTCCTGGTACAAAGCGGCATACATCTTGCACTTCCGTCATCATTGGCGGACCAAATAGAGTGGGCGTACTACGATCACCTCCCCCACCAACAAACTTATGAACGAACGCAGCATGATTCTGCGCTAAGTTTAACTGCTCTTCACGTGCTTTTGGATACACCTTCTCCAATTGCAAAATAACCTCCCTGAGGTCTCTTTTACACGCATAGTGGGAATATGCCAGTTTACTTTTGAAGTAAGGCTTTAATCCCTTCAAAAATTGCGTAATGAACGTGGAATCCTTGGTTATATTTGCTTTGCTAGCCAACTCCGATAAATTATAGAAATACTCGCTCAGGCCTTTCTGGTCCTGCTTGGCATTATAGAATAAATCGGAGTAATCACACACTTCAAATTCTTCCCTCAATTTATCCACCACTTTTACATGAAGCTTTTATTGATCGGAAATAGTGAAGTGCAGACCCTTTTAAAAATGCTGGCAACAACAATAACTGTTCCTCAGAGCTAGTGCACTTCTTATAAACTGCTACTGCTTGGAACTGCTCCAGAAACTCTTCCACCGACTCATCAAAATGACCCGTAAAACAAGTGACTACGCGATCCATTTTGCTTAAAAAAATAATTTTCCTCTTCTTTCAGGTAAGATTATCTTAATTTCTTTTCTATTCTTCATTCTTCAACACTTAGCTTTTTCACCATTCTTTTCAGTGCTTTCGTGCCACCTGAAAAACGGAAACTTTTCGCGCACGGTCGGCTTTTGGCGCCTCCACCATTGTGGAACTCGTAAAGGTTGGGGGGCGTTTGTTTTAATAACAACAACCTTTATTTAGTATACGAGTTCATTTATTGTATACTTTTATATACATTTACAATTACATATTTACAATATAAAAATAACATGGTCAAGTCTACCCATGTTGGCACTTCAGATCGATCTCCTCAATTCCCCGGTTTGACATCTTGTCAATTCAAATTAAGTTTTTTTTTACAAATTACTATAAAGTAAAACCAGCCAGCGCCCTAACATGGTATAAACTCTACAGTACCGTCATGGTAGCAATGCGGCATAAACGGCAAGCAACATCCGTTATCCGTATACGGAGCGACCATTATTCAAACATATTGGTTTGCCCGCTTCCTTTCAAGAAATTTCGATCTAAAAATCTAACCGTACTTACCAGATCTTGCGCCTAAAGACTTCTTCTTTCCCAGAATTTTTTGCAGTGAATAAAAATCGATACCCTAGTATTAAAGGCCTTCATTTATTTTTTTATTTAATTTATGTTACAAAACAGCTTACTAACTAAAAATACATATTATTACAGTTGTACAGAGAGTTTAGTGTCAAATCTGAAAGCCGTACACAATTACTTTAGTTAGTTAAAAATATTGAAAAAAAATACTTAAGCTTCCTTACAAAGCTGTAAGGTACATTTCGACTATTAATAAAATAAACAATATTTTATTATTATAATAATGATGCATAGGCAGTTGGGTTTGCTTGACCCAATTTTAGGGGCAATCAGTAACAACGTTTAGTGTACAACGTGACATTTAATGTAATTATTATCTTTTAGGTATCAAAATAAATAAAATTAAATAAATAAAAAATAACTATATTTTTATCGAAAATGATTATGTTGCCAAATTGCTATTTTGTATTGACCCAATCTTTTAGGGCTATTAGTAACATAGTAACAGTTTATATCATTAGCGGTGGTTGGCATTTATATGAATCAATAAGTTAATTTTAGACAATTTTAAACGGATTATTTGTATTTTTTCAATTCGAAGTACTCGATTTATCAGTATGTATCGCTTAGTGAACCAAACATCAACATTAAAAAAAAACAGATATTCACTGAAATAACTATTAAAAATCATAATATTTTGATTTCATAACATTTTAATTTTTTGTCTCCGTCGCCGTCGTTTTTAATAATACAGTATTTTTTTGGTTATTTAGTTACATTGACCCAAGTTAACTCAAATTATGAAACAATCTGTGGTTTCTTGCGCCCGTTCTTTTCCACAGTTAAAAAATGACGTCCTGATCGCGTGGTAGGTTAAAAAAGATTTGGACGATTCAAAGTACTTACTTATTAGTTTAGTTTAATGAATAAATATATATATTGACTATGATTTTAACTAAACTAATAGTAGAAAAGTTAATGATGAAACAATCGGCATTGGGACAATAGGTTGGGATGTGGCCCGTTCTCCCCGTGTACTATTCTTCGTGTTGGAAATCCTGAGGCCAGCTGTGGGACGTTTATAGACTGATGACTGAGTGTTCAGAATTCACCGCAGTCAGGTCCTTGGAACTGAACGAGAATCGCCAAGTAAGTAGTTACGCTGGCCGTTATCTGGAAGGTATAAACAATAGAAAAAACTTCAATTATATCCTACCCGCATAACCATTTTCAAGTCTCCATTCTATGGTTAGACCATCGGTCTCTAACCCAGAGGTCCCGGATTATTAATTTTATGTCATTATTAACTGTTTCTTGTGTTTACATTGCTTTGTTATAATAAAAATAATACCACCAACCAATCTCTTCTCTTGAGTATCGTAAACAACCCATTTTGGGGGTTAAAGTTACTCGCGTCTGTAGGTTTACCCTTGAGAACCTACACATGACCCCTGGGTGGTGCTAAATGAGTGACACTAACTGTGAGCCACGCTTCGTTTGCAGCACGCATTGGGCCGGCTCGCCCGGGGTCTCACGAATATCCGGCGTGAAATAATAGCACTTGGTGCTGTTGTGTTTTTGTCCGGCCAGTAAGAAGCCGGAAGCCCCTTCCCCTCACAATTCCTATTCCTTCCTTAACCCTATTCCTTTCTTAAAGGTCGGCAACTGTAACTACTGTAACCTCCCCCCTCTTATTAAAATTGCTACACCTAAATCTAAACCTAAATCTAATGCCTTTCACACCTATATGCCTAGTCTACCTTATAATACATACACACATCCTCGCCGCTTTACCTTAACTTAAATTATTATCTAATTCTTAAAACTAATTAACCTAATTTATCTACAATCTAATGGTTGTGTCTGGAGTTTTGTAGAGTGTGTAGCGTTTGTATGAAGATGGAACCTTAGCATAGCTTAATTCTATTTGCAGTGAATTTCAGTCAAGCAATGTAATATTATAATAACTACTATTTTGGCCAGATCGTCTAGTGAACCCTCCGTTGTTAACCGCATTTAAGTAACTCAAGTTCTTTCGTGAAAGTTTAGTAATTGGCTTATCCCTGTGTTAAATTATTTTCTCCTGACCTAATTACCTACCAGTCTATAAATCCTAACATAAATATGTGTAGCCTAGCAATGACTCCGTCTGAACTGTGACCTAAATCCTTCACTGCAGCTGCGGGGAAGATTTGTAACCACTCAAAGGTAAAGCCATGTTGACGGCCGGCGCAACGCAACAGTTAGTGACCTTTGAGATCTCAAGACGAAATCACGTGTCGCGCGCCCTTGAACTCAGCCTTCGAAATAAACCAATACCACTCATAGCATATGTGTAAAGTTACGCCTAACGAACTGCCCTAGTGAATAGTTTCGCGTAGTGACTGTGCGCCAGGAAACCCACCTACATCGCCGCCCTCAAGCCTCGCCGCCCGTGGTCAGCTCGCCCGCCGGTTCCTGTGAGTACTTTCTTCCCTTATACCTCCTGCCTAACCCTTATTTCGCCGATGTTACTGCGATCGCCTTTCGCCGTAACAGTTTTGGTCCATCGAGCGCGGAATACCTCTAAATTTCATGGTCTTTCGACCATAATCGGCCCCGAACCAGCCCTTAACTTTGATTAATTAATTACAGTCCACTAATAAATAATTGTTTCCGCCCATAAGCTAATTTGTGCCATCATTTCGAATTTCATTTGTTCACATAACTTTACACCTGCCCCAATAAAAATTTGGTGAGGTAGTTATAATTTGTTTGTGGTAGGTTTGCGACCACACGACATCCGAGTTACCTTGACGCAATTATTTCTGCATGTTGTTGATGTTGATTTTATGGTGTCATAAAATGTCTTTGTGATTTGAGCGAGCTAGTGTACTAATTGTGTAATACTTGTACCTACCTATAAGATCGTTGTCTAATGATACATTTATTTATTTATTTATTTATCTTTGGCACAGTTACAAGACACAAATCATACATTACAAAAAATACAACAAATCAATTAATAACACGTATAAATTTGTACCTCAATAACAACTGCGCATAACATCTAAATAAAATATTACATATAAAAACGGCTAAGTAAAAAATACTAAAAAAATAAACGTATACTTAATTATAAAAAATATGTATCCGCTTCACTTCATACTTTTAATCGTCTTAATAAACATGTTGAGGCTCTGGTGGAAAATATCTAGTTCTTTGCTTACTTTATTATATTACCTACAACAGCGCGTGAGAGGGCTGTGATGTGATACATTGTTTTTAGCAGAAGGTACAAGAAAAAGATGCTGCCTGCGGTCAGATCTATTATTAACTTTCAGTGAAACATGGCTTAAGATATCAGTGTCCAGTTTTGAATTGACGATTTTGTACAACATCAGAAGGTCACTGATATGACGTCTTTCGTAAAGGGAATCCAAATTAAATCGGTTAAGCCTATCCGTATAATTTAATAATTCTTTTCTTAAACGCAGTTTTGAAGCAAGAGAACGAACAAAACGTTTTTGTATTGACTCTAACCTGTTGATATGATTTTCATAAAGAGGCGACCATACAACACTGCAGTATTCGAGAGAACTTCTTACCAAACATGTTGCTTGAAAGGTTTTGTTACCCGATGGAGGAAACCCATAGTTCGCTTTGCCTTTAAAACTATTGTGTCGTAGTGTACTCTAAAGGTAAGCTTTGAGTCAAACCAAACGCCCAGATCACGCACTACATCCACGCGCTCCAAGTGAACTCCTTGTATCACATACGACGACTGCAAGTAATGTTTCTTTTTTGTGAACGTGATAAACTGACATTTCTCCACGTTAAGCGACATATTGTTTTCCGTACACCAATGAGCCAAGGTATCAATATCTGACTGTAGTGCGATGCAATCATCAGCAGTATGTATTCTACGATAAATTTTAATGTCATCCGCATAGGCCAGGCACTCACACTTGAGCAGACTCAGAAGGTCGTTTATAAATATTAAAAAGAGTAAAGGACCCAGGTTTGATCCCTGTGGGACGCCAGAATCTGCCACAAATGGAGCTGATTCAAAGCCACAAACCGTAATAAGTTGAGTGCGATTTTGTAGATACGAATGTATCCACCGTAGAAGCGATCCGTGAATGCCCAAGCGCTCAGCTTTAACACAAAGAATTCCATGATCGACGCGATCAAATGCTTTGGCAAAATCTGTGTAAATCGTATCTACCTGTCCCGTCTGATCAAATACAGAGCTCAAATAATGCATGTAACTAAGAAGATTAGTAGAGGTAGATCGAGATTTTACAAAACCATGCTGGTGGGGACTGATAACGGTTTTCACATGTGAGTAAATGTGATCATATACCAGACCTTCAAAAATCTTAGCAAAGCAATTAAGTATACTTATAGGTCTATAATTAGAAACACACTTTTTATCTCCAGCTTTGTGTATGGGCACAATCTTAGCAATCTTCCACAAATCTGGAAAACATCCACTACTCAAAGACTTTTTAAAAATAATACCCAGAGGCCGTATTAAACCAGCAGCACAACGATTTACAAAAATAGGCGGGATTCCATCAAGACCAGCTCCCTTTGCAATATCAGTAGACTCAAGGCTTAACTTAATGGTTTTGTCCGTGATATAAATTGAGGATAAAGTGAGACCAGACTGTTCAAACCTTGGTGCATACGTCGACGGATTAGTACTTCTACTTTTATACACAGATGAAAAGAACATTTCAAACAGCTTAGCAACATCAGGGCCACATTCAGCAGTATGCTCCCGGAAGTACATCTTCTTGGGAAAATCATTGGTTACTTTTTTGGCCTTTGTGTATCGCCAAAAAGCTTTAATATCTGAAGTAATATTCTTCTCCAATCGCGATATATATATATTGTAACAATTGTCCAATGTAACCTTACACCTATTTCGCAGCATAGAAAAAACATCAAAATCTCGTGGATTTCCGTACTTTTTATATCTATGATGATAACGATCCTTTTCTTTAAGCATGTTGATCAAACTATAGCTGAACCAGGCTGGGTATTTGGTTTTTTTAATTTTGCTCTTAGGTGTATGTTTTTCTATTGATTCCCAGAGAATATTATAAAATGTATGGAGGAAATCATTACACGCTAAATGACTCAATTTGTCCCAATCAGTTTGAAGTAGTTCGTCCGTACAAGCCTCATAATTAGTTTTATGAAACATAAACCTGGACATTGCCAACTGCTCGCGTATGTGCAACTTTTCATGCTTAACAATTACCTCTAGAGCCGGGTGGTGTTCGTCTATGCGACTGATTTCAGTGCACTTGCTGACAGAACACGATAGCCCAGAACTTGCCAAAACCAGGTCCAATATCCTTTCATTATGGTTAGTTACGGAATTCAACTGAAGCAAATCAGTACTCGACATGAATTCTTTTAAAGAGGCAGATTTTGCATTAACAACATTTTGCGGCAATAGAGCATCTCCCCAGTCAATATCACCCAAATTAAAGTCCCCTAAAATAAGGTTTTTATCTTCAGAACATAAAGAGATTACATGTTCGCAATTATTTAAAAAGCACAAATGATCATCAAATGTTAAATAAGACGGTAAGTAAACAGTACAAATATTTATCCACTTATTATGTAACTTTATGCGAACCCATAAATCCTCCACAGTACTTTCCCAGTCTGGTTTATGCTCCGACAGAATTGTAGTTTTTATTGCAATAAGGACACCACCCCCATAATTTTTTTTGTATTTCGATAACAAGTTCTGCGAACGGTCCCTACGATAAACCATATAACGCTCATCCACGAACTCTGCGCTGCCAACTGTATCATCAAGCCATGTTTCGGAGAGGCATATAACATCATAATTGCAACTTAATATCGACTTATACACGTTTAACAGTTTTGATTTTATTCCGCGTACATTAAGTTTAATAGTTAAATTATTGCGTTACGTTTGCGTTTTACGTTTATCGGTTGCACATATAACTTTGGTTACGTATTTTTTTATGTTCTTGTCGTGTTAAATCGGCTCAGATCTCGTGCATGCTCACCACGCGTGTCAAGTAGCGTGCTTTATTTTTCGCTAGTATTAATTTTATATTTTTTTTTGGTTTTAATTTTTGCCTTGGCAATCGGCTCATTCTTGTGCGTGCTCACCACAAGAGCACAGTACTTCTACACACGTTCACACGTTTTCCCACTTGTGGGACACAGACAGAGTGTCCCAACCTTTTAGTTAAGTTTTTATTATTAGTTTATTTTTATTTTTTTTGTTTGCGACTGACTTTTTCTTCGCGCCAGTGTCGGCAACAGGTCTGCCCGATTGTGAGCGCCTTGCCCAACAGTGGGCTACGGATAACGTGATTCTTTTTTGTTTTTGTTGTTTTGTTTGCCTTTTGCTTTGCGGTCGGCTAATGTTACGTACGCGCGTTCAATAAGTATACATACATATACACAGACATACCTACACATGCACGCGTTTGCCCACCCGTAGGCCATATACAAGGCGCCCCAACTTAGTTTTGCTTTCTTTGTTGTTGCGTTAATTTTAGCCCATTTGCCCTTACCTTAGTAAACACATACGTCCAGCCAACTATAGAATATATACAGGGTGTTGTTCGTTTTACTGCCTTTATATTTGTTTAATTTTTTTTATCTTTTATTATTTTTTCTTTTGTCTCCTTTTATTCATCGCGATGCCGACCAAGTCACAAGCCGCGATATTTAGGAAGGCCGCCAAAGCTTTACACCAGCTCCTAGAGATGGGATCACTGATCATTGCTGGCGACACCAAACATTCCATAACGGAATTTAACGTGCGTTTCGCACAGATACAGGGCATAAAGGAGAAGCTGGACTCAGTGTACTACAACATTCTCGACGAAGAGAACCTAGACGAGGGGGTTGAGAGGACATACACTGAGAACCACACAAAAGCCTCCGGAGCATACCTGGGGATACTTGTGGCGAGGGAGGAAATATCACCCTCTTCCACGTCGTCCCCAACCCATAGTGCTCAGCCCAGTTTCGGCGTCAATACGCCCACAGCCGTCCTCCCCAAGATAGCGCTGCCCAGGTTCAGCTCAAAAGTGGAGGACTGGCCTTCCTTCATTGCGCTGTTTAGGAGTTTGACTGACGACATGGCGACCCTGTCGGACGCAGTCAAGCTCCACTACCTGTTCTCAAGTCTCAGCGGTGAGGCATTAAGTATGGTGTCCCACTTAAAGGTCACCAATGAAAATTTTGCCGTGGCCATGGACATCCTCACCAAGCGGTACGAGAAAGGCCGGGTTCTCATCGATAGTTTCGTCGACATAATCCTGGGGCTGCCGAGCATCCACACGCGCTCAAACATACGCACGCTTTTCCTCACTCCGCTGGTGTCCGCCCAGTGTGCCCTTAGTAATTTGGATCTGCCCATAGGAGACGACTACGTGTTTGTGTCGATAGTGGTGCGAAAGCTTAAGGGTGAGCTCCGCACGTTATTTGAACGCAGACACGGGTCTAGCAGCTCCCTGCCCACGTTGAGTGACCTCATCTCCTACCTCGAGGAGCACGCCCGCTGTGTGGAGACAGAGTTCTCCAACATAGCCCAGCCGCAGCCCATTCACGCCCTGCCCGGCCCTTCTCGTAGCCGCGCGCCTCCACAGTTGCCCCATCGCACTTATGCTCAGATGGCTCAGCAACAGCCCGACCATTACCGTGGCCGCTCCTCAGCTCCATCGCCTCACCGCGCCTATGATCAGCCTACTCACCAACCGCTCCACCCAGCTCAGCAAATGCGTCAGCGCCCATCCACCTCCCCGGCTCGCAGTCAGCCCTTCCCCGTCTACTCGGCCTACCAGCAAAGCTGCTCCTCATCATCGTCCTCGTCCTCTTTCTCACGCTCGACGTCCTACTGTCCCTATTGTGCCACTAGGGGACATACGCTCATGACGTGCAGATGGTACAATGCCCAGCCAACACAGGGCCGTTGGGACTTTGTACAGGCACGCGAGCGCTGCCAGCGTTGTCTCGGCCGTCACTACGAGAGCGAATGCAGGTCAAGGGGGGCATGCAAGAACTGTGGGAGCACGAACCACCACACGTCCCTCCATCGACCAGACGGCCCAACGCACTCAGCTCATTCGTCGTCTGTACATGTACCCCCACCACAGCTGACAGAGCACTCGAGGGAGCGTCCCAGACACAGCAGGCGGCACGAACCCGCACAGGCTAAACAGGTGCGACCCAGCTCTGCTCACAGAGCCAGCCCGCCCAGGTCCGGTTCGCCAGGTAGGCCCCGCGAATGCCGCCAGCAATTATGACTCCCTACTATCACAGAGCACCCTAGCGAAGAGGTAGATTTAGCCCATGCCCAGTCAACTCATGCCCACACAGCTGATACATACTCAGCTCATACAATTTCAGCTGATACCCAATCAGCTCACTCACCTTCTGTGCCCACTGGCACACCCATTTTGTTGCCAACCGTCTCACTAAGAGTCGCGGACGTGCATGGCCATCTTCACACAGCCAGAGCTTTATTGGACTGTGGCAGTATGCTGACGTTAATAACGTCACGCATGGCACGACTTTTGAACCTGCCATCAAAACCCACTTCTTTAAAAATCACAGGAGTTGGGAATCAGCACAAACATGAGTCAAAGGCGGCAATAACAATAGTATGCCGACCCACTCACAATGATACTTCTACAATCACTGCCACAGCTCACATTTTAAAAAACGTCACTGGCTACCTTCCCTTGGAGAAGGTACAAACATTTCCCACGTGCTAGGCCAGCCACCCGTGCCATTGACCAGCTTTACCACACACCAGCCCCGATCGACCTCTTATTGGGGTCGGACGTTCTTGGCCAGGTGTTGGACGGGACTAAGGTCTCGTTGGGCCCGGGCAAGCCCATAGCCTTCGGCACGATTTTCGACTTCGCGTTGATAGGACCCATTGAGGACTTGTATGCGCAGCCGGCGCAGCAGGTTAACTCAGCTCACGTCGTCAGCTCACAACCAGACTCAGCTGAATCAGCCCAGGACATACGTCAGAGTCTGGAAAGGTTCTGGGAGTCTGAGGAGCCCCTCCCTCAATCTCGCACTCATAATGATCCCATGGAGGAACAATGCGAGGAAATCTTCCGCTCTACTACTACACGCGATCCCTCAGGCAGATATACGGTCGCTCTGCCCTTTCTAAAGGACGCCCCTCAACTAGGTAAAACTCACCCTATCGCATATACGCAGATTCCTCAATATTGAGAAGAAGCTAATGGCGAACCCGTCTCTGCGTTCTAAATACGTCGACTTTATGGCCGAATACATCGACTTAGGGCACATGGCTCCCTGTCACCCAAATACATTCGCCCATAAACCTCACTTCTACATCCCTCACCATGGCGTATTTAAGTCAGGGTCGGACAAGCTGCGCATTGTTTTTGATGGTAGCTGCAAAAGCTCCAATGGTGTCAGCATAAATGAATGCCTACACACAGGCCCCGCCCTTCAACAGGACATTGTGGACATCATCATGTCCTTCAGAACGCATCCAGTCGTTTTCAGCACGGACATCCAGAGGATGTTCAGAAATGTGCTGGTTGCCCCAGACCAGAGACGGTATCAGCTGATACTATGGCGGTCCTCACCAGATCACCCTCTGCTCACCTACGCCCTCAATACAGTCACGTACGGCTTAAGATCAAGCCCATATCATGCAATCCGCACTCTGCTCCAGCTGGCTGATGATGAAGGCCATCGCTACCCTGGAGCCGCTCAGGTTCTTCGCAAGTCTATCTTCGTTGATGACATCTTGTGTGGTCATGACACGGTTGAATCCGCCCAAGCACTTCAGGACGAGTTGATAAGTCTGCTAGACCTGGGCGGTTTTCAGCTCAGTAAGTGGACATCTAACTCGCCTAGGCTGCTCGAGAGATTTCCCGACAACCAATGCGACATGCCCAAGGACTTCGACATGAACCCAGAGTCCACGTCCATTAACGTCTTGGGTATACAGTGGAGCCCTCAGTCAGACGAGTTCACCTACCGCATCTCTCTGCCCCCCATCACACATGTCACAAAGCGGTCTATTTTAAGTACCGTAGCCTCACTTTATGACCCAAACGGCTGGGTTTCTCTCGTTATCTTCCGCGCAAAGCTGCTGCTTCAGCAATTGTGGCTACTGAAGCTGGAATGGGATGAGCCCACTCCCTCTGAAGTACAAACGGAGTGGCACCACATCTCAGAGGATCTGCCGCTGTTGTCTAGCATTCGCTTCCCTCGGCACGTTTGTGCAAACAAAGGCTCAGCTGCATACTCGCTTCACGGGTTTGCAGATGCCTCTGAGGCCGGGTTTGCCGCCGTTGTTTATCTCCATGAGCTCAATGCCTCCGGAGATACTTTAGTACACTTGATTGTCGCCAAGTCGCGAGTCGCACCAATCAAGAATCGCCTCACAATCCCCAAGTTAGAGTTGTCGGCCGCCACCCTACTCTCCCAGCTCATGATCCGTGTGTCGGTTCAGTTATCGGCCCATATCAGTATACAACAACATATATGTTGGTCAGACAGTACGATAGTCCTGGCCTGGCTCAATACACCGCCTCACCGTCTTCAACCATTTGAAGCCAACAGGGTAGTCAAAATCAGCTCAGGCTCACCAGAATGTACCTGGTGACACGTACCTTCCGAGCTCAACCCGGCAGATTGCGCAAGCAGAGGGATGTCTGCGCAATCCCGGTCAGCCCACGACCTATGGTGGTCTCCCACGTGGCTTGGACGGCCTTGTGAGTCTTGGCCTGCGATGCCCTTAGCTCTGGGCCATCACGCCCTGCCCGGCCTTAAGCCCAAACACGTCCCGTCGCTGGTCACAGTGCCCGGTCTTGACTCTGACCTGCTCACTCGCGACGCTCAGGCCCCTTGTACTTCAGTGAACGAAGAGAGGCCCTACTTTACTGGGTGCGCAGTGTTCAGCACAATGAGTTTGCAGAGGACATCCACCGCCTTCAAACTGGCAAAATCTGCTCCGTCAGACTCCAGCGGCTGTCACCTCTTATTAAAGATGAGCTCCTTAGAGTTGGTGGACGACTGTCCCATGCGTCTATCCGATATGACGCGCAGCACCCGCTCATACTTCCCAGCTCTAGCCCACTTGTAGACCTTATCATTGACCACTACCACAAAATACACTGCCATCCTGGCGCTGACACTTTACACGCTATCCTACGCCAACAATTTTGGATATTGTCCGCGCGCCGCATCATTAGACACCGAGTTTTTAAATGCATTAGATGCTTTCGATGCCGGGCCCAGCCGCAAGCGCCCTTCATGGCCGACCTGCCAGCCGATAGAGTTACGCCTCAGCCAGTATTTAGTCAAGTCACGACCGATTTTGCCGGACCATTCCTCGTTAAATCTAGTACCCTACGTAATGTTAAACTCTTAAAAGCGTACTTTTGTATATTCGTGTGCCTCTCGACTAAGGCGGTTCATTTGGAACCGGTCTCGGACCTCAGCACGGAAGCGTTCCTCGCGGCATTACAGCGTTTTATAGCACGCCGCGGTGCCCCGGTTCTCATCCGCTCGGACTGCGGTACAAATTATGTAGGCGCTAAAAATCAGATCATCGAAGTACAAAACTTTCTTGCCTTAAACAATGACACGATTGCGCACAAGCTCGCTGGTCAGCACATTACTTGGTTGTTGAACGTCCCTAAGGGACCATGGTTCGGTGCGTTACATGAGATCAACGTAAAATCAACAAAGCAACTTTTATATCGCGTAATTGGCGAACAGCACCTCACATTCGAGGAATTCTCCACACTTTTAGCTCGAATTGAAGCGGTCCTCAACTCAAGACCTCTCTGCCCACTTTCGTCTGATCCTTCAGACTTTGAGCCGCTTACAGCCGGACATTTCCTTATAGGCCGCCCACTAACGGCCCTTCCCGAACTATCCGTGGAAGATAGGCCGATTTCCACACGTAGGCGATTCCAGATGGTACAGGCCCTTTCCCAGCGCTTCTGGACGCTGTGGACCCAGTCCTACCTGCATACCCGTCAAACCCGCTCCAAATGGTTGTCCCCATCCTCCCCTCCCCGAGTCGGCGAGCTCGTCCTCATCAAGGAGGACAACCTGCCTGCCCTTCAATGGAGACTGGGGCGCATTACTCGCACCCTGCCTGGGAAGGATGGCGTCGTGCGGGTGGTGGACCTGGACACCGCCAATGGACACCTCCGGAGGCCTGTGTTCAAGATCGCCAGGCTCCCTCTGGATGAGACCACCCCTGGGCCCCGGGAAGATGTTTGCGCCACAGCGCAACGGAAAACAGCCGTCACTGCGCCGGAATAGAGTGCATATTAGAATGCACTAAGCCGTCGCGCGGCCATGTTGACGGCCGGCGCAGCGCAACAGTTAGTGACCTTTGAGATCTCAAGACGAAATCACGCGTCGCGCGCCATTGAACTCAGCCTTCGAAATAAACCAATACCACTCATAGCATATGTGTAAAGTTACGCCTAACGAACTGCCCTAGTGAATAGTTTCGCGTAGTGACTGTGCGCCAGGAAACCCACCTACATCGCCGCCCTCAAGCCTCGCCGCCCGTGGTCAGCTCGCCCGCCGGTTCCTGTGAGTACTTTCTTCCCTTATACCTCCTGCCTAACCCTTATTTCGCCGATGTTACTGCGATCGCCTTTCGCCGTAACACAGATCTTATAAAGTACCAATATAACTACATTGTATGGGCTGCATTGGCAGATTATCACATCTTAAGTTTATTAAAAGATGTTTGATTTATTCAATATCCTTAGCTTTTAGGAAGTGAACTTAAGTTAATTATTTTCCATTAACTTCCACCCCTGTCTCTCAGACTGAGTGATTATTTGATAGCCTACTAAATCATAGTTAGTATATTTTTAGTAGGTAGTAAATCAGGTAATTATCCCTGTTAATAATTAAATCAATTATATTTAGGAGTTATCCTTTACTCACTTTTATAGGTATAAAGCAGACTGTACTAGCTATTAGTCTGATTGATTTAGATTGTTCCCATCAAATATTTCTATGTTTCATATTATTAGAAGTAAGTACATAACTTATAAGGTCTTTGACCATTGAGGTGAATTCAAATGGTATAAGTAGACTGTATTATCAGGCTAATTAGTAAGTTGTTATCAATCAATTATTTCTATGTTTCATAATAGTAGGAGCTCACAGCTTGTAAGGTCTTTTCCCATTAAGGTGGATTCGCAGCTTCAACGAATAAACCTAGGTTCTAAACTGGTTTTAGTTGTTTAGTATCAGCTTATATTTTACCAATAGGTATCGGATGTATATTTATAATACTTTGAAGAGTGTAGCTATATAAGGCCGTATCGTACCCCAGGGAAAGCTAAAAATGCCTGTTTGGTCATTTCAGTATTAGAAATCAAACATCACAGTACAGCTATGCTTATTTGCTATAACTTTTAGTATTTTTCTTGTAATAGGAAACCAGTCTAGGCTTTTAGGTACTCCAAAGTAATGATGGTACGATATTACCACACTTCTGCTAATTATTTAAAATGAATAGTTAATTGGTAACAACCTTAAGAAAACAATTAGAATCTTATTGGCCTACGGTAACAGATTACATGCCTAGATAGGTATAGATACGCTGCTAACCCACGTCACTTCATCGTAATTTCCATTTAGCACCGTAACTTAATTACCCCTACCTTATTAGTCTGAATTAATCCAGCCTGGCCCCGCGGCCCACGTACCTAGTTTTTGTACGCACATCGTGCACACACCTCTTGCCGTTCCTCACTAACTAACAATATATGAGACGTCTACCTACCCTACAGTACGTTTTCGACCAGCGTCCGTCCCCTCGTCAGTCTAGACAAATTCCACTCTTAAAAACAACCTCCACTCGGTCTTAGATCGGCTTTCGCCTTATCTTTTCCAAGCACATCCAGTTAGATCTGGCTTTACTTTTGTGATGTGGGATGCTCAGCGCTGCCGAAAGGCAGCGCCGGCAGAGGTACTGTGATCTTTGTACTGAAGTCGGGAGACGAAATGATATGCCGAAGGTTGGTTCTTAACTCTTATTTATTTAGGAAAAAACAGTGTTTATATAGTGTTACAGAACAAAGGAAAGTATTGACTGCCAGTTCTGGGAAATCGGTACAAAGTCCTAAATTAGTTACATTCCATCACGTATAATAAAACAGATGATTTTATGAGTTATGATGCCGTGACACACTGCACTACACTTTCAACAAAGTATGGAGGTTGACCAAAGACGGAAACTGCCCTCCTCTGACGAAGTTCCAAGCACTACCAGAAAACCCCCTACATTTTGTCGAACTAACAGTCCCTATTTGTATACCTTTGCAATCTAGGCCCAAGCCACATTTAACTTAATTTCGTGGTGAGTTGTGTGAGTCGCATTGCCCCTGAAAGCAACTGACCCCTAAGGTGACTATCCGTCGGGCCAGGAATACCCAGTGTGTCAACCTAACACTACCCTGTGTGTAAGAAGACGGGACAGTCTTTAACCGGGATGTACGTGCCCGTCTCCAGCTAATTGGTGTATGACCTATCTTCAATTTTCCCTAGGGAGACAATTGTCTCTCCCCCGTTACTCTCTCGAAGATAGTGTATTATTTAGCGTTGTAATAGATAACGCCGGCATTATTAAATAGAGTCAAATGCCTCCAGACCGAAGTCCGTTGAAATCATATTAGTTTTGTTGCCACCGTTATGCGTATCTGCTAATATGATCTAGAATACTTCATTCTGTTAACAATAATTCGAGTTGCGATAACAATAGTTTTACTTTAATAATCACTTTCTATTTCACAATCAATTTTAGTTAATATCGTAGCTTGAATATCACTTAGCGCGCTAAAATGGCTCGGACGCTTGTTTTCACGTATGAGATCCTTATCCCCCGGCGACCTTGAATCGAATCCCTTCCGCCCTACCATGACGCCAACATCTTTTCAAAACCGCGCCACTTCGCCCGACATTCGCCCGCGCAAATCCTTTTCCCTAGCCTTCAACCAATCGCTAGCTGTTTAGCCAATGCGCCTCGCCTTCACATCCCTTATCATTTGTTATATGCGAACTTCGTGTTGCGCCACGTGGAGATAACATCTTCCCTCTCTTTCTATCTTTTTCTCAACCTCTCGCTCGCTCATTGCCGCCGTCCGCCACGCAATTCTAAAGTTTTTTCATAATCCAACCAAATCTCGTTAGATAGCCAATATTACATGTTTGAACATCTAGATGTAGCCTTCCATCAACAATTTCTTCTCAATAATCACCCACTTAAGCCAAATAATTCTGTATTTTGTGAAGTTATAAAAAGTTCCGTATTCCGACCACAGGTGGCGCCTTTCTGTCGCAAGGGACACGTTAGCAAACCCCATCATTCTAATCCATTGCCAACCTAACAATCCTACGCGAAGCTCAAGTAAATAACTCACGCTAGACGGCGCCTATGTCGCAAGGGGCACACGAAGCAGTCCCCGCGAAATTCAAAATAAAGATAAGGCCCTAGTCCATTGCCAACCTAACAATACTACGCGAAGCTCAAGTAAATAACTCACGCTAGACGGCGCCTATGTCGCAAGGGGCACACGGAGCAGTCCCCGCGAAATTCAAAATAATGATAAGGCCCTAGTCCATTGACCATTATTTTGAACTAGTTTTTCGAGTGGTTTGTACACCGGTTTTCATGGTGTCGCTATCTTTGAGGTCCCGGGTTCGATCCCCGGTCGGGTCAATTTAGAAATTATTGTTTTTTCTAAATTGTCTCGCTTCTGGGTGTTTTCTATGTATAATAAGTATGTATTTAAGTATTTTAAGTATGTTTATCCGTTGTCTAGTAACCATTTAACGAGTTTCTTCGAAGCTTCTCTTGGGCTAGATAATTGGTGTAGGAAAGATTTATTTATTTATTTATTTATTATTTATTTTTCCATTTTCATGCTTATTATATTAATGGTGCTACGCATTAATATTAATTTTAGTGCTACTCCCATACATTCCTTACTAACGGACGGATACCATTCATTCTGTACCGTTACACAACGCATCTGCGACTCCTCTTTTTTTACAGGTGTCCATGGTCGGCAGTGATTACTTTCCATCAGATGACCCGCCTGCTCGTTTAACTTCTTCTTTTTAAAAAAAAGAATTCTTCTCTTGGCTGTCGTAAAAGGCAACTAACGGATTAAATACTGCTTATACATCCAACAGCATAAAGATACAATAGGGTTACCACTATCACGCTGAGCACATTTACAAGTGTAATTGGTGAAACGATGAATAATTGTGCACTGTTTTGAGGTTCTCATTGACTAGTAGTCTCTGAATAACCGTTTGGCGATAACAGTCGTAAGTGTAATTGAAATTAAACAGAACAGACTAACATCGTGTCATGTCTTACCGAAGCTAGAAGAGAGCGCGAAATGGTGCACACTCCAACAGCGGAGAAGGAGACTTGGTTAAGGGTCAGGTATCGCGCGAACTCGTGCAGCTCTGAGGACTTTGGCTCCTTTGAGGGCAGAATAGTCGCTTTGCCCACCAGCAGCTTGATCCGTTTCACCTGATTAAATCGAAATTATTGTAGTAATTTATACAGATGGTTTGGTAATAGGTATATAATCCCACAACTGGGCCATTCTACTAAGTGAACAACTAAGTGTATGGGAGCAGCCTGAAAAAGCGAAAAAAAATCAGCTGTTCCATACAAAACTGCAAATACTTTCGACCTGATGTATGGAACTATGTCCATGTCTACGACTCTTGTGGGTGTATGACAATAATTTAAATGAACTATGATAAGGGTATATACTCGTAAATACATTTTATATAATCTCATTTGATATACCGATCAAATTGTAGAACTAAAAATATAATGCACCGAGAAACCGAATTGCATCACCTCTTGCAGAGTCCAGTGGCAAGGTTCCACAACAGCCAAGATCCAATAAACATCCAGAAATATCCACAGAAGTTCACAGACCATCAAAGGCATGTTTTCAATTTCTCCTGCTGTATAAAATTTTTATGTAAATATGACAAATATTATAATTTACACACAGTTTAGTAGTTTAGTCGAGCGTCATTCGAACTTGACGTTCTCAGTTGCACTACGAAACGTGGCTCTGACCCGTGTAAATAAGTAATATAATAATACTTCTGTATTTTTTTTAAAGCAATAATTTTGGTATTCTCGAAATGGACGAAGCAAGCCTTGTAGAAACTCCTGCTGCACTGGGATCATATTTGTAATCTCTCATTTCATATTTGAAGTAAAGCGTCAGCTGTGAAATAATAGTGGATTATTTACCGTTACGTGTTCGTGAACGTAAAATTTCTTGGAAGATCTCATAAAGTCATATAACTTTACTAAATAAAATTATCACCTTTTTAAACTAAGACAATTTCCGAACTTGATACTAGCTAAATATCTGGCTAATGTGCAAACCGCTCCAAGCCATTGCAAAAGAGAAAACAGGAAAATTTTAATTGAGTACTTACATAAGTTCACAATTAAGTTGTACAAAGTAAACACCAGTTGCAGGATTGTGAACAACATTATCGCCATAAGGCCAAGCCCAAAACTCCTGTCGATGTCTCTTATGACATCAAAGACACTGTAGTACATGAAGGTGATGTGGTCTAAAGTCTCATAGTCCGTAGTCCTTGGGCGCGATCTGCAATCTGAATAAAAAAAATGTTTTCAGGTTGTCCCTTATAGAGCGTGCCAAACTTAAAAAGAAGATAGACTAAAGGGCGACCAACTAGCTATAAAAATAACCATTTTTAACTGTTTTTTGTTGCTGTATGTATAAAAATAAGATTTATTTTGCTTAATACTCTCGTAAATTCAATCTACCTTAATTAAAATTAATCTTTGTTAAGTGTATTAAGATTTAACCCATTTAAAAAAGGAGCTCGATAATTTTGTTAATAGGACTAAAGTCATTTTCTCGTAGCTGCTAGTTGGTCACCCCCCTCTGTCTTTTCCCTGAGTTTGGCACGCTCTTTATGGAAGACTTGTATATCTGTTTCTAATGGGTGCACATTTTTTCACATAACTTTTAAGTCCTATTATCCGAAGTCCAAAAATATTTCTAATACCATTTTACATCATAATGATCACTCTTCATAAAAATATTTAATACTAACGATCGAAACCAATAATCATCAGAATTCATAATATCTCTAATCATACTCCTTCTTACTAATATTTTTTTTAATATATTTTCTTACACTAACGATCGAAACTCCTATTCATTCTAATGCATAACTCCAATATTCATAAATTGGTATCATACTAATATTTATTTTCATATATTTCTTGATCATGAAGGTTTTTATGAGGCACCCGCTATAACGAAAAAGTTAAGTATGCAAAACTATAGTTGCAATGGTTAAGTTAGGTGAGACTTGTGACAAATTACTTTGTAATTAAATGATGTGTGCTTGCATGCATGTTGAATGCATGATGTTGCATTTTTTTTTGGGATACTGCATGCTTGTATGCATTCCTGCTTGCATGCTGTATGCTTGCTTGCCTGCTGCATGCTTGCCTGCATGCTGCATGTTTGCTTGCATGCTTCAAACTACATGCTTGCTTGCATGCCGGGGGGTGCAGGGGGTGCATAACGGAGGGAGGCCGCAGACCCCCCGACCTCCCTATTTCTTAATCATAAGTGTATGTATTAAAAACCATATTATGAGTTCAAATATTTTCTTAGTAATAAAAAGAAAATTATGATAATCGTCTGTTATGAAGGAAATAACTATGAAAAAAAAACGATTATGAGTATAAAGTTGTTCTTAGTAATGACAGTATTAATAAAAAAAATATGATAACTATCTGTCTATCAAAAAATTATGAGGATAAAAATTAGGAAGAGTGATTATTAAAAACACAAAGCGGTAGTAAAACAAAAAATAGGAATATAGTTTTATGTGAGCCAATATGAACCCGTTTCAGATTGAAAAGTTTAGTTTACTAACTTTGTAGTTCGTGAATATTTTCAAAGTGATTATTCAACATTTTTAGAGACTTGTATGCTTCGTAAACTATAAAGAAGTACTGTATCTTCATGACGTGCAGCGGCAAGACTGCGACATACAAAAAGCAGTACATGCCAGCAGAATACACTGAAAATAAGATAAATAGACCATTTCAGGTCGTGATGTAGGGGAGGAAGATTAATTCTCAGGAAGGTAACAGTGACATCTAGTATACAAGTAATGGAACATAAAACTCGTATAAATACATTAAAATATAAAATTATGTGTGTAATGTTTGTAGTACGAGTACCTAGTACGAGAACCAACGCAGATGTAACATAAAAATAAGGTCTTTCAAAGAACAGGTCTACTTTTCCGATTTTTGTCATCGTCATATTATTGTGGGCAAATAATAATAATTCGACTAGGTATGTCCGTTGAGTAGGTCGAAAAGTCTAAACTAACGTGGAACCTTGACAATCGGTTTCGCATCGGTCCTTAGCAAGTCAAACGTGTTCTTGGGTCTAGTAGCTTGTAGTTTGCATGCTAGATGGCGCTTTTACGTTTTCGATTGCAGGATGAACTATTACCACCCCGTGTGTAAGGCACGTTTTCACCGCTAGACCTAGATTCTGCCGATGGAATGATGGAGATACGAGAGACATATAGAGAGATATGATACAGGAAGGTGAAGGTTTCTTCTCAGTTTCAGGGTATCCCATCCGTAGACTTCCAAACTGATGGCGTAGTGTTCATTATAAAAGCATAACTATTGTACATTACATATAATTACGACTATTATCCCCGAAGATTTAGTCAAAGACTAGGCAATGAGGATAACAAAAGCAGTCCTCTACCATAGTCCACTTTTCACCAAATAGCGACTGCATATGTTTTCCGCGTAACAGGTGGTGAGCCCATCGCCGCTCTGTGCTGTTGGATCTATGAGCAGTCTTTAGTTCTTTAGTCGCCTTTTACGACACCCAAGAGAAAAGAGGGGGTGGTAGTATTGTCTCACCGCTAAATAAAAAAAATTACTTGCGTGACAGACAAACCCTAATAACCAACCAAACTACATTGGGTCAGCATGATGGACTAAGGCCCGATATTTACATGAGTTTATGTTGGATAACCTGAGCCCAGCAGTGGGACGTTTATGTAATGATAATGGTGATTAAGATCAAAATCAAAATGTACGTACAATCTCGATCGGCTGACATCACGGATTCCAGAAAGAGATAATAACTGTAGATGGTCAAAATCACAGTCAAGGAAACGATGAAATACAGTAACAAGTATAGCTTGCGTTCAGCTGTAATTGCAGTTTTATTAGAATGTAATGAGTGAGCAATCTGTAAACAGAGAAAAAAATAAACCCATGTTATGACAATGCCAATCCCACACGCACACAAACAAGCAAACTAAGCAATACACGAACACAAACACGCACGAAGTCACGGGCAGAAACTGGTAATATAATAATGTAACTGAGGATGATGCTTTTCAGCAGTTGGGTAGAGAAATTTCATTTATGATTTCTAATTTTCACCTCTTGGAGTCTATTATGGTTGTGTATAGTCGCTCTTGTCCTGCTGAGCGCACCGTATACAGTGATACTGTTGCACAGCACTGATACAAGCATGTAAAAGATCCAAACCAGACGCCTGGTAGTTGATCCTCCCCGGGACGAGTACTCCGGGTTGCCATTACAGTCAAAAATCAGGCCTGTTATTGATATAACCACTACAAACAATGGAAGCACTTTAGATTAAGCAACACCGAAAAAGTGGGGAAGGGGTTACCTAAGGGAGGAGGAGCCAAAGGGCGGAAATGCATAGTTTTCAAGATATTTTTATTTTGAGGTTATGTTAGGTTATTTATTTAGGTTATTTTTAGGGAAAAAAAATTTCTACCATGGTTACTATTACCGTACTACCTCTATCCCCGTCCCCCCCAAGATATTTTTGATTAGAGTTAGTTTTCTGTTGTCTTATAAAAAAAATAACTTCGAAATTCAAGACAATCGCTACGCTGTGCTTCGCGAAATTTCTAACCTATCACATGACCTACAGAAGTAGGGCAGCTAGTTGCATAAATCTAAACGTTTTAATATTTTACGTCAAACAACATTTCGAATTTCCTTAAATTCTTGACTACTTTGTAATTTTCAATAAATTCTAGCGTACGAACTATGCATCTCAGCACCGTGAAATTTTAGTAAATTATACTTCTTTAGCAAACCTATCTATAAAAAAACCGGCCAAGTGCGAGTCGCACTCGCCCATGAAGGGTTCCGTAGCAGCAAGTAACATCAAATAAATGTTTTTGTAGTTCGTTGTAACTTTGATCGATGTTTTAATAATGGTGTATTTTTTATATTTATTAATTTATGACGTATTAAAAAAAGTACTTACTAGATCTCGTTCAAACCAATGTTAGTGGAATTTTGCATGGTAATGTACATCATACATTTTTTTTAGTTTATCGTTGTCTTATATTAGAAGTAACGGGGAAGGGGGGGGGACACACACACACACATTTTACCACTTTGGAAGTGTTCCTCGCGCAATATTCAGTTTAGAAAAAAATGATATTAGAAACCTCAATATCATTTATGAAGACCTATTCTTAGATACCCCACACAAAATGGTTAGATAAAAAAAAATGAGTTTTAGTTTTAAGTAGGGGGAACCCCCAAAAATTATTGTTTTTTATTGTTTTGTGTGAAAATCTTAATGTCGTTCACTGAACACATCTACATACTTACTAAGTTTTAACAGAATATTTCTTATAGTTTCGAAGAAAAGTGGCTGTGACATACGGACGGACAGACTGACATGACGAATCCATAAGGTTTCCGTTTTTTGCCATTTGGCTACGGAACCAGAAAAATATGATGCTAATAACCGGTGTTTACTAATCTAAAGCTGAGCCCTAACAATTATTAGTCACATCTATTAAACTAGTATCTCTTTAAAAAGAAACCTTTATCTGAACAACGATTTGCAAGTTGCAAGTATAGTTCCTCCCGGAACGGCCCTACCGAAGAGGCATACTTAGGATAGTTTGAGTGTTCCCTACACTCAAAGATGAAATAGTTAATTTCTCAAAAGTTACGAATTCCTGGTTTAGTGCTTCTTCTTTCCACTTTCGGCCTTATTGTCACTTACCATCTGATATCTGTGAAGTTTTTGCACTCTTCACCATTGAATCTTGGACGAAAGCTACACTACGTAGAGTCATTGTATAAATTGTAGGGATAATAAACACATAAATCTAAATTTCCTAGTAGGCACCATGTTCAATTCTTACTGAAAATCGTCACAACTACACAGTTGACGGTGTTAAGGGTTGAGGACACCCTCATTCTGCACTTGTTCTGCTGCATCTCAAAGCAGACTGGCGATAGGCCGACCAGCCTTGATATACTATACATCTTATAAAGGGCCCCTGAGACTGTGCAGTCCTCCTCTCTTTGTACGTGAAGCTTAGTTTTCGTAACTCTCTTCATAGTTGGATGGCAATTATTAGCAAATGCACTTGTTAAGTATTATTAAAAATAAAATAGTCCAAATGATGAAGGACTTCATTAAGATACTGATTGCTGAAACGTTTAAGAAACCAACTAGGGATTATCAGACTCAAGGTACTGCCTTGACAATATCATAATTCATAGCCTTCTTAAACTTTAATGTTCCTTATACTAATTTTAGAAAGTGCTACTTTATTATATTCGAAAATATACTTATCTAGAAATCAAATTACTGTAACCAACAAAATAACGGACATCAACCAATGAATTTGAATTACCTTAAAAACTAAAGTTCTAAGTAATTAAGTAATCTTTGGTTTGAAGGTTTATGGAATATGAGTACCATCGTGACAGCAACGCGGCATAAACGGCACGCAACATTCGTTAACCGTATACGGACAAATAGAAACGAGCGTACAACCCGTAATTGGATTGCCTGCTTCCGTTCAGAAAATTTTGATCTGAAAAATTAACACTGTGGTCGCGCGAAAATTTTTGGTCGATAATGACTAATAAACCTTATCGTCTGTAAGAAAACCGATATCGGTTACTAACAGTTGGATTTCTATTGTGTCTGGTTTCTCAGACAATAGGTTAAATACTTTTGTGGAAGCTAACGATACTCAATCTACGGCTGAATTAGCAGGAGCGTTCAATGTCAGCATCAAAATAATAGTTATTCGTCCATTTGCGTTAAATTGGAAAGGTTTAAAAGCTTGACAAAAGGACTACGACCTTAATGATCGCCAGCGCGATGTACTTAACATTTTTATTTTTTACATCATATGGTATGTCCTGGCTGGCGAGGCCTGCCTTGTACTGCTCAAACAGGCAACGATTTTAAACCGCATTGTTTTCTGCGGTGAAAAGTGGATTATTTTTGACAATCGCAAGCAAATTTGTTAGATCCTGGTTCAGCACTTCAATGAAAAATTACCCCTAATTAAATGATTCCTGTTTGGTGGTCTAGTGCCGGTATGATTCATCACAGTTTTCCAAACTGGAAAAGCATTATTGCATAATAATGTGAGAACTAGGACGAACTGAACACAATTGTAGGGTTTTTTATAAAATTGAAGTTAATTTATTTGATTTGTATGCGTTAGAAACATAAAATCAATAAAAGGTATAATTTTGTTCTGCCGACTGGCAATACTGGCTGTCTGTCAATGTCAGTTTGTAAAAGTGGAGGGAAAATAAAAAGATGGCGGCACTTGGCCGATGTGAGAGCGGGGATTGGGTTTTGAGTTTTTGTACAGAACGGACGTCTCTGAGAGAATACACGTGGTTGTCTTGAAAACTGAGTTTTATTGGAAGTATAACCTGAGACCCCAAGTTTTATTATACTTCAGAAGTGGGATACCAAACGTAAGTACACGCCTACGTATATTTCCTTCTACACTGATATTAATGCTATTGCGGTTGCAATAAAATAAAAATTGTAAGGTATAGTTAAAAATATGAACATTAACATTGAATCTACATTTTAAACAAATAGTTTTGAAACACCACCCCACAGGCTTGACTAATCGATTTGAATAAAATATGCATTGTACTAGCTACAATACTGATTTGCAAATCGAATTTACAAGCTATATCGGTAAAAAGGGTAGCCATTTATATGATGAAAGTTGATTAAATCTTTTTTTTTTCTTGCCTGCATTTCTTTTCTTTGTACGAAAGAGTTGCTTGAGCAATTAAAACTTTAACAGTACATTTACAACCGTTGACCGATCACCGGCCAAAATTTGTCCAGGTACCGACTTCAAAATATGTAATTTAGCAATTCAATTAGCTTGCTAGTGTGGCCTAAAACAGTTAATGTTGCATTTAATTTTATAAAACCATTGATTCACATGACTTCATAGACTTCCTAGTGGGGTTTCTAAAAGGGTAACGAAATTTTTGTCCGTTTCGCGCTAGGACGCCCCGTTTCCGAGATATCTTTCATTTTCTTGGTTTAAGCGTGAAACTAATACAAGTTTTGTTTTGTAATCGAGCGTCAGATAATGGAGTAATATGGGAACGACGAAGGACGCCGCGCTGTTGGTCGCCGTGCCTGTGTCTGGCGAGGGCTGCCGTTTGTGGACATCGCCGGTGCATTGCTGTGACGGCGACGGCGACGAGGACGGGGAGCAGGCGGAGGCGAGCCGTCTGCGTAGCGTGGTGCAGCACATCGGGAGTCCGGCGCTGCGAACGCGGGTTAAAAAGATAAGTGGATCCAAAACTTCGTTTTGTAGAGGTGCATTTTTACGCTCAGTTTAAAAGATGTATAGCATTTCTAAGATCTAGAAATCGTCAGAACGATTCTTTGTTGGGATTCTTTGTCGCCTACAGATTGGCTACAGAGCTATATCGTATTATAAAAATAAGTAAATTGGTCTAGGTCATGCAGGTACATAGATGGACAATAAGAACTTTATTGAAATAAATTAGCTTCCATTACATAGAGCATAGAATAAAGACCAAATTATGATTTCGACCACTATCTGTGACTTCGACGAACAGTTAGAGAATGCGACCGTGACAGACAGACGCGATAGTCCGGGCGGACGAAGCGGAGCGGCGCGGTCGCGTACGTTAGGTTACGAAATGGGCTTAGATTTCGCGCAGCGCGTGACTTCGGCCGATTGGTGAGAGGACATACGTAATGCTGAATACTTTTATATTTTACTGTGGCTCAGCTGTCGTAGTACCGGACACGATGGAGGTTCAGTTGTTGGCGGCCTCTGGGAGTTTTCGTGACAGACAAGGGGATGGATTAACATGTGATAGTAACAATGACTTAGAAGACCTAACTCGACAGCGGCAATTAATTCTGATTGGTTTTGCCATAATTGTAAAGGACGCGGGCATCCCTTAATAAAGTGTCTCACTTGTGATAGATTTGGTCATCAATCCGACAAGTGTGCTGTGAGGTCTGGAAGTCAAAATGGCCGCTATTTCAATATGAGATTTTTTCTGCAAGCGGGTGGTTATCCTTTTAGGTAAGCTTATATCCATAAAGATGCCTACCATACCACCAAGGGGGTTTTATAAAGAGGGGGGGGGGGGGGGGTCAAAATTCGCTTAGTTTTGCGCTACGACGCACCGTTTGCGAGAAAAATCGATATTTGAAAAATCCGTGTCAATAATTGTCATAAACGCATGTCGAACAATTTTTATTAAGATTTATGTTTCAAGATGTAACAACACTAGCATATAGCTTGTAGATCTTTACTATAGAAAAAAAGAGCCTGCAGTTTACTGTATGATTCAATTTCATTAATTTATACTATTTCTTCTCTTTTTGGAACGACGAGATTAACATTATGGATAATGAGACTGGACGTCAACGTGGAAGCGAGCGACGGCGGCATACTCCAATTGCTGCTACTGGGGCAGATCGTAGTCGAACACGCAGCCGTAGCAGGTGCAGAAGGATTAATAGAAGTTCGCACCATCGAGGAAAGGAGACCGAGTTGGAGCAGACGCGAAGGCGGTTACAGGCTTTGGAGCACGAGTTGTACCGGGAACGCGAAAAACATCTTCGAGGCGTGAAGATCGACCGCACCGGAACGCGAGGGGCAGCCGCAGTCGCAGCCGCAGTCGCAGCCGCGCCAGTCGTCGACGCACCCGCAGCCAGAGCAGGCGGCTCCGTAAGCGCAGTCGCAGTGCTACGCCGAGGGCGGGCCGACGACAACGCGAGGACGCTGCGACGAAGGAAAAAAGGTCACGTACACTATATTTTTCTACTAAGGACTTGATAGATATTGTCAAATCAATTAAAAGTAATGTCGGACCTCAGCCATCACCTTCTGGGGCATTGATGTCAAAGACTATTGATCACAAGAATATCTCTCTAATTTTGACCCCTCTGCGAAAGGACAACGCATAGATATTTGGTTAAGTAAGGTCGCTAACGTGTCCCTGCAAAGGTTTTATTTTTAATTGATTTACTTAATTATCCATATGAGTCTGTGTTAGAGGTTTTGCTTCTTATACTTTTTACAACTTAGACATTGAATTTAGACATTGTGCTTTAAAGACGTTCTGCAAGTTAAGGTTATAGGATCATAACTGGTTTAATTGTCAAAATAACAGAAAAAATTTAGTTGTTTCTAGGGTCAATGACCGACTACAGTGACATACATACACTTTTTAATGATCTAGCGATACATTGTTACTATGTGTGTGTTTAGATTATCGGTTGATACACTTTATTCTTAATCGAGGAATAAGGCCTTTGTTCTAAATGCCTACTCCGGCTACTATTGGTTTAGTGCGTTTGACTTGACATTTTATTTTATTTTATTTTATTCAGAAAACCAACAGCATTTACAAACAATTCATATTGAGCAGTATTAACTTAAATCGAGGACAATTACAGGTTTTCCTAATGTAACAAGAAGTAAGTCGATAAGCATAAACTTAAAATAAAAATTCAGAAAAAAATTATCGTTGAAGACTCCTTTTAATTTAATTGTGTGATGAAATTGAAATTTTGCTAAATAATTTATAAATCTTGCTAGAATAAAAAAAAAAAAAAAGAACAAGATATAATAAAGTCATTGGGTGGGTAGACTTGAACACTCAAATTGACAACAGCACAAATGCAACTTGCAAACAATTTAATTAGTTTCAACGTTTCATTATCTTCGTTTGAGCGTTATAATCGCAAAATATCATTACGAGGAACTAATAGTATTAAGTATGGATAAAAGGACATTGCAAATCTGATATTGATTACGTACTAAGATTATCCACATTTATATAGTAAACAATGATAACAAAATAGGCTATTTAAGTAAAGCTATTCAGTGCAGTAAAGTTAATTTATATGTTAGAGTTTAAGTGCGTTTGAAATGTGGGGCGTCGGACAATGGAATAGCTACGAAAGTCGATTCTTGAGTGATCCTTTATTAAAAGAAAAACAGGGTTTTATATTAATGTGTGGTAGGTTGTTAGTCATGATTCGGTGACCCGATACAGACAGAATATTTAGAAAAGAGTATCTAATTACAGTGATCGAAGTATTAGGTTACATGCTACGCGTTTACAATAAAATGTCAGTTTAGGTCATTTTCATTTACAATAACAATTACATAAAGGGTGAACAAGTGCAGTCAAATTGTAGTACTTACTTACTTACATATTGTGTTTGTTACTAGTTAGCTAATTACTGACATCTAGGAGTTTTAATGCCCACATATAATTAAAGTTTCTTTTGACATTGATCAAGCAAAATTAATTGGACATGCGAGTGAATAGAAACTTTAAAGCTTTCCAATACAATGAGTTGTGGAACAAATATTTAATACTTTGATCTTAAACATTCATACTTAATAAACTCTCATGCTAAAGCCTTATGTGTAAACATTCTATACAAATCCATTTATACATAAAGAGCTGTCAGTACCTATACTCATAAAATTATTTGAAGCGAACGGTTACTATTTAACTTCTCATGTAGGTACCTACATTTACCTAATCATAGTGTTTGCGTGCATGTGTTTATTGTGCCTTTATTATGCGCAAGCGAGTGAGGCTTGAGTTAATATTGTGTACTAGAGATGATCGTTATATTAGATAACGAATATGTTGAAAGGATAATAATTAGTTATGTAATAATGACAGTCCAAAATTGATAAAGATAGACTAATAAATACATACGCATATTGTTATTACGGCTATTATTGTGTATCTACATATGGTTTTTTCTATTGTTGCAGCCTGGACGTGAGAATTGATTGGTTCATGTTCCGGGTGGTAAAGTAGATCCACAGAAACGAGAATTGATTGGTTCGTTTCATAGTTATTTATAATGACCACGAGAATTTATTGGTTCGTGTGTCATTATAATAATAAGTGTTCAATTAGGCGTGAGAATTGATTGGTTCACGACCTGATGGAAGTACCTACAGTTATTCCAAGTAACAATGATTTATAAACGTAAGAAAAGATTGATTAGCGTGTCATTGATAAGTATTCTGTTTAGGCGTGAGAATTGATTGGTTCACGGCCTGATGGAAATAGTTATTCTAAGTTACACTGATTAGACGTGAGAATAGATTGGTTCATGTGATCTAACTATGTAATAGAAGAAAAGTGAATAAAAAGAGATAATGATGTTACTGTGGTAATATTGTATTTATGTATTTTGTATAGATTTTCAAATATATAATCAGATAGTACTGTAAATGACGTTCTAGTGGTTCTATTTCCTGTAAATTTCTTTTGTAATGTAAATGTAATGATGTATGAGTTAGTTAGTATTACGGCCAAGTGTAGGGTTGCCACCAGGCTTGTGTATGGGGACATCCACATTGTCAGGACGGTCGAGTGTAGGGTTTTTTATAAAATTGAAGTTAATTTATTTGATTTGTATGCGTTAGAAACATAAAATCAATAAAAGGTATAATTTTGTTCTGCCGACTGGCAATACTGGCTGTCTGTCAATGTCAGTTTGTAAAAGTGGAGGTGAAATAAAAAGATGGCGGCACTTGGCCGATGTGAGAGCGGGGATTGGGTTTTGAGTTTTTGTACAGAACGGACGTCTCTGAGAGAATACACGTGGTTGTCTTGAAAACTGAGTTTTATTGGAAGTATAACCTGAGACCCCAAGTTTTATTATACAATGATGGAGAAGCTCGTACATCTGGATCCAGCTTTGGCCAATCGTTCATCCCCGCTGCTCACACTAGCAGACATTTTTTTTAATAAACTAGGCAATCATTTGTCCACGAACCTGCTTGGTGAGCTGTGTTACATACTTAGCCAGGAGATAAATAAACAATAAACACGCCTGAGTTTTGGCGGCATTGAAACTGACAAGATTTCCCCAGTCAAAGACTCCAGGGACTCTCGACAAGACTGGATTTCATCTTTGGTGGCCTTTGCATTCGATAGATATTTGCTTGATATATAGTGGTATCATCTGCATACTCAATAGTACCCGGTACCAGCAGGTCGTTAATTTGCAGGAGAAACCGTGTCCTAGATAAGACTGAACCTTGGGGAACTCCTGCATCAATTTCCATTAGGTCGGACGATTGACCATCCACCAGGGCACGTATGAGCGTTTCCCGAGAAAGTCAATGATCCAGATGCAAATTCCTTCAGAGATTCCATATACGGAGAGCCTACTAATTAGGCTTCCATGCCAGACCCTATCAAAGGCTTTGGAGAAATCAAGCAAGACGGCGCGCGCTTCGAAGTGTTTCTCGATCACTTCACTCCAAAGATAGGTGGCATACACGAGACCGCGGCGAAATCCAAACTGGCAATAACTGAGGGGATCATTGGTCTCAAGGTATACCAGCAGTCGAGAGCCTAGAATATGGACGTGACTAAAATCGACCTATAGTTAGGTGGAATTGCACGGCTTCTTTTTTTGGGCACAGACTGCACATTAGCCAGCTTCCATGACTTAGGAACTAGAGCAGTCTTAAGTAAGAGGCGATACAGGCGTGTTAAAACGGGAGACAACTCTGGTGCACAGTTACGTAGGACAACCGCGGGGATTCCATCGGGACCACTAGCCTTATTCACGTCTAGAGTATGGAGAGCTTTGAGTACCTCTTTGCTGCGGATGTGAAAATGTCCCATAGAGGGGTCGGCTATAGGTAACTTAGGTGGAACTTTGCTAGCGACATCCAGACGTGAGTTCTACGCAAAAATAGAGGCAAACAAGTTTGCCTTCTTTGCTGCAGTGTGGGTAAATGAGCCGTCAGGCTTTTTCAGTGGTGGAAGTGAAGGGCGACGACAATTCGCCTCGGCTGCTTTGGCATGGTACCAAAACGCCCTACTTCCAGATGGGTACGGGGCAAGTTTGGCATTGATGCGGCCGATGTGACTGAATCGTGCCCTTCGTAATATTCTTTTACTGGACTTGGCGGCTTGGTTATAGGTTTTTTTTTGGGTCTGGGTATCTGACGATTTGCGCGCTCGAGCATCAGCCCAGGCTAAGAAAGCTGACTATTTCGGCGCTTCGGCACTGCGACAGTCAGCGTTAAACCAAGGGCGACTTTTGCTTTTGCGACATTGGAATATGGAAAGTAATATTCCATACCCCGCAGTATGATCTCGATCACAGCGTCAGCGCATTTGGACGGATCGTCTGAAGAAAAACAGCATTGCCGTCAAGGAAAGGATTTATAGAAATGTCGCATCTCATCAGAGTCTGCTGACTTGTATCACCACACCCGTCTCATATCACTAGAGTCCTGATCAGGTGAGGAGTAAGCGGATACAGATTTCACCAGACAGTGATCGGATGATCCCAAGGGGGCTGATACCTATATGGAATATTTGTCTGGATCAGTCATCAGCAGAAGGTTCAGGCAGTTGGCAGTATGTGAGTCTACATCTGGCACGCGCGTAGCGCAGTTTACAAACTGGGAAAGATCGTGCGATAATGCAAGTCTACGCGCCTCCCTCTCAGCGTTGTCGGTCATCTGGTACGGGAACAACCATTCTCGGTGGTGGGCATTAAAGTCTTCCAGAATGACTAGCTGCGCCGAGGGATAGCGAGCATATCATCCGAATGACTCAGTTGGTCACTTAATGAAGTTGTCTTCCGGTCGCCGCTGTGCGAGCGGTAGACAGAGGCGTAGAGAGTGAGCTCTACTCCGGTGTCCACCAAAGCCGGTGTACACTAAAGATTTTGTAGTGCTACTGATGATTTTTTTTTTTAACTGGTTTTGTAAAGTGGAAACCTTTTTATGTAATTTGAAGGGTCATGTAATAATTTAAGGTGATATAAACTTAAATAGTGCTTCTGTCAACGTTCCTTCTGGACACATCTATTGGCCCACCTTGCATTTTCAGTTTCGTTTAGTCCTCGCTAAAAATTTATATTAGGTCGAGCAATAAGTTTTATACAGTTATGAACCTGGCACATTCATAATTTTATTCAATAGTCTTTTTTTAAATTTCGAACTCAGAATTTAAAGAAACAAAAGACAATTTGGAGCTTGTTACAATCGAATACTAAGAAAACTTGATTTTATAAGTTTACTTGGATTTCATTCTTGAAAGTGTGATTTTTCTCTTTGGTTTTGCAACAAACATTACTTATTCATAACATTAAGGTGAGGTTCTATCAATAATCTATGGATACTTCGCCTGAAGTCGCCGCCCAAGCTGTGGCACTTATCCAGGCCGGACAAAGCCAAAGAAATGTGAGTGCTCAACTTAATTTAAGTCGATCTGCGGTCCGAAATGTTTATCGGAGGTACCTAGAGACTGGCGGCTTTGTTCGTCGCCAAGGAAGGCCACGATCTCGGGTCACAACTGAAAGGCAGGATCGATTCATCGTGATAACCAGCTTGAGAAATCGTCACCTTACCTCCATTGAGATACAAAACCAACTTCGCGACTTCCATGGAGTGTCTGTGAGCGCTCGAACAATTCGGAGAAGGTTCAAAGAATGCGATATGGTACCACACACGCCAGCTAATGGCCCCAAACTAACGCGAGCCCACCGAACAGCGCGTCTTCATTTCGCGCGCACTTATTTAAATTGGACTTAGCAGCATTGGAGCCGTGTACTCTTTTCTGATGAGTCTAAAATTGCGTTACATAGCAATGATGGAAGGAAGAAGGTCTGCCGACGTAAGGGAGAGCGTTTTACACAATGCTGCTTTGAGTTGCTTATGGCGGTGGCTCATGGACTGTCTGGGGCGGTACATCCGCGAGCGGCAAAACTCAACTTGAGGTTATTACGGGACCACGGCTGCCAACATTAAATGCTGAAAGGTACATTCGTGAGTGCTTAGAACCTCACGTGATGCCATACGTGGACCATGTGGGCCCAAATTTCCTTTTTATGCATGATAATGCAAGAGCCCATACGGCCGGCATCGTCAGGGAATATCTTCGGGATGTGAACATGACAGTTATGGACTGGCCAGCCAGAAGCCTAGACATGAACCCGATTGAGCACATGTGGGACGAGCTAAAAAGACGTGTTAGGGCTCGTCAGCCAGTTGCCCAGACGATGCAGGAGTTGAAAACTGCCATAGAAGAGGAATGGGAGATGATCTCTCAAAATTTCATAGAGCGGTTGCCGTATGCCTAATCGTATGAGAGCTGTCGTAGATGCCCATGGAGGCAACACGCGTTATTAAATTAAATCTTTATTTGATAAAACATGTTTTTTATTGAAAAATCAACTGCCTTCATCAAGGCGCATACCCGACTTGTTAGGCGTAGCTCCATGTCGTGTGGTATTCTGAATTCAAATTTAAAACAATACGATCGAAAAAGATGGTAAAATGTATTAGGTTTAAAACTGCATCAATAGTTTTTGTTGTGCCATAGAAACCTAAACTTTAAGGTGGGCCAATAGATGTGTCCAGAAGTGTGTTATTGCTACTTTTTGTCATTGTGTGGTGGAAAAAGATGAATGAGGTTTTTAATACGCGTGGAAGTAAATTAGATATTGTTCTGGTCCAGGAGTGCACTGACATAACTGCAGTCAACTTATCCCACATAGGAGGTATAGTACCTCGTGATTTTTATCATCCCCCATTGGGCATTACTACAACAATTTCTGTACGTGCAAACTCTGTAAGTAAACTTGAACCTAGTAACTTAGATAATTCTAAAGATTTTAGTATTGTTAAGGTAGACTACGCACAAATCTTAGAGTTACTATCGAAAACGAAATGGGATACTGTCTAACCTGGTCAAGATTTTAGTTCACGACTACTACGTTATTTTTTTATTTTTTTTATATTTTAGCGTATTATTAACGCTTAAATATACTTAAGTATTTTTTTTTTTACACTGAAAAGTCTTTTTTCAGTGTTCAAAAAAAAAAATTACTATAAACGCAGCTTTATCTTAACCGAATGTTCAAATATTTGTAAAAATATTTCTTTCGGATCTCAGAGGTGAAAACTTCTAAGATTTGATGAAGCCAGACCTCGGTAGCCAAGTGGTTAAGGCAGCCGCCCGGAATGCGAAAGGTGCGTGGTTCGATTTCCGCCTGAGGTTGTCGTCTTTTTTCAGTGTTTAAAAAAAAAGACTACTACGTTTTTAACTATTAAAATAATAAAGCTTTATTACTATGAGTAATTTTATTTTCTAATCACAAAACTTTTACCGCTAACGACATTACATGTTAGAAGAACGCGCCAGTTATACCAATGACAGCATGTTCTTTTTACTTACGTGAGTGGGCGCACGGTGAGCAATTTGCCGCCTTGCGACACCTGATAGTAACAATCTTCTCCTCAAGAGGTCACCCGCGCACTGATGACGTCCAGTCTTTCGGCACGCGATGCGAATGAAAGTATGGGCAGCTACTAAAAAGCGCAAGCCTAACGGAAAATTGTTTTACGAATTATTAACGTTTTTTTCAGCGCGGGCGGCAAAATGCTCATAGCGCGCCCACTCTAGGGTTAATTATCCAATATTTATTTTGCAGGTAAGCAGTCATCAAGCTAGGACCACCATGCAGCGTAGCTCTATGTGCATCATCTAACAAAAGCGGGATAAGTGGACTTTCTTTGGCAAGTATAATTGGATATTTCCTATCATGTTCCAGGTTTGCGTGCTTCAATCTACCACCCACTCTCAATACTTCATTTTCATCCAGCTAAGGACATAAAGGTAATAGTCGACTGCTTCTTTTTATATATTTTTTATTTTTCAGGCAATCTATTTCTTCAGGAAAATCTACAATTTGGGGCCACTTAACACATACGGTAAGTGCCTCTTCTCTATCAGTATGATTAACTTTAAGTGTGGTAGTCTACTTTTTCAGTTTCTTCAACCATCTACAACATATAGCTATGACAGTCAACAATTTCTTCAACGAAGAATACTTCTTTAGTAAGGTAAGTTTATCGTTTTCTTCATTTATTGTAATGTTAGTTATTTTACATTTGACATTTAATCTTCTTTCTAACTCTGTATCTAGAATTGATTATTTGCTTACAGTGAACTCTTGTTTATGTAGAAATTCTGGACCTTGCCACCATAAATCACTTTCTATTAACTTACTTGGCAAGACTCCCCTGGATGCTAGATCTGCAGGATTCTCTTTACTTTTAACATAAAACCATTGTGACTCTAAATTGTTTCTTATTTCAATAACTCTATTTTTCACAAACGGTGTCTATTTATTAGGATCTCCATGCAAGAACTACTTTGGAATCACTCCATGCAAATGTTTTACTAGGATTTAGGGAAAGCACTTCACTAACATGTTTTAGCAATTTGCTCAACAGTGTAGCAGCGCACAATTCTAAGCGCGGTAAAGATATCTGTTTTATAGGTGCAACTTTAGTTTTCGACATAATCAAAGTTGATGAAATGTTTAATTCGAACCCACAGGTCGTGGGTTCGAATCCCACTCGAGCTTCCTGAGACTGGTTGATTTTTTTCTAGTAAACATTTCATCAACTTTGTATATTTATGCTATATAAATTTTGGTATATTTATATAGCATTGTGAATGCAAAATTGCAACAATAAAGATAATCAAAGTTATTTTAAATGTATTATTTTCTTTACACCATACTCTAGTATAGACTACTGCCGCGTATCCAACTTGCGACGCGTCTGCGAAGCCATGCAGCTCTACATCAAGATCTGTAGTGCTTCCAATCCATCTCTGAATTTCAATATTTTCCAGTACGGGTAAGTCATCTTTAAAATTGTACCATTCTTCTTTCAGATCATCGGGAATCCTTTCGTCCCACTCTATTTGTCTCGACCATAACTTTTGGATAAATATTTTAGCTATTATTATTGCAGGTGAAATCCATCCTAAAGGATCGAATAGTGAAGCTATTTGACGAAGAACATTTCTTTTGGTAAGTAACTTAATATCATTAATATTATTTTTATCTACATGTTTTTGTGCAATCTTTAATGTATCTTTATTTGTATCCCATAGAATGCCTAATGTTTTTATCATCTCCTTTTGGTTTATTTCTAACTCTTTATTGTTAGCTCTCATTCCAGGTTCTACGGACATCATAAATTCTAGGCCATTGGAAGATATTTTTTGAAGCTCAAATCCTTCACTTGATAACATTTGAGATAACTGGTTAAAAGCATTTATTGCTGAGCTAACATCATCAAACCCGCTGAGAACATCATCAACAAAAAACGGTTGACATACTATTTTTGATGCTACAGGATACTGGGCACCTTCATCTTTGGCTAGCTGTCTTAATGTTTTTATAGCTAAATAAGGTGCTGAAGCAGTACCAAACGTGACAGTTAGTAATTTGTATGTTTTAATTTCTTCATCAAGTGCAATTGTATATAATATTCTTTGATAATTTGTGCCCTTTTCATTTACTAACACTTGGCGATACATTTTAATAAGGTCTCTAACAGAACATACTTTATTGGTTCTTCATCTCAGTATGATATCTCTTAGTTCTTCTTGTAAACTAGGACCAATTAGTAGTTCATCATTAAGTGACACTCCATTACTACCTTGACAGGAAGCGTCAAACCCTACACGTACTTTGGTAGTTTGTTTATCATCTCTCACAACAGCGTAATGAGGTAAGAAGACAGTATCTTTATCATTATCATCACATGTGACCAACTCCATATGGTTTAAAGTAAGATATTCTCTTAATAAGTTATCATATTCTCTCTTTAAACTTTCATTGCAACATAGTCTCTTTTCTAAACTTTTTAATCTCTTCAGTGCTATAGCTTTAGAATTCTCAGGTAACACTGGATCATCTTTCGCAAAAGGCAGGCTGACGGTGTATCTCCCTTCTTTATTTCTAGTCACCGTTTTCTCATAAATCTCTTCAGCTCTAGGCTCGGCTAAGGTAAGTGTTTTCTTATTCTCATTTCCCAAAGATTCACATTCCCAAAACTTTTGTAGCATGTTGTCTAATGAAACACTCAAATGCATACAAATTATTTGACCATTACTTGGTATTCTCTCCACTGAATCACCCCCAGATATTATCCAGCCAAAGGTAGTCTGTTGGGCAATGGGTTCACCGGGTTTTTTTTTTAAAACACCATCCATTCATAGTTCATAGTTATTTATTCCATAAAACAATTTACATTGTATAGGAAATTACACAAAAATAATTAAAATAATACAAATTAGAATAAGGAAGTTAATTACATTGACAAATTATTATAAATAAATTAGTAAATAAACAAGAATTCATTTAATTAACTTAGTACTACTATTACTGGTGTAAAAACGGTATGTCAGATAGTTTACATTGTATTAGAAATTACATAAAATAATAAAATAAGTAATACAATATGGAAATTAATTAAATTGACAATTATTATAAATAAATTAGCAAATAAGCAAGATTTCATAATTAAATAATAACAAATTAAAAATGGCACTTAAGTCAAATATTAATGATCACCCAAAAATTCATCAACTGAGTAATAGCACTTTTTCAATAAGAACGTCTTGAGTTTATTTTGAAATTTATGTACATCATAAATGGATTTAAGACATAAAGGCAGAGCATTATAGAGCTTGATGGACTGGAATCTTACGCAGTGACTAGCAACGTTCAATTTAGGTATGAAATCACTTTTCAGATCCCTTCGACGCGTTAATTCTCTCTTTTTCCTTTCTTACTGTTAAAATATTATGATTTTCAAAAAGTGGCTTACATGACTCTATCTGGGAAATACGCATCATGGTACGGATTGCTCTCTTTTGTAAGACGAACGCCGCCACAACATTATACTTATAACTATTGCCCCAGAACATAATACTGTAGCGAAGTTTGGACTCAACCAGAGCAAAATAAACCAGCTTAAGCTGTTTCAAAGTGATTTCATCTCTTAAACTTCTTATAGCATAGCACGCTGAACTTATGCTAGATTCCAATGCCTTTATCTCTTTTGTCCAATTCAAATCAATATCAATGTGCATTCCTAAAAATTTTACAGAGTCTCTTTGTCTTGCAGTAGACTTTGTCTGGCATACACATGTACACCAAGTAAAAAGTCTATCTCACCAGGGGTATGGAATGTTGGATCTGCCAGTTTTGTATTTTGGAAATGAGTCCAATCCTTATGTGTAATTTTCGTTGCTGGTGTTATATCTGTCACATTATTTACTACATAAGCAGTGCATTTTATTTTAAACTCCGTATTAACTCTTGACGTCAACAAAATCTCCGCCGCATGATTGAACGGGGTTGACATTTGTCCAACTGTCCGGATACTTGTCCCTTTTACTCAATGCGTCTTATTTGTAACCTCTTTACCACTGCCTCACTTATTAATGACTCTTCGGAGCAGGGGTCTATTAGAGCTCGTACAATTTGTGGACCTCTGTTCGTCTCAATGTTTATTAACGCAGTAGCTAACAATGACACTGTTCCCGACGGGTATAGTCGCCGAACAATTTAGCCGTTGTGCTTCGATGTAGACTGTAGGTTCTTCAATAAAAACTCGGTTCTTGATTAGTGCTTCTTTATTCTTCTAGGTGGGGTCCGGAGAGCTTACAAATTCTGCTCTGACCGGCTGTGACTTAAACACACTAAAGGTTGGCAACTAGCAGCCTTGTGGTACAGCTGCTGGCTCATGTGGTCAGTTTTACATTTTACCTTAACTAACTACCCACATGAACCGTCGTAATTTGTGCAGCTGTCCCTTTCGTTCGAACCTCTCTTTTTATCTTAAATTTGTTACCTACCCTACGGTATCACTCGTAATCTGGATACCCTACATATTTATTTTCCTAATTACATTGATATTCCTAACAATAGAAACCAATAATTACGAAAGCTAATCTCTTACTTTCCTAACTTTAATTACCTTAGACAGGCGTAAGGCCCCTGGGCATGTATACCTGGCCCTTACCTTTGTCAAAACCATTACCTTTTTAATAACTTTTACCTTTTTTAATAACTTAATAAACTAACCTTTGTTAAATGAAACACAAAAAATTAATTATTTATTATCAAAAAACCTTTACACATATGAGACCTAATCTACTTATGCAAATACACATACCTAAATTTAGCCGTTTTATATCTAACTATATAACATTATAAAGTCGAAACTTCTGTCCGTAACAGGGTCCCCCCAGCGCAGCATCCGCGTAGCCTCTTCACTACATCGGCAGGACAGCCAGTCTCGTCGTCGGTCGTCGGAACGTGCCGCCTTTGGTGCGCACCTCTACGTTGCGTACTTCGTTGTCAGGTCCAGGAAATGTCTTTGTGACGACGCCTCTAGGCCATACGTTGCGGGGTAGTGTGTTATCCACAATTATGACGACGTCGCCCTCTCGTAAGTTGCATCGCTCGGAGTCGCGCGTGCCGCCGCGCGGTATGAGTAGTGGTAGATCCTCGCGCAGCCAGCATCGCCAGTACTCGTCCGCCAGCGCCTGCGCCGCCCGCCATGTGTTTCGGTCGGCGCGCTCGCACGGCCCAGTGGTGGGCAGGCCGCTCGAGCTACTCAAAAGGAAGCGATTGGGTGTCAGCGCTTCCGGGTCGTCGATGCTCACAGGGACGTGTGTTAGAGGCCGAGCGTTAACAGTGTGCTCGGCTTCGGCTAGTAGTGTCATAAGTACTTTTTCACGCAGTGACTTCTCGTTGAGCGTAGTGCGCAGCGCCGTCTTGACTGTTCTCACTAGGCGTTCATATGCGCCGCCTTGGTGTGGCGCGCCTGGCGAAATGTAACGCCACTCTGTGCGTTGCGTTAGCGCGTATTCTCGTAGCGGTGGCTCCCATTATTCGTATGTCTTTTTTAGCAGAAGGAGGCAAACGAGCAAGCGGGTCACCTGATGGAAAGTAATCACCGCCGCCCATAGACACCCGCAAAACCAGAGGAATCGCAGATGCGTTGCCTAACTAGCGCGGTGGCTTCGTTTGGTCGGCGCCCCTCCATAGGAACATCTGAGCGGGTTGGTCACCTTTAAATATCTTAACTTGAAGAAACATCTCCCGGATGTCGGCCGTAATTGCGATAGCTCGTTCGCGAAATCGTAGTAGCAGGCCCGCCAGGTCGCGTAGTAAATCGGGACCCTCTAAAAGCTCGTCATTCAGACAAACTCCGTTTGCTCCGGCGGCCGCGTCAAAGACAACTCGTAGTTTTCCGGACTTTTTTGGATTCGTTACGGCGAAGTGAGGTAAGTACCATAAATGTGGGCTCATCAAATCACTCTCGCTACTTTCCTCGGCATAGTGTTTATCAAATAGATTCTCTATTTGATTCGTTTAAGCTCGTTTGAGTTCGTCAGACTTGTCCATCTTCCGTTCTATGGATTTCAGTCGTCTCATTGCTGACTCGTAACTTGGCGGCAGCGCGATGTCATCACTTCGCCACGGTAATCTAACTTTGTATTTTCCGTTGACTTTCTTTGTCGTCGTTGTAAACGATTCTATGGCGCGTGCATCACTCGGGCTCACTCGCTCCTTCTTTGTTATTCCCAGTGCGTCAATTTCGAAGTGCTTCTTTACCATAGCATGGAGTTCGTTGTCGGGTAAGAGAGTGCGCGAGATGTTGTGCGCGAGTGTTTACGTATAACACCGCAGCCGTATTACTCTCCATCAGCACGCTTGACCGTGGCGCTGATCCCTGTATTACCCAGTCCAGCTTCGTGAGCGATGCGATCGGTTCGTTTCGCTTGCCCTGTAGCAATCTTCGTGTGACTATGAGATGCCAATTGTCTGCCCAATCAGTATTCGAGGCTTGACATGTCCGTAGCAGACGTTGCTGTTTGATAACTCTTTCATACGAGCGTATTTTAAACAGTCGTTGTGCACCGTCTGTCCGTTGAGTGATAAATCTTTCATCGTTCTAGCTTTAATGTCGAATTGTCGTTTATTCGTAGTTGCAATTAACTTTAAGTTCACCGTCTTGGTTTCGCACGTCGTTTGTGTGTTCACGCTTCGTATTTTCAAATCGTTCGCCGGCCCGTCCGCGCCTACGTAGTTCGCCAGGTCTTGGTCGATTAGCGTAACAGTCGACCCCTCGTCGAGCAAGGCGTATGTGTCGATCGACCCCTTTGGTCCCTTGATGGTAACGGGACATACTTTCAGTAACACCTTGGTAGCATCGGTCGAGTGATTAACCGACGCCACCATCTCGGTTTCGTTCGGCCTAGTGCGGTGTTCGTGTAGCAAGGCGTGGTGGGGTTGACGGCAACCATCAACCATCAACTGAATCATAGGCGATACTGGGGTGGCTTAGTCGAGGATACGTCTAATAATCGCCCAAAATACAGAATTTGAGTGGATTTTATCAGGACTATATTCTACTTACATAAATACTGGAATAAAAGTACTCAGTATGACTAAACGCACAAAAGAAATGCAATACCATAATCAAGCAACCCCAGAGACTACGATGAGTTTTACCTTATAAGGCGTTATTATACGTCTGTGCGTAGATCAAAGAAACTAATCAAAACCTGTTGTTTTGAGTTTCTGAGTCGCTCCGCACCGTTTTACGCTAAGTTTGTGGTTTTTTGATTCCAATTCACTCGAAAGTGACATCAATCGACGCGGCTCAACGAGCCCGTCACGGCGGCTGCCACACTTAGTGCAAAAAGTAAAAGTGCAGTGCAAAAAGTGCGAAAAAACGGAATTCAGTGCCCCATACAACGGAAAAGTGCGTTTTTCCCGAGTTTTTCTGCGGGAAGTTGTGTAACGGGGACTGTGGCGAAGAGCGGAGAGGCGAGAAGCACCTAATTCCTGATTTTGGGATTTTTCTGACCAAACCCGGAGCACGTACGAAGGAAAAACCAAAAATCCGGACACTCCGAGTTTTTCCAAAACTATCTCCGGGACACCGGAAACGTCACCAGCGGGGAACAGGACTTCGAGCTGAACACGATCCAGTTTGCAGACTTCAGCTGCCTACTCCAGGAACCGAGAAATTCAGGTCCGTAGCTTTTAAGTTTTTGACTTGCATTTTCTCTATACAAAAGTGCTAGTAAAAGGAACCCCAGTTAATTAAAAATTTTGGAAAAAATTTATCTAGCACCAGAATTTATCTGGCTTTGCTTACGTTAAATTGTATAGTTTTTGATTTATTCAATTTTTCGGACCGGCGGGGAGCGGCGGCGCGAGTAGCCCCCCCCCCCCCCCCGCTATAAAAAGTTGAATAACTCCTTAATTTTCTTGATCGGAAAGCTGGAATTCCTGTTACATAAGGGAAACTGAGTGGGCTATCTAGTGCCAGTATTTTTTATTAAATTTGTATAAATAGCGCAAACCAACTGGTTTTGCAGCTGAAATAGTAGTGTTTTGATTTTAATAGGTGTTAATTTATATGAAAATATAAATTATAAAATCCATTTTTTATACCACCAGAAAGCCCAATTCGTCCCCTTTAGCATAGTTTTAATTAGGTAAGGGTAGGTGCCCGGAGTTCCGAGCGCCACCCTCTCGAAGCCGAGCGGGGAAATACCCCCGACCGCAAAATAGTCTGTATTTAATTTTTTACGTAAATTGAAACCCAAACCCAGCTTTTTTGTTTATTGACTTTTTTGAAATTTTTTAGTTTATTTCTATTATTTGACCTCAAAAACCATCTTTTCTGGTGTCAGATTTAACGAGACCTTTCTGGTCTCAAAGATATAATAAATAAGGCTTCAAAGTCTAAAAGTTTTTAGTGCTTTATTGCTTTAGAATTTTTTTTTAGAAAGTTAGCTATAAAAATTAGAATATTTTAAAAATAAGGGTTTTCTCTTTACATCTACATAAAACAAGCTCGGCAGCTTCAGTTTTTAAGATTTCACTGTTAAGGGTGAATACCGCCCTAGTTTTCCACGGCTTTTAGTGTTTCAAAAATCTTAACCTAGATTTTAAATATCAATTATCTGTGATAGGACTACTTTTTAAAATTTTAAAAACATATAGCTGTGTAGAGAATTTTACCAGCTATAAGATAGCAGTTACAGATTCTTGATACGAGCGGTAGTTTCCGAGCGCGGAGCCTCCAAAGGTAAACAGGTCGCGCGGCCCCGTCGCCAAATTCCGATAACATCCCGTGTCACAGGCGAGGCACCAAAGTCGCGCGCCTATAAGGCAAGTTAAAAATTTTGTTAAAACTCACGATTACTCTCCTACTTTGGAGGCCTATAGCTCGGAAACGGCTGCTCAGCTTTCACTCAAATTTTGGATTTGGGGTCAGGGGCAATAGAAGTTTTTCCGGAAGAAAATTTCCGGAACCTGAATTTTCCGGTTTTCTTCCTGAGGTAGCAACACAACGAGGGCACCAGACCCCAAAAAAAATTTACGGAAAACCACTAAATAAAACCGGAGATACAGCCAAATTAAAGTAGTGCGGTTTGTAAATTTTTCAAAATTAAAATTCACACACTTTTTCATATTTAAAAAATCTAAAATTACACAGTCTTGTAGAACAGACATTCACCTTTCGGATCATTCACACCAAAATTCACAAACATTAATACATTCCAAGCGCCAGCTACGCAAGATCACCAAAAAACCGCACAACTAATTCGGTAATCCCACATTCCTGGACTTAGTATATTTTCGGAAAAACTCGAAAAACAGAAAATTAATTTTAATTTTTTATATACAATTTTAACATATGTTATTTGACACCTGAACCTCTATTGAGGTCAGGCTTAGTTTGTAGGACATTTTGTGATTTAGATTTAGGATTTTAATTATTTATTTCTGACATTATTAACTTAATTGTAATCCTATTTTAATCACAGTTTTATACTAATAACATTGCCATATTGCGTTAGATTTAGGACTCCTGCATCTCATTTGAGAACGGGCATTAGTTATTATAAGACATTTTAAATAATATTAAATAATTTATTTCATTGTTTTAACTTTATAGATTTTGATCATATTTTATAGCAATCTGTTTTAATTTAAGACTCCTGCACCTCTATTGAGGGCAGGCACTAGCTTTAAGACTCTTAATTAATTATTTTAATTTTGTGTATTTTAATTAATTGTTGTTGACTAAAGCGGACCTTATAAAACTTTTACAAACTTTTATAGGTTAGTTAGGATTAGCATTTTATTGTGTTCTGTGTTTTGAGACCCTGAGACTCTATTGAGTACAGGTATTAGATTTAAGACCAGAATCCTTTTGAATTCTTTTTAAATATTTTACTTGTATTGATTTTAAATTGACTTTGACAAAGCTGCTTCCCGAGGTCTTTGCCTAATAAACAACACAGACACATCACACACACAAACAACACTACACTTTATACAACAGTACTCAATAGAACAAACAATAGAGTCTACCCCCTACCATTTAACAAACTTAATTTTCATTTTAATTCAATAGTTAATCATTAATTAATTTTAACTATAAATTATAATTATTAAATAAAAAAAATTATCTTTATCTATTATATTCAATTCTTCAATTTCAATTCGTAATTTAATTCTATTTTAATTTTAATTTATTTAATGAACATTTAAGTTATTTATTGTAGTCAATAGTTGGGAGGATTCTTTTAAATTGTTCTACAGTCCTTTTTCTTTCAAAACTTTTACAAATTTATTGTAACGGGTAATATTGTTGTATTTGTTTTATTTTAATTAGTATTAGGTATTTACAACTTTCACAACTACGTGTCTTTTTATTTATTTAAGACTTATACAAACTTAATTTTAACGTGTTAATTAATTTCGTCTGTCTTTGTCCGTCCTATTTATTATATTTATAAAATATGGCTGCCCGCACGTCTAAGGTGAACAGCAGGGAGGAGTCGGTGGTATATCAATCCCCACCTCCCAAGCCGAAGACGAAACTGTCGTCGACGGCGCCCAAGACGACGGATTTAGAGTTGACGCACCTCCTCCCGGGGATGTCCAATGTGGACATCAGAACAAACGCCAAGAAGGCACAAAATAGGATGATGAAGGCCTTGGAGACGAGCCCCGGTCATCGGTCGGTTACCAAGGAGGACAGGGCCACCATCCAGAAGGAGACCAATGAACTGGTAGCGATGGTGGTAGAGTTGTCAGAAAGATTGGAAAGAATAGAAAAGAATAAGGAACTTGGAAAAGAAAAGACTGTCCACACAAAGACTTTAAGTGACAGCACCGACTTCGAAAGAGAAACCGGGAGAAGATTGGGGGACATAGAAAGACTATTCTCGGACATCTATGCAGCAACCGAGAGATGCGAGAAGCTGCAAATTGAAAATCAGAAGAAAGTAGAAAAAATAGAAAAGCAACACAGTGATAAGCCGCAGAAGGCCTCGTATGCTGCAGTGGCGGCAGAAGGCTGACGAGGAGCCACACCCAAGACCCTCCACTCCCTCATTATCGAGTCCACAGACAAGGCCCTGACCGGCGACGAGGTGATCGAAGTGGTCAGGAAGTCGGCATTGGACTCGGAGGGGGAGTGGATAAAAATAGAAAAGATAAGGAAGGCAAAGGAACAAAGCGTGATTATTGGGTGTGGTACGGAGAAAGATGCAGAAGAATTGCAAAAAAGAATAGGAAAAGAAAAGACACTTAAGATAGAAAAGGCAAAGAATAAAATGCCGCTAATAGTAGTTAAATATGTAAGGGGGGACAAGAAAGGAGATCAAGTAGAAGAAGCTATCAGAAAGAAAACAGGCAAGAGTAAAGAGAAAGAAACCAAGAATGGTGAAAAGGAAATAGAAATAATGTATGAAAGAAAAACAAGAAATCCGCACGTCGCACACATAGTGGTCAAGGTGAACCCCAAAATATGGCAGCAGCTGACAGAGTCAGGGACTCTTCAACTGCAATGGGGTATCTCCAGAGTGGAAGATCAGTCCCCGTTAATCCAGTGCTCCCGCTGCTTGGGCTACGGCCACATCAAGCGGGTCTATGAGGAGCAGCTGGACAGCTACAGCCATTGTGGGGGCAACCATTTGTATGCGACGTGTGAGAAGAAGGATAGTCTCCCCAGCTGCCTTAACTGCAAGAGAGCCGGCCATGAAGATAAGTGCCATAACACTTTTAGTACAGAATGCCCAATAAGATCGAAATGGGACCGGCTGGCTCGATCTAAGGTGGCTTACATTTGTTAAGGGCCCCGCGGCAACTCTAAAACAGAAATACAAATGTGCAAAGGTACCAACAACCAGGAACGGCATTACCACCAGCCTAAGGGAGTTGGCGCACGCTGTGACCAGCGGTTTTAATCCAGGGGTCTTGAATTTGGGGGAGAACGAGAACCACAGAATAATGAAAAAAAGGCAGCCAAAAGAAGAAGGGAAATAAAAATGATTTTTACGACCCTCCATTCATGGAGGCTGCACTCCCAAACAGAATTGGCTCATTCAACTCCAGTAAGACCCCAAGCAGAAATGATTCTACGGCTAAAACGTGTGGCCGTAGTATTCACCAACCCCCTTGTTCCTGGTAATAAAAGTAGAAAATTCAACACAAATGATAGGTACACAAATCACAAAAGCACACAATAAGCAGAGGCAACCAAAAGGGTAAATAAACATGGAAATATATATTATTATAGAAAACAAAAGTTAAATAGGACAGAAAATTATGAAAGCAAAGGCCATATTAGGGCAGGATTTTAAATTCCTACGTTTAAAAATAAGTAAAAGGGATTACAATATATTAGAAACAAAAGAAGGAGGAAATGTAAAATAGGAAATATTTAAATGTATTAATCAAAATGAGTCAATAGAAAATAAATAAAATTTAAATGTAACAATAATATTAAATAAAACTATGTACTTATACTAAGATAGATTAAATAAAAAGAGCAAAATAGATAAAAGGTAAGAGAAAGAGAGGATTGCTATTGGTAAATAAGAAAGGTAATTAGCATATAAGAAGGAATGTTAATAAAAGAGAAAGAAAATATGTGATCATAAGGAAACGAAAATGTATTAGTAATAAGAAAAGAATGCCAAATGAAGTAGAAATGTATAGTAATAAGAAAACAAATGTAATAGTTTATAAGAAAGAAATACCAAAAAAAAAGTATTTATAAGTATGTAAAAAGGAAAAGAAATAACATCATAAAGAAATAGAAAACACAAAAGAAAAGAGGCATAAGAATAATAAGTGACTAATAAAAGAAAATAAAAATTAAAGCACTTAGGCTCCAAAGCATTAAGCCCAAAAAAGGAAAAAAATAAAGTAAGAAAACAAAACTTAGTATATATATTAGACAGTAAGAATAGGAATTTTAAGAATAAGCAAGAAATGTATTAGAAATAAGTAAATATTGTAACTATATTATTTAGACATAAATGATAAAGAGATATAAAAGGAAGAAAACATAACAGTGTAGAGCTCATAAAGCTCACGATTATTAACCCCCTTAGAAAAGTAGATAAGAAAAAAAACAGCAATTAAAGTCCTGCAAAAATGCGGGGAGCAGTAGCATAAAAAACTTGAATATTCCTGAAACATTTGTACCCTCATCAAATAATGAATTTATTGTTGAGAATATAAGAGTTTTTAATGAAAGAAATAATAACACTTTTAGAGAACATGTTATAAAAAATGATTGGACCAATGTTGGAATTAATGGGTTTTTGAACAATATTAAAGAGATCTTCAAAAAAAGCTTTAAATTGGTTAAACGTAGATATAGAATTAAATCCGATAGCATTAAATTTGTAACTAAAGGTATCAAGACGTCAAGCTTAATGAAGCGATTCTTAACATCGGCTCATAAATCTACATATGATGAGTCAGTTTTACAATATAGAAATAAGTACATAACTCTCTATAGGCGTGTAATTAGATGCGCACGGAAATTGTCGGTACAATATAAAATTAAGAAAGCCAACAACTGCTCAAAGGCTATTTGGAAAGTAGTAAATAGGCATAGGAATAAAACGAAATGTTGCGGTCAGGTAAAATTGGTTCTTAAGGCAAATGATAAGCTTGCGTATAAGCCTGAAGAGGTTGTTAATATCTAATCTGAGCGCTTTGATTCAGGTGGTTTTCAAGGTTTAGTGGATACGAGTTTATCTTAATCTACTTTAAAAAACTACGTTCCATATACACAAAATAGCTTGACTTGGGAGAAGACTACACCAAACGAAATACGTAAAATTGTTAGTAAAATGTTAGACAAGAAATCATGCGGTTACGATGGCTTACCAATTTCGGTTATCAAGAATAATATTGACATTTTGGCGAAACCTTTATCAGCTTTTTTTAATGCGTGCTATGATTCAGGAGTGTTTCCGGATCAACTGAAGATAGCAAAGGTGATTCCGGTTTATAAAAAGGGTGTTAAAACGAATCCGCAAAATTATAGACCAATATCACTATTGCCTACATTATCAAAATTATTTGAAAAAATTATTAAAAACAGACTTGTTGAGCATCTTGCTAACAATGATATTATCAATAAACGACAATTTGGTTACCAAAAGAATATAGGTACTGCGGACGCAATAGAAACGCTTTTAAATGATGTGGTAGTAAATCTTAACAAAAAAAAGAAAGTAGTTGGAATATTTTTAGATCTTAGTTCTGCGTTTGACCTAGTTAATCATAAAATTCTTTTAATAAAACTTGATCACTATGGCATTAGAGGAAAATGTTTAGAGCTCTTAAAGTCTTATTTGGAAAACAGGCTACAATTTGTTGAGTTGAGAAGTATGACTGATGGAACGGTCTATTATTGTAAATCAAAATTAGTAAAAATAAAGAAAGGTGTGCCGCAGGGCTCCATTTTGGGACCAATTTTGTTTATTGTGTTTATTAATGACTTGGTAAATTACATTTATAAAACTGTTAATGATATTAAAGTTACACTTTTTGCGGATGATACTAATGCTGTTATCTCAGCTAACACTAGCGATGAGTTAAATTGTAAAACCATGCAGGCTCTTTCAGCTTTTTGTTCTTGGTTTAGTGTTAATGATCTTGTTCTAAATTATGATAAAACCAATATTATGTTGTTTAGAACTACGGCAAGAAATAAAGAGAATTTAGATATAACCTTAAACGGCAAGAGGATTACACTGGTGGAGTCGGTGAAATTTTTAGGAATATATATCGACGCTTATCTCAATTGGAAATATAAACTGATAAAAATAGAGAAAAAGATTAGTTCTGCTTGTTATTGTTTGAGAAGTCTACGCGACGACATCACAATAGAGCAACTTAAAACAGTATATTACGCGCTAGTTGAGTCCCATCTGCGGTATAGTATTGGGTTCTGGGGAAATTCTTACAAATATAACATAGATAGAGCTTTTGTGTTACAAAAAAGAGCTATCAGAACTATAGTACGTATTCCGCAATGGAAATCATGCGAAGAATACTTTAAAAACCTTAAAATTTTAACTGTTCCTAGTCTTTTCATTTTAGTCATTTTGTCGAATCTAATAAAAAAACCTGAAAAGTTTGAAACACCTGCAAATAGAGACAACCGATTGCAAACTCGGAGAAAAAATCTACCACAGCGGATTGAACCAAAGCTTGATATTGTAAAACACAGTGTTAGGTATCAAGCTGTCAGAATGTTTAACTGCCTGCCAACCACGTTGAAGTCTGTTCTTGACCCCATTATCTTTCAAAAACAGTTACGGGACTTCTTGCTGGGGAAGTGCTACTACAGCTTAAATGAATTTATAGATCAAGGCAATTTTATCTAAGTAATATAATTTGATATTTTAACTTTTTAATGTTTTTGTTTTTTTTGTACTTGTACTGAATTTTATTATTTATTTTTATATTCTTATTACTGTTATTTTTGACATGTATAATTTTAATTTAATTTGCATGTTAGAATTTTGTTTATTTTTAATTTTATTATTTACTTTTTTTAATTTCCGACACAATTAATTGTATTGTTATGGAATAAATAAACTATTGAACTATTGAACTATAAACACCAAAAAAAAAAATCAAAACCTGTTATGAGTTTTTCAAAAATAATGTGGAGAACTATTAAAAAAAAACCATCAACTCCGCACAGATCGCGTTTATCTCATTGTAGGCGACGGTGTTTCTTATTCGCACAACGGAAACACACTCCGCTTTTCTTCATCCATTCCCATCGTTGTTTAACCGTCATGGTTTTAAAGCGATCATATTGCGGCACGTCATGACGTCCTCCACAACATAGACATTCTTTGTTTATGACGTCATCACTTGTTGCGTATACAGCCATATTTTTCTTTCGCTCGATTCGTTGTTTCACGTTCGCTCGTGTTTCCGTAATAACGTTCTTTCGCGTAGGGTTGTAGCTCACGTATGCATACTGTAGGGCTCTGTCGGCTTCTCTCATGAGGAAGTGGGATAGCGTGACAATCTCAGGCTCGGCATAGCTTCCGTAGTCAGTTGCGTAGTCGCACCAACTTGAGCGTAGGTGCGGTCCGAGCTTGTCCACCACTTTTCGCGTTAACATTGGATTTCGTAAGTCAAGTCAAAAGTCAAGTCAAGTCAAGTCAAAATATATTTATTCAATAAGCTCAATTAATAAGTACTTTGAATCGTCCAAATCTTTTTTAACCTACCACCCATTCAGGACATAATTTTTTAACTGTGGCAAAGAATGAGCGCAAGAAACCACAGCGCACAAAAGCAACGACATTTACAAACAAAAAAATGAGTATGTCGTTACCAGGTCAATACAAAATATGAATTTAAAAATATAAAAAAAATGATGCAATACAAAATTACAATATAATGTAGTATCAATTAAATAGAGACAATTAGAAATAGCTGTTGGAGTGCTTGGAGCATTTCAGATCCAAGCTGTTTGTCTTCTGTGTAATCTGACACTTTATAATAAGCTTTTTTATAAAGCTTTTCTTTGATTTTGATTTTAAATTTATTAAGATCTAATTTCTGAATATCATGTGGTACTTTGTTGTAAAATCTTACACATAGACCCCTAAAAGAATTATTTATTTTATGGAGCCTAGTATAAGGTACTGCTAATTTGTTCTTCTAGTGTTTACATTGTGAATATCACTGTTTTTTGAAAACATTCCAGTATTTTTATGAACATAAATCAAATTTTCATAAATGTATTGTGATGCAACTGTCATTATATTTATATTCTTAAATCTCTCTCTGAGAGAGTCGCCAGCCTTTAGGTTATAGATTGCTCGAATAGCCCTCTTCTGAAGCACAAAGATAGTTTGAATGTCGGCAGCATTTCCCCACAGTAAAATGCCGTACGACATTACACTATGAAAGTAACTGAAATAAACTAATCTGGATGTATCAACGTCAGTTAACTGACGGATCTTCATTACTGCATAAGCCGCAGAGCTAAGTCTATTCGACAATTTAGCTATATGTGGGCCCCACTGAAGCTTGGCATCTAACGTGATGCCTAGAAACACAGTGGTGTCCACAGGATTCACATTCTTATCTTTAATTTGTACACCAGTTGTTACTTGCTTAACATTAGGCAATACAAATCTTACACATTTGGTTTTTCCCTCGTTTAATAGCAAGTTATTTACACTAAACCAGTGAACAATCTTTGAGATCGCATTATTCACATCGTCATAATTTGGGTGTCGTCGTTTCACTTTGAATAAAAGTTAAGTATCATCAGCAAACAATACTATCTCATGACTGTCTTTTACAAAATAAGGTAAGTCATTAATATATACCAAAAACAAGAATGGACCAAGTATTTCAATACTTGGTCCATTCTGCCTTGCGGAACTCCCATTGTAACCACTGATCCCGGAGATCTTTTACCGTTAATGTCGACCTTCTGAATCCTGTTACTCAAGTATGAGATTAGAAGGCTCAAAGAAGCATCACTAATTCCATAGTGGTTAAGCTTCCTGACCAAAGTTTCATGTAAAACACAATCAAAAGCCTTGGATAAATCACAAAATACCCCTAGGGCATCCTGTGATTCCTCCCAGCTATTAAATATTTGGATTAAAAGCTCAACACTGGCGTCAGTTGTTGAGCGACCCCTAGTAAAACCATACTGTTTACTATGTAAAAGTTTATTTCAATGAAAATGAATTTGAATTTGGTCTAGCATCAACTTTTCAAAAATTTTACTAAATGTGGGTAGCACAGAAATAGGTCTAAAATTAGAGGGGTCAGAAGTGCTACCTGATTTAAATAATGGAATTAATTTGCTATGTTTCATTAGGTCAGGAAAAACACCACAGTCAATGCATTCGTTAAATATGCAAGCTAAAACTGGAGCTATTGTCATAATTACAGATTTAGCGACATCCACGGAATTACCCCACAGATCAGCAGTTTTCTTTTTATTGAGAGTGTTAAATGTTTTTAATATATCTATAACACAAACTTTTTGAAAACTGAAATTACTTTCACAATCTTTAACATTCTCCTTCAAAACAGATTCAGCTACAGTGGGGGAGGAAATCAAGGCTTTTGTAGTTGAAACTGGAATGTCAGTAAAAAACCTCTCAAATGCTGCAGCAACATCAGCATCAGAAGTCAAGGTTTTATTATCACAATTTAAATTGTACTCATTATTACGACTTCTGACCTTTCCTGTTTCACTATTTATAATATTCCATGTCATTTTTATTTTGTCATTACTATTCTTAATCTTAGAACTCAGATAGTTTGCCTTGGCTAATCGGCATACTCTTTTAAATAACTTTGAATAATTTTTAACATATAATTTGAAGTCGTCGCTGGTGTTATAGTTGCGTTCACCAAAAAGTTCATAAAGGCGTTTCCTACTTTTGTGAATACCAATTGTAGCCCATTCATTAAAAGATGCAGTACCACTAACCGAGATCTTTTTTGGAACAAAAGATTTATTAAATTCTGAACAATATATGTTAAAAAAATCATTATAGTAGTAAGTACCCTCTGTTGTCGATATTATCGAGTATGCACACAATGTTCTGCAGTTTGATCGCAAATGTGTTCAACTCACTGGCCGTCGTGCCGGGACGCGGCAGTCTCTTAATGTCGTCCAGCACTCGATCAATTATCACTTCTGGCCGTCTGAAGCATTGCTCGAGTGTTTTCATAACAACTTCCGGGTCCACAGCCGTATATAAAAGAGCGGACACCACTTCTTTTGCTTCATCTTTAAGACAGCTTCTTAATCGTGCCAAGTTCTCGGCTTTGCTAAAGTTAAATTGTTTAGTCGTATCGCGCATCGCCGCTTTAAACGGCAACCATTCGGCCGGCGAGCCGCTGAATATAGGCAAATCCAGCGCCTATCGTGGTACCGGTCGATTATGCATCATTTTTTCTAGTGTAAGTGCGAGCTTAACCATCCCCGTGTCGTCTTTGCTCGTTTGATCACGGTTTGCTGCCTCTTTCACTACGTTTTCGTTTTCAACATATAGCGTATATACCTCTGTCCATCTCACTTGCGCGCGCATCCTTTTGTCTTTGTCGCACATTTCCGACTTTATCTGTGTCGGGCTCATGCACGTTGCGACGCCGATCCAACCATTCATCCACTCTCAGTTGGGCAATATCGGCGGGTAAGCTCTCCGGTTCTAAATCCGTTTCCTCTTCAATAACGGCGATTTCGTATGCAAGTCTCTTCTTAATCATTTCCGTTTCCATTTGTAACTCTCACCGACGTACTTCGGCGAGTCGCTCCTGCGCTTGAAGTTGCGCTTGTTTCACTCGTGAGGCGACGCTCGTTGTCGATCGTACCGACGGCGGCCCGGCTCTGAGCGCGTCGGGTGGGGGTGCGTCGTCGTTGCGTCTATCTTCCGTAGTGGCGGTGATGCCGCGTTCAGCGGTCTCTTGTTGCGGTTCCATTGGCGTCACGGTTGAGGCAAGGTTTGAGGGTGATGCGGGTGGTCTGTCGAACGTTCGTAGTCCCGTTGTCGTCTCGGCTTGGTTTTGTTTGCAGGTGGTCGGCATATTTTTTCTTGCTGCCCTTACTCTAAACAATCTCAAACGGGCACGCTATGTGGGGAGCCCGTCCAAGGATAGAGTTCGTGCGGGAGTGGAAAGGTAGGACCTACCCAGCAGAGAGTCGACGTGGACAACGGGGCGCTCGTGAATCGGCTGGAGTGTCCGACAGTTTAGGCAGTGCCTACAGAAAGGACCCCTGCTCCACGACAAACCGTACTGGCGTAGCTGGACTCTTAAGCTTGCCCTAAAAAGAACAAACTGACGACCCCGTCCGATAAGTCGTCCCGCCTTGAACGGCATTTACTCAGAACGCACACCGTTTGGCACCGTTAGGTGATGTGACGATTTGAGCCGCGGTCCGCCCGCCATAGCACTTGTTGCAGAACACAAGTGGTGTGGTTACAACACGTTGGTGGTTACGTAGATCTTCTATCTTCAAATGGACGAAGTCTTTAGTTCTTCAAATCCGGCTCCGAAGGTCCAAAGAAATTGTTCCCGACGGGTATAGTCGCCGAACAGTTTAGCCGTTGTGCTTCGATGTGGACTGTAGGTTCTTCAATAAAAACTCGGTTCTTGATTAGTGCTTCTTTATTCTTCTAGGTGGGGTCCGGAGAGCTTACAAATTCTGCTCTGACCAGCCGTGACTTAAACACACTAAAGGTTGGCAACTAGCAGCCTTGTGGGACAGCTGCCGGTTCATGTGGTCAGTTTTACATTTTACCTTAACTAACTACCCACATAAACTGTCGTAATTTGTGCAGCTGTCCCTTTCGTTCGGACCTCTCTTTTTATCTTAAATTTGTTACCTACCCTACGGTATCACTCGTAACCTGGCCTTACATATTTATTTTCCTAATTACATTGATATTCCTAACAATAAAAGCTAATGTGCAACCGATCCCTAAAAAAGGAGATCGGTCAGATCCGACTAATTACCGCCCTATAGCCGTAACTTCAGTGTTGTGTAAGATCCTAGAACGAATATTGAACAAACAGCTTATTCGATACCTAGAAGATCACTCCCTAATTCACGATCGTCAATATGGGTTTCGGCCAAAACGGTCAACGGGTGATCTTCTAGCGTACGTCACACATCTCTGGGGTGAGGCTATTGACAAGCGTGGCGAGTCACTGGCTGTTAGCCTTGACATAGCCAAGGCTTTTGATCGGGTCTGGCACAAAGCTCTTCTCTCCAAGCTCCTGGCATACGGTTTGCCCGCTCAGTTCTGTACCTGGATTGCCAGCTTCCTGCATGAGCGTAGAATCCGTGTCCTTTCGGATGGATGCACAATCAATGCGCTTCGCGGTTCATGTCAGTGAACGCTGGTGTTCCTCAAGGCTCCGTTCTATCCCCCACGCTGTTCCTTCTGCATATCAATGACATGCTTACTCTTGGAAACATTCATTGCTATGCAGATGATAGCACAGTGCATGGGGGATATAACGGGCACCCAACGGCTGGGCGGGTAGACACCGAAATGAAGCGAGCAAATCTTGTCATTGAGCTCGATCGGGTGTTGGACCTCATTTTTAAATGGGGCTCCGATAATCTGGTGGAGTTCAATGCCAAGAAAACACAGGTGTGCGCGTTCACAGCGAAAAAGTCGCCATTCCTTCCCCTTCCCTCTCTTCAGGGTACATCTCTAGGCCTGCAGAGCAGTATTAACATGCTCGGTATGGATATCCGCTGCGATCTGAACCAAAAGGACTACATCGAAACCGTGATTAAAAATGCCTCACGTAAACTCGGTGTCCAGAACAAGGTGCGGCGATTCTTCACGCCTGATCAGTTGTGTCTATTATACAAGACACAGGTGCGGTCTTGCGTGGAGTATTGCTCTCACCTTTGGGACGGCTCCGCAAAGTACCTTCTCGATGCCTTGGACAGATTGCAGCGCCGCGCTGTGCGCATTATCGGCAATGCAGAGGTCACTAAAACTCTCGAGCCTTTGCAATTGCGTAGAGATATTGCGTCACTCAGCGTCTTGTACCGTTTATACCATGGCGAGTGCTCTGAAGAACTCTTTGACCTCATCCCTCCTTCTCCCTTCCTCCATAGGATTACGCGTGCTGCTCTGCGGAGTCACCAATTTACAGTCTCTAACATTCCATCTCGCACAAAGAAATTTGGTGACTCGTTTCTTTGCCGCACTTCCAAAAGATGGAATAGTCTACCAGCACACGTATTCCCTCCTACCTATGACATAGGGTCCTTCAAACGAGGCGTGAAGAAGCACTTTGTGGGCCGGCAGAGTGAGGATGACTGATGCTACGTCTCTTACGCTGCACCAGTTATCCTCGCGCCTGGACCTCATTTCCACTTAACATCAGGTGGAGTGGGGTCATTGGCGGGCTTAGTATAAAAAAAAAAAAATCCTATAACTACGAAAGCTACTCTCTTACTTTCCTAACTTTAATTACCTTAGAGAGGCGTAAGGTCCCTGGGCACGTATACCTGGCCCTTACCTTTGTCAAAACCATTACCTTTTTAATAACTTTTACCTTTTTTAATAACTTAATAAACTAACCTTTATTAAAGGAAACACAAAATATTAATTATTTATTATCAAAAAACCTTTACACATATGAGACTTAATCTACTTATGCAAATACATATACCTAAATTTAGATGTATTATATCTAACTATATTACATTATAAAGTCGAGACTTCTGTCTGTAACAGACACTCTTCCTCGAATGGACATAGATGCATGTAACAGTACATTTTGATTCGTTGGTTCTACGGTATTTCTCACTTCTCTCATAGTATTATAATTCTCTTGGTTCGGTTTGTCTGAATGTAGTAGCGTGCTGTTTTCTTTTACAGATATTACATCTCAATCTAAGTTTGCAAAACTTTACACTATGGCCAGGTCGTAAACAATTGAAACATAGTTTTTCTCTCTGAACATACTCGGTTTTTTTTCAATGGATCTAGGTTCGCATATTCATTACAATTAGAAAGATAACGATTTCCTTTACAATATTTACACTCAATTATTTGTTTTGTTTGCTCAGTGTTATCATTTCTGTAATTATTTGAAGTTGTTGCAAATGATTTTGGTTTGATAGGGACTCTCTCCTTTACAGGTGACGTCTGTAACATCTCTGTCACTCTAAATCTTCCTTCTAAAAATTTAGTAAATAGTTCAAACTTAGGCAACTCTTCAACAGGTAAGTTCTGTAATTCTTCGTCCCAAAACTTATGTGAATATTGATCTAGTTTACTAACAATGATGTATATTATTAATGGATCCCAGTTCTTATTGTCGATATCATTATTCTTTAAGTTATTCAAACACTCGTTGGTGGTACCTAAAAGGTCTTTCATTTCTTTTGCTGTTTCAGAATGCAACTTTCTTTGTAACATTAATCTATTTAGAATTGAATTTACTATTATCCTTTTATTATTGTATCTTTGGTGAAGTGTAGTCCAAGCCATCTGATAATTATTCTCTGTTATTTGAATGTGTTTTAGTAACTGTTCAGGTTCACCAATAACGCTGCTCTTCAAATAGTGCAATTTCTGTACATCGCTTAATGTTTTATTATTATGGATCAATGACACGTATAAAACTTTGAAGGTCACCCACTCATTGTAATCTCCTTTAAATAATGGAATGTTTATTTTTGGCAACTTTACTTCCTGAGTATTGCTATTCATTTTGACTTGTGGCTCGGAGCTCACCTTCACAACTTCTAAACTATCTAACATCTCTATCATATCTGCCTTACAAAAAAAATATTCTTCTTCACAAGTTGAAAATGTATCCTGTTTAAAATACTCATGTGTCTTTTTCAGTTCAGCTGTGGACGTCTTCACTATTTAGTATGAGTCTCGCTAAAAATCTCCCAATGTTTATCTAAGTTTTCTAATCTCACTTTAATGTAGCTTTTAATCAATCTTACTTTTGGAGTTTTCTTAAAATTAATGCGATGGCGTTATTTATAACGGAGTACAGGCGGCTGAAGCTTTTGCTGAGTTTTTTGCTAGTGTATTTTTACCCGACAGTCCTATTTTAGATTCTAACAGCGTAATGTTAACAACGAGTATGGCTGTAAATAGCACTTACATAAATATTTTAAGTGTCAATTCTGAAGACATCGAAAAAGGAATTGACAAAATAAAGTCAGAGAGCTCTGTTGGTCCAGACTTTATTCCGCCACTTATTCTTAAAATATGTAAAAATACCTTACTGCCCCTCTGTGCCATATTATAAATACATCCATCCATACTGGTGACTACTCTTCTCAGTGGAAGATATCACGTGTAACGCCTATACCTAAGGCCAATTGTAAACTTTCCGTTGAAAATCACCGACCCATTCCTGTGTTACCAGCTCCGGCTAAATTATTTGAGCGTTTATTCACGACGAAATCTATCGGCAAGTTAATATCCACCTCTGCAATGAACAACATGGGTTTAGAAGGGGAAGGTCAGTTGAAACGAATCTTTTAACAGTCGTAGAATACATATAGCATAAAAGCATGGACAATGGTCATGAAGTCGATGTTGTATACTTTTATTTCCAGAAGGCTTTTATAGGGTTGATAATGATATCCTATTATGTAAACTTAATGTATTAGGGTTCGCACCTCACTTACTTCATCTTTTCGCAAACTATCTTCACAATCGCCAACAATACGAAAATATGGTTGCTATGCATCTAAACCCTATCATACGCGTTCTGGAGTCAGCCAGGGGTCTATATTAGGGCCTCTTTTATCCTTGATCATGATAAACGACCTCGTCAAAGTAGTTAAACGTGCTAAATGTATACTGTACGCAAATGACCTCAAGTTAGCGTTTGAAGTAAAGACTGAGTCAGACTGCGAACTACTACAACATGACATTGATTCTGTGTTGGAATGGAGCAAACTAAACAAGATGCTGTTTAACACCAAAAAATGTTGTGTCATGACCTTCGGAAGGAAATTAAATAAATCAACATACAAATATTTATTAGGCGATGACAAACTTACACGCGTGGAATCAATCGAGGACCTGGGTGTAAAGTTTGATACCAAACTAACATTTCACGACCATATAATATCCTTGGTAAAAGAAAGTTTTACTCGTCTTGGATTTGTCTTACGGAACTGTCGCGGTTTCAAGAATCCACACGTAATTAAACTTTTATACTTTGCTCTCGTGCGTAGTAAACTTGAGCCCGGTAAATGTGTGTGGCACCCCCACGAAAACACCTACACCCTAATGCTTGAGAAAGTGCAGAAGGCATTATTGAGATATCTTTACAAGCGCGTCTGTTACTTACTACACTTATTTGTAACCCACCTTATTTCTTCTCGGAAGTCTCGGTCTAAATTCACTCAGAACCCGCAGAGCAAAAGACCAAATATTAATTGGCATTTTTTTTGAAACACATGCACTGGCAGAGAATTCTAAAGCCGAATGGTCTTACAGAGGAACGACTTGCCAAATGTTTTGGTACGAGTGCTGATAGTATGCACAGTATGATGGTGGTTGATTGGTATGGGCGAGAGGAGACCGGATGAGATCAAAAAGTTCTTCAGAACACTCTCCGTAGTAATATCGGTAGAAGACACTGAGAGAAGCAATGTCTCTACGCAGCTGGAGGTCCTCAAGAGAGGCTGTAACCTTAGCATCTCCAATAATGCGTACCGCTCGCCTTTGCAGTTTTTTATATCACCTTCAATATTGTCTAAAGCCTGTCGTCAAGGCTCTAAAAAGCCTCAATCTTCTCATAGCTTCGACCAACCGACCATACTTTTACGTGTCTCCCTCAAACACAGACTAATAAGCGGAATAATTATAAATGACACGAGTCAAGTCAAGGGGCATAGTCTATGACATTTTGTAGAAAAAAAGAATTGCCACCCTGTCTTTAAAGTTGGCCCCAGACTAAAGATTCAATGGCGCGTTCAGTATTATCTACAACAAACATTGACATTTTAATGTCACTGATGTTACAATAGAATCAGCAAAGCTAATAGATAGCTTTGATTTTAACATATAATAATAATGCTTTAGTTATTATTCTGAGGGTTATATACATGTCTAGATAGAACCTGGCCGTAAAAAACGTCCAAAAATTTACGGGCCAGTATTGGCTTGACGCGCTCCTTCACACTATAGAAGGCGGTCATTCGCGCTAGTGTCAGTCAAACGCGGCTGTTGCGCACACTTCAAAAATTCAATACAAAAACCGAGCGGATTCGGAGAAACGCTTGTACCGCGATGCTCCGTCTAGACATGTACGAGTATATAGTCAAAGTCTATTAAGTACCTACTAAAAGTATTTTGGAAAACAAAGTATCTACAAAATACTAAGCTATCAGACAAAAGGTATTTAAATAAAAGATACAAAATAATTTTTAAAAAAGTATTTCAGATACAAGATGTTAGACGTATTTTATATCTTGTATATGTATTTCAGATATTTGTATCGTAGATAAGTTACATCTATGGTTGGTTGGGATATGAGCTACTTATATGGAATGCTGCTTAAGATGGCTGCATAGTTTCATTGATGAGCGGTATGATCTTGATAGGTTGCCCTTGGATGTGGTTTTCTTCGTTATAGATTGTGAAGTGCGGAGTCTGGAGATGACAGTGGCGTGGTATTGTTGCAAGATAACTTCCTCTTAATACGGTGTAATCTTCGTTGCTGCAGATTAATTTTACTTTGGTTGGTCGAGGTAGCACGAGGGCGTAGTACTTGTCGTCCAGCTTCTCCATGGCCTCTCTGGATAGAATGACTGACATCTTCTTACAGGATGGGTCTACTGATTGTTCTGTCAACAGCTTCCAGATGCAGTCTGGTTGTGTCCGAACCTGTTGGTTAAGTTTCTCCTCGCAGAGATATTGAGCTTTTAACTTCGGGCATTCAGCCTCTATCTACACAAAGTTTCGTCATTGGTTGCTATGTACGGAGTGGGTGGTGTGATTATCTGATTATTTTTATTAGGTAAAACGGATAACTTATATAAATTATATCTATTGCTATCTACTATAGGAAATTTTAAAACTAAAACTATACGTCGCTCAGAATAATAGGAACTCGGTTTAATAATATCATAGTATTCCCGCAACTCTAAATCTAACACCTGATCTTTATCGTATAATACTCTAAGTTTATCTATCAAACTACCTAATATATTTATTCCTATCATAGAATGATGAGTGCTACAAGCACGCGTAAGTGCTATTATATCTTCTATTCTATGTAATTCTAAAAGTAAGTCATCTATATTTTCCCCAATAATATTTAATAACTGACCTAATTTAGTTAATCTTATGTATATGTCTTCCCCGTAGTTACTGCTTATTAAGATAAGCTGCAATGTGTTATTTATCTTTGATTGATTTTCGGTAATGTAAGATAAAATTTGGGAATTGTGAGTCATCCAGTCTTTATCAAGGCTGATGTGACTATTTAGTTCATTAACAACTTTATTCTGACTTTGTCTGAGAATTGAGATGGCATTATCATACTTTACAGCAACCGTGTGGTCCAGATTGCCACTTATACTTTTTATAACAGAACCTAATCCGTCTACAATGCCTCGTTTCGAACGTGTAGGCTCAAGGTTTCTAAGCTCACTAGAAGCTTTATCTAATTTAATTCGGAGATGCTGTAATTGAGTTTCATACAGAAATTTTGTGTCTTTACCAGATAACTGTGAATTAATGCTATCGAGTTGCTTATAAACTGATTCAATGTTCGTCTCAATGTCATGCAAGTCAATGGATTGCAGAAATGAATGATGATGGGTGATAAGCGCCATGGGGCCTAACTTAAATGGAAGAACACCCGGTCCATTATCCAGACTCTCAAGTTTTATCTCTTGAGAATGAGCCAGATGCTGATGTATGAGGATCGTCATTAACCTGTAACAAATTACTACTTTTAGGTGCGCGCTTTAAACGAGATTTAGCTATGGGACCGCGTTTTTTCGAGGTATAAATATGAATTGGACGATCTGCTAGTACTTTATCTTGGGTATAACGCGCTGCTAATTTTTGTCGGGAAGCTAACGGATTTTTAACAAATATTTGTTGGCCAGGTTGGTACTCAGCCACGGGCTCTCGGTCTTTATTACGAGTTTCAATAAGAGCTGTGCGATCATCTAGTGCTGTTTCGTTAATAAGATCATAAACTAACTGCATTTGTTTCCGATGTGACTGAATATACTGTTGAAGTAATAATTCGTTAAGATCAAAATCTAACGGATCGCGCGGATCGATATGGCCTAAAATTAAATCAAATGGACGGCATTTAGTAAAGCTGTGTATGGAGCTATTGTAAGCCAATAAAGCATATGGCATAAGATTGACTACCGGTTCGTTTCGTCTCTGTAACCGTAATGCGCGTAAGTGCTCTAATAAAGTTGAATGAAAGCGTTCAATCATACCATTATCATTAGGTGAGTGTGCAAGTGTTTTATGATGAGTGATTTTATGTAATTTAGTGAACTCTGAGAACATCTGGTTAGTGAACTCGGTTCCTTGATCTGTAACAATGGTTCGTGGAAGGCCGTGATGTGTTGAAAACGTTAGTAAAGCCTGAATGACGCTGGGTGCAGTACCATCTCGTAAATTATATGCTTGAGCATATTTAGAGAAAACATCAACAAAGGTTAAGTACTTTTTATTTTCCGCAGTAACAGATCCTTAAGTAATATCTCAAATGGTTTTGAAGGTGGTGGTACAATATTAAACTCCTGTCTTATGGGATTGCGGTCGTATTTGGCTTGACCGCATATTGTGCAATCATTTATAAATTTAGTGATTTGCTCCCGCATCTTAGGCCAATAATACCTATGCGACAAAGCCAGATAGCATTCGTTGATACCTCTATGGTTGGTTTTACCATCGTGGTAATGACGAATTATATCCTGTTGACGTAAGTATTCCTTGACGTTTTCTAATTCGGTTTTAGCAAGTATTAAGTTCATCGCGGAGCTTCTAAACTTGTTCTGTATGATCGGGATGATTTATACATATCGAGTGGAGGAGTAATCAATAGAGCCGTCTTAACTTTAGGGTTAATATACTCTTTAATAGCGTTGATTAAGTCCTCCTCTAGGTTTGATCGAGATAGTTGAATAGCAGTCCGCGTGTGAGTTTCGAAAGGTTTTGATACTGTTGGTCTCTTTTTAATGTCACTACTATAGTTTAATGTACTTGACGGTGAAACTTATTAAAGGGTTCATCTGTTATAGGAATTTCTAATATAGGGTTCTCTTGGTTGGTATGGGCGGTAACTGTTGAGGATTGTGCTAAAGACGTCTGTCGTTCTGTCGGGTTTACTAGTATAGAGCTAGTCTCTTCATTATATATTTCAACTCGAGACAGGGCATCGGCGTTGGTGTTATACTTTCCCTTCTTATAGACTACAGTAAAGTCAAATTCACTCAGCTTAAGACGCCAGCGCGTCAAGCGAGCATTGGGCTCTTTAAGACTCATAACCCACTGTAGTGGCTTATGGTCGGTCATGATTTTAAATTTACGGCCGAAAAGGTAGGGTCTAAAATATTTTGTGGCCCATACTATAGTGAGAAGTTCCTTCTCTATGGTGCTATAGTTTAATTCACTTTCATTAAGCGTACGTGAAGCGTACGATATAGGTTTGTCCGACCCGACTGGTCCTTGGGATAAAATTGCTCCAATCGCCACATTGGATGCGTCTGTCGTCAATAGAAATTCCCTACTAAAATCAGGATACTGAAGAACGGGATCGTTTGTCAGTAAGGTCTTACATTTATCAAAACAGTCTAAATAATCGGAGTCAAGAGTGATTTTTCTACCTTTTTTCAAACATACAGTCATTGGCTTTGTTATGCGTGCAAAGTCCGGGATAAATTTTCGATAGTACCCTACTAATATTAAAAAATTGTTTAAATTCTTTCGGAGTCTTTGGCACGGGGTAATTCTGTATAGCTGTAATTTTATCCGGGTTCGGTTTGATTCCTTCTCTACTAATGATGTGACCTAAGTAAGCTGTTGCCAACTTAAGGAACTCGGACTTGTCCATCTGGACTTTGAAGTTCGATTCCCTAAGCCTCTGGAATACCTTCTCTAAATTAATGATGTGCTCCTGGAGTGATGTAATAAAAACGACTATGTCATCAAGATATACTAGACAAATGCTATTTTGGAGGCCTCTGAGCACATTATCCATCACCCTTTGAAAGGTGGATGGAGAATTCTTTAGTCCCATTGGCATCCTTAAGAATTCATAGTGGCCGTGCTCAACATTGAACGCTGTTTTCGATATATCATCAGGATTCATCTCGCATTGATAAAATCCTGATGCCAGGTCTAAGGTGGTAAAATACTGACATTTCCCTAACTTATCTAGGACATCTGTGATGTTCGGGAAAGGGTATTTGTCATCGATAGTTTTCTCATTTAGTTTCCTAAAATCGACTACTATCCGCCATTTCTGCTTTCCCGAAGCTTCTGCTTTCTTTGGTACAACCCAAATTGGCGAGCTCCAGGTAGAGTCCGAGGGACGAATGATGCCTTGTTCCAACATCTTATTTATTTGGTCATTAACTTCCTTACGATGGATAAACGGATATCTATAGCTCTTAGTATGGATTGGAATCTCGTCAGTAGTTTTTATCGAGTGCTTTATCTTTTTTGTGAACGTTAAAGCCTCACCATCAAGATAAAATACGTCCGCGTAATTTCTACAAAGTGTCATAATATTCGCCTTTTCCTCTTCGTTCAAATGATCGGTACGTAGGCGGGATAATACTTCGCGTACGCGTGAAGAATGCTGCTGGATGTTGTTACATTCAACATTAAAAAAGCTAGCCTGCGCGGGACGGTCCAGTGAAAAAATTAAATCATTATTCGTAGGGTTTCTATTTTCTATTTCTACAAAGCCGCGGTTATTACGAACGGTCGTTAAACATTCATGAACTATACAATTACATAAAATTTGTTCCTCGACTAGAACTTCACCGTCTGATGCGTTGATTGGGATTCTAACTAATTTTGTCGAGTTTGATGGAATAATATCCTCGTATAAGTTTGCATTACGTGAGTTAAATAATTGAATGGGATTAGACGAAGAGATAGTTTTAAATATTATATTTTTAAGATCAATGTTCGATTCCCATTTGGTTAGTAAATCGAGACCAATAAGTCCGTCAAAGTGATCGTGGAATTTATAAATAAAAAGTTTAATGTCTCCGGCCTGATTAAATTCTGGGAAGCACGGTATAGATATCGAATGACTATTCCTACTCGTAGCGTGTACGTTCGTAACTTCAAATGGCTCGTAAGTCGGTTCTAAATGAGAAAAATATCTTTGTACAGTGTCCGGGCTAATAAAGGATTGATTTGCACCGGTGTCTATTAAAAGGTTAAGCGGCGGGTTTTTTATATGAATGTAAGGCAATTGACGTTGTGTCTGCAAGTTTAATTCTATCCTAACTTTTTTGAAGTCGAAGGTTTCTGAAAATCCTCATCAGTATTGTTAGAATCAATCTGTGTCTGTTCGTCTAAGTTATTCGTATGGGACGATACATATGAGTCGTAACAGTGAGTGCTATCAGTGCCGTAGCACATCGGCTCGCCGTAGTCTGTGACGTAATCGGGGCCGTAGTCATTGCAGTTATCGTATTCGTACGGAGCGGCGCAGTGATAATAGTATTGATCCTCGGGAGTCCAACATTCATTTACGTTCACGTCCCGGGTTTTGAAATAATTACTAGGGGGTGGATTCCCTTGTCTACGCCAGTCATGTCCAGTCAAAGGCATTGGTTTCGGGACATAATGGCTTACGCCACTCATAGGCTTTGGTGTAAAATTGTTAGAGCCAAAGTTATGAGAATTATTATTCCTAGGTGCCATACGGAACGCGTTACTATTAGAACTATAATTCGGCGGCAATGCCCTAAACATTTGTTGAGTCCTAGAAGGCATGCGAATCGGGTTAATTGGATGTTGTGCGAAGTTCTGTCTAAATTGCAAAGGCTGCTGTGGCATGGGCCGTTGCCAGTTAGACTGTGCTGCAAATGGTGGCAAGATAAATGGTTTAGGTACAATAGGGTTACTATTATTAGCATGCACGAATGAATTTGGTGACATTTTTGAAGCGGATGGAAGATGATTTTTCTGTGAACCTTCATTTCTTTGCATGAGATACATAATGTTCAACTCTTCGTGGACATATTCCAGGGCTTTTTCAATACTATCGGGACGCATACAACGAATTCTGGACCCGAGAGGCTCTTTAAGGCCTCGCACAAACGCTTGTAACGTTAACTTTTTATGTAAATCGCGTTTCGCATCGATAGTGGTAGGTATACTCTCGTGCAAAGTAATGTATGTCATTAATGTACTAAAAAGGGTTTGACATCTACTATCATAGTACTCCTGAGGGGTGCTGTTGCCTTGCGTTTGTAACGATAGGTCATTGTAGAGTGCAGTCTCGTCCCTTTGGTCCGAGAAATTATTAATTAAAACTGTTCTAATGCCTAACCAATTCTCAGGTATCCCGTTGGAGTTAATAGTCCTAGCTGCGTTCCCCGTTACTTTATTTAAAAGTCCATTTAACAAGCATAAGTTGTTTAAATTGGCACCCGGGCCGTCTAGTATTGTGTAAGTCGATACGACTTGATCACATAGCCTAATAAACCTAGTTAAAATATTCGGGTTCCCGTCAAATTCGGGAACCAGGCGTAAGGCCTTAAAAATAACATCTGGATCGTATTGAGATTGAGACATTTCAACCTGATCACTAGTACTTTCTACGCTAAATCTACGTGAATCTACAAGATGTCGGCGAGACTGTTGCGATACAGACTCGCTGGACGTGATTTTTCCTGGATGAAAAATCTTGAAATTTATACCTACAGCTAACTTTTACACCTATGGGATACTAACGCGAAGCAACACAAAGACAATTCTTTAAGTGTACTTACAGTATCATTTCCAGCTCTCTTCTTGTATCGATATCTGGATACCTCCTTCAGCTGCGCCTTCAGGTTCTGGATATTCGAATCGCGACTAGATAGCCACCGGGCGGCTCGTGCGAACGGAAATCTTCTCAGAAGCGCGAAACCGACCGCGAATATCCTACCGACTGCGCCAATTATGAAAGTCGCAGCCGCAGGAGCGAAAAAAAACCGAAAATTATTTGAATAAATTTAATATAGAGAAATTACAATATTTAATCTTATAATTAAATTAGCTAATGACCCGATGAAGGCAACTATCGAAGTGGCTCGTCATCGATGGCGGGCCTGCGGCGTTCGGTCGGCGGCGATGCACACGGCGCGGTCACGTTGTGCAGCGTCGGCGTTTCCGTGGATTGCAATTAATTATATTTGGCATGTGCGGCCTAGTTAGGGATCCGTGTCAGCGCTCTTCATACTACGATTCTACGTAATTAGCATCATATGTTTATGTTGTGTTTTTTGATGCTGAATGAATTTATTTCTATTCTTTTCTAAAAAGTGTTTCATTTCAATAAAAGATTACTAAAAAAATAAAAAAAAGAGTTGTCAATATTCAACCTCGTTTGTTTTAAATTAACTTGTTCTCTTTAGCTTTCACGCACGGTATTATGAAACCGGGGGGTAATTGTCTAACTTCGACACCCATCGCAATACCTTTCAAGTACAAGTACATTGCTTTGCTAGTTTGCTTATTATAATTTTAAAAATAATCAAACTAGCGAAACAATTTACTTCTACTTAAGAGTTTTTTCGATAGGTGTTGAAATTAGACAGTTAGCCTCTGGTTCGACGTCAGATTAGCGACGGTTTTATATGAGAAGCGATCTATATCGCGTAGTTTGGTGACTTTTTGGTACAATCTGGGGTATTATACTTATATTGCACGGTTATCTGGCACAGACAGACAGTAACTACTTACCATACATTGGCAAAAGAGCTAACGTTAAAAATCATAAAATAATTTAAATAAAAAAAAGTTTAAAAACTTAAACCCGACTACGGAAATAATGCAAATGAAAAATACAAAACAAGAGAGTAGCATAGTGATGCTCAGACACTAAAGTCGTGGTCGCATGCCACTTTAAGCAATCCTTAGGCAAGATGACATGCGATCACGGCTATATTCTGACATCACTATGATATTTTCTTATTTCGTACTTTTCAGTGACATTTTTTTCGTCGTCAAATGTAGTATTTAAGCCTATTTCTATTTGTTTATTTGTATAAGTACCGACTTAATTAAAGATTTATAAAACTACTATATAGGTAGTTCAGAAGTTCCTATGACTACCTTCATAATCAGACCCTGGGTGGTGCCGCAACACACAAGGTTATGGTTTTAGTCAAGACAAATCAAACAAGCCCAAACACGGCGGAGTTATATTGTTTCATTGCAGAGTCCCTATGACTGCATCATCATACCAGCTCCATTGTGCCATATTATTGTATTGTCATCGAAGTTACGTAGGTATACTAAATTTCAGCTCGATCGGTATACGAGAAGGGGTCCAAATCTTCTTTGCAAGATTTGACCCGAACGCACATAAGTAGATACACATACAAATAAAACAGTTCGTAGTTCCTATTCCAAAAGACATAAGAGTTAATAGCTGTCGAAAGTGTGTTTCTACTTTTGTTGCTGACAGTACATACAAACCTTGCGAGTTAAAAAAAAAGCTTTTAATAATAACAAGTTTGTAGAGAAAATAGTTAGATCCACTATTCATCAAAATATTGCCTAAATGAACAACCTCATTCAGATTCACAAATGAAATATTCACGGATCAAAATTATTTCGTCGCACTCTAAACGACGTAAATATACGTTTGCCATTTTTGAGGCGGCTGGAAGGTCAACCGACATAGGTCTTACGTCGACAAACGCCTGAGCTCGACTGATTGAGGCCGTGCGATCGACCCGATTATAAGCTAACTTTGAACAATTATCTCATAAAAGATTGAAGTGGGATATTTTTTATTTTTTACACATTTTTAGTAAAATCTTTCTTCTTACGTTTAAAATTATTTATGTTGCCTAATGACTTCTAGATTATGAGATATAACTTGTTTTCTTGTGGTAAATTTCTTGATTTTTCTCTTTATTAAACGTGATAAAAATACAAGTTAATGGAATAAAAATAGAAATGTTCTTAATACATTTTCAATTTAAGGATACGTTCCTTTTAATGTATATTTTTTACGTTCTTGTTCAGTAATAATAATTGGTATAAAATGACTTCAAAGTTGAGCCTTCGTGCGTCATCAGGAAATCGCGCCTTCGAAATCCGCTGTTTTCGTAGTAAATTATCCAATTAAATCGAGTTTTGGTTAATAGTTACAATAAAAATACAAGATTATTCCAATTATCGAAGTAAAAGATAATAAATCAATAAATTATATGACTAAAATCACTTCAAAAACTCCCAAGTTCTCGATTTACGTACGAAAAATGTTAAGACGCTCTTAAGACAATTAAAAACCAAAACGGATTCTATCTTCATTCAAAAAATCAACAAAAAACATACTTAAATATGAATTACTGCAGATATCAAGGGTGGCCAACTTTCCGTGCCGGTGAGTGTATGTTAAAATTCACCTTGGTTTTTCATTACCTAAAACCTTTAAAATAAATAAAAATAAGTAGGTAAATGTTTTAACAAAATATTTATTTTATATACTCACAAACCAATATCTGATTTATTGTATGACACAAGAAAGTGCTCCGTTCTATAAAATCACAAATAAGTACTAAGTACTTTGTTGCTGTAAGAGTACTTCCGACAGTTCGGAGAATTGGATATACCCTTTGTTATGTTGTAAATAAGCTGACGAGTTTTCTTATGATGATCGTCATTGGTTGACTTCGTGTAAAATTTCACACGAACATCTGCATGCTTCCAATGGTCCGATTGATCAATGTTTTCAATCTTCTTCAAATCATACACCTCAATCTTAATGAGGTGTGTTGTACTTGCTCTGTCGTCGGTATTGGTTGACACGTAAGATGTCGAATCTCTGCCGGAACAACGTCCAACTGTTGAAGATCTCATTGTCCTCGACTTCTTCTTTGGTGGTTCAAAGAAATCGTCGATTAATTCTTTCTTCAGCAACGAAGGGAGTTCATCGTCGTCCGACTGTGGGTAATAATAATGTTTATACATATTTTCTTGAAACAATTCTTCACGCCTAATCAGTTGTGTCTATTATACAAAACACAGGTGCGGTCTAGCGTGGAGTATTGCCCTCATCAACTGATTTATACAACTTCGTATAGTGGTGCCTGTGTATAGGTTAGGTAGACGTTTTTACGACTGATTCATACAGCGTCATATAGTAGTGCCTGTGTATAGGTTAGGTAGACGTTTTTACGACTGATTTATACAGTGTCGTATAGTGGTGCCTGTGTATAGGTTAAGTAGACGTTTTTACGACTGATTCATACAACGTCGAATAGTGGTACCTGTGTATAGATTAGGTAGACGTTTTTACGACTGATTCCTACAACGTCGTATAGTGGTGCCTGTGTATAGGTTAGGTAGACGTTTTTACGACTGATTCATACAACGTTGAATAGTGGTGTTAGAGTATAGGTTACGTGAACGTTTTTACGACTGCTTTATTATATCGTCGTATTATTAAGACAGGTTGTAGGTCGGATAAATAAAAAAAATATGACACCATGTATAAAGGGTTTATTTTAATTAAAGTTTATCTGTTCGTGTTTATTATCTCAAGGATCTCTAAAATAATTTATCATGGCCGACCATCTTGGTCGCAAGAAACCGCATTATGCGAGCTTTTCATTCTATAATTGATGTATAGAAGTCGTTTCTTAACTTAGACAAGATGGCTGCTATTTTAGTATGTAAACAAATTTTAAGCAATAGTCTACAATAATTTAATTTCCAGAAATTCGAAGGGGGCGTAAAAAATTTCACAACAACACACCTATATTTCACCATAAAACTAAACGTCCCATAAGAACTAGGTGCACTGCACACATTTATCCTTACACTCTGTTCGTGTATAATATAGTTAAAGTAAATGTATAAATAATTAAGTAAATTATGACTTATAAACCGTTTAAAATTTGTATTTGATAACACGCACTTTTCAAAAACATCACAGGAACGAATGAATGGAATGATCTTCAGTTCATTCCATTGTGTACAATAAAAGTCGATGTTAAACACTTAACCGACATTACAGTCTTCTTCTAATGTCTATGCAATTGTTATAGGACTTCAGTGGTTCGATAACAGTCGGTCGAAAACTTTTATGTAACATTTAAAAGTTCTTGACTGACGTTTATTTAACTTGTAAATAACAATAATGTCGTTTAATATGGGCCTATTTCGCGTTGTATAAACGTCTACGACACGTTTATATGACCCACTTTATAGAACCAAAAGGAAATGTAAAACGTTTTCTCAACTATTATGCAACGATAATTTGTTACTTGGGACGTAAATGAAAGCGTACCTACTTCACCCGAAACTTCACCCATAAATAGTTCATCAGAATCACACCACTGTTATAATTTTTGCCACCGGAATTTTTGCTGACCGCCTAACCCTCCTTAACACATTAATTTGTTCTACTGGCTAGACTATCTAGTACAAATTTATAAAGAATTCTGGATTCCCCACACGTGGGGGAGGACAGAATTCCATAAAACATGCTTATATCCTTAATATTGGGTTTCAGCGATGCTATAACTCTCGTGTTTTAAGAGCGTTGATTGTGCATGTAGTTTTTACATGTGATGGTTAGGGTTCCCACCCTTTTTAGGACGAATAAAGTATATTTTTATTTTATTATAACAAAATTAAAGTACATAGCATAAAAAAAGAATATTTATTTATTTGTCCTTAAAAACGTATTTTTTGTTGCTTTTTGCGACATTAAACAAATATTTGTCTTTTACGTAAACAGTTTTACGTAAATAGAGTATTTAAGCGTACTTTATTGGTGTCGTAGATTATAAAGTACGCCTACATAAAAAAGAGGACAATAATCTATTTTAAAGTACGGGTGGCAGCCCTAAATGTATATGTCAAAGCAGCTGCCACTACTGTTCCGTTACGATTTAGTAGGTATAGGATTGTGTACCCAGTTATTATAAGTGATCGACGGGTCCTAGTCACACGGAATCCTCAACTTTAACTGGACTGGCTATCTTACCTTTAGCAGTCGGAACACAAAAGTCTACTAAGTTATACATATTTACATACATACATAAAATCACGACTATTATCTCCAAAAGGTTAGTCAGAGACCAGGCAATGAGGACCGCAAAAGCAGTCATCTGCCATAATCCACTTTTCACCAAATATCGACTGCACTAGACAAAGCTTAAAAGTTATGTAGATTTGCATTTTTTTTAAATGTGCGTCATAGTTGCTACATCCTTCCTGATGGTAAGCAGCCGATGCAGTCCAAAATAACGAGAGCGCTCCTCACTGTGGAACAAACACGGTAACAAGCGCACCCTTTCATGACGGCTTGCATAAATGCCGTTTCACCCGGGACTATAGGAGCAGGGAAACACATGCGCCGGCAAAGAATTCGAAAGCCGAATGGTCTTACCTACATAGGTAAATTTTTTTGCCAAATTTTTTGGTACGAGTGCTGATAGTCTGCACAGTATGATGGTGGTTCCTAAGACCAGCACGTAAGACTACACCCATCTGTAAAGGCCGGAAACGCATCTGCGATTCCTCTGGCTTTCCACCAAGTGACCCTTCTGCTAGTTTGCGTCCTTTTATTTAAGACAAAATGGTAGTAAAACTGATAACTTAGCATTAAAGAAGTTAGTCTTACCGAAGCGATAAGTGACCGTGAAATTGTGCATATGCCCATAGCAGAGTAGGAGACCTCAAGAGAGAGGTAGCAAGAGAGTTTATCCAGCTCAGAGAGGACCTGTTCGTTGTCTGTGTTGGTGATCAGCTGGCCGGCCAGGTAGGAGGCACGGGCTACCTGACAGACAAAAATAAGGGACTTCATCTATAATTCACTTTGAAGTTTTTGATGATAAATCCGAGATAAAGCATCTGAATTGGTTAAGGATATTTTGTAGTGAAAGTAATACAAAACGAGGTATGTCCAGTAAAAAATAAAAAAGGGATTTCTTCAATCTATACTCCAAGTTTGCATCAACCAAGGAAGGCAAACAAAAAGTAGAACTTTCTTTTTAATTCATCTGTCAAATTTTTTTTTTTGGTTGACTTGTCTCCTTGACATCGTTTTGCATTTCATTTTTTTTAAATTTGACAAGTGTTAGTTTAATTTTCTTTCCTTCATTTCCTTCGATCAGTGTTTAGATGATCGAAGTTAAAACTTTGGATTTAATCTTTAATTAACTATAACTTAATTAACGTCGATAACGACGTCCTGAGCAGTTAGTAAATCATATTTGGACAGTTCAAAAGTGCTTTTTTTTAATTAAAGAGATAGGTATTGATTTTGAATTTGTTAAAAACTACACGTTACCTCTTGTTTCGTCCTATGACAGGGTTCAACCGACGCTATAAATGACAGACAATGCAAGCAGATCCAGCAAAATTGGATTGCTAGTAGAGATAATGTACATTTGCTTCCAGACTCTGAAAATACGGGAAGATTTAGGTGTTTAAGTATAAAAAAGTATGGTAATAAAATAATCGTGTGCATAAATGACGATATAAAAAATTATAATTTTATTCTTACGTCTACTTGAGATTGATTATACTTGAAACTACATATTTTTTAAGCCACTAAAGAAATTGTATTCTAAATAAATTATTATTGTTCTATTTATACTTTATTATATATTATATTATATAGATTATTAAATTAGTTCATTTCGTAATCCATAACGTTTTTTATGTGTCTATGAAAAATAATAATAATAATAAAACACTTTATTTGCACACTAAGAAACAGTTACAAAACAGGACATTAGACAGAAAAGAGAGTATAAGTAGGCGGCCTTATTGCTTTATAGCAATCTCTTCCAGGCAACCTTGGGTGAAGAGTAAAGAAAAATAGTAAAGAGTAATAGGGAAGTAGGTGCATATAAAGATAGAAAGAATTAAGAATAAATAAATATCTATAAAATACGAAAAAATAAGGACAGAAATATATACTTATAGTTAGCTAGATGGGAGCCGAAGAAAGGAAATAGCTTCTGACTCGATCGCCAAAAGACCTTAGAGTCTGAGTTTTCCTGATGCTCTCAGGAAGTGAGACGACAGGCAGATATAAATTAAAACATTAAAAGTTTTTTATTGTTTTAATAAAACATTAAAAATTTTAAATTAAAACATTAAAAAACTTTTAATGTTTTAATTTATGTCTGCCTGTCGTACCCAACAGGGTTAATTGAATTAGATTCAATTTGTATTAAATCAATCTATTTACTAAATACTTCACGTACCTAATATAGAGTTAATTGAATAGACTATATTTGTAATAAATCAATCTATTGACTATATACTTCATACCAAGGTTCACAATAAAGTTGTACGGCGTCATAGTCAGCTGCTGCAGACTTATGATGAGTAGCATCAACATTTCGAAGCTATAGTTTTCGTCCAGTAGTCTAATAGTCTGGTAGACTGCGTCGTACATCCCAATGAAATGGCGGACTATTCCTGGTGTCAGCTTGGACGGACGAGTTGCTATAGCTGTGGAATCGCCATTCGTCTGAATTATACATACATACCTACATAATACTACATATATTCATAACTATAATCCCCGAAGGGTTAGTCAGAAACTAGGCAATGAGGACAGCAAAAACAGTCCTCTACCACAGTCCACTTTTCACCAAATAGCGACTGCACATGTGCTCACAGCGACAGGTGGTGAGCCCATCGCCGCTTTACGCTGTTGATTGTATGTGACGTTTTTAGTCCGTTAGTCGCCTTTTACGACACCCAAGGGAAGAGAGGGGGTGGTAGTATTCTTTCACCGTAACGCGACACGGCCAATGATCAATAATAAGTTATACAGGTTTAAAGTACTTTCCTATTATAACGCATTAATATTAATTTTATTCAAAAATAACGAAACGTTGAAAATAATATACTTATATTTTTATTCATCTAATCATTTAGTAATAAGATTGCTCTGCCAATTTTTATTCAAATTTATCGGTAAGATGTACAGTCACGTGCATAAATATATTGCTATGATAATATATTCTGTCATCATATTTTATATCTAATGTAGCGTCAAAAGTATATGACGTTATTAATTTATTTAATATTTTGGCAACAAACAGTAATTTATACAGTGTAGTGCTTATTAACTATTTTTACTTATTAGTTTAGACCTATAGTGCCGAAATTAAATTCAACAACTTGGCAAAGTTAATAAAAAGTAAGAATTAACAAAACGCAACAATAAATTAAAATAATCATCATCATCATCAGCCTATAAACGTCCCACTGTTGGGCACAGGCTTCACACGTGAACAATATCACAAAAAAACGATAACATAGTATTAACACATTTCACACAATTATTATTCTTAAAATTAAATGCATTGCGTGTCAAATATACCAAGAAGTCGTACGACGCCCTTCGTATTCAATTTAATAATGCGTTCAGGGCACTCTTCCAGCTGCCTCGTTTTTGCAGTGCGTCCGGGATGTTTGCGGATGCGCAGGTCGACAGTTTCCCGGCTATTTTGCGTAAAAAAGCTGGAACCCTATTGCGTCGAATCCGTGGCAGCCGGAACAGTGTTTTGAAAGGTTTAGTCGACAGTGGGGACTGTCCACTGATCGCGCACATGTCCCATATTACCCGGTCTGTTCTAGTTATTTAAGTACTAACATAGGAGTTAAGCTTTTGTTATACTAACCACATTATGGATCTTTGTTGTCCGATAAATAAACATTTTTATGTTTATTTTTATTTTTTTGTTAAGTTTTTCATAATGTTAAGCGTTTTTTAGCAAAGGAATTACTGAAAATGTCTACATTTTAATTAACATTATCTAGCTTATAATAGTCGTTATTATAATTACTTAAACTTCTTATCAAAAAACGATTACGTGTGTAATTTTTACATGCAGCAGGGGGCACAAACACGTGTAAATATTCAACAGTTAGTCACTTGACGCGTGAGGGCCGCGTTAAAAATTTACTTTTAGTAATGAAACCTATTTTTTGCAATAGGTCAGGGCAGTCTAAATGGTTGTTAATAATTTTAAATAAATTACATAGGTCGAAGTGTAAACGGCGGTTGGAAGGGTTGACATATTATAGTGAGTGACAGATTCCTCGTATGACAAATCAATGGAGTGTGTTTTGTAATTGAGGATTTTAATGATTTTTTTGTACCTGCTCTAACCTGTTAATGTGTACCTTGTATGATGGGCTCCACATAGTACATCCGAATTCTAATATGGATCTGACGAAAGCAAAATATAGCATTTTAAAAGTAGTTGCGCTTTTGAATTCCATACCTACCGACTCTGTTAAAGAAACCCAGCAATCTTAGGGATCTTTCAACAACCTTAACAATGTGGGGGTCAATGAAAGCTTTTCGTCCATAATGATACCAAGGTCTCGGATTCTTTTGACACGTGTAACGGTGTGGTTATAAAAACATCAACAATACCTATGTCATTGTGATATATTGTTGACAGCAAAAACATAATTATGATGAAGCATTTCGTTTTAAATAAGTAATGTAAGTAGTCTCTCTTGTTGTCTTTTTATATGACTCTTGTTCAATATTACACCAATGTAATAATGATTGATCGTATAATTTTGCCGCGGTCGTGTAGATATAAATTATTATTACTTTTTCGTTAACATAATATTATTGCCGAATTGTCAATAATATATGTTATGTTTGTGACATTGAAAACAGAATTAAAAAATAAAATCAGAGTCCGGGGCAGAGCATAGGCGATAATTTTACATAAGTGGCTGGATTAGTTAATGCAAGTGATTTATAAAGTGTCGTCGTAAAATAGTGAATCTGTGCGAGTTTACCACTACGCGTGTTATTATGATTTGTCAAACATAGCAAAATGATGGGGGGGTTAATACTGTATTTACACAAAACGAAAATGTAACAAGTAAGAGATAAATAATGTCATCCATTTTGGTTTTGATCATTGACTTTTGCTGGTAACTGTACAATGGAAAAAACGATGTCTGAAACGCAGCGGGGTAATGATTTCCATAATGGCATCCCAATGTCTCGTATCGTTTGTAATATCAACAAATGTGATTCGTAATATGGTAAAAAGTTGAGACAAAAGAGAAATTTTAAAGCATAATATATCTTAATGTAAATTAAATAGGTGTTATACATTACTTATAAAATGTATGGGAATAGCAGGTAATGACGTCAATATTGTGTTCCATCAATTAAGTCGCTAGTGATAAAATAAATTGTGCTAAAATATGACAGAGCCCCGATAGCGAAGTAGTGCGTCTCATCTATCGGGCAGGCGCAGGTTTGAATCATGATCATTAATGTATTAACATTAATTAAGTAGAAAATACTTTATTTGGTCAAAACAGATCCTCTAATTATGGGGATGTGGTTACTTTATCAAGAATGCTGGTTAATTTTGTTAAGCATGTCAAGGTGTGCAATTTCAAAGCCTGCTTGTTGTAAGGGAGAATTATACACCTATACATATGTGTTTACCTTATATTATGTACCATGTAATCCTTATATATAACTGTGTGTTGCTATTCAGTAAACAGTTTATTACCAACGCTTGTCTTTCAGTCATCTCCTAACACCGCACCTTTACATGGCGACCCTGCCTTAAAAGTGTGACGCGCGTGTGCCTTATAAGGACTAAGTGTAAACATCCACGGCCGACTTTCATTCTAATGAAATAATGGATTACATTATTGAAGCTGACTTAGTCCGCCTGACGTGTTACTGTCTTACGAAGATCAACGCAATCAATTTGCCAATTAAAAATGGGCAACTATAAGAGCACCGAGAAGGAGCAAGTGGTAATTGCTCAGACATCAGGTCTGGGGCAAAACGACGCAGCTGTGCAGCAGAGTCAGAGGCACGAGACGACCAATGTGCTGCTTATGGTTATTTGCGTAGTGATGGTGTTGGGCATACTGGGCTTGACGTACAAGTTCGCAAAGAGATGTCACGATAAGCAGATTCAGCGACGTATGGACGACCAAAGGCTGATGAGGTATTCGAGCATCCTGCGTCGACATCAACTGAAAACCGAAAGTGTGTGAGGTTGTGTCAGTGAGTGCGGAATAAAGGTGTTCAAAAAAGTGCGTACCTACCCATAGTATTACGCAGTGCGTGTTAGGCATAAACTGTAAGTAACTAATATAAAATCGTAAACTTAATATCCAACTTTATCTATAACTTGTAATCAATAGCATAATAAGAAAAATATAATCGCAATTATAAAAGTAATTTACCGGCATTATATACCAAAAATGCTATTTATACCTTTTGTACTCTTATACACTTTTAGTTAATTATATTTTATACACGTTAAGGGCATGAAAAACTTATTTTTAAATCTGATGTTTGGTTATGGCAGAGGAGTTAATTTTAATTTTAAATGAATTAAAAGTCGTAAGAACCTATTTAATAAAAATCGGCCCTAGCCCCAGAGAAGGTAAAATACTAGAAGTAAAAAGTAAAGAAGCCAATGAAATTTTAAATAAATATAATAAGTGGTTAGAATTGTCGAAAACGAAATCAAGTGGGGTCTCAGTCTCAAGGTCAAGTATCATGGATAACAAAAATTTGCTTAGAATTTACTAATTTGTATAAAGAAGTTATTTCCTTGTGTACAAATATGGCGGGAGAGTCATTTGATTTTCGAATTGCTTTAAGCCTTCTTCCTGTCATGACTGATACTGAGGATAATACAAAACAACTAATCGAAGGTATTGAGTATTATAGTTCAGTGTTGTCTAAGTCGGAATGTAAAAATAAATTAATTTTGTTTGTCTTAAAAAACAGACTATCGCAGCAAGCTAAGTTAAAGTTATCATCAAAATATGACGAGGTCGATGGGCTTATAAAGGACATGAGAAAAATACTTTTGCCACGAAAAAGTCATACCGCTTTACAAACAAAATTACAACAGTGTCAACAAAAAAACAAATCTGTTTCAGATTTTGGGAAGGACCTTTCTGAACTTTTTGTGGACTTGACAATCTCGCAGGCTGACGGAAACCTCGCTAGCTATGATATTTTACGACCTTTAAATGAAAAACAAGCAATAAAGAGATTTGCCGATGGACTGCGAGATCGTCGCTTAGGTACGATCATATCTGCGCGTAATTATTGTTCTTTGACAGATGCTATTCAAGCTGCACAAGATGAGGAGCTACAATCTACTTCAGGCGACATGCTTAGTATGTATAAACCTAATAATAGATTTTACTCTAGCAGAAGACCCCAGCGAGGACAGTACCGGGGACTACGCGGGTTCCCGAGCAACCCCAGAAGTAATATGCCGCATACCTTTAGGCGCACACCTACTCAACGATCTCAGGTACCGTATTTAAGAAATAATTATCGTGGTAATAGTTTCCAAGGAAGAGGCAGATTTTTAAGAAACCGGGGCAATAACTTTACTGCATATAAACGAAACAACGTGAACTTTATGACATCAGGTCAACACGAACACGATGCCGACACGAGCCAGCCTAATACGGATTCGCTTAATCATTTTTTCGTGCGTAATTATATGTTGACATGTAATAGTTTAAACAAAGTTTTATTTAGGATAGACAAATATGATTATGATTGGCTAATCGATACCGGAGCATCGGTTTCAGCAATCAAATACGAATTGATACAGCGGTTACAAATACCTTACCATAAAGAGTCCGTTAGTATAAAAGGAATCGGAGGAGACATACTTTCAGAAGGTTTTGTCTACTTAACTTTGAATTACAATGAAAGTTGCTTTACTCATACATTTTTGATATTTAAAAATTTACCTTGCAAAACGATCGGAATTTTAGGACAAGATTTTCTTAGAAATTATCAAGCTGTGTTGAATTTTGAATTAAATACTTTACGTTTAATAAATAAAAATGAACAGGCAGTAACAGTAGGTTTCGACTACTTATCGCCGAAGTACAACTCTTACTTAGTTATTCCAGCACGCAGTGAATCAACGCATTATATTAAATCCGAATTAAAAGAGGATTGTGTAGTATCATCTCAGGAATTGTGTGAGGGAGTCTTTATAGCTAACACGCTTACACGGCCAAGTAACGGAAAAATAGCAATACGTATCTTAAATACGAGAGAAACGGATATCAGATTGAATTATTTTCAAGTCAATACTAGTAAATTACATGATTACTTTATTTGTCAATTTGGTAAGCCAACAGTAAATGCTAACAGAGTTAAAACATTATTCTCATTACTAGACTTGCAACATTTAAATGTGGAGGAACAAAAGTCAATTGAGAACATTTGTGCTAAATTTCCCGACATTTTCCACTTGCCAGGCGACAAATTAACCACGACCCCATTGTATGAACAGAAAATTGAATTAAAGCCACACACTACTCCTATTTATACCAAACCCTATCGTCTACCTCATGCTCAAAAATCAGAAATTGACAACCAAGTTAAAAGTATGTTAGAGGCCGGTATAATAGAAGAATCCAGGAGTGCGTGGTCTAGCCCTTTATTGTTAGTACCGAAAAAACAGGACTCTAACAAAGAAAAGAGGTGGCGCGTTGTAATAGATTATCGTAAATTAAATAATCACATATTGGACGATAAATTCCCGTTACCCAATATAACAGATATACTAGATTCATTATCAGGAGCAGTATATTTCACGCATTTAGGATTATTATATTTATATTATATCAAGGATTTTACCAGACAAAATTACATAAAGATAGCAGACCTTGTACCGCGTTCACAACTGGTAAAAATCAATACCAAATGACTAGGATGCCGATGGGACTTAAGTCCAGTCCAAATAGCTTTAGCAGAATGATGACTATTGCTATGTCCGGCCTAAATTATGATAAATGTTTGATATACCAAGATGATCTTATTGTATACGGTCGTAATTTATCTTTCCATAATCATAATTTAATGGATGTTTTCACTAGATTACGTAGTGCTAATTTAAAGTTAAACCCGCCCAAATGTAATTTTTTGCAAAAAGAGGTACTTTATCTAGGACATATTATCTCAAAAAATGGCATTCAAACCCATACGGAAAAGATTAAAGTTTTGCAAAATTATCCAAGACCAAGAAATGTAGATGAAGTCAAACGTTTCGTAGCCTTTGCCAATTATTACCGGAAATTTATACCTAATTTTGCCAATATTGCTCTCCCTTTAAATAAAATGTGTTGTAAAAATGTATCTTATTACTGGACTGACGAGTGTGAACACGCCTTTAATATTTTAAAATCATCTTTAATACAACCACCAATATTACAATATCCTGATTTTTCAGAGGAAAACGAATTTTTATTACAGACCGACGCATCAGGTAAAGCTATCGGTTCGGTATTATGTAATAAGGACGGTCGACCTGTAGCTTATGCTAGCCGAAGTCTAAATAAGGCTGAAGTTAACTATCCTACTATTGAAAAAGAGCTGTTATCAATAGTATGGAGTGTTAAGTATTTTAGACCTTACTTATACGGGAGACGGTTTAAAATACAGACCGACCACAGACCACTTGTTTATTTGTTTGGCATGTGCGACCCATCAAGTAGGTTGTTAAAATTTAGATTACAGTTAGAAGAATATAATTTTACAATAGAATATTTAAAAGGAAAACAAAATTCAGCCGCGGATGCCTTATCACGAATTGTTATTTCATTAGACGAGTTAAAAACTATGAGCGAACAAATAAATATCAATGTCATAACAAGAGCGCAGCATCGTAAGTTGCAAGCTTCGGGAAACGTAAATGGCAGTGATAGTGATTGGGTTGATAATATTGACACGAGCTCGAGGCCTGATCAACCTAGAGTCGTGGAAATTATTAAAAAGCCAAAACACTTTACTGAAATTTCACTAATTAATAAAAATAGCTTGGAAAAATTAATAAAAAGCGGTGTTTTTATGAAAAATTATAAGTATTTTTTTTATGTGCCAACAAAATCGATTATATATGTAGATACAACTTCTCGATCACCAATAACGCGAGACGGATTGGTGAGAGACTTGTCACATCTATGTCAGAAATTAAATATAGAGGATATATGCATAATAAGAAATAAAAGTAATAAAGAATTTATTGCGGGATTAATACAAGAAGTACGTAAATATGATAAGTGGTCCGGACCACGTATTTGTGTAGTAAATGAGGTTCAAAGAATAAATGACTTAGATAATAGGCGAGTAATATTAAATGACTTTCACCTATTGCCCACTAGTGGCCACGCGGGCATTAGGAGAATGACAAATAACATCAAAAAGTATTATTTTTGGCCTAGTATGCAGAAGGATGTCGCCGAATATATATCTAAATGCGACCAATGTCAAAAGCAAAAATATTCTATAGGCACTAAACAGCCTATGGCAGTGACAAGTACCGCAAACTCGGCTTTCGAAAAAGTTTTTTTAGATATCGTGGGACCGCTTTCCAGGGATAACCAAAACCACAGCTATATTTTAACATTGCAATGTGAATTAACGAAATTCACAGAGGCGTATCCATTACACAACAAAGAAACGGTAAGTGTAGCTCGTGCTTTTGTTGATAATTTTATTTTAAGATTTGGCATACCTCGTGAAATTGCTACTGATCGCGGAACTGAATTTTTATCAAGTACAATTAAAGAAATATGCCAACTCTTAAAAATTAGCCAATTAACATCAACGGCCTACCATCACGAGAGCATAGGAGCGCTGGAAAATTCGCATAAGACCATGGGTGCGTATTTAAGGATTCATTGTGAGAATAAGACATCAAGTTGGAGCAGTTGGGTACCGTATTGGTGTTTTTCCTACAATAATACGGTACATACTGAAACCAGATATACGCCACACGAGTTGGTATTTGGTAAGAAATGTATTATACCAAGTAATTTTAGTGGTGACGTAGTAGATCCATTATATGCTCACGATAATTATGCCTTAGAATTAAAATATCGCCTTCAGTTAGCTCAGAAAGAAGCTCGCGATAGTTTGCTACAAAGTAAAATTAAACGTAAGAGTAAATATGACATTAATGTAAACCCAATATGTTATAAGAAAGGAGACTATGTGTTGTTACGAAATCCATCAGATAACAAAATGGATCCAATATACTTAGGACCATATTTAGTTTTGGAAGATTTAAACTATAATGTAAAGATTTCTAAACACGGAAAAGAAGATGTAGTACATAAAAATCGTACTAAACTGTACCATGTTGATAGTTAAACATGTAAAAGTGTAAGAAATCATTTATTGTACTAATTTCTGTTTAGACATTTTATTATTATTATAAAGAAAAATATACCCATATCATGTACTTATGTATCGTAAAATGTATGAATAATGCATTAATTATGTTAAATGACGTCTTTTAACATATTTGTATAAGTAAATAAAACTAAAAAAAAAAAAAAAAAAAAGGGGGAAGGTGTAAGGGAGAATTATACACCTATACATATGTGTTTACCTTATATTATGTACCATGTAATCCTTATATATAACTGTGTGTTGCTATTCAGTAAACAGTTTATTACCAACGCTTGTCTTTCAGTCATCTCCTAACACCGCACCTTTACATTGTAGAATTTAACAACATTTTAAAATTTGTCTTTTTCTGAATTGCAAATTGTTTGCAATATATGTTTTTATATATTATATCCCTATAAATGTTATTTATTTATTTATTTAACAACAGCATTATATTTTGTTATCCATAATGTTACCTTTCTCCGTTGCGATAGTGTTCATAATTCTAATCAAAAGTTGTATGTCGTCTGTTTTCCATTACAAATCTATTTACCTACATACATATAACCAGGACTATTATTCCCGAAGGGTTAGTCAGAGACTATTCAATGAGAACCGCAAAAGCAGTCATCTACCATAGTCCACTTTTCACCAAATAGCGACTGCACAACTCAGCGTGACTGTGTTGAGGCCATCGCCGCTCTATGCTGCTGGATGTATGTGCAGTATTTAGTCCGTTAGTCGCCTAGTACGACACCCAAGGGAAGAGAGGGGGGTGAAGTATTCTTTCACAGCTACGCGACACGATTATAAATTAAAATAATTTTAATAATAATAATAATAAAAATAATAAAAATTGACACCGCTCAAACAAAACGTCTTTTTGGAAAATTTTCTTTTTATATTGCAATTTAGCTTCCACCCTTTACAACAACCAAAATAATCAAATATAAATAAGTAAACAATGCCCCTAACATATCAAAAAAGAAATAGTGCTAAAACTAGCTACAATTTGGAATATTTGATCAACACCTATTTTTACTCATTTGACATTAATGTCATCTTTGTCAATAAACCAACAAGAACAAGCAAATGTGATAAAAATGAAAAGAAAATGTTAACAAGATCCCAAAAACGTTTAGCGGATTCTACTAGCGCGCACCCACAACCTCCGCTCGTCGCATCATCTTCGAGCTCATCGTCGGAGGACGATTTCGTCACTCCTACGGAGGGCAGCTCGTCGAGTGATGACGACGGGCCTACGCCGCCGCCGCCGTCGCCAGGTGGTGACCTGCGCGACGACGAGGACGGCCACCGCTGCCGGCACGCTTGGGGCCTGTGGGGCAACCTGCTCCGCGCCCGGCCCTCGCTACCGGTGGTGTAGCGCGTCGCATGCGATGGACACAGTCTATGAATGAGAACTGCATGCGCGCCTACTACGGGGCTACAGAGGGAAGAACTAACTTGACCGCGTACCGCGATAGGATACTGACTCTGTTTCAGTCCCTTGAACCAGCCGCCGTCGTTTCTGCACAACGACTGTCGGATCAGGTGCGGGCCATCCAGCGGCTCAAGCTGTTGGACGACTCTACGCTTGATCGACTGCGTCTGGAGGCGTTACCTATTCATACTACCTCTACTTTAGCGCGGGACTCGCATGTTGCGTTGTTGACGCAGGGGCCGACAGGCACGGCTTCGACGACTGCCCTGGCGGATCCCGCAGCGGACGTAGACGATTGTATGAATACGTACGTAAGTACCCAGACTAATAAGTAATTGAGGAGGGCTTTGGAAGACGCAATTTTTGAATATCGTTCCACTGACTCTAGGCCGAGACTACCATGCTTGCCAACGAATAAACGCAATCTGGCATTAGTGGGAGCCCTAAACGTTTTGCTAGTCCCGTATATGCGGACTAGCGAAACATTAGTTGATACACACTCGATTTTGTACTGCGCTGCCATAGCGGCGTGTCGCATCGCTCGTGTTAAGTTTCCGGACACTGACCGAGCACCGCGACACCTCGCTGTCCCCGCGTGGAAAAAAGAAACGAGTGTCGTATCAACTCGTTTAGGACTCTCATTGCAAAATTAATATGCTTCAGAGGGGGCAACCATCGTCCCCGAGTCATGCGTTTCGTGAATCAGGCCATTGCTGGGACCGGAATTAGACCCCGGGACTACATAGTTTGTGTCACGGAGCGCATTGACTTTCTGAAGCAGAAAGATTATTCGCTGGCAAGCCGTATTCATCGATATAGAGCGCGTGTGGATCGATATTGTCAAAATTGCCTTTTTCAAAGTGACCAAAGGAAGTTGTACCGAAGTTGGGAAGGAACCGACCAATGTGTGAGCGACGGGCAGTGTCCAGATGCTACTACCATGAATAACTTTTGGCGTAGTATCTGGTCGGTACCCGTCGAACACACTGAGGGTGATTGGAATAGCGTTGTTGAGAGTGCGTGTGAGCCTATCGAACCCATGGGGCCTGTGACTATTAGCCTCGAAGACGTCAGTTGTGCGATCCGTACGGCTCAGAACTGGAAAAGTCCTGGACTGCATAAATTTTGGATAAAGTGAATTAGATAGATAGATGCTCACACGACTGCTTAGCGACGCAATTCCAAGAAGCCCTCGAGGTCGGTTCCTTGCCAACATTTATGACAACCGGTATCACCTTCCTACTCCACAAGTCCGGTAGTACCACGGAACCGAAGAACTATAGACCCATCACATGCTTGCCGACGCTTTACAAGCTCCTTACATCCATTCTGATAATTAAAATTAATTCGCACATTGTTGCGCACAATATTTTGGCTCCCACTCAGAATTGATGTAAGGTTGGGTCCCGTGGCACCAAGGAGCTCCTCCTTATCGACACGACCATTTGCCAACAAGTCCGGTGGAACAAAGGGGCTCTCTCCACCGCCTGGATTGACTATAAGAAGGCCTATGATTCGGTGCCTCATACCTGGTTGGAGAGAATCTTAGAGCTGTATAAAATTAATACAACTCTAAGATCTTTTCTAGGTTCTTGTATGAGATAGTGGACCACAGTCCTTCGTCAATCGGGTGGTGGAGACAGCCCCTCTGGTCCGCAGGACTTCGTAAGGATTGAGCGAGGCATCTTCCAGGGTGATAGTCTGAGTCCGTTGTGGTTCTGTCTAGCCCTGAATCCTCTCAGCACATTGCTAGAGGATTCAGGGCTGGGCTATCGGCTTAGGAGACAGGGTGAAGTTATTTCGCACTTGCTGTACATGGATGACCTCAAACTGTTTGCACCGAAACGTCATGAATTGGTGGCGTTGCTGAAAGTCACTGAGACTTTTAGCAGCGCCATTAACATGGGGTTCGGTGTAGACAACACCGAAACGGTGCGCGGTCATGCACGTACAGCGGGGGAAAGTTGTAAATTCTACGAATTTGCAACTTTCTGAGACGATGACTTTCAGATCTCTCTCCGAAGCCGACACCTACAAATACCTTGGTATGTCACAGTCATTGGGTATAGAGAGTGGGAGTATAAAACAGTCGGTGAAGGAACGCTTCTTTGGTCGCCTGACAAAGGTACTTAACAGTCTTTTGTCAGGAGGCAACAGGGTGCGCGCTTTCAACGGCTGGGTTATGCCCTTACTGGTATACATCTTTGGCATACTAAGGTGGACTCAGACCGAGTTAGACGCCCTGGACAGAAAGGTTCGGCAGCAACTGACATCACATCGCATGCTCCACCCACGCTCGTCTGTTATGAGACTGTACATCCCGCGGAAATGGGGTGGTCGAGGCTTTTTAAATGCCAAGACCCTCCACAACCGTGAGGTGTGCAGTCTCCGAGAATATTTCCTCAACAACGAGTGTGGGATGCATCGCGATGTCGTGTCAGTTGACAGGACCTTTACGCCTCTCTCCTTAGGCAGGCAGGCTTTATGTGTGATGTGGACCTGCTCGCGTCGGTGAACTGGCTACGATTCGGGGACCTCTTTGGGGAAACCGAAGGTTTTGTCTGTGCAATTGCAGACGAAGTTATCAAGACGAACAACTACCGGAAGTATATCATGAAGGACGGTACGGCACAGACACAATCTTGTAGCCAGGATCATTCACCAGCAACTTGCTCTTCAATACTGTCTTGTTGAGTCCGAGGTGCCGTACTATATGTACGCACCTGAGCCAGTTCTCGAAAATGGTCGTGCTTTGCTCTATTGGGACCGATCGGTTATCACGGACAGGACTATTGTTGCCAATAAGCCTGACATCGTGCGGTCCCAGCAGCGGCGGGCAGTGCTAGTCGACATCACCATCCCACATGATGAGAACTTCGTGAAGGCTGAGACGGACAAGCTGAGCAAGTACCTTGACTTGGCTTACGAGGTTACCGCCATGGGATGTTGACTCGACTATCATTGTCCCGATAGTCGTATCTGCAAACGGCCTAATAGCAAAGAGGCTCGACCAACATCTTAAGAGACTCTCGCTAGACGGCTGGATCAAGGCCAAATACAGAAGGCGGTACTTCTTGACACGGCACGCATCGTCAGGAGGTTCCTCTCTCTGCAGCCCTAACCACCGTTAGCTTGGGCCCTGCCCCGCTGCTGGCGGCACCCTAGGTTTAGGTTTTTTATAATGTTTAATGTTTTGTAGTAGTTTTGTTTATTATTTTTATATAGAATATTATAAAAAACCTACACTTAAGAAAATAAATAAATACGGGAATAATAATAATAATATGATGAGAACCTCGTGAAGGCTGAGAAGGACAAGCTGTGCAAGTACCTTGACTTGGCTTACGAGGTTACCGCCATGTGGGATGTTGACTCGACTATCATTGTCCCGATAGTCGTATCTGCAAACGGCCTAATAGCAAAGAGTCTCGACCAAAATCTCAAGAGACTCTCGCTAGACGGCTGGATCAAGGGCCAGATACAGAAGGCGGTACTTCTTGACACGGCACGCATCGTCAGGAGGTTTCTCTCTCTGCAGCCCTAACCAACGGTAGCTTGGGCCCTGTTATATCAAATTTAATGTGTTAAAAAATATATTGCGAGTGGGTTGGCTAAAAAATTTCAGTCCAGTATTATCTTAAATGATTAATTAAATATTTAAAAATATTTTTTTAAACATTGCACTTGTTTCGATATTAAATAAATTACATTTGTACCAATCGAAAGTATGAAGCCTATAGAATATGCACGTTAGGTTGACTATTTTTTTCCTGTCATAACATTGGGTAGGCAGGTGTAAACAGGCAAGTCAATATTAGTAATTTGCAATCGTCTGGTTAAATAAATAAAATTTATGTTTATATAAAGATAAGCTCATTACTAACACACACTCCAAACCAGTGCAATGTAAAAAAAAAACTTTTTTAATATTAAAATAATCATTAAAGGTACTTACTGGACTGAAATTTTTCAGCCAACCCACTTGCGATATATTATTTAAAACATTAAATTTGATATATAATACTTTTCATCCAATAACCTTCCCGGTAAAGGTCGTTCTATACTCGGATCTTAGACTATACCGGTCACAATTAATTAACCGATTTTCAAAATTTAGACCAGTTGCGTTTAAGTAAAGTTGCTACTTAGACCAGTTGCGTTTAAGTAAAGTTACTATTTAGACCAGTTGCGTTTTAGGTCAGTTGCTATTTAGACCAGTTGCGTTTTGCTGAGCACATTGTGCAGTCGCTATTTGGTGAAAAGTGGACTATGGTAGAGGACAGCTTTTGCCTTCCTCATTGCCTAGTCTCTGACTAAACCTTCGGGGATAATAGTCGTGATTATATGTACGTATGTATGTTTCACTAATATAGAGCGTTAACTGATAATGGTTTGTAATGTTAATAATGTGTAGATACTTTGTACACAATGGCTGAAGAAATGGTGTTTTTGAGTTAGCGTGGACGAAGGCGCGGCCAGTAAAATATATAAGACAACAACCAAAGCAACATGCAATAGAAAGGAGTTCTACTTACTTTGTAACTCAACATCCGCCATGTTTTCAAGTTGATCGTTCAAGCATTTCAAAGTTTTATTAACTTCCAAAAGGCAAAACATGAGATGTATCCTGAAGTGGGTCACTACTTGATATGTAAAATGGAAGAAGAAATACAAGTATGCCGAATTCACTGAAAATAAAGCAGATTTATGTAGGGAATAACTCATCCTTTTTTTCCCTTTTACATACACATACATATAATCTCGACTATTACCCCCGAATGGGTAGTCAGAGACTAGGCAATGAGGACAACAAAAGCAGCCCTCTATCATAGTCCACTTTTCACCAAATAGCGACTGCACATGTGCTCAGCTTGACGCAAGTAATGAGCCCATCGCCGATATATGCTGTTGGATGTATGTGCAGGTTTTAGTCCGTTAGGCGCCTTTTTCGACACCCAAGGGAAGAGAGGGTTTCTTCATTTTAAACTAGGTACTATCTTACGTGCACACCGAGGCTAGGGGCGACCAGGGGTTATGTAGGACTACCCTTCCTCTATCCCACTCAGTCAGAAAAGTTTGTCGGAGAAAAGGGAGGCCTTCCCCCTGAAAACCTATCACCATCCACTCTATGCTTCGGAGATGACTCGGGACCACGATACCTATATTTGTTTACTTAAATAAGTAACAATTTGTATTTGGAATCTTTTCACAAAGTTCTTAAAAACGTTAAAAACATAATACATAAATATATTTTGTTATGGTTTAGTAATTATTACATATTTTAACAAATTGACTGTACTATCTTAAGAAAATAACTCTTACAAATTATATTAAGTGCCTTTCTAGACTTTGTGAATTATGAGTTTAATTGTTCCATTTTATACATTTTTTGAATTAGTAACAAACTGTTTTTTGTACTATCGACGAGATTTTTTTGTTCCAATACCTATATTTGTTTACTTAAATAAGTAACAATTTGTATTTGGTTTTTTATTTTATAACAAATGTGATAGGTACTAAGGTTGACTGTATTACGACGAATCTGGAATACGACCAATCTGGAATACGACGAATAAGGAATACGACGAATCCGAAAAAAATCGTACCTAGTCAATAAACTTTTATGAAGGAGAACATTTTCTAAACTAGGAATATGATCCGCCTGATGTTAAGCGGTTACCTATGCAATACCAGAGGTTAAATAATTGTGATGTGTGAGAATCGGTTCCCTATTTTTTTTTGCATAAAATTTTATGTCATAATTTAACATGGCATACTTTTTCTAATTCTAATAATTGTTACGCACATTATTAATTAGGTATAACTTTTAAGGCACATTTTTTTAAGCATAACTACTATAAGTACAATAATTGTTAAACATACTATTCTAAAGCCTAAATATGCTTACGCATAATGATAATTAAGCATAGGCTATGGAGTGGCCCCCGCCGCACCAAAATCTACTATTACACTACGGTATCCAATTTATATTTGATATACCTAATACCTTCTTTTGGTTTTTCAGATTCAAATAGCTATCAATAGAATAAAAATTGTTGCAAAAACAAATCCTGAAAAAAAACTTCACCTTCTGTCTTGTCTAATCTACCAGACTATCTTTATGAATAATAACTTTTAGCCTAATAAACAATATGCCTTTTACCTTTATGCAAATTAAAATTAGGGAAAAAAACATTAGCCTAATATTTTATGCTTACTGAAATAGTATGCCTAAAAACAATTAGGTCAAAATATTATTAAGACAAAAAATATGCCGAACTCGTTATGCCAATGCAAATTAGGATAAAAAAAATTAGGCGACAAAAAGGGATCCCGTGAGAATCAATAGTCCTTTGGGTATCCCTCAGGGTGACATTGCTGGTGAAGCTATTCAATTAATGATGCAGCCCTATTCTGTAATAAATTATAAGTAAACATAACGACGTTGATTTAAAAGTTAAAATATAATACATGTTAGATTTTCTAGCCCATAACTAGGACAAATGGGACAAAAATTATTGTTTTTTTATGTCTCACACAGTGACCTAAAAACAACAACAAATCTTATGGATATTAATTTTCAAATGTCATGTAACATAATAATATCATGTTCCATCTCAGTTTAAACATACTTACGATCCCGTCGTCTTTGAATAGTCAGTCCTATAAAAATTAAGTATTCAGGTAAAATCAGTATAGCCTGTTCCAGAAAAGGTTTAAACAGCATTAAGTACATCCACCAGCACGAAAAGCCATGTAGTGTTCCGAAGCCAATCTTCGAATTTATCTAAAAGTAGAATTCAAAGTTCTGAGTTACTTTTCAATCGCACTTACGAGGGTATAAGCCTGTTTTAATTATTATTGTTTTTAATAAGGTTTATACAAACTATTTTAATTTAATAACCTTTCGAATCCTTGCTAAGCATTCCATAGTTATCACAGTCTTCTTCAGATTACCGTAAATCACAATGCTAGAAGATAAGATTACCGTAAAGATATCTGATACCCACACCAATGTTCTGGTAGACTGATGGGCTCGCGAGGACTGGTCAGATCCTGCCATCAGATCTATTACCAGGCCCGCTATAACAAACGCATCTGAAAGAAAGCATCCAATTGATTAGGTACCTGATTGACTTGTTTTTATACATTAAAAAACTTGGGGCTTTCTTTTCTCCCATTCTTTAAAAGCGTCAAATAAAAATTAGAATATACTCTACAAGAAGGACAATTTCCGTTAGGAACTTACTCAAGATTGTGATCAGTGTACACTGAATGGCTCTAAGTACAGGTGATATGAACATGCGCCATCCGTCGGGGTGCTTTTTGAAGCTGACTGGAGCAATTCCCATGATTTGCGCCATACGATACGTCAGGTACATGAAGCCTTGTACTAAACATTCTTGCTGTTTCTGGCATTTCTTCGGCTGAATTTTCATCGTTCCGATTCGTTTGCGCTTAAATACTAAAGGACACAAAATTATGTAAGTATAACAGGCCCAGCATGTTAAAATTGTTCATTGGCTTTCGACTTTCCTTTCGTCATGTTAAGAAATAAAGTTCAAATCATCAAGTCACAACAATAATAGCAAATCGGAGAGCCAACATTTTTTTAGTTTTTGCTATGTCGCAAGTTTGATTTTAATATTTCATTCACTTACCTTATGATACTCGTGACACGTTGTTGCCTCGAAATATTTGTGAGACAAATAATAAAAACGATGAAAAAGTCCCCATTAACAAATTAATTTACCCCACTAAACTAATTTGCTATGAATCAATATTTGTGTTCACACAGATATAAAAAATTATTACTTACGTTGGCAATATTTTTGTTAGAGTAATTAAATATTCTATGAGGTTCTCTAAGAATATTTTCGAAGGTTTAAGGCGAGCACTATAAATTGAAATTAAACACTTTTTACTGATCAAAACTCGCGTATTATTTATTTTTTACATATAGTTTATTATTTTTATTTTGAGACTGGGGTGTCGGGGACCGTTTCATTTATGCTTAACCAAGAAAATAAATCCAATTGTTTCGGCATACTCGCTTAATGGTGTGATTTTGTCCAAAGTTGAGAAAATTAAAGACTAGGGGTCGTCGTAGATAGGAAACTTATATTCGATTCTCATGTTGATATCGTTGTTAAAAAGGCTGCATATGCTGGGCTTCCTCAAACGCAATTTAAAAGGATTCAAACAGCAACAGACAAGAATCATTCTTTATAACAGTCTTGTTCGCAGCAGATTAGAGTTCGCGTCTGTTGCATGGAACATGCTAATTTGTCACAAAGAATTTAAAACATTGTGTACCTACGCCTGGCGTACTCACCATGGAATTCTGTTATTTCAAGAATGCCAAAAAACTGTGCCCAAATAGTACCAAATAGTGCCCAAAGGAAATAAATAGTACCCTTATGGTTCAAAAGTTATAGACATAGTTTGGTGAGTACGCTAGGCGTAGGTTACGCCTAGCGTACTCACCTCAGTTTGGGAAATCTGAGCAAGCTACAACTTTAACTAGTATGTCAAAAAACTGTACCCAAATAGTACCAAATAGTGCCCAAAGGAAATAAATAGTCCCTTTAAAGTTAAAAAGTTATAGACATAGTTTGGTGAGTACGCTAGGCGTAGGTTCTACGCCTAGCGTGAGTCTCTTAACATGACTATGTATCGGCCGGAATTTACAGTGACAGATTGCCCTTGTTGATTTTCAAAGAACTAGGGTCCGATAAATCCATGAACTGATATGGCCGTCCAGACGGTTACTTCGGCGAATGCAGAGGCTTTTGATTTTTTGAACGTGGGTTCTCTGCAGCCCAGTAACGGCAATTCTGTTTATTGACATACCCATTTAAGTAAAAAATGGGCTTCATCGGAGAACAGAATATTGTTGAAACACCGAAAATGTTCCAACAAAAGGTCGTAGTAAAATTGGGTCATTTGGGTGTAATTCCTGCACAAGTTGAATTTTATAAGGGTGCAATTATAGATCTTTCAACAAAATTCGACGCAAAGATGTTCTGTATACCGCAAGTTCGGCTGATTGCTTGCGAGTCGATAGACCAGGATTACGTAAAACTAAAGCTCTAACTGGTTCAATTGTGTCTTCCGTTCTTGTTGACCTTGGGCGTCCCGCAGGCTTCTGCTTGAGAGTCGAACCAGTAGCTTCGAACTTTCTGAGGCACGATCGAATCACACTTTCCTTCGGACACTGATTTAAGTCATGTAATCCAAACTCACGCCGAACAATAGCGCACGAATCGCCATTTTTGTAATAATGTTTAACGCAGACCGCACGCTGCGCTCCGGTGAAGTGATCCTGCGCGACTAAATTTCCGAGAACCGAGCTTCTCAACCCCACCACCCGCGCAGACCGCTCTCATAAGGTTAAAACGCAAGAGTGTTTTTTTTTAAATCGTACGTCTTTCTGGCTAATCCAGTAACTATACTATGAAATTAACAATTATTACAACAGAAAAATTCAAAATCAATCAATTAATACTTAAAACCTAATATAATTATTCAAAATCAACAATTGTACATAATTACAAAATATTTTTGAAATTAACAGAAAAGTTTGAAATCAACAGATTAAATAGCTAATACAATTTCGTTATAGTCGGAAATATGTCGGTGTCGTTCGCTCTCGTCCTGTTTCGCGCGTCACTCATTATATCCTATAGGTAGTAAGTACTAATGGAAAGCATAAAGAAAACAATTTATTAGATAATAAGTAACATGTAACTGTAAAATTGTAAAACAAAAAAAAAGAAATGTACAAAAGTAAAAAGAAAAAGAAATAAAAAAAAAAATTAAAGTAAACATGATACTCAATACTCAATATTTTATTGCACACCACAATGTTACAAAGTTGTTATAATTTATATTAAAGGTACAGGTTCATTATGGGCCCTGTGGGGCACAGCAATTTGAAGAGGGAAGACCTTTTCCAATTAATTTTCAATTAAATTAGCATACATTCTTATATTTTATTTTTTTATTTTATAATAGTACTTACTTATTGTTATTTTTATGATTTATATTATTTTATATTTTAATATATAAATAAATATTTTTTAAGATGTTTATCTATTATTTGATTGTTTGTTAGTTAGTTAGTTGGTTAGATAGTTTTAGATTTTTTATTTTTATAAATGTTTGTCTTCTAAATATTCTGTTATATTATAATGATAAAAAAGAAACAAAGAAAATAAGTAAATATAGTAGAGCTCATAAAGCTTCAGTTCATTTAATTAATCATCGTCATCATCGTGAGAGATCATGAGATTTAATTAATCACTTTGAAAGAAAAGAACATACACACAAAAGAACAAAAAACCCTACCAAAATAACGGGAAGCAGTAGATTAAAAAAAAAAAAGTAAAATCACAGACATTTTTGGGCAGTTTCACTAAAAACGAATTAATATTGAATAATTATCAGTCAACAAGAAACAATCACTAATAATCTAAATAATATTGGTGTTTTGGTTGGTATATCAAAATAAAAAAGGGCCTAGGATACCCTTGTGGAACTCCCATTTTTGCATGAGAGACTTAGTTCCATTGACATCGACAGTTTGTGTTCTAGAACTGAGATAAGACTTCATCAAATTAAGCGCAAAACCTTTGAGACCATATTATTTCCTTGATTACTGAATTTTACATGATAATATTTTAAGCATAAATGTAAACAATAGAGGATACCGCACGCGCCTCTTGCAAACCCTGTCTTAAAGACCGGGTAGCACTGAATAGGTACCGTGACAATCGTCAATACAGCAGCAACTCATTTGTACCAGTAACGTTTAGTTGTGTTTTAGTAAGAAAGAGACATATATATAAGTAACATTTTATGACTATTTATAAATTGCACCGCAGAGTTCGTCAAGTTATTTATTTATTAAATTTTCATAGATTTTGTTGCTAACTGTACTGTACGTTCTCTGTAGTTACTGATACAAATAAATAAAATCATTTGGAGCTGGTAGGACAAGAAAAAACAGATTTTGGAGTTGGTGGGTCATACTGTATGGAGTTTTAAAATTTCGAGAACAATGCATTTGGAGCTAGCGGTACTAAGCCGCTTATTGTGAATGCTGTGTAGGTACTGTAACCTCTCCAGCTCTCTATAAATTGCTACACCTAAATCTAAACCTAAATCTAATGCCTTTCACACCTATATGCCTAGCTACCTTATAATACATACACACATCCTCGCCGCTTTACCTTAACTTAAATTATTATCTAATTCTTAAAACTAATTAACCTAATTTATCTACAATCTAATGGTTGTGTCTGGAGTTTTGTAGAGTGTGTAGCGTTTGTATGAAGATGGAACCTTAGCATAGCTTAATTCTATTTGCAGTGAATTTCAGTCAAGCAATGTAATATTATAATAACTACTATTTTGGCCAGATCGTCTAGTGAACCCTCCGTTGTTAACCGCATTTAAGTAACTCAAGTTCTTTCGTGAAAGTTTAGTAATTGGCTTATCCCTGTGTTAAATTATTTTCTCCTGACCTAATTACCTACCAGTCTATAAATCCTAACATAAATATGTGTAGCCTAGCAATGACTCCGTCTGAACTGTGACCTAAATCCTTCACTGCAGCTGCGGGGAAGATTTGTAACCACTGAAAGGTAATCAGATGATAGCTTAGCTTGTAGGTATTATTATTTATTATCAGTAGCATGATACATAAGAAGCCTGGTGCAATTTATGAGCCCCACCACCGCTCCATAGCATACTATACATCTCATGGTTTAATTATAGTTCCGTCACATTGGCTTTAACTTTAATTATTAGCTTGTGCCTTTAATTCTTTAAACTGAGAATTTACATCTCTCCTCAAATTTAATTTCATTTTACATTATGAACTATGTGTTAGCAATTTAAATTCTTATTATTCCACATAAATCAATAGAGTTTATCTCAAGGCTTGCTATCATCCAAATATCCTTTTCACATTAAGAACTTAATTATTCAATGCAATAACTTATATTCAGTTCCGTAAAGGGTGGATAATTTAATAAACGCCAATTCAGGCGGTGGCTAAAGTAGAATGCTATTAATACAGGTAAAACTACTTTTATTTACTCTTAGTATTTATTATACAGGTCTTGTAAAGTTCCAATATAACTACATTGGATTGGCTGCATTGGCAGATTATCACATCTTAAGTTTATTAAAGGATGTTTAATTCATTCAATATCCTTGACTTTAGGAAGTGAACTTAAATAGAATACTATCATTTGAAGTAAATTACTTTGGGTTACTCTTAGTGTTCATTATACAGATCTTATAAAGTATAAGTACATCTCAAGTTTATTGAAAGATGTTTAATTTATTCAACATCCCTGACTTTTAGGGAGTGAACTTAAGTTAATTATTTTTCCATTAACTTCCACCCTCTGTCTCTCAGACTGAGTGGTTAATTTGATAGACTACTAAATCATAGTCAGTATACTTTTAGTAGGTAGTAAATTAGGTAGTTAATTATCCCTGTTAATCATTGAATCAATTACATTTAGAAGTTATCTTTTACTCACTTTAATAGATATAAATTAGACTGTACTAGGTATTAGTCTGATTGATTAGATTGTTCCCATCAAATATTTCTATGTTTCACATTATTAGAAGTAAGTACTTACATATCTTAAGAGGTCTATTCAAATGGTATTAGTAGACCATTGTCAGGCTAATTAGCTGGTTGTTATCAATCAATTATTTCTATGTTTCAGATTATTAGAATTAAGTACTTACATATCTTAAAAGGTCTATTCGAATGGTATTAGTAGACCATTGTCAGGCTAATTAGCTGGTTGTTATCAATCAATTATTTCTATGTTTCAGATTATTAGAAGCTCATAGCTTGCAATGTCTTCTTTCAACGACTTATCCTAGGTTCTAAACTGGTTTTAGTTGTTCAGTTTGTATCAGCTTATTTTTGCTAATAGGTATCGGATGTAAAATTTTCCATACTTTGAAGAGTGTAGCTATTTTAAGGCCGTATTGTACCTCAGGGAAAGCTAAAAATGCCTGTTTGGTCATTTCAGTATTAGAAATCAAACATCACAGTACGGCTAAGCTTATTTGCTATAACTTTTTAGTAATTTTCTTGTAATAGGAAACCAGTCTAGACTTTTAGGTACTCCAAGTAATGATGGTACAATATTATCATACTTCTGTTAATTATTTAAAATGAATAATTAATTGGTAACAACTTTAGGAAAACAATTAGAATTTTACCGGCCTGCGGTAACAGATTACTTGCCTAGCTAGGACCCACATCACTTCATCATAATTTTATTTAGCGCCGTAACTTAATTATCCCTACCTTATTAGTCTGAATTAATAACTAACCATATATATATATCCGCCTACCTATAGATTCCTACAACTTTCCTCACTTGAAAATGCCTATATTTTGTCGAACTAACAGTCCCTTTTGTGTACCTTGCAATCTAGGCCAAGCCACATTTAACTTAAATTCGTGATGTGTGGTGAGAGTCGCATTGCCCCTGAAAGCAACTAACTCCTAAATGTTCTATCAGTCGAGCCAGTATACTCAGTGTGTCATTTTCCTATCACTACACTGTATGTACGGAGGTAGACTCGAAATTGGACTGGGTCATACAGGTCTACCTCCAGCTAAATGGTGTCTGACCTATCTTCAACTTTCACTAGGGAGACAACTGTCTCTCCCCCATTACTCCGTCGAAGATAGTGTATTGTTTAGCGTAATAATATAAAACGCCGATCTTATTAAATACAATCAAAGATCATCCAGACCGAAGTCTGTTGAAAGGTACATAGGTTTTCGTTGCCACCGTTACGCGTTTCCGCCGATGTACCCCGGAATACTTCATTCCGTTAACGGATTCGAGTTGCGACCGCAATAGTTTTACTTTATTAATCACTTTCAATTTCACAAATCTTAATTAATATCGCAGCTCGAATATCACTTAGCGCACTATCAAAGCTCGGACACTATTTTTCCCGTATGAGTAGTACCGCACTCTTAAGTTGGACCGCACCGCCGACGTCCCAAAATTCAATGCCCGCTAATTTTCCGCCCTTTTCCCAAGCATCTTAACTTTCGCGCCACACGCCTTCGACATTTTTCCGCGCGAGACCGCTTTTCTTCCCTTCAACCAATCGCTAGCTGTTTCCCCGATGCCCCCCGCCTTCGCGTCGCGCCACGTGGAGCTATCATCCGACCTCTCTTTCTGTCTTTTTCTCAACCTCTCGCTCGCTCATTGCCGCTTTCGCCGCGCAATTCTAAAATTTTTCCATAATCTAACCAAATCTCGTCCGACAGCCAATATTTCATCTTTGAATATCTAAATGTAGCCTTCTATTAACAATTTCCTCTTAATAATTCTCCACTTAAGCCAATAATCCTATATTTTGGGAAATTATCAAAAGTTTCGTTTTCCGACCATAGATGGCGTCCGCCCGTAGGTGAACCACTTTCCCGACCCCAGAGCAGTCCCCGCGAAATTCAAAATAAAAATACGGTCCTAGTCAAGCTCACAACCATGACTCCCGCTAGACGCCGCCTACGTCGCAAGGGACGCGCAGAGCAGTCCCCGCGAAATTCAAAATAAAGAAGTCAAACTAGCAACCTTATGCGAAGCTCAAGTAAATAACTCACGCTAGATGGCGCCTATGTCGCAAGGAGCACACAGAGCAGTCTTCGCGAAGTTCAAACTAAAGATAAAGCGTTAGACCACGGACCATTATTCTGAACTAGTTTATTATTCCCTTTTTCATGCTTATTATATTAATGGTGCTACGCATTAATATTTATGTTAGTGCTACTCCCACACATTCCTTACTAACGGACGGATACCATTCATTCTGTACCGTTACAGTACGCTTTTAATTTAATGACATACACGTCCAAAATGTATTGTATTATATAACTGTGAAGTATTAGTGAGTTTTGCAGTACCTAAGTGTATCTTATAAATAAATATATAAATTGTAGATTATTGTTGTTATAATATTTATGATAAATAAACTTTTGTTCATACATTCAAAGCTACCGCCATCTTATCTTAATTTACATAGCTCTCACATTAAAGCGGATAAATAATCGCCATTGTATTTGGTACTCTAGGTACACGGAATAAACACCAATTTCCTCTGCAACTTGTGCGGTAAAACATTGTCATACGGGGAACAACTGAAAGGACAATGCTCAAAAAAACCAGGAACAGCGGAAATAAAATGTATCTCAGATTATTACAAAAAATGAGCATAGTTGAAATCCTCGAAATATTTTTCTAAAAGTGTGCAACTGCTATTTGAAATTTTGTAGGGTTCATATTAATGTTTTAGTAAAAGGATCATTAAATCTCTAAAATGGGTGTTTACAAATCATCGAAACCTTTTTTAAAATAAGATAAAAATTGCTACTCGAAGTATAGTACCTCAAAAATACCGGTATCTATCTGCGACGTTGCCAGTCTGTTTGTCACGTGAATGCCGGTATCTATCTGCCACGTTGCAAGTCTGTTTGTCACGTGATATTATGCAGTGCACTCTGTGCACTGCGGCCTCTACGGCTGCGGCCCGTGCGAAATGCGGTGCAGTTAGCCAATCCAAGCGCCACTTATTTATCTACTCGGTATCTCTCGTTCGCACTAATGAATTCGGTTACTTGGTACCGGTATTAGTACCGGTTTATGTACCTGTATTATATCTGTATAATACCGGTACTACTACAATCCTATTTACCTGTAGGTACTCATAGGTTAACCTTTATTATGAGTACCAGTATGAAATCGATACCGGTACCTTATGTAAGTCAAAGGTACCGGTAATTGAAAATACCGGTATTTCAGCCCTGCGCCCAAAACCTGGCTGCTGAACTTCAGCATGTCAAGCATGTACTATGGGATATCAAACTGCAAGTACCGCGTCTTCGTCACAGAAAACGCAAAAAACCAACCACAGTCGAGCGCCAACTTGACGTACGATTCCATTTATGAAAGGCGTCACTGACAAGATTGGTCACTCTTGAAGCGAGCTTCAATCAATACTTACTTTAAGCCGCCAAAGAAGATCCGAGGAACCAGTTCTTACGACCTGTCAAGTTCAAAATAACCCTTCAAGATGCAGGCGTGTACAAACTAGAATGCGACTGTGGGCTCTCATACAAAACAAAGAGAAGTATAGGAACCCGCGTAAAAGAACATAATTATAGCCAAATGTTAAGTCTGCATTGTTTGAACATGCTCTCGATAGACCCAACCAGATTTGTCAAACCTCAAATACTCGCCAAAGAACTACGATTCATTCCTAGAATGATACGCAAGGATCATCATCACCAGCCTGAAGACGTCCACTGCTGAACATAGGCCTCCCCCTTTGACCTCCATCCTGACCGACAACTCGCCACTCGCATCCACCGGTTGCCTGCGACTCTCACGATGTCGTCGGTCCACCTAGTGGGAGGCCTACCAACACTGCGTCTTCCAGTGCGTGGTCTCCACTCGAGAACCTTTCTTCCCCAACGGTTGTCGGTTCGTCGAGCGATGTGGCCTGCCCATTGCCACTTCAGCTTGCAAATCTTACGAGCTATGTCGGCAACTCCGGTTCTTTGGCGAATATCCTCGTTTCGGATTCTATCGCGCAAAGAAACTCCGAGCATAGCTCTCTCCATTGCTCGCTGTGTGACTCTGAGCTTTTCTAAAAGGCCAACAGTTAAGGACCACGTTTCGGTGCCATATGTCATCACCGGCAACACACATTGGTTAAAGACCTTTGTCTTTAGGCACTGCGGAATCTTCGATACGCAAGGATATTGAAATTAAAAAACATCGAAATTTCAATAGAAAGGATGGTTGGAATTTACCACCTGCCTGGGACCCCATCACACAGGTCATCAAATTTCAGCCACAACAGCAACACATTGCAAGACCTAAAAATATTGTAAGCTATCTCGTATTGTGTAAACCTGAACGCACCCGGTTAAATATAAAAATGATTGACGGTAGGGAAATAATAACTATGAGACGATTAACACCCCAGTCTTCCTGTCACCACGGACCCTGTAAAGGGTTCGAAACATCAGGAAAATAAAACAAAACTATGTAATGTAGTAAATTAAACGCGAGTTTTGATCCGTAAAAAGTGTTAATTTCAGAGTAATTAAAGTTTAATGTCATTATTATGGTAATCGTTTACGGAGTAGTATTAAATATGCGAATGTTTATTTACTTATTTAATCATAATGCTACTACTTAAGTGTATGACAATTTGTCACTTTCCTATTGGTGTTTCCCTTTGTAGTAATTTTACAGTATGTCCGTATTATACAATCAAGCTGAAGTGGAATGGAGATGGAGAGATACCAGATGGGGTTAATCTATGTTGTGGGCTTAATGTATAATTTAACACCTATCGCAATGCCTCAAAAACTAGAGAAGCAATGTACTTTTACTTGAAAGATATAAGAATAGAATAGATAAGAATATAATATAATAGAATAGAATATTGCGATAGATGTTGAAGTTAGACACTTAGCCCCTGAAATGTAGACCGTTAGCGAGACTTTGCATAGGTAGTGTAGAACGTTTTCCAGCAAGGTTGGGCAACGACAAACGCAGAGAGTAGTTGGCAGCAGTTGGATGAGGAAAGTCAAAGATCGGGCTCAGCGACATGTTTTTAGGAGAGGCCAACTACAAACGTCCGGCAGTGAACTGACACGGGTTAATTAACATGATAATGATTCTATAAACGGTTCTGGAGTGGCGACCGCACAAAGGCAAAATCAGTATAGGCAGGCTTTCAACAGGATACACCGCCGATCTGGTAAAAATCGCAGGTTGACGGGAATCGAGCTGCACAAAACCGGTCGTGGTGAAGATCCTTAATGGGGGCTTTTGACCAACAGTAGACAACTTTCGACTGATGACGATGGTGTTATATACATAACTCGAACATGTTACACGTATTATTTTGGTATAGATAGGAGGTTAAGATATCAGAGTAATAAGTTTTTCAATATTCCCCGCCGTCATGACCACGAAACTGGAATATTATTACGAGATAAGTGGCGACACTGCCGGCGATCTGAAAAAGAAAGTTTTAGTAAAAGTATAAACTGAGAATGTTTTTGCAAAAAGTCCTTCATGGTTTTTTCAGGCAAAACAGCATGGTACCTCTATGGCCATAACGAAACAGCATAGTATATTGTTTGATTGCTTTTAGGATGCATTTGAACTCTTATTATCTACTTCATATTTGCAACAAGATACCTTGCGCTCCGAAGAACCGTCAAGAAACTCTGCTAAAGCCCTTATACTTAAATCTTTTTTTGTTAAACAACTTCTCGTTGTATTCTTGAAAATTCCTATCATAGTAGAACACTTAACATTTAGAGTATTTCCAGAGTCCTACCTAGGTAGGTTGTAGGAGTAGGTATACAAAAATTACTATGGGAACTGTTGAAAACGTTTTTGTTTATTGTACAAAAAAATGGGAGATATATTAGATCTAAAAACAGTAGTAGGGTATTAATTGCATAAAGAGAGACTCACAGTTGCTATGAGGCCTCTAGACATGGTGCATATCCCCATCGGAACATACAATACTTCACTCAGGGTGAGGTACTGTGAGAACTTCTCCAACTCTTTGAGAACTGATTGGTCGGTGCAGCTGATAATCATCTTTCCAACCAGCAATCTAGTGCGATGCACCTGTGGTGAAAAATATTACGGAATATGCTTCGTGGTCTTAAGTAGCTTCTATAAAACAGAGCTTGGGCACCCAAGTCCGGCTAACGAATATAACTAATCGAAATCATGCAGTAGGTTTACACAAGCAAGTTCGTTCATAAGATCAGAATTTTCTGCCAATGTTACATTGAATTTAAAAGTACGCAAACCAGTTTAATTTTTTATTGCACTTAAGTATACAGGGTTACAAGTTAAGTCGACCTATATCCTTTAAGGGGATGTAGTTTCCAACATTTCTGACTGATTTCACTATGAAACACCGTACCCCAAACCACCGTACAAATTTCATAAATTACAATAGGCACAGGGAGTAACTTAAAGTAATACCGTTATTTTGATTACTACCTGGGAGTTTTTATCAAAGTTTTTACCGAGAACCCTGATAATACTCTAGCTTGTTTTACCTTGATAGAATAGAACCGTAGATATTTTAACGATTATCTGCAGCACAAATATCTCTTTTTTATATCGAAGAAAGAAAAAACATTTTTTCCCGAATTTATTTCTTTTTTATACTGTTCATTGTCTACTACGACTCAGTTGGTACAACTACTTGCGATTTTAGTGTTCAGAATAATCAAACAACTATTCTTCTACACAAAAATACCAAAACTAGATAAGTTAGAGGCACAAAACACAAAAAAAGAGGACAATAGACAAAAAAAAGGCAATATTTGTAAAAAAAAATTTAAAGTACTATAAATTGGTACGGTGTTTAATAAACAAATCTGTCAGAAATGATAGAAACTACATCCCCTTAAAGGATATAGGTCGACTTAACCTTAAACCCTGTATATATGTTATACAAATTATAAAATATGTCCAGGGATGTACTCGTAGTAATAAACTTTAGAAGCAGTATCTACAATATATTTCATCGACGAAAATACCCCATAAGGGGGGGGGGGAGGCAATTGTGTTTTGTTATTGTTGTTCATTATGTGCCCGAATGCGCACAAAAACTGTAAAATAATACTTTCTCCTTTCAGCAATAAAAAAAGGAGTTGTTTGATAGCGTGTTTTTATTGTATTAGCTACCCTACACCTTTGCCTTAAAAAACACCAAAATCGAGCCTCTACCTACACGACGTAGAACTCAAACTACTTAATAGTCTCTGCAGTCTTGTGGGGTTTTGTAATTGACCCCTGCTAAGGGGTATTTTGTATTTCTCGCGGTTTCACCCGCGTGGTTCCCGTTCCCGTGGGAATATCGGGATAAAAAGTATCCTATGTTAATCCAGGTTATAAACTATCTGTATGCCGAATTTCATCTAAATCCATTCAGTAGTTTTTATGTGAAAGAGTAACAAACATCCATCCATACTTACAAACTTTCGCGTTTATAATATTAGTAGGATACTGCTCCTAAAGTTTTATTACTACATCCCTAAACATATTGTATACAATGTAAGATGGCCACACACACCCTGTAATGGCATCCCCACATTCATTATTTATTAACTAGTCTAAAGGCTTTATTCGTTTTTATTGGATTGAATTTAACTTACCGGGGTAGCAGTGAAAGAATACTACCACCTCCTCTCTTCCCTTGGGTGTCGTAAAAGTTGACTAACGGACTAAAGACTACACATACAATCAACAGCGTATAGCGGCGATGGGCTCACCACCTGCCACTCTGAGCACATGTGCAGTCGCTATTTGGTGAAAAGTGGACTATGGTAGAGAACTGCTTTTGCTGTCCTCATTGATTAGTCTCTGACTAACCCTTCGGGGATAATAGATTTAACTTACCTCCTGCTGTGTCTTGTAGCAAGGTTCGATCAAAGCGATAGTAAAAAGCGTATGAATAAACATCCACATACACTGCAATACCAGCAATGGAATGTTCACTTGCTCATTTACTAAAACGAACACAATTTAGATAGTCAATATCAATATAATTATATTTAACGGCAACAATACATCAAGCAAATGATGGTAATTTTATCGATATGTTGTATTTAATATTAATTAGCACTAACTCGAAATATTTGCTGGGCTAAGCACACCAATTAAGTTACCTACCAAAGTTTCATCGTATTCGGATTGATGTTATTGGAACGCATATGGGTCTCGAGATATGATTTAAATTTATCACCCAACCCGATATTTCAAAATTTGTTATAGTTGCTAGATCACTTATTGAATCACACGCAGCACACGTCATCAATCTCCTCTTACAATTAAAAAGATACGTACCAGCATTTATAAATAAGCTGTATGGTGTTAACACGAGACGCAAGAGGGCGGTGAGGAGTAACAGCAAGTAGTATACGCCGAAGTTCTTGTCAACGAGTCTGATGATGTCACAGATATCGTCGTAGATCCTGGCGAAGTAGCGTATGGTTTCAGCCGGCGCCTTCGGAGGACGTGACGTGATCTCTGTTACGTGAAAAAAAGACAGAGAAACTGAAGGTAGCACTTGAATGAAGATTACTTGCCAAAGTATGTGATTCGAGAACAACGTTTAGCATTATGGCGACTGATTGCAAAATATCATTCGATTGGTTTTTCTGTCGAATTTGTAAGCAAGAAATTTTGATACGCGTAAATACGTCAGAGTTGTTTCATTTTTTCTACATTAATAGCAATAGATAAATACAGGGGAATTACAGGCCAACATTTAGAGGAGCTCGATGCGATGGCGCAGCGGCTAGCGCGTTCGGCTTGCGATCTTGCTCGCAATGCCGGGTCGCTGGATGGGTGACCAAATTAAAAACATCTCGAGCTCCTCCGTGCTTCGGAAGGCACGTTAAGCTGTTGGTCCCGGTTGTTGTCGTAAGACAGTCGTTAAAACCCACCAACCCACATTGGGCCAGCGTGGTGGGTTATGGCCCAATATCCCCACGTGCTATTGTCCACGTGGAAGGCCTGTGCCCAGTAGTGGGAATAGGCTGATGATAATGATGATGATTTAGAGAATAAATTGATAGTAGATGAAACAGCTTTTTGGGTAAGCATTCACAGTGATGTACGAGTATTTTATCGGTCATTCTCAACAGGCCTGGTTTTTGAGCGTCCATTCGAAAATCTGACTAGTTTGTAATATTTCAGAGCTGGCTTGTTTTTGGGACTATGTCTAGCAATTGTCTTTTAAGAATTGGAATTATATACACATCATTAATTGGTAAAAAACACTTAAAATATTTTTTTCTAAATTATTTACCTAATTTCCGTTCGCTGTCCAGAACCCAGAATCAAGCTTTCTACCTTCAACAGTCTCAAAGTAAGCTACGATTGATACATTTCATTAATACATTTTATTGTTATAAAAATAGTTTGTTTAAAAAGTGTATTTTCTTAAATAGAACGAAACATATGTTTGTCCTTTCATTATACATAATTTCTGTCACTAGTTAAAAAGTAGCGAATATCTTCGTCTTACATTAGTATTGCCGAGGCAGGCAACCGAAACAATCCTGTGTCACCTGTTCCGCTGTCGAACTACGACCGCAAGTTCCTAATTTCCGTTTGCATGGTTTACTACTATTCTAATTTCCGTTCGCTCTTCTAATTAATCTTTTGAAATGCATACAAATTTTGTTATAGTCTGTTCATTTTAGCTTGATACTTATGGCAGGTGTCAAATTACAGACGTAATTGAATCAAATGATTATTGAAGTTATAAATTGAATATCATTATGTGTCGTTAATCGTTTTTTGCTTCAAATTATTATTTTGGATGCTATTTAGATCACTTATTTTTTAGAAATATATAATAATAATAATATGTAAATAAAATTCGCGAATAGATTTTGAATGTTTTAATAATTAATAATTGGTGTACAACCGAAATCATCACTGTAATTACTAGAGTGAGTATGAGTGACTTTGAGTGAGAGTACCTTGCGAATAGTACGAATAAATATGGTTACGTACGAGTATAGCTGCAGTATCAAAATCGTTTATTTTTGTAACATTCCTTTTTTTGTTAGGTGTCGATAATTTATTTTCTTCGGTGGTTGCCGTACTCGTAGATGCATCATCAAATACGATAATTTTTTCGAGATGCGAGACACTGTAGCACGCCCTATACCAAGAGCATCCGCAATGCGATCAACCACTTGCTTTAAGGGTAGTAGAGGACCTTTGTTTGGGCTCTCACGCTTGAAATAATTTTGCAAGCGTACTACAAACTCACGACTTTCGCTGTTCTAAACAGTCTTTTTTAACCTTTTAGGCATTGTATCAGTAAAAACAACAAACTTTACGAACAGTTACAACAGAACAAAACTTTACAAACCAATAAAAATAACAAATAATACGTCAAATTAGCAAACTTATAAACAATTACAACTAAACAAAACTTAACAAAACGAAAAAAATAGCAAATACTACAATAGGTAAACTGAAAACACGTTACGCATACAAGACTTTGGCACTTGTATCAAAACAAGATGGCTCCCACCCCCAACCAAACCGTCACAGATGCAGTATGCGAAGTTTATTTCCAATTAAAATAAAACAAAGTGAACTTCGAAATGCAACCGCAATCATCGATTTAAATTGAGCCCAATGATGTATTGTTCCTTTCTAATGTGCCAATTCAATAACTTTTAAAAATTTTCATTCCTCATACTCGGAAAATAGGTCTAAAGTTGCATGAGGAGCGGGTGGAAAGTAGTACTATCGATGTCGTAAATATTTTTTTGTGCAATTTTTGAATTTGCGTCACCGCAAATCTAATTTCCGTCACGCACAAAATTTTATTACTTCATAAATCCAAAACCAGACACAACATTGAAGTGCCAAATACATAATAATGTTTTTTTGACGTGTTGTCGGAAATTATACAAAGAACACTGTGCGGGACCCTTATACGGTTGAACTCGAATCTCAATCCGTTGTGAAATAAGTCAAGACCCGCTATGAAATAAGTCTTGTCTTGATTCGTCGCTATGAATCCCGCTTTGCGAATTGTTGCTGGATTGCGCAATGCTGTCTCCGAGGGTAACTATGAAGCCAGTTACAAGGTGGGGCGATGGTGAAAGGAAAGCCACGGTGAATCTTCAGAGCTTCTATATTCCAGATTTAAATGAGCAGAACTTTTCCCTATATTTCTTGTTTTACAAATAAACTATTTCTTTCTTCTATTGGTTCTTGTTCAGTATTTGATTCCTAGTAGTATTCTTGAGCTGGATCCGGAATTATTTTCCATAGGATCTCGCTCGCTTAAGTACCAAATCTCGCTATCGCAACTATCGGCCTTTCTCTATAGATAGTTGCGAGAGCGAGAGGTATGCGCGAGAGGGATAAAACATAAGCGCAAGCAAAAGGGTAGGGGTCTCTCGGCAATACCGTGGAGAGCGCAGCGGCTCTATTTCTATCATTAGGGTTTTATAAATTAGCAAATACTGAACTGTTAACGTAAAGAAACCATAACTATAACTAAATTATAAACCTATTAACTAAACTATAAAACCTATTCTTTACAAATATAAACCTCATAAATTCATACCCGCGCAACTTTCATAAGTGGAATACGTGTTTTTAAGTGCTCGCGTATTTTTAATTCTAAAAAGTTGGAAAGAGTTACTTTAGTAAAGTAAGCTTACATGCTACATAATGCTTGGACTAAATCCCATCCAATAAGCTAATATTTGTACGGAATAACATGGTGAAAGTGATACAAAACTAGAAAAACAGGACAGTACAATCAAGATCCAGTGATACTTCGTGGGTATTCGTAAGTTATTTCATATAACTTTTGAATCTGCGAACAAAAGAACTTGACCTTCAACACTGTCACAGTGAACAAAAGCAACGTACTGCTGTTGTACAAGGCTACATTTCGCCATCTCAAAATATTCCTGTTTGGTGCAGCGCGTTGAACGACGGACTGGCGACTCAAGAATCTCAAGATCGATTCCAGCTACAGCTTTCTTGTGTTAGGTTTTTTATTTTTTTTGTATTGGTTTTTTTTTTTGTTTTTTTTTTTTTTGTTTCTTTTTCGTGTTAATTTTTTTTTTTTTTTTTTTTTTTGTTGCTTTCTGAAGCTTAGTTTTTGTTTTCTTTGCCTAAATTAATTCTTGTGCCTGAGCTCGACCATGCATCAATGCGCCGCTTGCCAGTCTACTATTGAAGATGAAGATTGCTTAGAATGCTGCACCTGCTCCTCCGTCTATCACGGTATATGTGTCGGCATATCGCACATCGAGTTGGAGAAGCTATCCTCTGACGTAAAAGCAAGTTGGTTGTGCCCAGAGTGTCGCAATAAAAAACCGCGAAGCGACAACTCAAATACTCCAGTTCAATCGTCAACATCTGCTGGTAAGTGCGCTGACCCAAATGTGACCATACGCCGTGGAAAACAGGGCCTGACTAAAAAGCTGGCCTCATCCGCGCCTGCGCCCACACACGCGCCCGCGCCCGCGGCTGCGCATGCGCGCGTGCCTGCGGCCGCGCCTACGCGCGCGCCTGCGGCCGCACCTGCGCCCGCTCATGCGCCGTCTGACTGCTCGGGTTCATGCGTGTCGCGCTCGGAGCTGCGTACCATCATGCAGGAGGAGCTTCGGGGATTTATAAAGGAATGCGTAAGGGAACTCAAGAGTGATTTAAACCGTGAACTGAAGGCTATTGGAGGCGAGGTTAGTTCCTTGAAGGACTCAATTAACTATATGAGCGATTCCTTTGATAAACTGAATATCGACATTACATCCTGCAAATCTAAAATAGAATCCATAATGAAGGAGAAGGAGGAACTGCGCAGCGATTTGAATGCTATCACCAATCGTTTTAACCAGCTTGAACAGGTTTCCCGTGCATCAAACCTCGAAATCCAATGCGTTCCTGAGCGGAAGTCTGAAAACCTACTGGCTATCGTCAAGCAATTAGGTAAGACCGTATCCTGCCCTGTTAATGATTCCGATATCTTTTATTGCTCACGCATTGCAAAAAAAAACCCAGATAGTCTGCGTCCACGATCAATATTGATCAAGCTAAATAGCCCCCGCTCGCGGGACACACTTTTAGCCGCCACTATCAAATATAATAAGAATCACCCTCAGGCAAGACTAAACGCGGGGCATCTAGGCTTTGAGTCCGGCAGGGGGACGACTGCGGCCGTTTATGTCACGGAGAACCTTTCGCCGGAAAATAAAAATCTACATGCATCGGCGCGCGCTCGAGCGAAGGAGCTGCAATATAAACATGTTTGGGTTCGCGGTGGCCGTATTTATATGCGCAAAACTGACACGTCAGAATATGTGCTTGTGCGAAATCTGTCGACTTTGGAACAATTAGCGTAACTTTTGATATTGTTAGTTGAGCATAGCGTACAATTATTAAGGCGTAAAATACGATAAACTAAATTGTTATTACCAAAATGTTCGTGGTCTTCGTACGAAGACCACAGATTTTTATAAAAATGTATTATCCTCTGATTACGACGTTATTGCACTCTGCGAAACTTGGCTAAACAATACTATATTCGATGGTGAACTCTTTTGTGACCGGTATGTTGTATACAGACGCGACCGAGAGACTAGTGGTTTCCATAGGGGTAAGTCTGGTGGAGGGGTCCTTATAGCGGTTTCCAGGCATATCTGTTCTCGTAGGCTACCCCAGCTGGAGAGTGATTGCGAAGACCTATGGATAGAGTTAGAGATAAGCGGGAGAGGTAACACCTTAGATAAATTATTATTATGTGGCGTTTATCTTCCCTCACCCCTGCAGAAAAATATTTTAGATCATTATATTGACAACACGAGCCGTGTCTTGGAAACAAATGCGAAAGCTTTGATATTGGGCGACTTTAATTTAAGTAGCATTGTTTGGAATAACGACAAACCATCGTCACATGTCACTGAAAGTTTACTGGACACTATCCTTCTAGACTTTATCGCTCTAAACAATCTCTCACAATTTAACAACGTCTTAAATGAAAAGTGCAAAATTCTTGACCTCGTTCTTTCTAACATGACTGTCGAAAGAGTAGTACGTAGTGACTACCTATTAAGTATCCTTGACTCTTACCATCCTCCCCTAGAAATAACACTGTCATGTTGTAGTCCTCCCAGTTTAGCGCCTAATGCTTCCAACAATAGATTTAATTTTCACAAGGCGGACTATGATTCAATTATTACTCATTTAAGTTTGATATCTTGGGAAGGTGAGCTATCTTCGTGCGCCTCGGTTGATGTAATGGTGGACAAATTTTATAGTATTATAAGGGATGCAATTACCAAGTACGTCCCAAAGGGTAAACCGTTTACAAAAAAGTATCCAGTTTGGTACACAAGGGAACTCATTCACTTGCTAAAGGAAAAATATAAGCTACGATTGAAGTATCGCAAATATAAAAACCCATTGGACGAACTGGCTTTGTGTGTGCTTAAGAAAAGATGCGCAGATTTAATAAACGTTTGCCACAATAATTACATTACCACTTTAGAAAAATCGCTGCTCGATAACCCTAAGTTGTTCTGGACATTCTTAAAGACTAAAAAGCGTAATGGTACCACTTATCCCTCAATCATGACTTCTGGCGATGTTTCGGCGGACAGTGGTGGAGGTATCTGCAATCTTTTTGCCTCCTTTTTTGCATCGGTGTATAAGACTAGCTCCAGATTAGGTACGACCACCTTGGTTAATGACCTGACATCTACCACTAGCAATCTCGCCAATCTATGCTTTTCGCAAGATGAGGTACTCAAGGTGCTCAAGGGTCTAGATAGGACTAAGGGAGCGGGACCTGACGGTATACCTCCCCTATTCGTAGTCAATTGTCGCGAAGCGATATCTTTGCCCCTGACTGTTATTTTCAACATCTCATTAAAAACTGGCACCTTTCCTTCGGCCTGGAAAGAGGCACGAATTGTCCCTATATTTAAATCAGGTGATACTAGTTCTGTTCATAACTACAGACCAATATCTATTCTATGTGTTTTTGGTAAGGTTTTCGAGTCGCTCGTGTGTCCCGTTTTAACCTGGCATATTAAGCATATAATTTCGCCTCAGCAATCTGGTTTTTTGGCGTCTCGCTCTACGGCTACCAATCTTATTTCATTTGTGACATATGTATCTAAATCGCTTGACTCCCGTTTATCTGTAGATACCATTTACACAGATATCAGTAAGGCCTTTGACACCGTAGACCACAACATCCTTCTTCAGAAACTTTCATCTTTCGGTGTCAATGGTAATCTTCTTGCTTGGTTTTCTTCATACCTTAATCAAAGAAAGGCGAGAGTGGTGGTAAACGGATTTTCTTCCGAGCCTTTCATGTCCACATCAGGCGTCCCTCAGGGTTCTCACCTTGGTCCGGTGCTATTCAACATTTTCATAAATGACATTGTGTCTATTTTCAACCATGCCACCTGCTTTCTATACGCAGACGACATGAAGCTATCCATGCAAATCAAAGACAATAGTGACTCCCAGTTAATGCAAAAGGATCTGGACCGACTGGCTCTGTGGTGCAATGAAAATAAATTGTCTTTGAACATAGAAAAATGTAAATATATGAGATTTACAAGATGCGTTAACGTTTCCCCGCCTGTCTATAATATAAATGGTTACTCCTTAGAGGAGGTTGAGTATATTCGAGACCTGGGCGTAGTTTTAGACAAAAAATTACGGTTTCATAAACACATTGACCACATTACGACTAAGGGCTTCCAAATGCTGGGATTCGTATTGCGGAACGCGAAAGAATTCAAAAAGCCTGCAACAAAAATCATTTTGTACACATCTCTTGTCCGTTCCCATATTGAGTATTGCAGTCAAGTTTGGTGTCCTCATTATGACGTCCACATTAAACGTTTGGAGCGTATACAGAAGCGATTCTTGTGGCACCTTTCGTACCAAACTAATAAAGCGAGGGAATTGCCCTCGTACGAGAAGCAGCTGGCTTTTTTTAAAATGAACAGTTTGAGGGAGAGAAGGCTTTTGCTGGATCTTATGGCATTGCATAAGTTAATAAATGGAAATGTGGATAGTCCGTTTCTTTTGAGCTTAATAAATTTTAATGCTCCATATAAGTTAGCGCGTGCCGGAAGGTATATCCCCTTCTCGGTACAGGGCAGCAAGAGCAATCTGGGTCACCACGCAACGATGAACAGGTTGCAAAGGCAATACAACAAGATCTGCAGGGCTTGTGATATGGATGTCTTTGCTGATAAGCCGCAGATATTCAAGCACAAAATATTGCGGTCTTTTGGATTGGCACCTGGTTGATCTGTTTCAATTTTAAGTTATAGTTAAGTAATTATTACTGTAAATTAATGTTTTTTTTTTTTTTTTTGTTATAGTCGAATATAGTATTGATACCCACAAACAGTACCTAGTAAGTAAGTAGTATTAATTAAATAAAAATACTTTATGATACCTAACCTACATAAAGATGCTGTAAGTAAGAAGTAGTAGTAAGTAGTTTTAAAAAAATAAAAATACTGTAAACCACGTTGCATGCCGTGGCAGCCTATAATTGAGACGACACTTAGTTTTAAGTCCATATGTTCTAACTAATTATTGCTTGTACTTGTGTTTGTCTTGTTGGTTGTCCTAAATAAATAAATAAATAAATAAACTTATAAAATGTTACATACTAAATGGTCTAACTAAAACTATAATCGATCGTCCGGAACATTCTCCCGCCGTGCGTCGTGGCGAAGTGTAGAGTCGCGACGCATCACATAGCAGGCCGGACGTCGTCCTCAGCTTCCTCAGTCTGCAGGATCACGATCTTCTTTGTAGGCCTTCGCAGGATACCGCCTTTGGTCTTCACGTCTGCTGCGCGTACTATGCCGTCGCGGCCAGGGTACACGGTGACTATTCTCCCCAGCGGCCAGGTGCTGCGGGGCAGTGTGTTGTCCACCACAACGACGATATCTCCAATTCGGAGCGGTTGACCCTTGCCGTGGGGCTCCCGCCGGTTTTGAAGCTCCGGCAGGTACTCTCGAAACCATCTTGCCCAGAACATGTCGGCGAGTATTTGGGACGTTCGCCAGTGTCGTCTTCCCCGCAGGTCTATGGGTGTAAAGTTGCCCATGGGTGGTTCGAAGGCTGGGCCCAACAGTATGAAGTGGTTGGGGGTGAGCGTCTCGGGATCTTCGGGGTCGACCGAGACATGTGTCAGGGGGCGACTGTTCACTGTCATCTCAGCTTCGGCAAGTAGGGTGGAGAGTACCTCTTCTGATGGTGTTCGGCTGTCGAGTACTGCGGCGAGGGCTGTCTTTACTGTCTTCACTAAGCGTTCCCAGGCCCCCCCCCATGAATGGGGCTCCAGGGGGGATGAAGCGCCAGGCTATTCTTCTTCTCGCTGCTTCTGTTTCCACGGCGTCGTCGACGGCGAGTCTGAGCTCCTTTTCAGCTCCATGCAGGTTGGTCCCGTTGTCGGACCAGATTTCTTTCGGGCACCCGCGGCGTGCTATGAATCTGCGGAGTGCCATGATCGCAGAGTCGGTGGTCAGCGAATTGGTCATCTCTAGATGGACAGCCCTTGTCGTGAGACAGGTGAACAGGGCTATCCATGTCTTTCTCGTTCCTCTTCCGAAGGTCGTCATCAGGGGCCCGAAGTAGTCGATGCCGGTGTGAGTAAAGGCTCGCTGGTGGTGTGCTAGCCGACCGGCTGGATGGTTACCAGTCTGTGGCTCTGGTGGGGCCCATCTTCTTCTACGGCACGGCAGACATCGGTGTATGATGTTGCGTGCTGTCGGTCTCAGGCCCAGGATGTAGAACCTTTGACGACATTGGTTGATGGTGGCTTCCACCCCCTGGTGGTGGCCAACTCGGTGAAGGTGCTCGATGTACAGCTTCGCTATGTGATGGCGCCCGTCTATGATGGGTGGCCTCTTCATGGCTTCAGGCACTTCTATGGCCGCGTCGATTCGCGACTTCACTATGATGACCCCGTTGACAATCTGCGTGGCTATTTTCTTTAGTTTGCTCGTAGTGTTGACCCGACGATTTTTCGATAGTTCTTCGATCTCTTCTTTGAAGCAATCGGCTTGAATGGCTCTGATTGCTAAGTCTTCGGCTTGGATGAGAAGCTCTGCGGATATTTTCCTATACAGGTTTTCTATATTTTCTATCTTCTTTCTTTTATTCGCAGTCTTCTTTTCTTCCTTCTTTCCCCAAGATGGATCTTTTTCTTTATTAGCCTTCGTTCTTGAATACGCCGTTTTTTCTATTTTCTTTCTTCGACATAGTGCTATGAACTGAAGTACTCTTGCTATTGTTCGTATATATTTTTCCCATCTTGAGAACTTGTTGAAGTCTGGTACGACTTCTAATGCTGTAGTTTTCTCTATTATTTTCAATGTTCTTTCTTCCCCGGTGACTATTTTCGGAGTGGCGCCCTCTCGTGGCCAGGTCTCGGGGTCTTCTTTGAGAAAGCTCGGTCCGATGAACCATCTATGTTTCTCGTTGAACTCTTTCGGTACTTCACGGGTGCTGTCATCCGCCACATTGAGTTTGGTGGGGACCCAGCGCCATTCTTCGGTCTTGGTGTTCTCTTCGAGTTCGGCGATGCGGTGAGCGACGAACGGTTTGAATGATCGAGAGCCCGTTCGCAAACACGTCAAAACTGTGCGGCTGTCAGTCCAGTAGATGCGTGCCACTGGTTTTCTGTCGTGCTCTTCTATTACGCAGTTAGCCATTCTGCTGCCCATGACTGCAGCCTGGAGTTCCAACCGAGGTATCGACGTGGTTTTCAACGGCGCCACCCTGGCTTTGGCCAATATCAGAGAGGTATGTACTTCTCCGTTTTCATCTTCTACACGCCAGTAGAGAGCGGCGGCGTATGCGACTTCACTGGCGTCAACGAACACGTGAAGTTGGAGGTTCTTTCCACGACTGTAGCTCAGGTAGGTTCTTGGGATGGAGATTGTCTTTAGATCTTCGAGGTGTTTAGTCCACTTGCTCCATTCTTCGGCGAGGTCGTCTTCGAGCTGGTCGTCCCATGCTGTGCTTCTCTTCCAGATGTCCTGCAGTATTCGCTTGGCTCTCATGGTGACTGGAGAGACAAGTCCCAGTGGATCGAAAAGGGACATAACGATCCGCAGGGCCTGACGCTTCGTGGGCTTCTGTCGTAGCGCGCCTTCAGGCAGTCTTGAGAAGTTCAGGTTGTACTTGAAGGTGTCCGATGAGGTTTGCGATGTCATCCCTAACACCTTCTCCATCTTGGGGCCGACTTCCAGTTCTTCTATAGAGGCGCTCGCTTCGAGCTCGCCGAGCACTCTCGGTGAATTCGAGGCCCACTTCCTCAGGTCAAAGTGCGCCTGACTGTGGACGAAATGGACTTGGCGTGAGACTTCTATTGCTTCGTCCTCTTCTTCAAAGCTCTGGATGAAATCGTCCATATAGTGGTTTCTTTTTATGGCCGATGCTGCTGTTGGGTATTCTTTTGAGTGTTCTTCAGCGTTCTTGTCCTTCACATAGATCGCGGTGGCTGGCGAAGACGTTGCGCCGAATATTAGCGACGTCATTCTGTATTCTATAGGCTTCGCCGAAGGGTCTCCGTTTCTCCAAAGATAGCGGAGCGCGTCTCTATCTTCTGGGTTGATCTTGACTTGAAGGAACATCTCGGCGATGTCCGCTGACACTGCTATTCGGTGCTGTCTCATTCGCATCAGCACGCCTGGAAGGGACTGAAGTAGGTCCGGGCCGGTGAGCAGTGCATCATTGAGCGATGTGCCCTTCGATGTGGCCGCCGCGTCGTGCACCATCCGAATCTTCTCTGGTTTCACTGGGTTGATAACCGGGAAGCATGGTAGGTACCATGTTCTGTTGCTGCTTCTGTTCTCCGGTGCAGGCTCGGCGTACCCCTTCTTGACCAGCGCGTCCATCTGTTCGACGACCTTATTCTTCAGTTCGCTATTCTTATTGATCTTTCTTTCCGTTGCTTCCAGGCGGCGCAATGCATATTCTCTGTTGTCCGGCAGCTTCACTTCTTCAGACTTCCATAGCAACGCTGTCTGGAATCTTCCATCTGTCAATCTTGTTGTCTTTTCATCTAAGATCTTTAGGGCCTTGGCGTCGGGGTCGCTTCGTGGCGTCTTGGGTACTATAGCGAGTGCCTCCAGGCTAAAGAAATTCTTTAGCTCGACGTTCAGGTGTTCTTCTTCTTCTTCTATATTCTGTATGAAGTGGACCCGATGTTCTGCTGCAGGCCCCATGTAGCACCCAACCCAGTGGCGTTAGAGAGGCGACTGGTTGGTGCCTTCTTCCTATGCGGCTATCTTTCGCCATGAGCAGCTGCCAATTGTCTTGGCCGATTAGTACTTCGGGTTTCGCTCCGGTGTACTGGATGCTGTGGCGTATGTCATCCAGGTGGCGGCACCCTCTCAGGTCTTCCTCTTCTATAGTTTGTGGCGAAAGCTTCAACTGTTTGATGGACCTCGCTGTTACTTTGTATCTTCTATTGGAACCTTTGAGGATGATCTTCACTCTTCTTGATGCTGTGGTGTCTACCGGAGCGTCGCTGATGCCCTCTATGTGTATGGGCTCTATTGGGCCCCGTAGTCCAGCTCGCTGCGCTAAGTCCTCGTCTATAAGGGTGACTGTCGATCCGTCATCCAGTGGGGCGTACGTGTCGATCTTCTTTTTTGGCCCGACTATCTGGATGGGCACTATTTTGAGGTAGGCTTGCGCTTTCTTAGTAGCCCAGGTTGAGCTGACGACTTCCTTATTCTCCTCTGTAGCCCTCTTGAAATGCAGCATTCGGTGGTGCGTGCTGTTGCACTCGTCTATACCGCAGTTGCTGGCGCGACAGCTGTGCGTTCTGTTTCTATAGCGAAGGCAGCGAAAACAGAGTTTCTTCTCTTTGGCTATGTCCCATCTCTTCGCAGAGGTCGCTTGCTGGAACTGTTCGCAGCTGGTTGCAGTATGTCCAGCTTTTTCGCATACTAGGCAAGTACCAGAGTTTGGGTACTTGCTTCTTGTTTCTATACAAGCCCCGGAGTTAGGGTACTTGCTTTTTGCCTCGGTGGTGTTGAAAGTTCTTTGTCTTCTATTACTTGTAGGTATGCTTGAGACTTCTTGCACCCCTTCTGGCTGTGCGTATGGGCCGCATATGTCGGCTTCTCTATTTAGGAACCGCGTCATCTTGGCTATATCTGGTTCATCTGTTGGTTGACCCGCTGCGAAGTCGTACCACCGATAACGAAGCGTCGGTGTCAGCTTGTCTATGGTGCTCTTCGTTATCTCCGGATTGTACAGGTACTGCTTCTTATTGATGGCCCCCAAAGTCGCGACTATGTTCGAGACTTTGCTTGCGAAAATGCATAAGTCCCGCGGCGAATCTGACAGGCGGGGCAAGCTTCTAATTCGCTCCATCTCGGCGATTGCTATTGCGTCTGGTCTTCCGAATCTTGCTTCCAAGGTTTTTATGATGTCTCTTGGATTCGAACTGTAGATTACAAGACTTTCGACCGCTTCTTTGGATTTTTCCTTGAGGCTTCGTCGCAGGCGCGCTAAGTTTTCGATGTCGGAGAAGCTGCCTTGTGACTCCATGTAGGCAGCCCTAAAGGACAGCCATTCGTGGTGGCAGCCCCCGAAGAAAGGCAACTCGTTCAATATTCTTGCAGATGGGTGACCGGACTTGGCTGCTTGAGCGATGGCAGCCGCTAACTCGGTGAGGTCGATCTTGTTTGCAGACGACATTATCGGTGTTGTTTCTCCCGCCGGTACCGGAACCGTCGAGACTATAGGCTCTAGAACCGGAGGTGCTGCTGGCTTGTTGTGCGGTTCGTTCGTGACGGCGAGTGGGTGGCCTTTATTGTTGTCCAACCATTTGTCTATTCGCTCGTTCTGATTCAAGTCCGCGATGATCGTGTCTGGATCGTCGGAGTCGGAATCCGCTTCTATAGCCGCTATCTTAGCGGCGGCCAGCTCGACTTGTAGTCTAAGTAGCTCTTCTTTGGCTTTCAATAGTTTCGATGCGCGCCGTGACGCCGACGTCGATGCTCTTGACTTGGGCGGCGCAGTCTTCTTTTGCGTGCGCGGTAACTCAGGTACGGGCGGTGGAGGCGCATGCGTAGGTTGCGCATGTTGCACCTCTTCTATCGGCGTGGTTGGCGCGGTCTCTGTAGATTGCTGGCTTGTAGCTGATGTGTCCGGAGCCGTGGTCGCAGTTAGTTCGGTACCCGACGTAGTACTTTCCGACGTGACGGGCGTGCGGCGTTCTTCGGCTTGCAATCTTGTAACAGGCATCTTGATAGCTTGCGTGATCCGGCTGGGAAGGACCATAAAATGTGCGGGACCCTTATACGGTTGAACTCGAATCTCAATCCGTTGTGAAATAAGTCAAGACCCGCTATGAAATAAGTCTTGTCTTGATTCGTCGCTATGAATCCCGCTTTGCGAATTGTTGCTGGATTGCGCAATGCTGTCTCCGAGGGTAACTATGAAGCCAGTTACAAGGTGGGGCGATGGTGAAAGGAAAGCCACGGTGAATCTTCAGAGCTTCTATATTCCAGATTTAAATGAGCAGAACTTTTCCCTATATTTCTTGTTTTACAAATAAACTATTTCTTTCTTCTATTGGTTCTTGTTCAGTATTTGCTTCCTAGTAGTATTCTTGAGCTGGATCCGGAATTATTTTCCATAGGATCTCGCTCGCTTAAGTACCAAATCTCGCTATCGCAACTATCGGTCTTTCTCTATAGATAGTTGCGAGAGCGAGAGGTATGCGCGAGAGGGACAAAACATAAGTGCAAGCAAAAGAGTAGGGGTCTCTCGGCAATACCGTGGAGAGCGCAGCGGCTCTATTTCTATCATTAGGGTTTTATAAATTAGCAAATAATGAACTGTTAACGTAAGGAAACCATAACTATAACTAAATTATAAACCTATTAACTAAACTATAAAACCTATTCTTTACAAATATAAACTTATAAAATGTTACATACTAAATGGTCTAACTAAAACTATAATCGATCGTCCGGAACAAACACATTGACCGAACCCGATCATACAACCGCCGCTCGCCGTTAGAGCGCCTTCCACCCAAAATAAATTATCAGGTCCCGGTGACCTTCGCTAATAACGCGGGGGTGACGACCTTAGCAAACCACCCGACTGCCTATCCCGTCATTGTGGTGAATAGCCCCCGCCCGTGCGCAGTGGTGAAGCTCTTGGCAAACCACCTGACTGCCTATCCTGCCAAGGAGAATAACCCCCGCCCGTGCGCGGTAGTGGATGGGTGACCGACGCGCTACACCATAATGTCCACAGTCAGCATTGTGCTTCTGAGCCGTACCCGACCGATTGAAGCACAACAGTGGATGGTGCCTCCTAATACCGCACCCGTCACAAAGTGGAACACTCTAGCAAGTCTGATAGCTATGATCACCAAAACAATAATAGCACAAACGTTTGCGCTCCTTATATTCCTTACACCCGAATGGAGCAAATTATTTAAAGCGAGGGCATTTCGTTAACACAGAGTGAGTAGTATCCCCGCAGCATGAGCATGGTTGGCTGACCACCGCTGCTATGAACTGACCTCCCCTCCATGGGGTAGTGAAACCGATTTAACAGCATCCGTATAAACTCCCAAAGTGTCCAAAAAACAATTAGTACATTCTAACAGCCGACATTTCATTTCTAAGAAATTAATTAAATCCGCAAAAGTAGGTATGACATCCGACTCTCCTACACTTTTTTGTTCAAACCGAGTCTTCATGGTAGTGGGCAATTTAGCAAGCACTACATGTAAGAGCAAAAAACACTATTCTGAAAAAGGAAATTATTAATAGGTTCAGAAACTGAGATCATAAACCGTTGAGCCGTTGTGAAATGAAAGCTAAATTCATTATCTGTTCAACATGAATATCGGCTAAAAGCCGAGTGTTGTGGTATCTCTTCATAAGAAGGTCTCTAGCCGTAAGATACCCGTCATCCGAAATCCGAATATGTTGTACCAAGCCACGAGCCTCCCTTGATAAGCAGGACATAAGATACTCCAAATTTTGTGACGGCGATAAGTCACTCCAAGTATCCACCAAACTATCGAATAGGTTGTTGAAACCAACCCATTCAATTGATCCATCTCTCCCGTGAATGAAAAGAATCAAACTCCGTATTAACAGTCATAATCCGTAAATTTAAACTAATTGCATGGTCTGGCTGATAGATTAAATCCACACTAGCAATAAGCCACTGTAACTTTACCTTAAATAGCGACCAAGACCCCCTTAAATACATTTGAAACTTTATCTTACAAAACCCGCAACCAGAAAATTGCTAAGTGCTTAAGACTATAGAAGTAAGTCTGTCAAATGTAAGCCACCGTGTCGTTCACCACGCGCAAGGCAACAAACCGATCACCATATCACACTTATGTGTCCAAGTAAATGAAAGACCTAGGTACTTCATAGGTAACCTAGAAATTGAATCACCGAATGCTGATTTAAACGCCCTAAAATAATTTTATCGAAATTTAACCACGCTCTGCTACCAAAAAATTGTAAACACAATTTCTAACCAGAAACTCCTCACAAGGGCCCTTGTTCTTCTCTCTTGCAGTGTTCGTTCTTAATGTCCAACAATGTTGTCAATTTAAAGTAATATACTTACTAACAACTAACTCCCGAATCATTTATTATAAACCACCAAAATAAAAACTCATTCCGCGTGTCTGAGACCGATATGACAAGTGAAATGCATAGGAAGTCTTCTGATGTTTTAACAGCTGCAAAGACATTTCTTTGAAATATTTACGTTTTTGTATCTATAAGTTTTGTATCGATCATCTTGAATGATCGAAGGAGTTAGAACACACTTTTAGAATCTTGTTAGATGTTTTATAGTGGTCTCTGTTATATGAAAAAGAAGATAGAGAAACTGAAAGTAGCACTTGAATGAAGATGACTTGCCACAGTATGTGATTCGAACACCTTTCGCAATTATGGCGACTGATTGCAATTATAGTTGTTCGATTGGTTTTTCTGTCGAATTTTTAAGCAAGAGATTTTGATACGCGTATACGTCAACACTACTAATAGGAAGTAATCTGATATTATACCTACCATAACTATCGCCAATTGTGCCAACCGCAATATTTAGTAATTTTGGATGTATATTTTTATTTGCTGCCACAAATATTACGTGATTGGTAGAAAAAGTACCTGAAAAGTTTGAGGAGTTAATAAGAAGTTAGGTTAGAACACCAGTCTTATACAAAAAAAGTTACGGATTCGATGCAGGGTTGTTTGGGAAACCGGAAATGCTACTATCATTGATGTTATCTCGACAGTACGGCCGAAACTAATAATCAGTCTAAGAGCTCTGCCACATTAAGGCAGTTGTCCCACCAACGGCGAGTAAACGACTAACTATCGGCTATTTTATCGCCCAAGAAACGTACAATAGATCTACATTCCGTGTAAACAAAAGAGATGCATATATAAATAGTTAATCGTTGACTGTTCACAATTTCACACTGCCGGCGAATATTCGCTCTACTAGGTCGTCCCTGAGCGACAAGAGCTATCAAAGATAATTCTCGCTTAGCAATACTCGCTCAGCGATCTGAACTCTCGCCGAGAGCGGCAGCGGTCATTTCCCACCAAGAGGACTGTACGCTCGGCTCGGCCGCCGCGAGCGAGTGGCGCGAGTAATCGCCCGTCTCACTCGTACACTCGCTTATAGCTCAGCGAAAAAACTATCGGAACTACACACTCGCTTTCCGCTGCTCGCCAACTCGTTTCTAGTTCTAGCTCGACTTGCTTCTCGTTCATCGTCGGCGATGGGACAACTGCCTATGACGCCATTGCGACATCGCCGGCTACGTATCATAGCCGTTAATATTAAAAGGCGACGATGCCAAACCGTCGCCAAGTGAGTTAGGTACCATACATTTCATTATTAACTGCTTGGATACATTGGATACAAGATGTTGGCGGACTACTTCGTGCGACGCCGGGTGGGCCTGTTCGTGGGTAGCCGGGTGGTGTGGAAGGCAGTAGCGATGGGTTTCCCGCAGGGATCGGCGTAGGAACCGACGCTCTGGAACGTGCTTATGGACGACTTGCTTTGGCTGCCGCTCCCAGTGAGGGTAGGGGGCGGTAAGTATGGTGGCATATGCCGACGACGTGACAATCAATACAAATTGTACTTAATTATGTTTAATAATTTGTACTTACTTAATTAGATCTATGACACTGTAAAGTAACATTGTTACTTAGAGGGAGAAAAAAGTAAGGCCTCCTGAGTTTCTTGCCAGCTCTTCTCGGTCGAAGGCTCTCCCAAAATCCGAACTGGTGGTAGATTGGTTAGGTAGGTAGATTAGGTAGGTAGAGTAGGTTATGGTCTGTGCCAGCTAGATGTGCATGAAGGGCAGCCCAGTCGAGCATATATAATCTACCGTTCTCCAGCTCGTCGGTGAATGGGGGGGGGCCGTAACCGACTGGACTTCTCCTCTACCAAGTCGTTAACTATGACTGTCAGGGGAAAATTCCAGAGGCCACCCGTCATCATGTATCGGAGTGACCACGGTACTTGGGGTGGTGGTCGACTCGAGTCTCTCGTTCGCGCAGCATGCAGTGTCGATAGGGCAGAGGGCAGCCAATTGCTTCGGCAAGATGGCTAGAGTATCGGCTAACTCTTGGGGGATACGGTACAGGGCGCTGCGCGTACTGTACTGTGGCACTTACATCTCCACGGTAACGTATGCTGCGGCGTGTTGGTATGAGCGGGCATCCCTTCACGTTGTGCGGAGTGCCCTTCAGCGCACCCAGAGACCTTTTGATCGCGAACGAGACGCTTTGATCCTTCTGACCAAGGCATCAAGGCAAGCAAGGTATCGATCGACGAGCTCTGCCGCTCTGCCGGTCTTGGCAGGGGTTCTCCCAGCCGACCTCGTTCAGCCAGGCCATGGGTGGTTGGTGGGTTCGCTTGGATACATAGCCGGTGACGTCACCATGGCGTCTTAATGAGGCAGAGCTCTTACTGTTACTTTGCCTACTAGAGTTAAAAATTTGGCTTTAGCTCCAAACAAATTAAGTGAAATTTATAATCTAAGCGTAGTAGGCAAAACGACAATTTTGTTTTTTATTAATATTGACTCGTCTTTCTGCATTCTGCCTGATGGTAAGCAGCCGATGCAGTCCAAAATAATAAGAGCGCTATTCACTGTGGAACAAGCACGGTAACAAGCGCACCCATTCATGACGGTCTGCATAAATGTCGTGTCACTCCCCGCTTAAAAGACCCGGGGTTATAGGAGCTGGGAAACACACGCGCCGGCAAATATTTCCAAAGCTGAATGGTCTTATACAGGAACGACTTGCCAATTTTTTTGGTACGAGTGCTGATAGTCTGCACAGTATGATGGTGGTTCATAAGAACAGCACGTGTAGTCCGGGCACGTGAGCAAAGTTCCGTTTCTTTACTCATGTGGTCCGGGAGAGGAAAGGAGAGGGCGGGATTAGATCAAAATGTTCATCAGAACACTTCGACCGGTATCAGCCTGTCAGTTAGTACTAGCCGCCGCCCCGCCCGCCGGCTGCGCCGTGTCTTGTACTACTAACTGACAGGCCGATATCTGCCGGTGAATAGATCGTGTGCGACGAGCTTCGATCATCGTTACGAGTCGAATATCGTATACTTATCTTTAAGTATGTCGCTACAGCAACCATGTTTGTAGCATTGTTAAGTTCTGGCAGTTACAGATAAGATTGCCAGTAGGACCACGGGAAGTTCCTTTTAACCTTTCTATCCATATCACTTCAATCACATAAAAATTAAGATGCCCAATTAACGCTCTAAATACGTCCACACAAAAAGAGTACCAAAAGAGATGTTTTAGTACTCATTTCGTTAAGTAGTGTGCGAGCTAGAACATGTAGAAGTGCTCCTGCAAAAAATGCTATTCGGCCAAAACACAGATACTTTTTTTTTCTATACCACTTTATACTTAAAGGCGGGTACAGACTTACGTACGTAACGTGCAATATTGTTACATTGAATACATGAAAGGAGCATTTCATAAGTGTGGACGCAGCGCGCGCACGAACCGAGCAAGTCCCTACTCGCATCTGTTCCCGGCATGCGCGCGGTGAGCGTAGCTCAGTCTGCCGTGTTTTATTTCTCTATTGTTCGCGCTCGTTCCGCCGTACAGACACATAACCCGTCCACACTAGCGCCACAGTATAAATTTAGCTTATATTTATACTGTGCTAGCGCTCTGCGCACACAGCGCGCCCCTTTGTGTTCGGCGAAAAAACCGACAAATTGCGGGTCGCGGCGCGCAAGGCGACCACACTATGGGAATTCTGTTACATTGCATGATACGTTGCGTAAGTCTGTAACCGCTTTTGATTAAAAAAAGTAAATACTCACACGATTTCATGAAATCGGTGTCCTCAAACATATCATTAAAATTCTTCAATGTTATTTCAACTTCAAAGGCAATGAATACAAAATATATTAATGATGAATACGTAACTACGTAGGATATGTTATAATTTAAATATAGGAGTGTTGTTGTCACTGAAATTAAGTGGTATTTGTGTATAATCTATTGTGAAACCCTTATAAGTTTATACATACAACGTCAGTCGGAAAGGGTGTACGCGGACAACTGAAAGTGCTACTATCAACTGTTATATTGCAAATATAACTTTGCGATAAACATTAATATTTTATGCAATTATATTCATATTTAAAAAATGTACAACCCTGAATATCCCAGGGCGGGGAAAAACTAACTAAATTAATTTCGGCAATGAATTCAATTGACTGAAATCGGTCTCTATCTCAAAATAACTGACCGCCAGGGCTACCACAGCGTCATTTCTTATGAAATCTTAAAACAGCTGTTAATCTAAAATTATCATTTTTTTTGGAAAAGTTCATAGACAAAAGTTATTTACTACCATGTATACTTTACCATCCTTTCGGCTTAGTACCCCCTTTCCGACTGACGTTGTATAAAGATTCACGAATATCATCGTTAAAGGGTTTGTCAGAGACTAGGCAATGGGGACAACAAAAGCAGTCCGCTACCATCGCCGCTTTAAGCTGTTGGATAAATGTGCAGTCTTTAGTTCGTTAGTCGCCTTTTACGACACCCAAGGGAAGAGAGGGGGTGGTAGTATTCCTTCACCGTTACGCGACACGGTTACTAACGGGTAAGTGACTAATCGATATTAATTAAAATCAATTGCTGAAAAATGTTTGTACGCGCATCACTTCAGAACGGCTGCACCTATCAGACTAATTTTTTAGGGTTCCGTAGCCAATTGGCAAAAAACGGTACCCTTATAGATTCGTCATGTTTGTCTGTCCGTCTGTCTGTCTGTCTGTCCGTCCGTATGTCACAGCCACTTATTGCCAAAACTATAAGAACTTAACTGTTGAAACATAGTAAGTAGATGTATTCTGTGAACAGCATTAAGATTTCACACAAAAATAGAAAAAAAAACAATAAATTTTGGGGGTTCCCCATACTTAGAACTGAAACTCAACGGGGTATCTATAAATAGGTCTTCAAAAAGGATATTAAGATTTCTTATATCTTTTTTTTTGCGCGAGAGACTCTTTCAAAGTGGTAAAATGTGTCCCCCCCCTCCCTGTAAATTCTAAAATAAGGAGAATGATAAAACTAAAAAAAATATATGATGTACATTACCATGCAAACTTTCACCGAAAATTGGTTTGAACGAGATCTAGTAAGTATTTTTTTAATACGTCATAAATTAATTAATTTAAATAAAATACACTATTATTAAAACATCGATCTAAGTTACAACGAACTACAAGCACTTTTATATTATGTTACTTGCTGCTACGGAACCCTTCATGGGCGAGTCCGACTCGCACATGGCCGGTTTTTTAGTTAGTGTGTTATTATCACCGTATCGCGTGAATTATACTTTTTAAATGAATAAAGCTCTTTTCAAAAAGTATATTTAATTTTACAATATTGAAGTACATATGAAAAAGGTAAATTAATACATTGAAACAAGTATTTGAAATGCGACCAAGCTTTGTGAGTGCCTGTTCCTATCTGGCTTGAGCTCTTCATGTTTGCATTCTGGTGACGCCGTACAGCTCTATGATAGTGTGGCGTCAGCTTTTCTTCTTGTGACGTCATAGCTTTCCTATACATAACACCTCCCCACCGAGTGTGAAGCCCTTTTTTCAATTTCTTGTAAAAAATGGCTGGCTCGTTGTGGTGGTCAACTCTACAGATTCTGTTGTTGGTGTAGATCTCCGTTTTCTTATTTTCTCTGAAATTTACTTGTATCCATAATAGAAAAGTATTATAAAAGTAATAATGTATAACGGCGTTGTCCAAAAATAATGACCAGTGGAATTGTTTTCCAATAAAATGGGAGTTTCCTTTTCTAATAAATTCTTCAATTTGTAGAGATTACTCTTAAGTATTTCTTCTATTTTCAGCGGCTCATTTTTGTTCATAATAGTGATATTTGACAGTTCAAAAGATAGCGTTTTTACAGGGTTTCCTAGTAGTTTATTTTCAGCATTCTATATAGTGTTTGTTTCCGTGTTTACTCGACAACCTTTGGGTATCTCTATCAGGTAAGTACCATTAATTGATTCGTAGCTTTCTTCAGTGCATATAAATTTTATCTTCGTTACCGTTGGGCAGGTAAGTATGTAATGAGCGTCGTCAATTTTGTCAATAATTTCTGTTGTAATTTTATAGTTTATATACACATTTATAAACATAAACACATTTATCTGTTATTTTCTGTTTCGGGATCAAGGAGTAAATGCAGTCATCGTGTTGGTGTAACTTAGTGAAACTCATCTTTCCGCAATAGTAAATATCTTGAAACTTATTGCATTCTTTTTCCATGTACCAATATCTTTCTTCGTTCATGGCCAAGTAAGGTAAGGAAGGGATAATTATAGTATTATTATAGGTAGGAGTAGGATAAAGGTGATAATAATCATACATATAGCTATTCATAATAGGAAACTTTAAAACAAATACTATCGTGTTATCAGTATAATATGAGCCTGTCTCTATTACTTCATAATAATAATATCTGTAGACTGTGTTGTCGTCAAATATAAGTTCATTTGATTTATAATTTTGCTTTAAGATTGTATACATATATCTAATATTTTCGGGAGATAAAATACTATGGTGAGTTATATGCATCCGCGAAAAGGCTATTGCATTTTCTAACGAAATTAACTGTTCGCTCAAACTATCCAAATTTCTATTTAAAAGCGTAAACAAACTATTTATTTTTATAAAATCAGATAATCTGTAATTTGTCATGTTTACGTCGGTTATAATTTCATTGATTTTGCGATATATTTTAAACTGATTTGAAGCAATTGTCAACATAGTAGTGTTAAATGAATCTAAGATTTCGTAATTTAAACTTATACCATTATTTAGTTTGTCTGTAATACGTTTTTGATTTTTCTGCAAAATGGAAATAGCGTTATTGTATCTTAAAGCATCTTCATAATCCAAGTTACCAGTGATACTTTTAACTATTGAACCAAGTGCGTTTATAGGGCTCGCTTATCTCTACGGTGAACAGCTAACGAACTATACTTTGTATATATTATGTCTAACTTATCTTATTAGACGCTATTGCGTCTGGCGGACGACTGTGGAGTCTCCGATAGTGGCTGGATCGACTGAGCTTAAATACTGCAACAATGTAGCGATATGACTCTCTATGCTACTTATCTGCTCGCTAAATATATCTAAATTATAATAATTAATAAAAGTGTGTTTACTACTTTCTAACTTACATAATCCTAACTTAAATGGTAAAATGCCAGGGTTATTGTTCAGGGGTGTCAGGCTGATGTGGTGTGCTTGGGCCAGCACCGGGATCGACAGCATCCTGAAATTGTTTTTGTTTAGATAAGGGTGGTGTCTCTGTTTTACTGGAGGGCGGGTAAATAATGCTAGGCGCAGTGGACTGTATGAGCGGGGGCGGTTATCACATATATAAATAAATATAAGGGGCAGTTTGAACGAAGGAAGCCAAGGGCGGCGGTTACGGCCTTCAAGTGTTCCCCTGCGTGAAATAAGCAGCAACACTGACCTGGTAATCGGCGTCTTCAGCACCCTGGATTCTGGCAGCTAGCTACGGCGGCGGTGTGTGGCACGGACTCGCGCGGGCGATGAGCGGTTAGCGGCGGTGGCGGAAAGCGAACTAGCGGGAGCGGGCGTTCAGCTCAGAGGTGATTTCGCAACTGTCAGATGACAGTCAGAGGAATGCTGGGGCGCGCCGAGAATCGCTTGTGCGGACGGTACACTGATAACCATTTATGGTGCTACTACCCTCTCACACAAGGAGACAAATAAAAGCGCGCAAACATCCTCCCCGGCTTGAAAATACTAGGGATTTTCGAAACCATAAAGCGGTATAGAAGTCTCTCCATCAGAGAGGATGAGCGGAAATACAATTATAGCGGGTAATAAGCGGAAATATATGTACATAAATATGTTGATATGAAGCTAAGTTAAACAAAAATATATATAGGACTACATTGAGATGAAAATAAACTAAATAAGTGCAGATATAACTGTATTAACTATTGCGTAGGCAGTGGGCACAATTTCACAACAGGACGTTTGTACGTGCCAGTTGTTGTCCGTACAGAAGCGACGCGAACTACTCCGTCTTTCCCTGGGAAGACTTGTTCTACAATGCCAGTAGGCCAGCGTAGAGGCGGAACATCGTCTTAGTGAATTAGTACGAGAGTACCGGGGCTAACAGAAACGCCAGGTGTATTCCATTTTTGTCTTAGTTACAGGGTGTGTAAATAATCTACACGCCACTGCTTCCAATAACCACGCGCCAAATTATCTAGCAATCTTTTACGAGCAGAGAGATTAAGCGTTGTATCCAGCTCACACGTGGGCAGTGACTGTAAAGGAGTAGTTTGCAAAAAATGAGTGGGAGTGAGAACAAAATGCAGCTGATCGGACGACAAGCATAGCGGACGCGAGTTTAAGATACATTCAATTTGCGTTAACACAGTTAGAAGCTCTTCATAACAAAGCAATTGGTTACCAATGGTGCGATATAAATGAGTTTTAATTTATTTTATCTTAGACTCCCTTAGTCCTCAGTCCTTAGTCCTTATGTAAGGAGCGCGAGCGGGAATAGTTCTCTATTCAATTCTGCGATTACTAAATTCGTTTTGAAAAGCGGCTGATGTTTCATGAGCGACAAAAAGAAACTAAGTATATAAATTTTCCAACTGTCGTTTTATATTGCGAAATTACCCAATAGCGTTGCCTTTATTATTAAAGACATAACAAGATGCAAGCCAGTGTGGCAGTTGGAGCGGTGGCAGTCATCGATACGAAGATCGACGATGTGATGATGTCGCGGCAGCAGAATTGAATGTCGATTACCGAAATGTATAGCAGATTTGTTTAAGTAACGCGGAGTAATCCGTCGCCATCAACGAACAGATCAAGTTTAAAGTGGGAGAAGGTAAATTACCCTTATTTACATTTCTTATTTTCTTACAAAAGTATTAATGTTACAAGGAGCGCAGAAGAATGTGTTCTGCTATTTCTAAATGAGAAACTTCAATCCGCGGGGACTAGGGTAGTTTTATTTTTATAAAGCGTAAAACATAAATTATTATGCATAAATAATTCTTTCTTTCTTTCTTTGACCTGGAGTGCGAGTTTAATAAGCGGATGCATAACGGAAGATTAATTTCGGGTACATCTTCAGTTTGAGAATGCTCGAAAGGCACAATAGGCCATGCGGATTTCACCTCTGTGTTCGGATCACAGAGGTGAAAACTTCTAAGATTTGATGAAGCAATGTTGACTAAAAACATAAGCATCAAGCACTGACAAATTTCGACGGATGAAAGCCAGACCTCGTTAGTCAAGTGGTTAAGGCAGCCGCCCGGAATGCGGAAGGTGCGTGGTTCGATTCCCGCCTGAGGTTGTCGTCTTTTTTCAGTGTTTAAAATTTTACTTAAGTATATTTAAGCGTTAATAAAACGCTAAAATATAAAACATTAATCTATAAACGCAGCTTCATCTTAACCGAATGTTCAAGTATTTGTAAAAATATTTCTTTCGGATCACAGAGGTGAAAACTTCTAAGATTTGATGAAGCAATGTTGACTAAAAACATAAGCATCAAGCACTGACAAATTTCGACGGTTGAAAGCCAGACCTCGGTAGCCAAGTGGTTAAGGCAGCCGCCCGGAATGCGGAAGGTGCGTGGTTCGATTCCCGCCTGAGGTTGTCGTCTTTTTTCAGTGTTTAAAATTTTACTTAAGTATATTTAAGCGTTAATAAAACGCTAAAATATAAAACATTAATCTATAAACGCAGCTTCATCTTAACCGAATGTTCAAGTATTTGTAAAAATATTTCTTTCGGATCACAGAGGTGAAAACTTCTAAGATTTGATGAAGCAATGTTGACTAAAAACATAAGCATCAAGCACTGACAAATTTCGACGGTTGAAAGCCAGACCTCGGTAGCCAAGTGGTTAAGGCAGCCGCCCGGAATGCGAAAGGTGCGTGGTTCGATTCCCACCTGAGGTTGTCGTCTTTTTTCAGTGTTTAAAATTTTACTTAAGTATATTTAAGCGTTAATAACACGCTAAAATATAAAACATTAATCTATAAACGCAGCTTTATCTTAACCGAATGTTCAAGTATTTGTAAAAATATTTCTTTCGGATCACAGAGGTGAAAACTTCTAAGATTTGATGAAGCAATGTTGACTAAAAACATAAGCATCAAGCACTGACAAATTTCGACGGTTGAAAGCCAGACCTCGGTAGCCAAGTGGTTAAGGCAGCCGCCCGGAATGCGGAAGGTGCGTGGTTCGATTCCCGCCTGAGGTTGTCGTCTTTTTTCAGTGTTTAAAAAAATTTTACTTGAGAGTATTTTTTCTATAAAATTATTTAAATGAGCGGGTGAATTAGCGGGCGGTTGCGATTCAAAAATATTATTTAAATATAAGGTACCCAACATTCTTTTATCTTGGTACTTAGTTATGAGCGAATCCCAAATTATGGGATAATTAGACTCGTTAGGTATTTTATTTTATTTATTTTATTTTATTCAGAAAACCAACAGCGTTTACAAACAATTCATCTTAAATAGTATAAACTTAAATTAAGGCCAATTACAGGTTTTCCTAATGTATCAAAAAGTAAGTTGTTGAGTATAAACTAATAATAAATTAAATAAAAGTAATCGTTGACTGACTCTTTTAATTAAACTGCTTATGCGATGAATTGAACTTTTTCTAAATAATTTATAAGTCTTGCAAGAATAAAAAACAATATACCAATTTAGAAATCACATCATTAGGCAGGTAAGGTAGGTACTTAAGAACATTCAAAATGACAACACATGCAGAATCCTCGAGTTTATTTCGCAAAAAAATTATATTACGAATAACTAATGGTATTATTATACATAAGAAGATATTGCATTATGATATTAATAAAATTTCTGTTAAAATAGATAAATAAACAAATAATAACAATAAAAAATAATAAAATATTAAATAAATACAAACAAATACTTACACTCCTTTTTGTATTTTTTTTTATATAATACCTGCAAATACCGAAAGAGCTTTCCCACTCAGTTTACCCACTAAGTACTGGACCCGTTGCGCGTTAGACAAACTATTATTAGTATGGATATTTGCCTTGAATGACTCATAGAAAAGAGGTCAAAGTTCCGGGTTCCCATCAAACGATGGCAATTCGATAGGCGGTAATTTGCATTTAGGAGGGGTACTATCTGCAGGCGATGATGGCGACTCATTACTCCCAGACATCAGAGTGCGTGTATGACTTAAACGCGTATTAACGTCTCAAAAGAATCCCAGTCATTATAATTAATTTCAACGTCTGGTTTTTGCTGCAACAACAACAGATTGTGTTCATCACACAACGAGCTGAATTGTGCATATGAACCTTTCAAATTAGACGACATCGCCATAAACTCAGATTTAGTTCTAGTATCGACGGCGCCTGGCACCAATTGCTTAGAAACATCATACAACTTGGTAACGCGTTTATAAATCGATTGCTTTTTTGCAAAGAGCTAAGGTAAAACCATTGTTTAAGAAAGGAAGCAAATGTAACGTAACGGACTACAGGCCTATAGCACTACTATCTAGTTTTTCAAAGATCTTTGAAAAAACTATTTATAACAGACTTTTAGACTTTTTCAATAAAAATAATTTAATAAATACGAATCAATTCGGTTTTCAGAAACAAAAATCGACTACTTTAGCAATGTTTATAACATTAAAAGATATATGGGAAGCTTTGAATAAAAAGAAATCATGTATTGGATTGTTTCTAGACATGTCTAAGGCATTTGATTGCGTAATCCATGAAACCCTTCTATATCAGCTTGATAAATTAGGTATTCGGGGAATAACACTAAAACTACTGGAAAGCTACCTTAAAAATAGAGACCAATACACAGTAATAGATACTTTTGATAATACAACTAAAACATTTAAAGAAGTAAAATCTGACCCTAGAGAGATGCTTCTAGGTCTACCACAGGGAAGTATTCTTGGCACTCTTCTTTTTTTAGTATATGTGAACGAACTCCCGAATATCACAAACCACTTATGTGTTATGTTTGCTGATGATGCTACAATTTTCATACCCAATAATCAAAATGATAACATTAAATTTGAAAAAGAAATAGTTAAAACTTTAAATGAAACCATACGTTTTCTACAATCATTAAATCTGACAGTAAATCTTTCAAAAACAAAAGTAATACAATTTAGAAACTATAAAACGAATCAAATTAAACTAAATATCACGACTGAATGCAAGTCAATCATTGAAGTTGTTGATGATATAAATTTCTTAGGTGTAAATATTGACTCACATCTAAATTGGAAGTTGCACATAACTAAAATTAATAATAAAATATCGAGCTACTGCTATGCCCTATCTATACTTGCGGAAACATCATCTGTAGAAGTAGCCAGAGCCGCCTACTTTGGCCAAGTTTATCCTCTTCTTACTTATGGAGTTATTTTCTGGGGAAACTCTGTTAATGTAAAATCTACCTTTATACTACAAAAGAAATGCTTGAGAACTATTTACAGTATGTACTCTGATGACACTCTGAGAAATGTTTTTAGAGAATTGGGTTATTTGACACTGACAGGTATTTATGTATTAGAGATGGCTCTTTTTATAAAAAGCAATATTCAGTATTTTAAACATAAAAGCACAAATAATTGTAATTTGCGGAAGAGATATGCATATGACTTGGCTCTACCAAATATTAATAATGCCCTGTATCACAAGAGTGCCTATGTAACAGGAATTCAAATATTCAATCATCTGCCCACAGATCAAAAAGCCTCAGCAAATTTAAGCTGTTTTAAAATTAAATTAAAAAGATGGCTTATAGATAAGGCGTTCTACAGTTTGACTGAATATTTTGGTACAAAAACAGCATAGTGGCTGTTTCTATGCAACATGTACCTACATACTAAAAATTGCATGCCCGACTAGGGTAAATTGTTTGCTCCCATTATTTTATGCATGACACCTGCTATGTATTTACACAATTTTATGGCAATAAAAATTTATCTTATCTTATCTTATCTATAATGACTAATTTTAATTTTGCTTCTTCGGCTGCCATTTTGTAGTCGAAGAAACAATTAATGTGCTATAAGCGCGAGTCAACCTACTCAAAGCATGGAAGAAAATATAAAAAAACGAACTTAATAAATAAAACCATTACAGACATTTCGACATCCAATACATCGAACCTGATCGCTGTATTGAATTCGCCAGACATAATGGGTAATAATAACGGAACAAAGGGTAATGAAGGATCGATTAGCAACCCGCGACACATTATCATAACACCTTGGACCACCAAGTTGGAGAAGCACCCCACCACTTGACTGTATTCAGCTAGTATATAAGCCCATTGTACTGTCAAACGGGAGACATTCACTAAGTTGCCTTACTTGTGCTAAGTGCATTATGCTCTAAAGCATAATAAATTGTAAATATAGTTAAGATTTTTATATTATTAAATTTCATTTAAACAAACAGTCGGCGAAATAATTTAACTGGCACCCAACGTGGGGCTCTTTCGAAAACGATTAAAAGTGGTATTCAGAGAAATAGTTCCAGAATCTTCGAGCAATTACTCCAAGTTCGCTAAAACTGAGTGCCGCAAATCGGTGACTTTTAAGTCTTTAACTTCGAAACGACCTAAAGAAATTTGTTAAAGTGATGAAGCTGACAGCACTATTACTGACCTTGTGAGTACCGAGTAGCATTTTCCTTGAATTTTCCCCAAAATTCCTCTTCTCCGTCCTCCTCGTTTAGTATTTAAGAATAAGGAAATAGGAATGTCCAGACCTTCTGACAATGGTTCACAGGGTGATCTCGCTTACGTGCCGTCTGCACCTAACGCTCCACAAGTCCCGGTACAGAATATTGCAACTGTAATGGACCCTCAAAAGTTTATAGGTTTTGTTCCTACTTATGATGGCGACGCCATGACTTTCTATAATTATTTAAATAATGCAAACCAATGGATAAAGATAGCAGGAGGTAGTACGCCTCAAAATGTCATGTTGTTGTTAGGAAAATTGACCGGCAAGGCAGCTATTATTGTATCTATGATAAAGCATAACTTTAATTGGGCTTCTGTCGAAGCAACTTTAAAGAAAGAATGCGGAGATAACAGAGAATATAATACGCTTTTAATGGAATTGTCCAATTTAAAAAGAAAATGTTTATATAAAGATTTTATTTTTAAATTAAAACAATTTTTTTTTTATATAAGAAGTAAGCTAAACGATAAATATAACAACCAGCTCTTAGTTGATGAAGTAATGGAACCTTATATAAACACAGCACAAAATACATTAAGGAATAGTTTACCTTACCATGACCAGATATATGTCAGTAACTGTAGTTTCAACGAAACGGTGCAAAGAATATTACAGTTGGAAGCTGAAGGAAGATTTGATAATATTAAACAAAAATTTTCAAACATTTTGCCACCACCACGTGTAATTAATCAACCAATGGCTTATCCTCCTACACAACAAAATCCGAGATATTTTAATTATCCACCATACCCTAAAAATAATAATTTTAAACAATTTGCCCCTCAACAAAATTACGCTCCACAATACAATAAACCCATCATGTTTTCTAATCCCAACAACAACAATGTGTTTAATCAACCTAAACATCCCTATTTTAATCAGCAACAAAATAATAATTATAATCAGCATTCTAATTATAAACCCCAACCAAGTTACAATCAACAACCGATTAATTATAATAAAAATAAATACGTAGATCATAATAAACAACCATTAGACGTATCTATGAGAACTACGCCACAGTTAACGCCAGGCCAAATCAATTTAGGTAGAGGAATGGTAGCTGAAGAAGTTTTCCACGTTGAAGAAGATCAAAATAACGACGATTACTCTCAATAGTTACAGGACTATCAGGAATATGAATATTATAAAAACTTACCTCAAAATAACGAATGTGCTGACGATCAAAATAATGAACAACAACACGATCAAAATTTTCAAATTGGTCAAAAACAAAACGACCCATTATAGAATTTAATCATGTAAAATCTTATCTTCTTTATTTTGAAACAGAGAATCCTAAACTAAAAGTTTTAATTGACATAGGCAGTCAACGTTCTTTTATTACAAGTAACGTACAACAAAAATATTTCAATGAATATTGGAAGCCTGAAAAGTTTGTAGTGCGAACATCGCATGGGGTAACATCTCATAATGGTACAATAGAAACTCTATTCTGGTGCAATTATTTTTGGTAAAGATAAAGGACCATTAAAATTTTATATATACCATTTTAGTGAAAAGTATGACATCTTAATGGGTATTGATATGATTGAACAAATTAACGCGAAAATAGATTTAAAGGAACAAAAATTAAGTATGCCTGAATGTGAAATACTTATTTTTCATATGACCGACGATAATAACTTAAACATAGAAGAATTATGTTCAACTTATAAAGACTTATTTTCGGAAGATGTTACAAACAGTGCTACAAACAAAATAAAGCATCATATTAGTTTAATAGATGACGAGCCAGTTTATCAAAGACCATTTCGCTTGCCACAAACTCAACAACAAGAAATTAGAAAACAAATAAATAAATTATTAGATGAAAAAATTATAAGACAATTCGAGTCACCATGGGCATCAGCTGTTCATTTAGTTCCAAAAAAATTAGACCAATCTGGTATACAAAAATGGAGAATGGTAGTAGATTACAGGCGTCTAAATGAAAAAACGAAGTCGGATAAATTCCCATTGCCTAATATAGAAGATTTGTTTTCCAAATTACAAGGCAACACATATTTTACGACTTTGGACTTGACTTCAGGTTACCATCAGATTTTAATGGACGATTATCCTATAGAGGCGACTGCATTCAGTACTTTAGACGGCCATTACGAATTCTTGCGTATGCCGTTCGGTCTAAAGAATGCGTCTGCTACGTTTCAACGAATGATGAACAGTATATTAAAACATGAAATAGAAAGAGATATTTGTTTAGTTTACTTAGATGACATTATTGTATATTCAGATAATAAACAAAATCATATAAATAAATTACAGCAAGTTTTTGAATCATTAAGGAAGGCAAATTTAAAAATAAATATTAATAAATGTGTTTTTATGAAAAAGGAAATAGAATTTCTTGGGCACATACTAAACAAAGACGGACTTAAACCAAACCAAAAGAAGATAGAGTCTATTCAAAAATTTCCAATACCAAAAACGGTCAAAGAAATTCGAGCATTTTTAGGCTTAGTTGGTTATTATAGGAAGTTCGTACCTAATTTGAGTAAGATAGTTAAACCTTTGACTGAAGCGACTAAAAAGAATGCCATAATTGACATACAAAATAAAAAATATATTGAATCTATTGAAGCATGTAAGCATCTATTAACAAATGCGCCAATATTAGCATTCCCCGATTTTAATAAAACATTTGTAATCACAACGGATGCATCGGATATAGCATTAGGAGCTGTGCTTAGTCAAAACAATCACCCGATCGCTTATGCGTCGCGCACATTATCAAGTACTGAGCAAAAATATAATACTACAGAAAAAGAGTTACTAGGAGCATTATGGGCAATAGGACAATTTAGACCTTATGTCTATGGTAGACAGTTTATTTTAAGAACTGATCATAAAGCTCTTATTTGTTTGTCAAAGTTAAAAGAACTAAATCAAAGATTAACTCGTTGGAAGCTTAAACTTCAAGATTACGATTTTAAGATTGAACATGTAAAAGGAAAAGATAATTACGTAGCTGACGCATTAAGTCGAGTTGAAATATACCATACAGACGGAGACTCATAAGAGGTTAATTTAGAAGAAGATTTGGCTTTGTCTAGCTCAGGTAATAGTTCTGAAATAGTTGATTTAGAACAGGATTTAGCATTATCCAATAGCGTCACCGATAGTTCTATACAAAGTACTGTGCATTCAAATCAAGAAAACAATGACAAAGCTATACCTAGTATACATGCTTATCCTCCGAAACGTTTGAGATGCGTGATCTTCGAAATGTCACCGTTTGAAAAAGCTAAAAGGGAAAACGGTATATGGTACTTTTATATACCACCTAATCAAGAAGAAAATACTATTAAGAAATTTATGTTAGAATATTTGGGAAGTGAAAAATATGCATTTATCATACCTAATGATGAGTTATATTATAAGGTGTCCGAAACATATAGAAAGCATTTTGATTGTACAAAACTTAAACCTACCAGATATACTAAATTATTGATAGAAGTAGATAACAAGGAAGAACAATTAAAGCTAATTAAAGAGTATCATCTCTACGGAAATAGACACGCAGGAATAGATAGCGTAAATAAACAATTAAAAGAACAATATTACTGGCCAAATATGCGGAAACAAATAAAGAAATATATTCTAAAATGTGAATTATGTAAAAAGGAAAAATATAATAGGCATCCTAATGTCACTTTATCTTTAGAAACAGAAACTCCTCATGAAGCTATGGATATATGGCATATAGATTTTATGTCATTAGAACGACAATGGTATTTAACGATAATAGATAAATTTTCAAAGTATGCTGTTATAAAACCAACAGAAAAGAGTCGAGTATACGACACACTGTCAGAAATATTTGCACTGATAGGAGCACCCAATAAAATAATACATGATGGTGAGCAATCATTATGCAGTGAGTTAATAAACGAACTTTTCCAAACCTATAATATAATAAACCATACAACATCGCCACAACATCATAAATCAAATTCGGATGTAGAAAGGTTGCATAGCACAATTCAAGAATTATATCGTTTACAACGCGAGTCAGATCTCGAGCAAAATCAAAAGATCATTTACATTACACATGCATACAACAACACCATGCATAGTACAATAGGTATAACACCCTTTGAAGTTCACTTTGGACGTACACCTAAACTTCGTAGTTTTGACAACCTAAGATTAATAATTCAACGATATACGGCACAACAAAAACAATTTTCTACGGAATTAAACAAAAATATCCATAATTTAATAAAAAAAACATAAAGATAAGCGAAATGAAAGGATTAATAAAAATATAAAACCTTTAAAAAACTTTAAACCAGGCGACACAATATATTTAAAAAATAGCAAAGCAGAAAGGCATGAAACGAATTCTAGATTCCTAGGTCCTTTTAAAATTGTAAGTTTGGAATCAAACAATAGATATAAATTAAGTAATGGGCGAAGTTATCATATCGAAGAACTTATTGTTACAGAATCATCAGTGTCCTCGGATACAAGTTCGGACCATTAGATTCAAAGGAACATTTATTGATAGTGGATATGAAACCCACCCGTATTATTGAAGGAAGATGGACGATAATTCATAAGTTAGATATAAAATCTGTAATTGATGGTAAAGTATTGCTTGATAATTTATTTAGTAAGGCAATACCTTTAGCCACATCAAACGATGTTAAGCACATTTATTTTAGAATTAATATTATATTGGATCATTTAAAGGAAATCTGTAATCATTTATCTTTACAAAGTGGAGTTAAGAGAGGTTTAATTAATGGTTTAGGATCTATAATTAAAGCTATTACTGGAAATTTAGATGAAAATGATTTTAGAACAATACAAAAAGACTTAGAAACTATAAAAATTGCTTATAATAAACAAATATCCGTAACCGACGATTCTTTGGAAGAATTTAATAGTCAAATCCGGAAATTAACTGATGTTTAAAATAACTTAAATAAAAAAATTGAAACTCTATCTAATAGTAGAGAACAACAGAGATTGGCTTTAGATTTGTTATTTCAAGCACAAACTTCACAAGATTTGGCTGAATGATTAACAACAGCAATAACTTTTTCTGAACACAATATGTATCATTATAGTATATTGCAATCTCATGTATTACAAAACACATTAAATATATGATAGTTAAAAAAGTTATGATTTCTGACAATATAAATGAAATTGAACCATTCATTAATGTAAAAAGTAAGATTATAGATAATATTGTATACTTTATTTTAAACATACCTCTAGTTAAGCCACAAGTTTATGCTACTAGAAAAATTGTACCTATAATCCAAAATGTTCCCACCTGTACCTATCCTATAATGCGAAAGGTAATACTAGCCCACAATAACCAAGAAGTTCACGAAGTCCAAGATTGCATCGAGCTTCAGGAGTTAATTTGTAAAGAAAGCATTTTACAAAACAGTGACAGCTGTGAAACAGAAATATTGTTAAATAAAAGTACTAAAAGTTGTAGTACCGTTCCAATAAAATGCCCAAGGGAAGAGATACACGTAACACGACAGAAGTCAAAATAAAATGTAACAAGGACGAAGAAACAATGTGGATACAAGGAGCTTATCTTTTGAATGGAGAGAACTGTGAAGTTAGTATTTCGGGAATAAAGAGATTTCAAACTAGAGAATCAATTGAAAAGATTATAGTAACCAAACTAGTTATTGAAAATAAAGAAAATGTTCCTGAAATAAAGTTAACCTATGATTTCGCCAAAATTTCATCCAAATTGAAACAACTTAAACAAATTCAAGAGTTAGAAACACAGACTCAACATAATTTTATTCAATATGGTTGGATGGGTATTTTGTCTATACTGATAATAATTTGTGCTTGTTGGAATTGTCTTCGTGCCAGGGTTTGGTCAAAACCAAGGACTTCGAAATTGGAGGGGGATAGTCAACCTACTCAAAGCATGGAAGGAAATATAAAAAAAAACGAACTTAATAAATAAAACCATTACAGACATTCCGACATCCAATATATCGAACCTGATCGCTGTATTGAATTCGCCAGACATAATGGGTAATAATAACGGAACGAAGGGTAATGAAGGACCGATTAGCAACCCGCGACACATTATCATAACACCTTGGACCACCAAGTTGGAGAAGCACCCCACCACTTGACTGTATTCAGCTAGTATATAAGCCCATTGTACTGTCAAACGGGAGACATTCACTAACCTGCCTTACTTGTGCTAAGTGCATTATGCTCTAAAAAGCATAATAAATTGTAAATATAGTTAAGATTTTTATATTATTAAATTTCATTTAAACAAAATAATTTAACTCGGCGAAATAATTTAACTCGCGGTTGATTAAAATCCGTTAAATAATGTAGAGGTGGGTAAGTGCCCCCTACCACGGAATGTGGGTAGGTATGTGCGAGAAAATAACGACTAATGAAAATACAGTTACAAATGCGTGAGGTACTTAAAATATATATTTAAAATATATGTGATAAATAAATATAATTATAAGCGGAGCGGGTAAATAAATAAATAAACTGGTTTTAATCCGGCTCGAAGGACCAAAATTTATGGTGTCTCCGTTTTACTGGAGGGCGGGTAAATAATGCTAGGCGCAGTGGACTGTATGAGCGGGGGCGGTTATCACATATATAAATAAATATAAGGGGCAGTTTGAACGAAGGAAGCCAAGGGCGGCGGTTACGGCCTTCAAGTGTTCCCCTGCGTGAAATAAGCAGCAACACTGACCTGGTAATCGGCGTCTTCAGCACCCTGGATTCTGGCAGCTAGCTACGGCGGCGGTGTGTGGCACGGACTCGCGCGGGCGATGAGCGGTTAGCGGCGGTGGCGGAAAGCGAACTAGCGGGAGCGGGCGTTCAGCTCAGTGATTTCGCAACAGTCAGATGACAGTCAGAGGAATGCTGGGGCGCGCCGAGAATCGCTTGTGCGGACGGTACACCGATAACCATTTATGGTGCTACTACCCTCTCACACAAGGAGACAAATAAAAGCGCGCAAACAAAGGGCCTCCGGACATTTTGCTTATGATAAGTAACGTCTTTAATATCTAATATTTTAATACCTAAATCTTTCTTAACCTTACGAGTAACATAGCGCGGTTTTGTTTTGTGCCGCAATGCAAGAGGATTCTCAGAGTAAAATTGTGTGTTTTCCGTATATAATTTAGGGTCAGGTCGTGTTTCATTATGTTTAGTCATAGTTTTTGTTTGTTTTTCTTGTAAGTTTTGATTTATTTTAGCATACAATGTGGAGGTTATTTCTTTGTGTTTATCAACGTAATTTTGTAAACAAGTTGACTCCAAGTTGATATCAAACGGATCTCTGATATCTAAATGACCGTTTATTATTTCTATAGGTTTTTTGTTTGTAACTGAATGTATCCAATTGTTATAGCCAAGTATAGCGTACAACATCAACTCTTTTGTAGCAAGTTCTGGACGAGTTTGAGTTAAGATTCGTATATGTTCAAGTAATGTGGAATTCAAGCGTTCGACAGCTCCATTAGACTGTGGATTATTTACGCTGATAAAATGCAAATTTATTTTGTGTAATTGTGCAAATTCTTTTAGTAGCAAATTTTTTAATTCTGTTCCTTGATCGGCTGTAATACTTAAGGGTAACCCGTGGTGAGTCATAAAAATAGTTAATGCGTTGAGTACACAAACACCTGTCAAAGCGTCAAGAGGGTACGCCTGAGCGTATTTGGAGAAAGTATCAACAATAATAGTTAGGAATTTTAGTGCATTTACTGTTAATGTGTCAATGTGCAATACTTCAAACGGTTTTTCTGGAATTGGTACAATTTGAAAAGCTTGTTTATTTGGATGTCGCTCATATTTACTTGTTTGACATATTTCGCAGTTATTTATATATTCTGTGAGAAATTTAGTTAATTGAGGCCAATAATATGTTCTTTTAATACGTTGTTCTACTTCCTGGATACCGCTTTGGTTTGTTTTCCCTTCGTGATAATTTTTTGCAATTTGAAATTGACGATCTCTGTCAGTAATATCTTCTAATTTTGTTTTATGAAAAGTTAGTTTATACGCAGAGTTACTAAATGTTTCCTGAAGTGTTTTTGTGATTTGCTCAATAAATCGATTGTTTGAAAGCCAAACTGCATAATTTATTTTCGGTCGTACAAACTCTATAAATAATGATATTATTTCCGGTTGATATTATTTTCTGATATTTGGGTAACAATTCTGTGCTTTCCGGGAAATACTTCGGAAATCGCTGGCTTTGCTGGCGAATGATGAACAAAATAAATAAATATCTGATGTTTACACGAATTTACAGGGATTTCCGTAATGGGGATTTCTAAAATTGGGTTTTCTAACTCTGTGTGAATAGTCGAAAAATCTTCTAAATGAGACAATTCGGGGATTTCGGTTCTGGGATTACCAATCATTGAAATATTCTGGTCACCTACGGCCTCGTCATCAGAGTTAAATAATGGTGACGTATTATTATTTTGTATTTGTATCCGAGATAAGGCGTCCGCTTTTAGATTTGTTTTTCCCTTTTTATAAGTAATATTGTATTCAAATTCCTCTAATTTTAAGCGCCACCGAATAAGTCGTGAGTTGGGTTCTTTCATATTGAACAGATATTGCAGAGGTTTATGGTCCGTGATTATGTTAAACTTTCTTCCAAACAAATACGGTCTATAATATTTTGTCGCCCAAACAATGGCTAATAACTCCTTCTCAATCGTACTGTAGTTAGCTTCGCTATCGTTCAAGGTACGCGATGCGTAGGCGATGGGCTTATCGGAGCCTATGGGACCTTGAGACAATACTGCTCCTATAGCTACGTTTGATGCGTCTGTTCGGAGATTAAATTCTTTTGAGAAGTCTGGGTACTGTAATATTGGATCGTTTATTAATATCTGTTGACATAGTTTAAAACAACTAACGTATTCGGAGTTTAGATCGATTTTAGCGCCTTTTTTCAAACATTTCGTTAATGGTTTAGTTAAATGAGCAAGATTGGGTATAAACTTTCGGTACCGGAACCGAGTAAACCTAAAAACGATTTAATTTCCTTTTGTGTTTTTTGGCAGTGGAAAATTTAATATTGCGTTTACCTTTTTTGGATCAGGTTTGACGCCATCCGGTGTAATTATATGTCCTATAAATGTGGTTTCTCTTGTTAAAAATTCCGACTTATCAAGTTGCAACTTTAAGTTAGCTTCTCGTAGTCGTTGGAATACGGCCTCTAAATTACTCATAAGCTCCTGTAGCGAGCTACTATATATAATTATATCGTCCATGTACACTAAAACGTTATCTAACCCACGCAGTACAGAGTCCATTACGCGTTGGAATGTAGATGGTGCGTTCTTTAACCCAAAGGGCATGCGCAAAAACTCATAGTGACCACGAAAATCACAGTCGACGCTAAATGCAGTTTTTGGAATGACATTTTCATTGAGTTCAATTTGGAAAATCCGGAAAATAAATCTAATACACTAAAATATTGACATCGCCCTAGTTTATCTAAAATGTCACTAATGTTTGGAATCGGATATCGATCACTAATTGTTTTCTCATTTAATTTTCGATAATCAACTACTAGAGGCCATTTTTGTTTTCCGGACTAATCAGATTTTTTTGGAACTATCCAAATCGGGGATGACCATGGGCTATCTGATGGTCGGATTATGTTTTGAATAAGCATTTTCTGTATCTGTTCCGAAACTTCTTGTTTGTGAATTTCTGGATAACGATAATTACGCGAAAATACGGGTTCTTGATCGGTAGTTTTTATACTATGTTTTATTTTATTTGTAAATGTCAAGGGGCTATTTTCCGTATTTAAAACATCATTATAATTTTTACAAAGGCGAATTAAGTTCGCTTTCTCTTCACTGTTTAGGTGGTTAGTTCGCAACAATGTTTCTAAGTTGATATCGTTCGAGTCAGAGCTTGTGCACTCGAAGTTACAAACGTCAAAATTATTTAATGCATGTACTTGCAAAGGCGATACGATACTAACGATTACGTCATATTTTGTAGGGTTTTTATTACTGCACTGGCATAACCTTGAGATGCTTTCGATATTGTTTCGGGTATGTAACAGCGATTTATCTCAGTTTGAGGTAAAAATATCTCTCCTCCGTATATTGAGACTGGCAAATCTACTTGTTTAGTACTGTTACCACGTACTAAGGCTTCGAAAAGGTTATTTACACCTGACTTTAGCATATGTATTTTATTTGATGCGTTTTTAGTTATTAATTGTTTGTTAGAAAAGTCAACTTTTGCTTGTAATCGTTCTAACATATCTAAACCTATGAGTCCGTCGAACACATTATGAAATTTATAAATATGGAATTTCGACATCGATTTGTCATTAAATTCAGGGAAAGTTGGAATATTCATTGTATATTTATTTAACGTCGTTACATGTAGATTTGTTACAGTAAACGGTTCATAATTGACTTTAAGTTTTGGGTAAAATCTTTTTACTGATTCCGGTGACAAAAACGATTGATTGGCACCTGTATCAATCGATGACTTTAATGGTGGTTCTTTTATTTGAATGTAAGGAAGCTCTCTTTTAATGTGAACATTTATTTCTGTTATCTGGGATTAATTTGGTCTGTGACTTCGCAAAAATTTGATTCGGAAACGTCCTCTACGATATTAGATAAGGAACCATTTTCGTTTGAATCGTATTGATGCATATTTTCATCGGGAAACTGTTGCTGTTGCAACTCGGCGGTTTCCTCAGAATGTAATTCCTTAAAAGTGAAATTCGGGTTTTGCTGTACTGGTTGAAAATGATTATTATTCAATGGTCTCAATGGTACATCTCGCGATCTATAAGAAATACCACTCATCGGCTGAGGTAAAAGCACGATTATTATGCGTATTTTGATAATTATTATTATTATTATACGTAGGTCTATTTTGCGTTTGTGACCAAAGTGGTCTTTGTTGTTGGAAAGAATTGTTATTATAATTATTTTTTGGGAAACTATTTTGGCGATTTTGTCCAAAATTAAATTGGTTATTTTACGGATAATTGAATGGTCGTGAAAATAATCTGTTTTGATGTGAAAAAGGATTATTTTGTCGATAAAAAGGGTTATTTTGTTGAAAACTTGGTTTTACACAAATATTACTTTTGTTTTGTTTGTACTAAAAATACAACTGTAGGTGTTTATTAAAATTAACAAACTGATTGTAGTTTGATCTATTCTTATTTTGCGAATACAAAATATTTTGTTCTTCTTTAATCATTTCAATTGCTGCGGGTAAGTCAGTGGGTCTCATGGCTCTGATTGTAGAACCAAGAGGTTCACGTAATCCTCCCAAGAATGTCTTTAATGTTTGTGATGTAAAAAAATCGCGTTTACACCTTTTCACAGTTTCTTCCACTTCGTGTAAATTAACAAAATTAATAATAGTATTTAACATATGCATGCATTTATCATAATATTCTTGTGGGTTATCATTTTCTTGCCTGATACATATCAAATCCCTAGTCAACGAATTTTCATCTCGCTGATCTGAGAAGTGCTGTAATAAAACTCTTTTTACATCGGCCCAAGTAGAAGCGCCGTTGATATTAACAACTTCTTCAGCTTTTCCTTTGAGTTTACCTAGTATACTAAATAATACCATTTGATTTTGAAAGGCATCGGCTTGATTTTCATCATAATATTGAGATAAAATAGCCTCTGATGTAGTTATAAATTTATATAGTTGATTAGGATTTCCCTCGAATTCAGGAACAAAGTTAATAGCAGTTTTAAAAACATTTAGTTCCATTTTGCAAATATTTCATAAAACGATAAAATAAATTATTAGGTGTATATCTAATTTAATACTGATTGAATAAAGTTAGGAAGGATTTTAGTTCTAGTCTTCAAAACGAAATAAACATAATTATAATATATATTGAGATAGGAATAATATGAAAGGGAATTGGCACTTACAGAATAATTATCTTCATTTTCCTTGGTACATTTACACCATTCACAAGTTTGAAGTTCAAGGTTCTGACGAATTATGCAACTTTGAAGTTTAAAAGTAGTTTTTTTTTTCGTCAATCCACAAGTCTGCGCCAATTGTACTTTTTAAATGAATAAAGCTCTTTTTAAAAAGTATATTTAATTTTACAATATTGAAGTACATATGAAAAAGGTAAATTAATACATTTAAACAAGTATTTGAAATGCGACCAAGCTTTGTGAGTGCCTGTTCCTATCTGGCTTGAGCTCTTCATGTTTGCATTCTGGTGACGCCGTACAGCTCTATGATAGTGCGGCGTCAGCTTTTCTTCTTGTGACGTCATAGCTTTTCTATACATAAGACGTGCGGTGAAAGAATACTACCACCCCTCTCTGAATGAATGAATAATTATCAGGACTAAAGGGCTACTGGGTCCACGTGGACATAGTCGCGGGCGGGCCGCTAGCATCCAACATAAAAACATGATTAGGATACTCACTATCTTTATCATTTATTATAGAAGAAGCAACGAAGGCTATAATATCATACAAAATACCAATAGCCATAGTCAATATAAAGAGGACCAACACCACACACTTCTTCCTTTCTTGCGTCTCCGCACATTGTTTTCTTTTGTATAAATCTTTATTGATCTGTAACAAAACAACGGATTGAAAGTTATTTAGTACTATTACCCGGAACCAAAAGATTTTAGACTCCTCGCCCTCAAAGACATTGCCAAGCTTATGGCAGTAATTTTCACTTAAGATTCATAGTGATAGGACGGGGTTGCACAGAAGATCCGAATGGGTCCTGCAGGCCCCATTAAGATAAGATAAGATAAGATACCCGGTTAACGGTACTGACCAGAATACTACTGCCCCATATCTTCCCTAGCCTCTAGAACCACCAGCGGTCGCATGAGACCGCACTGACAGTTCGCGGCATTCCGTCAAACCCCAAGCGCTAGCATGAGACCGCTCTCTCCCGCTTGACTTTGTACCGTATTTTCAGAGACTTACAGACTACTTTTGTATGAACAAGGTCGATTATTTTGGTTCTGTGGTACATTTTATGCGTCGTGATCGCAAAATATCGCATGGTCTGTGCTCGATTCTGTCATTTTTGACGTTGACAGTTGCGCCAATCTCTGTGTTGGAGTGAATTAGTCCTTGAGTTTTGTGTGCTATTTTTATTGGATTTATCTAATGTAAGTACTGTTTCTTATTATAAAATGATTATTGAGACTATAATAATCGTATTTAGATAATAAGTTGTAAAAAATACATCGTTATTACTACTAGATAAAGCGTGTAAAGTCCGTTAGCATGTTACTGATTTCCGAGTGATTTTTAGAGAAATACTATAAGACAAATGAACTGTTGCAATCATCACTTTATTTTGATACCTGATGGATAGGAAATATATCAGTTAGTATATTGTTGTTTACATAACGACAAAATATGGTTTAATTTTAGAGTTATATTTTTTTTTGCTAAAGGCTGGAATTGTGATCATCATACAAAAAAAATATGGCGCACCTGCTGTCATTATTTTTGATATTTAAATTCCAAGACTAAGGGGCTAGAGTGTCATAAAAGGCGACTAACGGGCCATATACTGCACATACATCCAACAGCAGAGCAGATGTGCAGTTATCATGGTCCATGTCAAACATGGACTGTGATAGTAAACTGCTTTTGTGGTCCTCATTGCTAGGTATCTGAATAACCCTTCGGAAATAATAGTCATAAATATATGTACCTTCTGTATTGAGGCGATGACCAGCATATCGTGTTTCATCCTCCTCGGCGCACTCCCCACCACCACGCCGACGTAGACCATAGTGACTGTAAGCTCGCAGATCCATACCAAACTCCTGGTGCCAGAATAACAGTGGGTGGTCTTACCATTTTCTAGAGTACAATCTATAGCCAATGCGACTATACAGAGTATATCTGAAAGACATTGATTATAATAAACGCTACGTACATACTACATCAGATCAACCCATCCAAAACTTTCAAATTTCTTCAATGGATATCAATCATCATCATTTCCTTGTCGTGAGTTTCTCGCATGTTCTTTTCGCGACAACACATGTTGAGACTCCATTTTTATTTTATTCTACCGTACAAACTCAAAATTCCTAAGCGGAACACTGGATATTGGCGAAATCTAATAAGAAAACGCCTCAAAACAAAGAAGAAGATTTCCTTGTCATTATCCTTAATTGGGGTCGGCGCAGTATGTCTCCTTCTTCTATTCGTCTCTATCAGCCGTCAGTTCTACGGTCACTCCTTTCTTCACCATAATTATCATCTTTCACGCAGTCCATCCATCTTTTTGTCTGCCTACCTCTCCCCTTGTATCCATCCACAGCCATGCTTAACACTCGCTTCTTGGATATATTGATTCGTATACTCAAATAATAAAATTCAATTTGTAGTAAGTTTATCTGTTGGCGTCTAATTTCAGCACTACCTTGACGATGTATATCGAAATATTGGAAACCTACACAAGCAGCAAAGAAAATAATTCGTTATAATTTTCTTTTACAATCATACATGCCATCTGTCGTATCCATATCGTAATATTGGTCATGTCATGAATTAATCGGCCACTTCAGAATTAGGTTGGGTCAGAACATGATTATTTCATAAAATGTTTTGAGCATTTCATGATTATGGCCCATTCTACGATATAGCCACGACACATAACATTCACGACTATTTTTCCCAAAGTGTTAGCCAGAGATAGGCAATGGCTTCACTCCACGTTTCACCAAATTACAACAACACATGTGTTCAGCGTGACAGGTGGTGAGCCCATCGCCGCTTTATGCTGTTGGATGTATGTGCAGTCTTTACACAAAAAGTACAAGGAGTGTAGTAAGCATTCTTTTGCTAAACCCCTATATCTTTGAGTCGCTATATCACACGGCGCTTATTACTTACTCACTACGCTGATAACCACATTGTTGATGACACAGAGGATCGAAGAGATACTGATGCGATACCCCATCTTATGCTTCTCAAACGTGACTGGTGCTATCCCGAATAAGCTTGCCAGACGGAATAACAATTGTAGGGAGCCTGACACAGAACACTGATCTTCTTTAATTCGTGACATCGCGTTAGATTTTTGTGTCTGCGAACACCCTTAGGGATTTAGATTGGGAACAACCACGGGATATTAACACTTTAACAGGCACAGCATGTTTAATATTTTCATTGGTTTTCGACCATATGTTTAGGGAATAAAGTTCAAAGTAGATGCAAGGCAAAAATAATGCATAGGCTTAATCCAAGAGTATACAGGCTGTCCCAAAAAATAGGGTCAAGTGGAAGCCCAGATATGTGCAGCAGCTTTTGGGCACCTAAATACCCCCATGTACACTCGAGGAACTTCCCGGTCTACCACTTTTCGGAGTTAGCGTTCGATGGATCGCGTACAAGAGAATATCTCCGAAAAATGGTCGATCGTTGTTGTTCCGTGATTTTCAATAGTTCTAAACTATGGTTCCGAACTTTGGTCACTGTGTTTCGAATTGTTGAGGATTTTTTAAAAATTAGGGCATGTAATATGAGGCATGTACCCTTCGATCACAGTTTTTATATGTGATCGAAGCATGTATCCCATATTTTCAGCTCACATTAAATGAAAAAGTATTCAAAATAAGTTTTTCAAAAATTAATAGTTTGTAAATGATTGAAAATCGCGGAAAGTACATGAGGGCATTAGGGTACCCCTACATCGGTTCTACCTCTGGGATTCCGTTTGACACTATTTCTTGAGAAATCCTGTAGATAATAATGTAATGTTGTTCATTAGTAACACACACTTGAAAACGGCTGGACCGTTTACTAAACAAATAGAAAAACATTAAAAATTTCCCGAAATATCGGAAAACGAGTGTTACCGCGAACAAAGACACATGATAATCAATAAAGATCATTGTATGAAATATCATGGGGTTTTCCAAAATATTCGTGAAAAAGTTTTTACAAGGTCTTTTCCAAGTCAAGATTTATTTTAGTGCCTCGAATTTGTAATGCCATGCCTTGCCTTTGCCATGCCATGCCATGCCTTTGGTGTTCCAAATTTCGAAGTTTTACCGGGGTAACCTAACCACTAGACCGCGTGTCTTTTTAATATTAAAATCTAGATTACTTTCGTACTTTATAATGGGGATTTAAGAAATTTACTTGAAAGTATTTTCTTTTCTTACTTTTTAATTAAACGTGTACTTATACTACACAATAGTCTTAACTTCCAACGTAAAACAATACTGACTTTCACTAGTAAATAGGACCGGAATCGATATTAATTTCTTCATATTTAATCCTTTTACTTTAATCATAGTTCTTTGTCAAGTTTGTGTCTTTGATAATGATCTTATGATAGATCGTACTCTACATTTTGACCGTTAATAACATAATAAGGCGCCTTAAATGTCCAAATGCGTTTCTAATAGGGCTGTAGTTGCAGAAATTGCAAAAATATGATCGTCTTAAAGCCTAGTCTTAAGATTTCTCTCTAAAGAAATTAAATCTAAAGATATTGGGGGTTAAAGTTACTCGCGTCCGTAGGTTTACCCTTGAGACCCTACACGTGACCACTAGGTGGTGCTAAATGATTGACACTGACTGAGTGGTAGAGCCATGCTGCGTTGCAGCACGCATTGGGCCGGCTCGCCCGACGTAATACCACCCTCTCACGCATATTCGGCGGGAAATAATGGCACCTGGTGCTGTTGTGTTTAGTGAGGGTTCCGGAGGCCAGTTCGCCCCACCACTATCACAATTGATATGGCAGCGAACTTAAATTTAGATTTACCCCTGGGGTGTACCGACACATCCAGTGTAGTAGAACCCCCTCCGTCCTCGCTCAGGCTGCCCTACGTATATAGGTATTCTGGGGAGGGCAAAAGTCCGCACGTGTCAAGGCATGTTACAGGCAGGAGAAAAGCAAGACATTTGGCAAGCGTAGGAGGGGCCTACGCTTTGCGTGGACTCCTGCAACGTCAGGGGAATCCACTCTAACTTGAGCGCCGTCCATTACCACTTTGAGACGGAGAAGTCGGCCTTGCTCTTCCTCACCGAGACGCAGATATCCCCCCCTTCTGACATCTCCTACTTGCGATACCCGGGATACAAATTAGAACATGCATTTGTGCCATGAGCCGGTATTTTGTACCTACGTTAGGAAGAATATGTCGACGCAATCCTACGCGTGCGTCTACGCGTGCCTGTATAGGTCCCACAGCGGTAACAAAAAAAATGACCAACTCATCAAAAGTGTCCAAACGGCGACAGACTCCCTTCTCCACCGGATCCCCTCTGCCGATATTGTGGTACTGGGAGACTTCAATGCCTACCACGTCGAATGGCTTGGTTCACGCCTCACTGACCACACAGGTAGAGCCGTTCATGATTTTGCTTTGGCCTACAGTCTATCCCAATTGGTAACAGAGCCTACACGGGTTTCAGATGTGGAGAGCCGTGCACCCTCCTTATTGGACCTTCTGTTGACCTCGTACCCAGACGGCTATCAAGTTTCTGTTGATGCACCAGTAGGCTCATCAAACCAGTGTCTGATTCGTAGTACTGTGCCTCTAACATAAATTTTTAAAACGCAACCAGCGGTTAGCCATTCGCGTCGGGTCTGGTATTACAGGTCAACGGACTGGGATGGGATGCGAAGTTTCTTGGCGTCCTACGCGTGGGGGGGGGGCGAGTTTGCTTCTCGCTGGATGATCCTGATGTCGCCACCGACTCAGCCGTTGATGTGAACTGCAGGGAATAGAACTTTTCATTTCCAACTCTGTGATTTCCATTGGCGGCAGGTCCCAACCATGGTTTGGCCGCTGCTGCAAAATAGCGTCTCGCCAAAAGCGACAGCATTACCAAGCCTGGGCTAATGCGGTGTCATCAAAGGATCCAACCTTCAGCGTGCTCAGAAAGAGGAACTACTTTGCCGCCAGGTCCATTAAGAGGGACATTCCCAAGGCGAAGTCATCATTCATAGGTAGAATTGGCGAGAGGCTAGTGCGTCTTCGTTCGGGTACGCGTGCGTTCTGTTCTCTCGCCAAATCTATCGTAGAGAACTACCATTGTACAATATCGTTGACTGCCTGGCCCGATCCGATCTCTTGGGCACTCTTTTCGCATCAAACTCGACCTTGGACAATGGATCTAGCTCAATGCCAAACATTCGGTTCCTACAAAGGTCAGTTTTTATGGCTCTTCTTTCCCTTGATATCCATAAGTCAAGTGAAGTGGGCTCAGGCCCGCTGCAGTTCCTCCTATTATGCTTCGCACGTGTGCTCGTGAGTTGGCGCCGGTTGAAACGCGTTTTTCCGGCTTTCTTGCTCTACTGGCGTTGTCCCGAGTTCTTGGAAGACAGCAATTGTCCACCCGATTCCTAAAAAAGGCGATTACTCAGATCCGTCCAACTACAAGCCAATAGCCATCACCTTTTTGCTCTCCAAAGTAATGGAGTCCATTATAAACTGCCAGCTCTTAAGGTACCTAGAAGAGAATTACCTACTACTCTTCTCTCTAAACTTCCATCATACGGGCTTTCTGAGAAATTACCGCCTGCCCATCGCTTACAACTGTACAAAGCACAGGTCAGGACACAAATAAAATACTGCTCCCATCTTCCCAGCACCCAAATACCATACCCAATACCTTCCATTTGATCGCATTTAACGCAGAGCTGCTCGAATTGTCGACGATGACGCCGACGTGGTAATTTCAGGTCGACTCGATCCACTAGCTCTTCGGAAAGACGTTGCGTCTCTCTATATGATGTACCGCATTTATCATGGGGAGTGTTCTAAGGAATTGTTCGACTTAATCCTTGCCGCTGAATTCCTACACCGCACTACACGCTTCAATTGACTGTCTTTCCATCCACATCACCTTGATGTATGGCGGTCTACTACTGTGCGTTTTTCGCAAAATTTCTTGCATCAAACTACAGTGCTGTGGAACCAGCTCTCGGTGGCGGTATTTCCAGGCCATTACGACTTAGGGCTCTTCAAGAAACGAGCATATTTTTTTCTTAAAGGCCGGCAACGCGTCTACGATTCCTTTGATTTTGCGGGTGTCCATAGGCGACGGTGATTACTTCCATCATGTGACCAGCCTGCTCTTCAAGTCATAATCTATTCATCATCATCACATCATCATTTATCATTTCCAGCCCTTCTCAGCCCTCTGCTGGGCCTTAACATAGATGCAAACTCATTTTGAAAATATGTAACTAAACTGGTTCCTTATAAAGTTCTTCCTTATATTGGGTTACCTATTCCCGTAGTGTCAGTAAAGAAAAGGAAAGCTAAGCAATGTGTCATTTGTATGTTGAAGGCAACATTTATTTCAGTCATGCCTAAAATAAATGCAGTCTAGCAGCCTTTTCTAAAATTATGGCCACGTTATAGGGATTATCTTCCGTAATTTTGTTACTATGCCATATGCCAGGTATTTGACATATTTCCATAACGTGCCGCTAGAAGTTTAACCAGTGTGTATATGTCTGCGACCTATTTAGGTAAAAAGACAGACTGCCTCTTTTTAAAAGGTTCAAACGCCTTTTTTTAAAAAAGAGTAGTCAACCTTTATATGCAAAAAAGTAACTTTTAAAAGAACCATTTATTATCATTTTTAAAAAATCAACGTTGCCCGAACTGTGGATATCCTCCTGACCTGAGAATTAGAAAGAACATCCGGTTATAGGACCGAGCCCTTTTTCCAAAATGGAAGGAAGTAATTATGTTAGGTTGATGGTCTGTCAGTCCTGCCCTTCAATCAGTGTTTAGATGATCGAAAGCCCTGCCTGATCAGCTCACACGCCGCCCGCCGTTACAGAACTATCCTCCGCATTAAAAACTGAGTGGTTAGCTTTCAAATTATCTATATTAACTTTCACAACTTTCTTTAAACGAGTAAACGCTCATCGGTTTAATGTTGTTCTGTAAACGTCCCACTGCTGGGCACAGGGTTTCCCACATGCATAATAGCACGTACGGAGATTGGGCCATAACCCACTTATAACAGGGACCAAAAAGCCTTTACGTGCACTCCGAAGGACGAAGGAGCTCTTCTTTTATCTTCTACAACGGGTAAGCGCTTGGCCTTCATCTCACCTGATGGTAAGTGACTATAAGGTCGAAGGTGGAAGCGCGCTTCACCCGGAATCCTCAACCACTAGGGAACTGGCTATCTTATCTCAAACTGTCGGAACCGGTGGTGATGTCGGAACAATGCCTTAAAAATCGTTGTTATAGCGACAGACTTAGATAAGATGGTGGTAGCTGGTAGCCAGGTGGACTTAACAGCCCTACGACCAACCGAGCACACAAAGATGTACCCCCCCCTCCTCCATCTGGAATCGAACCCGGGACCTCTGGGACTGAAACCGGTGGCTTAGCCACTAGACCACAAAGGCGGTAATTTTTATTTGGCAGAGCTCGAGATATTTTTATTTGTTCACGCATTCAGTGACGGGTTTTAACTTAATTGACAGTTAAAATCGCGAACTAAATGCCTCAGCCTTACGTTAAGATTATACTTTCGTGAAGAACACATAATTATACTCGTACATAACAGCTGTTAATCTCTCACAAACTCCATCAAAAACGGTCCATTGTCCCGTGAAACTCTCTATCGGTACAATAATCTAATTTGTTAGTGGAAAATAACTTTTCCTGTATGACAAACAACCTCATCGCACCGGTAATAATGTGATATTGGGAGGAAAAAATCGCGGTTGGGAATAATCAGTGATTGAAGAAAGTTGGATAAGGTATTACCTTTACTCTATGGTCACATTCTTATACTCAAATGTTGTAAATAAATAAAAAATAAAAAGCATTTTTTTCAACTTAAAAACTATGTCAGTACATCATTATTTTACACTAGCAGACTTCGTTTGCGTGGACCCCGTACCCCGTGACGAATTTTCAAAATGACTCCCCTCCCAAGAACACTTGGGTCAATCCAGGGATTTTGAGGGTCACACAATAATATAAATAAATAAACTTCCCTACACTCACACCAATTATCTGGTAACCTATCATAAATTCGAAACTTTCCTGTACGAATTTCAATTGTTCGAAAACGGTATGACGAAGTTTTAAATACCAGATCGTTGCTTTTACATAATTTTGTTAATCCATAAACTTATCATACATACGTTTCATTTTCCAGAAAAACTATTAGCCGATTATCAAAACTACTTTTTTTCTTTTGGAAGATGTTTTGTTAACAATAAATTTAATATCTAGAAGTATTAAAATTCGAAGTAACTATTACTCTAAAATATCATACTCATACCCATTTTTGTTTTGTTTTTCATTTATTCATATTTTTAGGTGAATAATCTTAAATGTCTTAAAAAGTTAATACTTTATGTTTCCGGTAAGATTGTGTTTCAAAAGTCAGTGACAGAAACGAATCGCGGCAAAACCGACTCCACGTAGTCTTCTTGTCTGCCCTACGCTAGAGTGTAATTCAAGCCCGCGTAAGCGCGGAGGGGCGAGGCGGCCCGCGAGCTGAGGAGGTTCAACGCTCGCCGCCGCGGCTGAGGCTGGCCGGCGGAGCCGGCCAGTAAGCCGAAGCTGCGGTGGTGAGCGTAAGCCATCTGCGACGATAAGCTCGCGTGGGACCGCCGGAGCCTCGCAGCGCCGGAGCCGTGACAGAAACCATGCCTGCTGCATGCTTGGTTGCATGCTGCATGCTTGCTGCATACTTGCTGCATGCTTGGTTGCTTGCTGCTTGCTTGTTTGCATGCTGCATGCTTGCTCGCATGCTGCATGCTTGCATGCATGCCGCAGCTTGCTTGCAAGCTCCAAGCTTGCTTGCTTACATGCTGCATGCTTGTTTGCATGCTTAAACGTTACTACGATTACAAGTTGTTCGATGATATTATGGATTTCAATTAAATGAAATGTTGTATTTTAATAATATTGGAAACGTGTTTCTGGAAAATGAATCGTCTAGCATTAATAGCTTCGGCCAAACGTTGAGTGGAATTTCAAAATATATAGATTTTGAAAAAAATAACAATCAATAATCGGCATTTCAAAACTTTGTAAATTGTGTTTTCGGTAAAAAGAAAATTATGGAAAACAAAAAATTACTAAACGTTTTCGGCCAAATAAAACTCGTACAGGTAAATTTCGAATTTATGATAGGTAACCCAATTATCTAGCTCAAGAGAAGCTTCGTTATGAAACTCGTTAAATGGTTACTAGACAACGGATAAACATACATACATATTATACATAGAAAACACCCAGACCCTAAACAAATTAGAAAAACAATAATTTCTAAATTGACCCGACCGGGGATCGAATCCGGGACCTCAGAGATGGCGACACCATGAAAACCGGTGTGGTGTACAAACCATCACTCGACCAAGGGGGTCGTCAAAATCACGGACGAACGGGGACCGAGTAGACGAACGGAGAAATGGACGAAGGGTGCAGAATTGAGCATAACCTGTATAAATATGTAATTATATAAACTTGACTGGTGACAGAAATTTCACTCGATTTTATTTTTACGTCTGATCAATGCCCTAGACTAGACTAGAGTGATGAGGAGAGTGGTGTGTTGACTGATACCTAGCACTATTTTAATTATTTTGTAGTTTTAGTAGAAGTAACTATTTTTCTTAAAGTCCTTCTCATGACATCGTATAACTAAGGATTTTTTTACCTATTTTTTTTTGGTTAAATGTGGACTGTAGCAGGGGATACTTTTTTCGGTTCTCATTGCCTGGTCTCTGATAACCTTTCAGCAGGGCCAATATTCATGAGTATACGTATGCTCTAAGAGGTGACAGTAGGCCCCTGAACACCTCAGCGAAAGCTGCTCATATTAAGCACGTAGTATTTTATAACCGTGTCGCGTAACGGTGAAAGAATACTACCACCTCCTCTCTATTCCCTTGGGTGTCGTAAAAGGCGACTAACGGACTAAAGACTGCACATACATCCAACAGCAAAAGAGCGGCGATGGGCTCACCACCTGCCACGCTGAGCACATGTGCAGTAGCTATTTCATAAAAGAAAAGTAGACTATGGTGGAGGACTTTTGCTTTCCTCATTGCCTCTACATCTACTACATCTACATCTACTGACCCCTATAGATAGGGTATCGCAGCTGGAAGTACGGGTCCGGATGTGTTTCTACGAGGTTCCGGTTCATGCCCCCCGCTGGTTGTGCCTTGACCGGCGCCCGCGGCGGGATCCGGACGTTTTTTGGACTCGTAGTGGCTTGTGGTTAGCTGTAGAGCTTGGAAATGTTCGTTTGTCGTGCTATTGTGTGCCAGGACTTCCAAACTCGCACACAGCGAGCGGGGCCTAGTAGCAGTCTCTGTGAGGCCAGAAGCGAATAGTCCTGCGGGAAACGCGAGTTTCTCTTAGTTGGCAGCTTTGTCCGGTGGGTTTCATTGGACATTGGTGTTGACATCTCCATTACTAGTCTGGTGTACTAGTAGAGGCGGCTCCCTAGATGCCGTAGCCTCCGATCCAGCCAGCCGTGTAGGACGTGGGAACTGGCTAGGTGCCCGGATGGGTTCCGAGAAGTCAGTGTGCTTACTACTCCGCGACAAAGGTGGACACTTGGGAGTCGACTTTAGAGTCGACGACCCGGGCAGTGGCAACTGCGAGTTGTGCCCTTCGTGCAACGAGAAGTGAGCGAGCTTGACGGCTTCGGTTACCTATCTGGACAATAGGCAGTGAACTACACGTGTTCACGGGGAAACTCTCCCGAGACACTACGCTTCGGCGGGCACTGACTTGGCGTCAAGTCCTAACGCAGATGGTCTCCTGCGCGAGTATTTTGCTGGCGCAGGGACGTCTGGCACTTTATGCAATAACCTAACGGTTGGTCTCGAGGTGCCAGTACAAATAAAACTTAGTGATGTAAGGAGAGGGGATGTCCTCATTGCCTAGTCTCTGACTAACCTTTCGGGGATAATGGTCGTGATTATATGTGTGTATTTTATTATCACGTCTGTTTTTGCTAAATTTCGTGGCTCCTAACATTAAATTACCGTCCGTTCGAGCGCCATCATTTGTCAGAAAAATCGCGGCGCATCTGGCATGTAGATTAATAACGGGACCTCGCGCGCGTTTTATTGTCCGCATTGTCGCAACAAAAGAATGTAACACCAACAACACTAGTATGTTATTTGCAGAAGTTCCAAACATTGAAGTAATAATAAAGGTGCAGAGGCAAGTTTAAAGAGTCGTATTTTTACATCCTAATTTTTCTTGCTATAAAGTCACTTGTCCTGTCCTAAGTGTTATTAATTATTGTTAATGTATGTTAGTCCGAATGGTTAGTCCTAACAATATATTAGGTTTGGGAAAAAGTATTTCCGCATAAAGTATATGTGTGAACTTGTAATAAAAATGTAATGTAATAAAAATTTGTATCTGGCTGCCTTTGATTATATACATGTCTAGATAGACCCTGGCCGTAAAAAAAAGTAGAAAAATTTATAGGCCAATAATGGCGGTCAGTGTCATAGTGCTGTCAAGCAGTGGTTACCTCTCGCGTTACGGTGAAATTGTTCGCAAAATGACCTTTTTCTCAGTGAAATTCTGTCGAAGCTAAAAATCTTTTCGAAAAGGAAAGTCACGTTCCATCTGTCAGTATCGATAATTTTTAATGAAAATTTAAGTTTAACAATAATAACGGCCATGTATGCCTAGTGTTGCTGGTATCAAAATGTAGAATTCCCATTATTGGTGGCCGAATATAAAAGGAGGTTTAAATATAATAAGTATGATAAAAAATACTCAGTCTTGTAAGTTAGTATTTGTACATGGTCTTGTTGTAAATAAAGTAAATACATTAAATACAATTATTATTGGAACACTTTCAAAGTTTTTCTTTTTCAAACTGATGTCTGATTTATAAGAGCGTGAATAAATGTCACGGTTCCTATTCGATGGCGAATGTTTGTAAACATATTACTGTCATTTGTGCAAATGTCTAGTTTCACTAGGATTTTTATTGTTTTTTGAAAGAAAGACACAATAGTTAACTGTTTTCTTGTCTCTCAAAAAAAAGTAAAATCCTACTGCAACTAGGTATACCAGTAATCTGTTTACAAACATTCGTCATTGAATTTGGCTTGAGTATAGTTCCGTTCTAAAACAAAAAAATATATAATACCTACTGTAATATTTTATAATACTATTATTATAAATTGTTATTGTGGTATGGTATCGATATTCATAATGAATAAAAAAATTATTATGTTGGAAATGGAATGTACGTAAGTATTTATGTAAGAAGTGTGTTTAAGTATATGTGTGTAGGGGATGGTAGTATCTATGCTTCAGAGCTCGATGGCGCTTCGGCTAGCACGTTCGGCTTGCGATCTTGCCCGCTAAGCAACTTTCACAATGCCGGGTCACTGTATGGGTGACCAAATTTAAAATATCTCGAGCTTCTCCGTGCTTCGAAAGGCACGTTAAGTCGTTGGTACCGTTTGTCGTCGTAAGATGACAGTTGTTAAAACCCACCAACACGCCTTGGGCCAGCGTGGTGGGTTATGGCCCAATATCCCCACGTGCTATCTCCACGTGGGAAGACTGCGCCGAGCAGTAGGACGTTTATAGGCTGATGATGATGATGACGATGTTTGAGAGAGTGTGGGTGTATGTTTGTGCCCCTAAAAGGTCAATATTTCTCGTCTCATGTAAACTATTGGACATGGATATTGATGAGCAGTCATCACATTATTGTAACCTTTACAACTGTTCGACCACATAGCAAACATTTTAATTTTCAGATTTCCAACTGATCCGGTAGAAAGAAGAAAATAGTAGAGATGAAGGCCAAGCGCTTACCGGTTACCAGTAAAAAAAAGAAGTCGTCGAAATATTTAACTATAAGGTTTCAATATAATAAGAAATTAGAGAACATGAAAAATGAAAAAAAACTTAGCAGGCCGTTGGTGTGGGATGCGACCTGTGCAGACACCGTGGCTCCCTCACATGTACGCTCAACCTCGCATCATGTCGGAGCTGCTGCGGTAAGTGCTGAAAGTCGCAAACGGAACAAGTATGCGAATCTAGGCCGCAACTATATATTTGTTCCGTTTGCGGTGGAGACATTGGGTCCATGGGGGCCGGAGGCAAAACAGCTCGTTAAAGAGTTAAGTACTCGACTTATTGAAGCCTCCGGTGACAAGAAGGCTGGCAGCTACCTCTGCCAGCGTATCAGCCTGGCAATCCAAAGGCGAACGCTACACGTCAATAAATATTGTGATAAATATCGTGATATTTATTGATGGATCTTGGGCTGGATCACAGCACACCCTAGACCATCAATACGGATCGCGTCAAAATACGTACTTTGTACGACGCAGATGTGTAGCAATGATGTGCCAATCGCACTTTAAAATAGAGTATTGTCCTCTTTTTCATTTAGGCGTACTTTATAATCTACGCAAGTCCGTTAGTCGCCTTTTACGACACCCAAGGGAAGAGAGAGGTTGGTAGTACTATTTTGATGAGCCCATCGCCGCTCTATATGCTGTTAGATGTATGTACGGAATTTAGTCCGTTAGTCGCCTTTTACGACACCGAAGGGAAGAGAGAGGTTGGTAGTATTATTTTGATGAGTCCATCGACGCTCTTATTATTTTAATAGTAAGTCACAACTACACATGAGTTACTGTTTAACAAATATGATTGTATTTTGATATTGCATGTCGTGACTACCTATAATTGAGACAGCACTGAGCATTAAGCCAAACTTGTTTTTTTGTTACATTCGAATTAGTGTATGTTTTGTTGGTAGTTCATTATAAATAAATAAATAAATAAAAATCTACATATGACAGTACCTGTCAGAAAAACGATTCTCCCTAGGGCGGAAAAGTATTACTTTTTACCCGCTCCTCAGGCAACTTCAAACCTACTTTCCGTGTATGAGGATGAGAAATAAAAAATACTTTATTCATCCTAAAAAAAGGTGGCAACCCTAGACACGATAAATATTGACGCGCGACACTACACGCAAGATAAATATCACGATCTAGGATCTGGGATTGGATCACTGGATTTCCAGAAATCCTACGATAAATATTGTGATCCGACAATACACTACACTACACGTCAATAAATATCGTGATCCGTCAGTATATATTGACGGATCACAATATGGATCTTGCGTATACCGTTCGCCAAAGAGGTAACGTTGCCAGCATTCTTGGTACCGTCCCCATGAGCCCACAGTTGGAGGACATCTTTTATTTATATGTTTATTTTCTATAGTTTTATGTTTAGGGAAGTAGTTTAATTTTGTTTAAGTATTTAAGTTATTTTGTTGTTTTATTTATAGTATAATTAAGTCACTATAAAAAAAAAAAATTAGTCACTTTGACTTTTGAATGATGAAAAATGATGTAACATCCACGTAACAAATACAAAGAGAACGCCATTCATTGTTTTGATTTTAATTTAAAATATTTAAATTTCTAATTAAAGAATCAATTTTGATTAAGTATTAAATGTAAATCATCCTGCCTGTTGCTTCTATTTCGTCCCATTACAAACATATCACACGCACGCAGGCTTCCATTAGCGCATTATTTTATTGTACTTGCCCTCGCCTTCAATCATCCATTTATTCTAAGCACACCAGCTTCTTTTATGCGTTTTACCTACATATACGATAGACGTACCTAATTTAAAAAGTTATGTTATGTTATGAATCATTTTAAAATTGTATTGTGCATAAATATTTTTTCCCTACTTTATCGGAAATTAGACATTCGCTGGCAACCATTCGCGCTAGTGTCAGTCATACGCGGCTGTCACGCAGACTTCAAATTCAATACAAAAACCGGGCGGATTTTGAGAAGCGTTTGTACCGCGATGCTCCGTCTAGACATGTTTAAAGTCAAAGCTGGCTGCTTTTGATTTAAATTTAAAGAAGATAATTATAAATTCAAATTAGGAAAATGTGTGATTTTCATTTGTTTTTCTTACTGTCAAGATGAGTGAGTGAATCTAATGAAAAAATTCGATACATTTTAAAATTTTACTACAAAAAAGGTAAAAATGCAACGCAAGCCGCGAAAAAAAATTGCGATGTTTATGGACCTAGTGCAGTGCCTGTGAGAGTAGCACAAATTTGGTTTAAGCGTTTTTAATCCGGAAATTTTGATGTCAAAGATTCGCGTCGCTATGGTCTCCCTATTACGGATAAAATGGATGCTTTTTTTGAAAAAGTGGAGCAAGATCGCCATATCAGTAGTTACGACGTAGCTGAAAAACAGGGAATTGACCACAAAACAGCGTTTGGCGCATTTGAAAAAAAACTGGGTACACAAAAAAGCTCTATATTTGGTTACCTCACGAGCTCACTGAAAGAAACCTAATGAACCGTGTACTCATTTGTGATTCTTTATTACGACGTAATGAAACCGAACCATTATCACAGAATAACTAATAGTACCCATTGTTGAAGAAATGTTTTCTGGTGATGAAAAAATAACAAAAATAAATAAACTTTCCTACACTCACACCAATTATCTAGCCCAAGAAAAGCTTTGTTATAAAACTAGTTAAATCATTACTAGGCAACGGATAAACAAACTTAAAATACATACTTATAATACATAGAAAACACCCATACCCGAAACATTTTAGAAAAACCATAGTTTCTAAATTGACCCGACCGGGGATAGAACCCGGGACCTCAGAGATGGCGACGACACCATGAAAACCGGTGTACAAACTACTTGACGAAGGAGGTCGTCGAAAAGTGGATTACGTACGACAAGAACGTGCGAAAAAGGTCGTGGTCAAGGGCTGGTCAGGCTTCACAGACTGTGGCGAAACCCTGGTTAACTCACAACAAGGTGATGCTGTGTGTGTGGTGGGATTGGAAGGGCATTATAGTAGTAGGGATTCAAGAGTTCTGGCTCACTCAAAACTGGCCTGGTTCTGGCCCTCGCTGGGCTAGTTCAAGTCATTTCCAAAACTATAAAAAAAAGTAGATCCCCCCCCCCCCCCCCCTATTTGCTCTGGGTCCCAGGGCGATATCTTTAACCGTTTCCGAAATACAATCATCGAGCGTCAGCTCTCAGTTGATTTACTAATGAATCGTTAATAACTCCTCGGTCTTAATCACACCATTCCCGATGCACCTCATTATCTTAATACGTACCGATGTCACTGCGTTCTGATCCACTTGATTTACTAATAAAATAAACCACTGTTAATGACACCTTGGTCTTAATCACACTATTAGGTATGCGATTGTATTTCATTGATTCTTCAGTAAAGCGCTTTGTCTTCATCTCACCTGGGCCCTTATTCTGTAACGATTCCTTGTTTCAAAACCACGTCAATTCCTTAAAAAGTTACGATATCTTCCCAAAAACGTATGCGTTTGACGTTTGTGCGCGGTAAGGTTTAGGTGTGGAATCTATAGATTGCGATACAGAATCAGGGTACTGATGTTAAGGGATGATAAGTAAGCCCAAAGTGGAGGCACAATTCACCTGGAATCCTCACTACTAAGGCACTGGTGGCGACAGACTTAGATAAAATTGTGGTAGCTTGCCAGACGGATTTTTCAAGTTCCACTAACCAAACCGAGTGAACAGACATGTGCAACCCCTGCAGCGATTCGAACCTGAGTCTGAAACCGGGGTGGTCCTAACCACTTAACCACAGAGGCGGTTATTGAGTTAATTGTAATTATGGACATTCTGTATGCGTGAAATCTTCGCTTCATGGACCATCTCTCGTGTTATATTTTTGCTATTATAATACACCCACCCATACTTACTTTCTGATACGAGTATATCTTTCGGGGGTTAAAGTTACTCGCGTCCGTAAATTTACCTTGGAGACCCTACACGTGGCCCCTGGGTGGTGCTAAATAAGTGACACTGACTGAGAGCCAAGCTGGGTTGCAGCATGCATTGGGCCGGCTCGCTCGGCGTAATACCACCCTCTCACGAATATCCGCCGTGAAATAATGACACTTGGTGCTGTTGTGTTTCGTCCGGCCAGTGAGGGTTCCGGAGACCCATTCCCCCCCCCCTCCCCTCTCACAATTCCCATTCCTTCCTTAACCCTATTCCACCCTTAAAGGATGACAACGCGCCTGCGATTCCTCTGGTTTTGCGGGTGCCCATGGGCGGCGGTGATTACTCTCCATCAGGAGACCCGCCTGCTCGTTAGCCTCCTTCTTTTATATATATAAAAAAAATCTTAATATCTTTGTTCATTATAATTAGATAAACTCAATTTACTTTTCCTTTGAAACTGGTTTATCTGTTCGTTTAAATTACAATAACTACCGAACTTGTTTGTTCGTGATTGAGAAACACACATTGTTCATTAAAATGAGATTTGTTTTGAAAGTAACATTATAATTTATTATAAGTAATAATGTTACTTTCAAAACTTATAATTTAAATATAATAAATTATAAGGCGAACATACAACCCATCCCCAAAAAAGGGGATCGCTCGGATCCGGCCAACTATTGACCCATCGCTGTAACTTCTGTGCTGTGCAAGGTGTTTGAGTGGATTATTAATTCCCAGCTCATTCACTACCTAGAGGATCACTCGCTGCTCCATGATCGCCAGTATGGGTTCAGACCAAAGCGATCAACGGGTGATCTTCTAGCGTACGTTTCTCACGCGTGGGATGAAGCGATGGACAAGCATGGCGAATCCCTGGCAGTTAGCCTTGATATCGCCAAAGCTTTCGATAGAGTGTGGCATCGTGCCCTTCTTTCCAAGTTGCCGGCCTTCGGTGTGCCGCCCCGTTTGTGCGCCTGGGTTGCAGACTTTCTAGAAGGGCGGAGGATTCGTGTCCTTTGTGAGGGTAGTTCCTCCGCGTTCTACAAAGTCAATGCCGGAGTGCCGCAGGGTTCTGTGCTCTCACCTACTCTATTTCTTCTGCATATTAATGACATGTTGTCCTTGGGCAATATTCATTGTTATGCGGATGACAGTACGGTGCATGAGCGGTACTTGGGACATCCTGCGGCAAAGCAAGCCGATATCATGGTGAAAAGGCAAGAACTGGTTGCCAAAGTGAACCTGACTCTCGATCGTGTCTCTAAGTGGGGATCCAAAAACCTGGTCGAGTTTAATGCTAGCAAAACCCAGGTTTGTGCATTCTCGTCCAAGGTAACTCCCTTCCTTACTCCTCCCTCTCTACAGAACTCTCCGTTACCCATTTCGGTGAACCTCAGCATTCTTGGCATGGACATCGGCCAGGAACTGAATCCAAAATGCTACATCGAGAGTGCTATTTTAACTGCCTCCCGGAAGTTGGGTATTCTCAATAAGGTGAGGCGGTTTTTCACTCCCGAGCAGAGCTGTTTGCTGTACAAAACTCAGGTGCGATCGAGTATGGAGTAGGGACGGCTCCGCTAAATACCTCCTCGATGCACTTGATAGACTGCAAAGGCGAGCGGTACGCATTATTGGAGATGCTGAGGTTACAGCTTCCCTTAAGGACCTCCAGCTGCGTAGAGACATTGCCTCTCTCAGTGTCTTCTACCGGAACTACTACGGAGAGTGTTCTGAAGAACTTTTTGATCTTATCCCGCCCTCTCCTTTCCTCTCCCGGACTACACGTGCTGGTCTTAGGAACCACCATCATACTGTACAGACTATCAGTACTCGTACCAAAAAATTTGGCAAGTCGTTCCTCTGTAAGACCATTCGGCTTTGGAATTCTTTGCCGGCGCATGTGTTTCCCAGCTCCTACAGTCCCGGGTCTTTTAAGCGGGGCGTGAAACGGCATTTATGCAGGCCGTCATGAATGGGTGCGCTCGTTATCGTGCTTATTCCACGGTGGGGAGCGCTCTCATTATTTTGGACTGCATCGGCTGCTTACCATCAGGCAGGATGCAGTCACTATGACGAGCCATTATAAAAAAAAAATATGTATATTCTAAATTAAAGTTCAAATAATCGTTACATTAACTATCTTGTCTTGTTAAACAACATCGAGTTAAATATCTTAAGTAGAGTAAGTTCAAATAGTCATTACTTACTAAAATTGGTAGAAAACGCGCTGAGTTGTCTATTTTCGATACTCGTGGATAGGAAACTACTACAAGTGCTCCGTTTTGTATTCATCACTAGTACCATGAATGTAAGCAAAACGTTTTTGTTTTTTACTAGCGGCCGCTCGCGGTTTCACCCGCGTGGTTCCCGTTCCAGTCGAAATATCGGGATAAAAAGTATCCTATGTTGAATTTCATCCAAATCCATTCAGTAGTTTATACGTGAAAGAGTAACAAACATACACACTCACAAACTTTCGCCTTTATAATATTAGTGTGATTTTCTGAGTGAATGTTCTGATTTATTCTGACTTCTGACTACTAATGTGATACGTTTTTTTATATAATGACTTCTGCTAACGTATTATGATGTGCATAAAACTGATGTGATACCTAAGACGAAATTGTACTGGTTGTTACAGATTGCTCGTTCTACATTCAATGAAAACGATGACGATGTGGTGTTTCAAGAAAACACGTAAAAACATCATTATTACCCACAGTCGGACGACGATGAACTTCTTTCGTTGCAGAAGAAAGAATTAATCGACGAATTCTTTGAACCACCAAAGAAGAAGCCGAGGACAATGAGATCTTCAACAGTTGGACGTTGTTCCGGGAGAGATTCGACATCTTACGTGTCAACCAACACCGACGACGGAGCAAGTGCAACACATCTCATTAAGATTGAGGTGTATGATTTGAAGAAGATTGAAAACATTGATCAATCGGACCATTGGAAGCATGCAGATGTTCGTGTGAAATATTACACAAAGTCTATCAATGACGATCATCATAAGAAAACTCGTCATATTTACACTCCAATAAATGGTCAGAAAATCTTATAAAAATAATTAGGAATAATCGTAATCTTATTATTTTCTGAAAGGTCTGTCCGCGCTAAGCCAATTCTGTACAATGTCCTTTCATGTGAAACACCTATAAAGGCCCCCGTCTGCCAGTCGTAGTCAATAAATTGCTCAAATAAATCTTTTTTATAAATGTAACATAGTTTGGTTTCTTCTATATATTTTTTTATTTTAGAGGACCAGTTTGAAAACTATTTCTACAACACACAATTTTTAAATCTTCTTGGAGCTTATTCATAAATACATGAGCACAGTTTTCTCCGCTATAACTAACATATTTAGAGAGATTATTATCTTAAGAACACTTAAAATAATAACCGAAACTGTACACGTCATGTCTCCGAACATTAATGGTTGATGATTTGTTAGGATCACCAGAACAAGAGGCAATAGGTTAGAAAAACGATTCGAAGTCAGCGTAAATAATAAAAGGAACCCTCTTTTTCTTTCCAAATTTATCATTATATAATCTATCACTAGGTAAATTTTTATTGAACCAGTTTTTTTTAAACTTACTAAGACTTGGTAATATTGTACTAATGAGAGCACAATCATGTTTTTGGTGGTTATTTACCGCATTGCTTGTAGGAAAAAAAAGCAGACAACCATCACAAATGTGAACCGTGCTATTTTGTTTGGTGATCTGCTTACTCACTAATCGTGATAAGTTTAATGTGGGTGTTAGCAATAATGTCCGTTACTACCACTAGTGACGTATAGTACATTTATGTGTGTTGATTTGCGAAACTTTGTGAAGTACAGGGGGCCAATAACATGATGCGTTTTAGTTTTATATTGTTTAAGCGCCCAACTTTGTAAATATCAGTTAATTTTACTGGACATGAAATCCCATTAAAATTTAACTTTTTTTCAAACTTCCAATATGCATTTACACGATCGGGGTTTTTTGATACAGGATACAAAGCTGAGAGTATAGCCCATTTACAACACTGCACATCTGCATTTTTAACATCAATGACTGCTTTTTTAGTCCTAATATCTTATGGTAATTCAATAAAAGATGATCCCCGCAGTGGATGGAATTTATTAATATTCAAATCTAAACTAATTATGTCCTTAAGACTCCACTCCATCCACTTTCTTTTTTCTCAAACTCACTAACTTTATTAGCTAATACTTCTTTTATTGAATTAAAAATATTGATTTCTTCGGATTCATTGAGAATATAGTTCTGAATTTGGAAGTCAAAAACGTTATGTACATTTTTATTTTAGTGCACGAAGTTGGCACACAGTAAATAACTTTAAAAGTTTTTAATTGTACTATATCATCAAGAATCAAAGTCCTTAAATCATCAATTATTGAATTGAAAAATGTATCAACCGTTTCCAGGTCTTATAAGTCGGCTAAAGAAATTATCTCTGTATGTATGAACTCTATTACCAAAAGCAGTTTCAATTAACCTTACATTTGGTAAATTATCATGGGAACGAAACATTATTTTTGTAATTCTTACTTTTATAGTGATTGGATAAATACCTTTTTTTAAACGAAAATGTTGCAAACTGAACACATCATCATCTCGCTATTATCTGCAGTCGGATCATTTTCAGCTTCTCTAGATGTTGATGGTTCATTAATACGTCGTCTCTTCTCATTGTTTTGAAGGCTACTCTCAGTTCGTCGTTTTAATTCTCTCCCATGTTGTATGGACACTGTATGGATATGTTGGATGGATATGGATATGTGTATTGTATGGATACACTGTAGACATAAATAAAATATTAAAACTAACAAAAAATCAACAACATAAAACTTTTAAAAATGATAAAAATAATACTTACGTCTTTTCAATTTCTTCACTGAGTTCCACTAGTGATTTATCGAAATATGAGTCAAAAATATTTCGTTCTTTACTTTCAGCAGTTTCTATCATTTCACAGATTTCATTCAACTATTCATCATATTCAGTGCAGTTGAAAATCAGTTTTATCGACTGAAGATGAAGAAAAAGCACTGACATATTTCGTACCAGCCATTATTATTAACCCTCAAGCAATTAGACGAGTAGAAGTTTATGACTCAGAGCATTGATTACTATTAAGCGATTTAGGGGGCTTAACCTCCTACAATTAGTATGTAGTGGTTTAGTCCCTGCTTCAGGATAGGAATGAAAACAGCGAATAGGTAAACAAAGTTTCTTCCTATTCTTTTTGCAAAGATTTTACAAAACTCAGGGAGGGTACACGGGTCGCTCACTCTGCCCGCTTGTTGAGTAGGACTTAAACTGGACTTAGCTTTAGGCTAATCTTCCTCGTAGACTGCAACTACCCGGAACCTGGAGCTGGCGGGGTCAGTCTGCGCGCAGGGACCAAAGCGGAGTCGTGTACGCCAGGCAGCTGGTCACGCACAGGCTCTAGCAGGCGGGCAGGCAGCAGGCAGGTAGCGCACAGGCCCAGGGGGTTAAACCTGGTACAGGAACCCCAAGATTTCGGGGTTATATTTCGCGCAAAATTTCAGCAGCACCACGTGGTAGGTAGTGTCGAGAGTAGGTACTCAGCAGTAAAAGAGACCGTTCTCAGCATGAGTCGGCCTTTTTATATCCCCGAATAGTATTCAAAAAAAATACTTTCGGTTGTTACATCAACTGTACACTCAACGCCACATCAATATGAACACTCAAGCAGAGACAAAAATAGAGTGACCAACCATAGACCATAGAGAAAACACAGGGCAATAACGCTCGCCCGAGCGTCAAAATTTTTAAGTGATATATTATCTTTTCTTTATATGGTTTTCCGATTTAGGAACTAATTCGTCAAGCAGAAAGAAAGTTCCAATTGGTCAAGTATGTTTTTACCGCTTGATTTGGTTCTGATTTGTCAAGCAATGCAAAAGTAATAATTAGTCAAGTCCTTAGATTAAAACAAAAATGGAAGATACGGCATTAGCGTCTCGTGAGTGAGCCGCCAAAATTAGGCCTAAAGGCACAATTTCACTTCAGTCATAATTTGCCGAGCGAACAGGCCACATCTCACTATTGCGGATATTCTACTGTGTGAAAAAGAGAAAGAAACTACTCCGCAGTGGCGTCGGAATCGGTCGTACGTACTCGTCTGTTGTGAAGCGACCGAGACGTCAACGCGCTACTCGCTGACTCCCTCGCGCTGACGTTGAAACTTACCGCTTTGTCTCGCTCGCTCGATTTACACTTTATAGGTGTGCGTGTGTGAGTGTTTGCTTAAGTAGTTGAGTAGGACTATATTTTGAATGACTACAAGTAGGAGCATGCCGTATCTTCCCTTTTTGTTTTAATCTAAGGTCAAGTCCCAATTTTGTTTCGATTTGCCAAGCCTTATGTTTGTTTCAACTGGTCAAGCCAATAAAAAGTTCTGAATTGTCAAATGTATTTTTTTTACTTAAACAATTATTAGTGTATTTGAAGGTATAATTACATAGGTGTGTATGCATATTCCCATTAAAATAATGGTAAGATTATTTTACATTAGTGTCATGCATGATTAATTTATATGTGGGTAAGTTTATTTTCCTTGTGGCGGTTGAATGCATTTTTACTAAGTGGGTAGTTAGTAAACAAGTGCGTTTAATAAGTCAGTGTAAGTTCTGTAGCAAATCTTGTTTGTTTATTTTCTGATTTAGTAAAACAAATTGTTTATAAATAAACAGTTTTCAGGATAATAAATCTTTTACTTATTTATTTACGTTATTATTATGCAGCGAGGGGTTTAACCTCTCAGTCTTGGAATCGAAATGTCTAAAAATTTTGACAGCAGGTGCTATTTCGCGGGAATGGAAAAATAAATAAATTTGCCAAAAAAAACGAACGCAGTTCATGTTAAATTTTGCATTTACGATGCATAAAATGTACCACAGAACCGAAATAATCAACCTGATTCATACTAAAGTAGTCTCTAAGTGTATCAAAACACGGTACAAAGTCAAGTGGAGAGCGCGGCCATATTTGGTCGCTTGGGGTCTGACGGAATAGCGAGTTTTTTAGGTACGACCATATTTGGCCGCTTGGGGCTTGAGTGTTTAAAATATTTTTTAAAGTAAATTTTAGCATTTGACAATTCAGAACTTTTTATTGTTGACCAGTTAAAACAAAAATAAGGCTTGGCAAATCGAAACAAAATTGGGACTTGACTAATTATTACTTTTGCATTGCTTGACAAATCAGAACCAAAACACGCGGTAAAAACACACTTGACCAATTGGAACTTTCTTTCTGCTTGACGAATTAGTTCCTAAATCGACTTTCCCTTTAATTCAACATTATTTAATTAAAGGAAAAATATTTAGCACCTCCAGATCAAATCATAAGAAACCACTTAATCCGGATGGAACACGCTTTTAACATAAGTAGCGGACGAGAAAAGATATTCAGAGTAAGAGAACAGGCTCTGTTATTTGCGTCTTTGGCAGCTGTCAAAAACCAATGTTTAATGCAGGTAAATAGATGTGTTTATTTAGCTAAAATTAATTTTATTTGCCCAGCAGTAGGACGTTTATAGTAAGATCATTTGATTTGATATTATATTATTGAATGAAAAAACTACGTAACTACTCCAACCAATCATTGTATGTTTTAAGCCTGTCTTATCTTTGCACAGCATTAAGGATTTAGAATTTGTGTTTAGACAGAAGTGTTACAACTAGTAACTTTTAATATTTGATCGGTCTTCTATTTATGTTGAATTTGACATGACAGACCATATGCACCACTGCTCGCCGTTTTCATACTAGGTAAATCAATATGTGTATCTTAATCACGAATAAACAAGTTCGGTAGCTAACGAGCAGATAAACGAGTTTCAATGTACAAGTGAATGGAGTTTATCTAATTATAATGAACAAAGTTATTAAGATACACTTTTATTAGAAAGTTAGTAAGTTTAGATGTATTATAATAGCAAAAATATATCACGAGAGATGGTCCATGAAGCAAAGATTTCACGCATACAGAATGAGTGTATTTGAGTCTTGGCTATGTCAAATGACCCGACTTTATTCAATCATCATCATTAATCCCCGTTGAAGAAACTAGGTACATTCTGTTCTGTAGTTAACGAAGGTGCGTCTACATCTGAACTTGCTTTTACTTGTACCGTTGGCACTTCAACATCAATGTCCAGCCCAAGAAAACCATTTGCTGACCTAAGTCCGATGCAGAAGAAAAGAGGACTGCAAGCCTTCACACGCATGATACAGAAGAATTAGCATATTGCAGTAGTGCAATAAGTCGTGAGGGATTTAGTAGATATTGTGAAATATTTTACAAAATCTTAATTTTATCTTTCCTCCATACAAGAAAAAACTAAACATTTATTTACTCCAGATCGACGAACCTTTCAATGACAAAACCTGCTTAATTATACACTAAAAATAGTCCTGAAAATTATCGAGTAAATAAATCAACACAAATACGACTTTCGTTTTTTTGTATATGGAACGCGATTCCTAGACCACTGTGCGACATAAAAAGCAATTCACACCGGCACCACGGGCGGTCGCACACGCATTGAAGCGCGTTGCCATGCATCTACGATGCCCTTAGATGCTCTAAGGTGACGCCGTGTGTTCGTTTCGGATCTGCTGATATTTTCTTTCAAGATATCGAACGTCGAGGACGATTTATCGAGCATTTCAAGTGAAGGATGGTTAGATAACAGTTCATCCGATGATGATCATGAAATCCATGATCACTAGTCACTTTTATATGTCGTTAAATTGGTTCCGCAACCACCACGTATCGTGGTGGTTTCGCTGGAAGTATACTCCGCAGCACAACCACTTTCAAAAACAAAATACGGCGAAACCTGAGACAGATTTTTTAAAATAAAACTAGAATTTTATAGAAAGTTCATAGATTTTTTTGAGTAACTCATACAAGTTAAATCAAAAGTGGTTCCGCGGGGGAGTATGACGTCTCAAATTCATAGATTTTATTTTCCCGTCAGCGTCGTTTAATAATACAAAATATTTCTTGTAATTTCTTTTATTGACACAAATATCACCAATCACGAATAACACACACATACATTAAAGGGACCGAACCAACCCGCATTGGTCCAGCTTGTTAGGTTATGTCCCTATCTCCCCATTTAGTACTGTTCCTGTGAAAAGGTCTAAGTTCAGGTAACGGTGATGAAGATGATAACACTGCGAAAGGCAATGTTTAGAATTCACCGCGGTCAGGTCCTTGGAACTGAACGAGAATCGCCAAGTAAGTTGCTACGCTGGCCGTTATCTGTAAAGTATTTGAAATAATTTTAAATTATGCTCATAATGTACTGATGTAGTATGACCTCATAAGCAAGGTTTTCCTTTTAGAACTCTTTACTCTCGCCTCATACAATTGTTGGTTAGTTTATTATCTATCCATCCATCCAGCTAGACGTCTTCTAGGTAGACGATAATATTGTTTTTCGAAGATAACGAAACATTGAAAAAATGTCTACCTCAGGTTGGAATCAAGCCCACGTCCTCCAGGTGGTTTCGTTAGCCACTCCACTACCGAGGTATTGGTTATACCTGACGAAATTCTTCAACACTTTTGACTTTTATGTTTTAAAGTAACAGTGTTTCAAAAACCCCTTACAATTTGCAAATTGTTGTTAGGATGTATCCTAAGATATTATTGTTCAAATTTTTTCAACGTTTCTATAACTTAGATTATATTTGAGCGGTATTAACGCAAAATCAACTAATATTTTAAAGATATAAAATATTTAAATCTAGCAGATTATAAAGCCAATTTCTACCAGTTTCAGCTAACAATTGAGTCATGTCTTACCGAAGCAAGAAGAGAGCGCGAAATGGTGCAGACCCCAACAGCGGAGAAGGAGACTTGGTTGAGGGTCAGGTATCGTGCGAACCTGTCCAGCTCCGAGGATTTTGGCTCCTTTGAGGGCACCACAGTCGCTTTGCATACCAGCAGCTTGATCCGTTTTACCTGATTCAATCAAATTTTTTGTAGTAATTTACAAAACAATAGCAAAATATGTAAAGTCAAAATAAACACCTTATTAACAGCAGGACAAAGTCTCAATAATAACCACGCTTGCCAAATGAGGGTTGGTGACCACTGTCTCTCTCTACGTACCTCTTGCAGAGTCCAGTGGCAAGGTTCCACGAAAGCCAAGATTGTCACCACATCTAGAGCCACCCACAGAAGTTCACATACCGCCAAAGGCACGTTCACAATTTCTCCAGCTTTATAAAAGTTAAAATGCGAATATTATAAATCCTTTATAGTTCCTCATTAACTCATATCACGGGAGTGTACAATTGCCTAAAATACTTACTTAAGTTAACAATAAAGTTGTACAAAGTCATCACCAGTTGCATGATCGTCTGAAACATTATGGCCAAAAGCCCGAGCCCGTAACTCCTGTCGATGTCACTTATGACGTCAAAGGCACTGTAGTACGTGAAAGGGATACCGTCTAAAGACTTGTAGTTTGTAGTCCTTGGCAACGATTCACAATCTAAATAATAAAAGCACATTTTGAATACTATCTGCGATCTGTATCGTAAAACTTGATTTTTATGTATTATAATAGGTACACACTTTGTTATTCCCTACATTTTAAATTAAAGAGCTTCAAATAGCATTAGGTTGATTTGACGATGCTGATGTAATATTTTAGATAAATATGAAACGGATAGTCTATTACTATTATTATACTTTGGTATATCCATGAATTTGTCTGTAAGTACTTATTACATTTTGTAGCTCTTTGAAAAAATTAAAAGTGATAGTAAAAAATTAAAAAAAGATTAGTTTACTAACTCTGTAGTTGGTGAGTATTTTCGAATTGATCGTTCAACATTTTCAAAGTCTTGCATGCTTCGTAAACTATGAAGAAATACTGCATCTTCATAAAGTGCAGCGGTACGGTTGCGTAGTAGTAAAATCCGTACAAGCCAGCAGAATACACTGCAAACACGATATGACTTATACTTAAAGCCCTTGATGATGCACGGTAGTAAAATTCTACCTCGAATCCAACTGGATGCGGCGACCACCCTAATGCTTAATTCTGCCGCCAAGTAGCTTTATTACGTTTCGGTATGAAGGATACAAGATACAGTAAAACTACAGGAAAAAGAGGTATAAGAACTACAGCTTCAGGGTTTGCGTGCGTGCGATGCCCTCGATGTCACTCGCGTCCATAGGCTGTGGTATCGCTTTCCATTTTGAAATTTTAGAGACAGTCTTTTAAACCCACCAAATAATCTGGATTGGCCAGCGTGGCGCGGAATATGTATATTTACACGTGTTCACGTAGAAACACCACTTAGGGCACTATCTCTTAGCCCGAGTTCTGAGTCACGGCGCATCGCGGAAGCGGATTGCGGAGCGTAGAAATAAAGTATGTAAGCGCGCCCGCTCGCAGTTCGGACAGGTGCTTACATGTTGAGTATTTGTTTCGTACGCGGCGGACCCCGCCTGCACGATGCGTCGTCACTCAGGATTCAGCTTAGATATGTATTATTTTTGTTTTTCTTTTCGAGTAACAATGACTCATAAATTGTCAATAACAATGGACTTAAAAGCTATGTTAGTACATACATAATATAGTTTAATAATAATTTATTTATTTGTTGCAAGTATTACAAATTGTCCTTTATTCTAGCGGCCTCTTCACTAAGACAAGCTTGATAAGCAAGAACCACTTGTTTTGGTGGACACACAGTTTAAACATCGTTATGATGTATTAAGTAATTATACAATAAAAATTTTGAAAAAGTAAATAAAAATAAACTTAAAATCTAAAAATTTCAATAATCAAATACGTTATTAATATAAAAAGGGAAAAAGATTGTGATGGATGTGTGTATCTGTGTGTGTAAGTGTGACTGTGTATGAATTGAGTGTACTGTGTAATGTGAGGGGATGTAGTGTGTGTGTGAATGTAAGGAGGCTGTTAATTAAATGGATTTTCTGTCTCCTGATAATCTTGGCTCTTCAACCAGGACTCAATCGCTCGCTTTGCTTCGGCAACGGTAAGTTCCTTATATTAAATTGAAATATGTATGTATTTAAACTTTAATCACTATGCAAAATTCATATGACTTATGAGTTGATGATAAGGCCCCTGAGCTCAGCAGTGGGATGTTTAGAGCCTGACGATGATGATCACCAAAATGTACATACGATCTCGGCCAGCCGATATCACAGAATCCAGAAAGATGTAATAACTCCAGGTTATCAAAATCACAATAAAGGGTGCGATGAAATACTGCAGCCAGTTTAGCTTCCATTCTGCTGTACTTGAAGTTGCATTAAAATTGAATGAGTGATTAATCTATAAAAAGTTTAAAAAAAAACACCATATTATTACATTGAAAAAAAACAATCTCAAGAAAGCTCGAATGGGATTCAAACCCGTAACCTTTGGATTGCCGGTCCACTGCTCTAACCGCTACCGAGACTCCAGAAGACTAGTTGAATTTTTTCTAGTATTTGATACGGTGCAAATCAGCGGTATTACGTCACTGTGAAGTCTACCCTCACATTCGAAAGAAATACTATTGCAAGTATTTAACAATCGATAAAGTCGTATTTGCTTATAAATATTCTTATTATTAAAATTTTGCATTCACAATGATATAGATATAGGATAAAATAATAACTAGAAAAAAAAACAACCAGTGTCAGAAAAGCTCTAACGGGATTCGAACCTTTGGATTGCCGGTCCACTGCTCCAGTCCACAAAATTTAAATAATAAAGATATTTATAAGCAATTACCTACGACTTCATCGATTGTTAAATACCTACTTGTAATAGTATTTCTTTCGAATGTGAGGGTAGACTCACAGTGACGTAATACCGCTGGCTTGCAGCGTATCAACTACTAGAAAAAATTCAACGAGTTTTCTGGGGTCTCGGTAGCTTATCAGTTAGAGCAGTGGACCGGCAATCCAAAGGTCACGGGTTCGAACCCGTTCGAGCTTTCCTGAGACTGGTTGTTTTTTTCTAGTAAACATTTTATCCTATATCTATATAGCATTGTAAATGCAAAATTTCAATTAAAAAGATATATATTATTAGGTATATCTCAAACACATAATTAGCTTCTTATAATAATATGTACATTCAACCATCATAGAAGCAAACCGTGTTACTCATGATACTGTTAACGCACACAGACTCATGCAAACTCATCGCACGCATGCACGCAAATTCATTCATTCGAAGAATGTCGGTCGGACTTCAACTAAATAGATATTAACAAAAGGTAAATTTTAGTAACTATTTAATAATTGTTTTTAGGCAAAGCTGCCTAAAAATAAATACATCAGTCAAAGGCAGACATTGGAGTAGGTATATTTTGGTTTGCCGAAAGACCACGACCGCCGGCCGGTGCAATTTAGTCGCAAGCGCAACGTCGCCGTCGTCTGGTGTGAAAAGGTATGCGTAGGATACTATTACTATTATAAATATAATCTAGTTTTCACCTTTTGAAGTCTATTAAGATTCTGTATAGATGCCCTTGTCCTGCTGAGCCCACCGTATACCGTCACACAGGAGCAAAGTATTGATAACAGCATTTCCAAAGTCCATACCAGACGCCTAGTAGAAGATCGCGCCCTGGCAGAGTGCTTCGGATCAGCATTAATATCATAAATTAGGCCAATTACCGATAAAACAGCTACAAACAAACATAATTAGTCACCTCTTAAGTCTAGTTTGTGTCTTAAATACAAAATACTTAGTACCATCAATTCTATGCCACGAGGATGACTCAAGACCATGAACGGCAAACACCGAGTTTCTCTCCGCAACATCCCGCCAGAGGAAGGGATGTCCGGGATAGTTTGAGCGTCCCCCAATCTTCTGTGAAACTGAGCAGTGCAGGTATTGGTCGCTTACACGGGTCTTTCTCATAAAGACCGATTCTCATATAGACAGATTCTCAGAAAGACAGATTCTCAAAAGGACAGATGTCAGTTCCCTACAAATACTCGATGGTGGAAGCGTCCGTCCACGCTTGCAAGTTTATAGTCAGGAACTCATTATCAAGCCCAGGATGGATTGTCTGAGTTGCTTGTGATCGTCTTAAAGCTCTCTTTCCGTTCAGTCAAGAGGGACTGGCGCGCATCCTCGCGGAACTAATCCAAGACCCAGAGCTCTAACTGTAAGCTGTTGAATGCATGTGAAGTTTTTAGTGCTTTAGTCATTTTTACGACACCCAAAGGTAGAGAAGGGGTGCTAGTATTCTTTCACTTGCTACGCGACACTGTAAAGGTAGAGTTAAGATAGCCAATTTCCCAAAAGTTGTTAATTCCTGGTGAGTCTGCTTTCACCTTCGATGTTATCGTCACTTATCATCAAATGAGCGTGAAACAAGTCTTAGCGCTCTTTACTATCGAGCCTTGGACTTATGCTACACTATGTATAGGTAAGAAGTTTCGAAGGGATACTGAACACTGAACATAAATTAAAATATTATAGTAGGCACCATGTTCAATAAAATTCTTACCCAAAATCGTTACAACTACACAGTTGATGGTGTTGAGGGTAGAGGACACCCTCATTCTGCACTTGTTCTGCTGCATTCCGAAGCGCACTGGCGAAAGACCGACCAGCCTTGATATCCTATACATCACATACAGGGCCCCTGAGACTGAGCAGTCCCCTTCTCCTTTTGGGTGTAGCTTAGTTTTTGAAACTCTCTTCATAGCTAGATGGCAATTAGCAAATACATTTGTTAAGTATAATTGTTAAAAAATAAAGAGTCCAAATGATGAAGGACTTCAGACAAATAAGGTTTTCTTTTCTTCTTGGATAAGATATCAGCTGAAGCGGAGCACGGGCGCTTAACAAAATTATTGTTTTAATATCTCAACACTCATTCATCTCAACAAACACTTGATATATTAAAAAATGTGTTGAGCTTTAGGGTACTACAGGTAGGTAAAATGTTAAAAGATAAGATTGATAAGTTAAAGAAAATATAGGTAAACAAGTGATATGGTTAGTAGGAGAAGTAACTTTTCAAAAAGAGCGTCAAATGGTTTTTAAGGGTGTGTAATGTTTGATATAATTAGTTATGGCCTAACGTTCAGATAATATAATTTCATTTCATATAATTTCATTTGGTATAACAACTAACTTAATATAATAAACATTCACTAAAATTTTAGATTCTATAATTTCATTTGATATAATATACTTTTGATATAATGTACCTTTGATATAATGTACATTTGATATAATAATCAAATGATATAAAACATTACTCATGTAATAAGCAAGCAGCATGCAAGCAAGCAAGCAGCATGCAAGCAAGCATGCAGCATGCAAGCAGCATGCAAACAGGCATGCAGCATGCAGGCAGGCATGCAACATGCAAGCAGGCATGCAGCATGCAAGCAGGCATGTTTTCTGTCACGGCTGCGGCACTGCGGGACTCCGGCGGTCCCACACGAGCTTATCGTCGCAGATGGCTTTCGCTCACCACCGGAGCTTCGGCTTGCTGGCCGGCTTTGCCGGCCAGCCTCAGCCGCGGCGGCGAGCGTTAAACCCACCTGGGCCTTGATTCTGTATCGCAATCTATAGATTACACACCTAAACCTTACCGCGCACAAACGTCAAACGCATACGTTTTTGGGAAGATATCGTAACTTTTTAAGGAATTAACGTGGTTTTGAAACAAGGAATCGTTACAGAATAAAGGCCCTGCTCCTCAGCTCGTGGGCCGCCTCGCCCCTCCGCGCCTACGCGGGATTGAATTACACTCTAGCGTAGGGCAGACAAGTCTACATGGAGTCGGTTTTGCCGCGATTCGTTTCTGTCACTGACTTTTTTAGCACAACCATAATCGAAAACACAACGTATTAACTTTTTAAGACAATATTTGAAATCAATTTAGGGTGAAAATGTTATTTTTATTTTTAAGCAAAAATTATATCAAATGAAGTTAGAGAATATGATTATTCTACCAATATAGCTTTATAGAATAAGTTGTTAGAGAATATGAGTATTATATCAAATGAATAATATACGTAATGTTGTTATACGAAGTGTGTTTAGAACAAGTAAAAATTATATCCAATGAACGTTATGTTCTTTGAAATTAGTTCATTTGTCATTATATGAAATGATACGCACCCGGTTTTTTAAGGATCTGCAACGCTTCACGGCCAGCCATGAACGCGGGCGTCTTGCGGCGCGGCGAGTAGATCGTCCGTTCGTTGCGTTCTTTCTATTACACTTGATTATGAAGTATAATTAGTGCTACCTATTGTTACATTCGCGATTTTGTCCCTTTTGGGGAAAAGGAAGAAAATCCCAAATGCAAGCTTCAGTGGGTTGTTATCAAATAAAACCATAAAATGTTCAACAGCTAGGCAGTATATTGTAAAAGAACACACACAAATATTTTGTCCAACAACAATAAAATAAAATTATAAATTTTATTTCATTCTTATTATTTAAAAGAGGGGGGTTAGTCACAATTTTGTCTTATATTATGTTAGGTACAATTCATCTACGTTTCCTACTACTGCCTAACCAGCCAGCTAATATTTCAGTCGTACGAGCTATGGTCGTGGGTGGGGGTCGGGATAAAGCCAATACCGTTCGGAGTATGAAGTTGAAATTAAAACTAAATTACTCCGTCTATAAAAATATTAAATTAAATGTTTTAAACCGTTTAACCGTATTAAAACTCTCACACGTTTAAAGCCGATACTCTAGAGAACCGTGGGGTTATACCGATATAAAATAAATTTTTATGGGCGCCAGGATCTGGATGTAAACCCGAATCTGGAGACGATGTCACCATACAACTTCACACAGGTCGAACTCGCAGATCCTCAAATGTTTCACAACTTCACCAACGCTTGGTGTAGTTGGATATAAAAGAAAATACTATGTTAAGGTTTCGAAACCCTAATGTAAAAATATGTTCCTGAATAAAGAACGATTAAACCCAGAGTGGGGGTACAAAAACCGTCAACGCCTGTGCGGCGACAGCTCGCTGGCAGCAGGTGCCCCGAAGAGGCAGGTCTCGCGTCCAGGCTTTAGGGCCCAGCTCTAAATCCTGGCGGCGAGACGGGCCTCTCGAAGCATCTGAAATTATCAACACGGGGCCTATTTATAACACTACACGCCTAGTTCAGAACTGTTACATAAATTAGGGTCCCGCAGTCTGCTATCTGTGTATCTGGGGCTGCAACCTATCATAACCAGGGACTCGCAGCGCCATGGGTTATCAAAAGCTTCCCAACGCTGTTGCACAACTAAAAACTCACACTCCAACACTAACATTTAACACCATGTTTTAATTTTAGCTTTGTTTCACATTTAACTAGTACACAAGGCACTACACGGCTACGATATTCCAATAAACATAACTAAACAATGCCAGACTACTGTTGGATGGGGCAATATCCACTTAATAAAGGGGTTTGACACGTCTGCCACATGGCCAAGAGCCTTGCGTCGCCTGGCGACAAGGCAGGATTCAGACACCATGAAATATCGATTTGCTTTCCTAAGATGACGGCTTATTATATTTAAACAATGCTATTGAGATACTCACGCGTTGGGATATCCTAGATTTACGCGTGGCTACCAGCGGCGTCACGACCGGTTGGTTGTGGCACGGATTCCTGTAAATAAACCACACACTTGTTGACTATATTCTCAAGTTAATGACGCCTCAAATCCACTACATTATTACGACCTCAGATTAAAACAAAAGGTGACTACGACGGCTCATGCCTACCTGAGTGCATTGATCTCAACTCATCGCACCACGTCACGCCAGAGATTGAACTCGTTTCGGCGTCGCAACTCGGCAGCTTTCCTTTCGCCGGAAACACTTATAAATCGAAGGCCAGCTTATAATTTCTACTCCCATTGTCGGGTAATTCATAAGAAATTGTTCTTTTAGAATTTTCCTTCAAACTAACCAAAACGTCAAATATGACGTCTGTCACAACTCGCCCTCTGCTAACAGAATTTGCCAACAATAACAACACACGACCTAAAAAAAAAATTAACGTTTAGCAATGTGAAATGCATTTTTCTTTAATTTAAAATTATGTTTTGTGATATTTAACTCACTAATTACCCTGTCTTAATATTAAGGAGTATTAGTTTCCTCTCTGGTAACCCCTACGGGCAGAGACAATATCCATATAAAAAATATTACTCCCGTTCGAATGTTCTAGATAAAAGTCCTTATAGAAAAAAATAGTTCTATTTCCGGATTTGCTTGAATTAAATTTAATTACTTAAAGTAATTATTATACATATTAATTTATTATGTAATTTATTATTAGAACTGTTTCGACTATTTTTTAAAATTGAATCTTTTATGTGAAATTAAAAGCTGACAGCTACTTCGCCCCGCTACCGCTAGGCGTCGCTACGGTGGCTGTCATTTTGTCTATGGTGTTATGTCAAATACAAAAAGTAAACACGGAAACTTTTCCTCAAATCTAACGCAAAGTCTTGCTAAAACTGATTTAGAAATATGTTTTAATTGAAAATGCAAGAAAAGTGTGTCTTGTAATGTGTCAGCCAAGGCTCCATGTCTTTAATGTGAAGAAAAATGGATTTAATTCAAACAAGCTACACGGACTAATGTTTTTGGACATTTGATCATTCTAAAGTGATGATTTCAGGTAAGTACTATTCAACCATTGCGAACTTCTTTTGTAGATTAGTAAAGGCAGACAGGGCCCTGTATTTACAACGTAACACTATAGTATTGCAAACAGCTAAAGGCTGATAACCTCGAACGGGTCATACTATGCCTAATTGCTACCTTAATGGGATTACTAAGTAAAAATAAAAATTAAAAATACTGTTTGCTAAAACGTTGAAGGCACCAACTATTATTATCAGTCATATTGACTTGACCTTGTTTTACACTATAATTTTCCTTATACCAATTCCAGATAGTGCCACTATAAATATTCGAAATATACTTATCGAGAAATCCAATAAATGTAACTAACAAATAACGGACAATTTGATCGATTACCAATGAATTCAATATAGTACTACTAAAGTTTTGAGTAACCTTTGGTTTAAAGGTTTATTTATACGTATATGAATACTACAAAAATTTGAGTAAGAACTACCTATGAGTACTGTGGAACTCGTAAAGGTTGGGGGGCGTTTGTTTTAATAACAACAACCTTTATTTAGTATATGAGTTCATTTATTGTATACTTTTATATACATTTACAATTACATATTTACAATATAAAAATAACATGGTAAAGTCTACCCATGTTGGCACTTCAGATCGATCTCCTCAATTCCCCGGTTTGACATCTTGTCAATTCAAATTAAGTTTTTTTTTACAAATTACTATAAAGTAAAACCAGCCAGCGCCCTAACATGGTATAAACTCTACAGTACCGTCATGGTAGCAATGCGGCATAAACGGCAAGCAACATCCGTTATCCGTATACGGAGCGACCATTATTCAAACATATTGGTTTGCCCGCTTCCTTTCAAGAAATTTCGATCTAAAAATCTAACCGTACTTACCAGATCTTGCGCCTAAAGACTTCTTCTTTCCCAGAATTTTTTGCAGTGAATAAAAATCGATACCCTAGTATTAAAGGCCTTCATTTATTTTTTTATTTAATTTATGTTACAAAACAGCTTACTAACTAAAAATACATATTATTACAGTTGTACAGAGAGTTTAGTATCAAATCTGAAAGCCGTACACAATTACTTTAGTTAGTTAAAAATATTGAAAAAAAATACTTAAGCTTCCTTACAAAGCTGTAAGGTACATTTCGACTATTAATAAAATAAACAATATTTTATTATTATAATAATGATGCATAGGCAGTTGGGTTTGCTTGACCCAATTTTAGGGGCAATCAGTAACAACGTTTAGTGTACAACGTGACATTTAATGTAATTATGATCTTTTAGGTATCAATACAACATAAAGCATTTATATTACGGATAATGGTAACCTTAAATAAATAAAAAATAACTATATTTTTATCGAAAATGATTATGTTGCCAAATTGCTATTTTGTATTGACCCAATCTTTTAGGGCTATTAGTAACATAGTAACAGTTTATATCATTAGCGGTGGTTGGCATTTATATGAATCAATAAATTAATTTTAGACAATATTAAACGGATTATTTGTATTTTTTCAATTCGAAGTACTCGATTTATCAGTATGTATCGCTTAGTGAACCAAACATCAACATTAAAAAAAAACAAATATTCACTGAAATAACTATTAAAAATCATAATATTTTGATTTCATAACATTTTAATTTTTTGTCTCCGTCGCCGTCGTTTTTAATAATACAGTATTTTTTTGGTTATTTAGTTACATTGACCCAAGTTAACTCAAATTATGAAACAATCTGTGGTTTCTTGCGCCCGTTCTTTTCCACAGTTAAAAAATGACGTCCTGATCGCGTGGTAGGTTAAAAAAGATTTGGACGATTCAAAGTACTTACTTATTAGTTTAGTTTAATGAATAAATATATATATTGACTATGATTTTAACTAAACTAATAGTAGAAAAGTTAATGATGAAACAATCGGCATTGGGACAATAGGTTGGGATGTGGCCCGTTCTCCCCGTGTACTATTCTTCGTGTTGGAAATCCTGAGGCCAGCTGTGGGACGTTTATAGACTGATGACTGAGTGTTCAGAATTCACCGCGGTCAGGTCCTTGGAACTGAACGAGAATCGCCAAGTAAGTAGTTACGCTGGCCGTTATCTGGAAGGTATAAACAATAGAAAAAACTTCAATTATATCCTACCCGCATAACCATTTTCAAGTCTCCATTCTATGGTTAGACCATCGGTCTCTAACCCAGAGGTCCCGGATTATTAATTTTATGTTATTATTAACTGTTTCTTGTGTTTACATTGCTTTGTTATAATAAAAATAATACCACCAACCAATCTCTTCTCTTGAGTATCGTAAACAACCCATTTTGGGGGTTAAAGTTACTCGCGTCTGTAGGTTTACCCTTGAGAACCTACACATGACCCCTGGGTGGTGCTAAATGAGTGACACTAACTGTGAGCCACGCTTCGTTTGCAGCACGCATTGGGCCGGCTCGCCCGGGGTCTCACGAATATCCGGCGTGAAATAATAGCACTTGGTGCTGTTGTGTTTTTGTCCGGCCAGTAAGAAGCCGGAAGCCCCTTCCCCTCACAATTCCTATTCCTTCCTTAACCCTATTCCTTTCTTAAAGGTCGGCAACTGTAACTACTCGCCCTAACCTATCTTCTTAAACCTTATAATACATACACACATCATCGCCGCCTTTACCTTAGCTTAACTTATTATCTAATTCTTAAAACTATTTAACCTAATTTATCTACAATCTAATGGTTGTGTCTGGAGTTTTGTAGAGTACGTAGTGTTTGTATGTTGATGGAACCTTAGCATAGCTTAATTCTATTTGCGGTGAATTTTAGTCAAGCAATGTAATATTATAATTAATACTATTTTGGCCAGATAGTCTAGTGAACCCTCCGTTGTTAACCGCATTTAAGTAACTCAAGTTCTTTTCGTGAAAGTTTAGTAATTGGCTTAACCCTGTGTTAATTTATTTTCTCCTGACCTAATTACCTAGCAGTCAATAACTAATATCCTAGATATGTGTCGCATAGCAATGACTCCGTCTGAACTGTGACCTAAATCCTTCACAGCAGCTGCGGGGAAGATTTGTTAACCACTCAAAGATAATCAGATGATAGCTTAGCTTGCTGGTATTATTTATTTATTAACAATAGCATGATACATAAAAAAATCTTGTGCAATTTATGAGCCCCACCGCCGCTCCATAGCGTACTATACATCTCATTGTTTAGTTATAGTTCCGTCACATTGGCGTTAACATTAATTAGCCTGTGGCTTTAATTCTTTAAACTGAGAATTTACATCTCTCCTCAAAATTTAATTTCATCTTACATTATGAACTATGTGTTAGCATTTAAATTCTTATTATTCCACATAAATCAATAGAGTTTATCTCAAGGCTTGCTATCATCCAAATATCCTTTCACATAAAGAACTTAATTATTCAATGCAATAACTTATGTCTTATGATATCACTTATTGAACAGAGGTGGGAAGCCAGCATTCAACAGGACCCACTTATTTCTCTGATTATTGTGTCTAAAGATATTACAATGTAACATTAAATGACTGTCCTTTTGTCTTATTAGAAAATTAATATTCAGTTCTATAAAGGGTGGATAATTTATTCAAAGCCCACTTCAGGCAGTGGCTAAAATAGAATGCTATTAATACAGGTAAAATTACTTTTATTTACTCTTAGTATTTATTATACAGGTCTTATAAAGTACCAATATAACTACATTGGATTGGCTGCATTGGTAGATTATCACATCTTAAGTTTATTAAAGGATGTTTGATTTATTCAATACCCTACTCATTTAGGAAGTGAACTAAAATAGAGTACTATCATTTGAAGTAAAATTACTTTGGTTTACTCTTAGTGTTTATTATACAGATTGTTTGCGCCACAGCGCAACGGAAAACAGCCGTCACTGCGCCGGAATAGAGTGCATATTAGAATGCACTAAGCCATCGCGCGGCCATGTTGACGGCCGGCGCAGCGCAACAGTTAGTGACCTTTGAGATCTCAAGACGAAATCACGCGTCGCGCGCCCTTGAACTCAGCCTTCGAAATAAACCAATACCACTCATAGCATATGTGTAAAGTTACGCCTAACGAACTGCCCTAGTGAATAGTTTCGCGTAGTGACTGTGCGCCAGGAAACCCACTTACATCGCCGCCCTCAAGCCTCGCCGCCCGTGGTCAGCTCGCCCGCCGGTTCCTGTGAGTACTTTCTTCCCTTATACCTCCTGCCTAACCCTTATTTCGCCGATGTTACTGCGATCGCCTTTCGCCGTAACACAGATCTTATAAAGTACCAATATAACTACATTGTATGGGCTGCATTGGCAGATTATTACATCTTAAGTTTATTAAAAGATGTTTGATTTATTCAATATCCTTAGCTTTTAGAAAGTGAACTTAAGTTAATTATTTTCCATTAACTTCCACCCCTGTCTCTCAGACTGAGTGATTATTTGATAGCCTACTAAATCATAGTTAGTATATTTTTAGTAGGTAGTAAATCAGGTAATTATCCCTGTTAATAATTAAATCAATTATATTTAGGAGTTATCCTTTACTCACTTTTATAGGTATAAAGCAGACTGTACTAGCTATTAGTCTGATTGATTTAGATTGTTCCCATCAAATATTTCTATGTTTCATATTATTAGAAGTAAGTACATAACTTATAAGGTCTTTGACCATTGAGGTGAATTCAAATGGTATAAGTAGACTGTATTATCAGGCTAATTAGTAAGTTGTTATCAATCAAGTATTTCTATGTTTCATAATAGTAGGAGCTCACAGCTTGTAAGGTCTTTTCCCATTAAGGTGGATTCGCAGCTTCAACGAATAAACCTAGGTTCTAAACTGGTTTTAGTTGTTTAGTATCAGCTTATATTTTACCAATAGGTATCGGATGTATATTTATAATACTTTGAAGAGTGTAGCTATATAAGGCCGTATCGTACCCCAGGGAAAGCTAAAAATGCGTGTTTGGTCATTTCAGTATTAGAAATCAAACATCACAGTACAGCTATGCTTATTTGCTATAACTTTTAGTATTTTTCTTGTAATAGGAAACCAGTCTAGGCTTTTAGGTACTCCAAAGTAATGATGGTACGATATTACCACACTTCTGCTAATTATTTAAAATGAATAGTTAATTGGTAACAAACCTTAAGAAAACAATTAGAATCTTATTGGCCTACGGTAACAGATTACATGCCTAGATAGGTCCCTTCAGCGCTCCTAACCCACGTCACTTCATCGTAATTTCCATTTAGCACCGCAACTTAATTACCCCTACAAAAATTAGTTATATTCCATCACGTATAATAAAACAGATGATTTTATGAGTTATGATGCCGTGACACACTGCACTACACTTTCAACAAAGTATGGAGGTTGACCAAAGACGGAAACTGCCCTCCTCTGACGAAGTTCCAAGCACTACCAGAAAACCCCCTACATTTTGTCGAACTAACAGTCCCTATTTGTATACCTTTGCAATCTAGGCCCAAGCCACATTTAACTTAATTTCGTGGTGAGTTGTGTGAGTCGCATTGCCCCTGAAAGCAACTGACCCCTAAGGTGACTATCCATCGGGCCAGGAATACCCAGTGTGTCAACCTAACACTACCCTGTGTGTAAGAAGACGGGACGGTCTTTAACCGGGATGTACGTGCCCGTCTCCAGCTAATTGGTGTCTGACCTATCTTCAATTTTCCCTAGGGAGACAATTGTCTCTCCCCCGTTACTCTCTCGAAGATAGTGTATTATTTAGCGTTGTAATAGATAACGCCGGCATTATTAAATAGAGTCAAATGCCTCCAGACCGAAGTCCGTTGAAATCATATTAGTTTTGTTGCCACCGTTATGCGTATCTGCTAATATGATCTAGAATACTTCATTCTGTTAACAATAATTCGAGTTGCGATAACAATAGTTTTACTTTAATAATCACTTTCTATTTCACAATCAATTTTAGTTAATATCGTAGCTTGAATATCACTTAGCGCGCTAAAATGGCTCGGACGCTTGTTTTCACTTATGAGATCCTTATCCCCCGGCGACCTTGAATCGAATCCCCCCCGCCCTACCATGACGCCAACATCTTTTCAAAACCGCGCCACTTCGCCCGACATTCGCCCGCGCAAATCCTTTTCCCTAGCCTTCAACCAATCGCTAGCTGTTTAGCCAATGCGCCTCGCCTTCACGTCCCTTATCATTTGTTATATGCGAACTTCGTGTTGCGCCACGTGGAGATAACATCTTCCCTCTCTTTCTATCTTTTTCTCAACCTCTCGCTCGCTCATTGCCGCCGTCCGCCACGCAATTCTAAAGTTTTTTCATAATCCAACCAAATCTCGTTAGATAGCCAATATTACATGTTTGAACATCTAGATGTAGCCTTCCATCAACAATTTTTTCTCAATAATCACCCACTTAAGCCAAATAATTCTGTATTTTGTGAAGTTATAAAAAGTTCCGTATTCCGACCACAGGTGGCGCCTTTCTGTCGCAAGGGACACGTTAGCAAACCTCATCATTCTAATCCATTGCCAACCTAACAATCCTACGCGAAGCTCAAGTAAATAACTCACGCTAGACGGCGCCTATGTCGCAAGGGGCACACGAAGCAGTCCCCGCGAAATTCAAAATAAAGATAAGGCCCTAGTCCATTGCCAACCTAACAATACTACGCGAAGCTCAAGTAAATAACTCACGCTAGACGGCGCCTATGTCGCAAGGGGCACACGGAGCAGTCCCCGCGAAATTCAAAATAATGATAAGGCCCTAGTCCATTGACCATTATTTTGAACTAGTTTATTTTTCCCTTTTCATGCTTATTATATTAATGGTGCTACGCATTAATATTAATTTTAGTGCTACTCCCATACATTCCTTACTAACGGACGGATACCATTCATTCTGTACCGTTACACAACGCATCTGCGACTCCTCTTTTTTTACAGGTGTCCATGGTCGGCAGTGATTACTTTCCATCAGATGACCCGCCTGCTCGTTTAACTTCTTCTTTTTTAAAAAAAGAATTCTTCTCTTGGCTGTCGTAAAAGGCAACTAACGGATTAAATACTGCTTATACATCCAACAGCATAAAGATACAATAGGGTTACCACTATCACGCTGAGCACATTTACAAGTGTAATTGGTGAAACGATGAATAATTGTGCACTGTTTTGAGGTTCTCATTGACTAGTAGTCTCTGAATAACCGTTTGGCGATAACAGTCGTAAGTGTAATTGAAATTAAACAGAACAGACTAACATCGTGTCATGTCTTACCGAAGCTAGAAGAGAGCGCGAAATGGTGCACACTCCAACAGCGGAGAAGGAGACTTGGTTAAGGGTCAGGTATCGCGCGAACTCGTGCAGCTCTGAGGACTTTGGCTCCTTTGAGGGCAGAATAGTCGCTTTGCCCACCAGCAGCTTGATCCGTTTCACCTGATTAAATCGAAATTATTGTAGTAATTTATACAGATGGTTTGGTAATAGGTATATAATCCCACAACTGGGCCATTCTACTAAGTGAACAACTAAGTGTATGGGAGCAGCCTGAAAATGCGAAAAAAAATCAGCTGTTCCATACACAACTGCAAATACTTTCGACCTGATGTATGGAACTATGTCCATGTCTACGACTCTTGTGGGTGTATGACAATAATTTAAATGAACTATGGTAAGGGTATATACTCGTAAATACATTTTATATAATCTCATTTGATATACCGATCAAATTGTATAACTAAAAATATAATGCACCGAGAAACCGAATTGCATCACCTCTTGCAGAGTCCAGTGGCAAGGTTCCACAACAGCCAAGATCCAATAAACATCCAGAAATATCCACAGAAGTTCACAGACCATCAAAGGCATGTTTTCAATTTCTCCTGCTGTATAAAATTTTTATGTAAATATGACAAATTTTATAATTTACACACAGTTTAGTAGTTTAGTCGAGCGTCATTCGAACTTGACGTTCTCAGTTGCACTACGAAACGTGGCTCTGACCCGTGTAAATAAGTAATATAATAATACTTCTGTATTTTTTTTAAAGCAATAATTTTGGTATTCTCGAAATGGACGAAGCAAGCCTTGTAGAAACTCCTGCTGCACTGGGATCATATTTGTAATCTCTCATTTCATATTTGAAGTAAAGCGTCAGCTGTGAAATAATAGTGGATTATTTACCGTTACGTGTTCGTGAACGTAAAATTTCTTGGAAGATCTCATAAAGTCATATAACTTTACTAAATAAAATTATCACCTTTTTAAACTAAGACAATTTCCGAACTTGATACTAGCTAAATATCTGGCTAATGTGCAAACCGCTCCAAGCCATTGCAAAAGAGAAAACAGGAAAATTTTAATTGAGTACTTACATAAGTTCACAATTAAGTTGTACAAAGTAAACACCAGTTGCAGGATTGTGAACAACATTATGGCCATAAGGCCAAGCCCAAAACTCCTGTCGATGTCTCTTATGACATCAAAGACACTGTAGTACATGAAGGTGATGTGGTCTAAAGTCTCATAGTCCGTAGTCCTTGGGCGCGATCTGCAATCTGAATAAAAAAAATGTTTTCAGGTTGTCCCTTATAGAGCGTGCCAAACTTAAAAAGAAGATAGACTAAAGGGCGACCAACTAGCTAGAAAAATAACCATTTTTAACTGTTTTTTGTTGCTGTATGTATAAAAATAAGATTTATTTTGCTTAATACTCTCGTAAATTCAATCTACCTTAATTAAAATAAATCTTTGTTAAGTGTATTAAGATTTAACCCATTTAAAAAAGGAGCTCGACAATTTTGTTAATAGGACTAAAGTCATTTTCTCGTAGCTGCTAGTTGGTCACCCCCCTCTGTCTTTTCCCTAAGTTTGGCCCGCTCTTTATGGGAGACTTGTATATCTGTTTCTAATGGGTGCACATTTTTTCACATGACTTTTAAGTCCTATTATCCGAAGTCCAAAAATATTTCTAATACCATTTTACATCATAATGATCACTCTTCATAAAAATATTTAATACTAACGATCGAAACCAATAATCATCAGAATTCATAATATCTCTAATCATACTCCTTCTTACTAATATTTTTTTTAATATATTTTCTTACACTAACGATCGAAACTCCTATTCATTCTAATGCATAACTCCAATATTCATAAATTGGTATCATACTAATATTTGTTTTCATATATTTCTTGATCATGAAGGTTTTTATGAGGCACCCGCTATAACGAAAAAGTTAAGTATGCAAAACTATAGTTGCAATGGTTAAGTTAGGTGAGACTTGTGACAAATTACTTTGTAATTAAATGCTGTGTGCTTGCATGCATGTTGAATGCATAATGTTGCATGTTTTTTTGGGATACTGCATGCTTGTATGCATTCCTGCTTGCATGCTGCATGCTTGCTTGCCTGCTGCATGCTTGCCTGCATGCTGCATGTTTGCTTGCATGCTTCAAACTCCATGCTTGCTTGCATGCCGGGGGGTGCAGGGGGTGCATAACGGAGGGAGGCCGCAGACCCCCCGACCTCCCTATTTCTTAATCATAAGTGTATGTATTAAAAACCATATTATGAGTTCAAATATTTTCTTAGTAATAAAAAGAAAATTATGATAATCGTCTGTTATGAAGGAAATAACTATGAAAAAAAAAACGATTATGAGTATAAAGTTGTTCTTAGTAATGACAGAATTAATAAAAAAAATATGATAACTATCTGTCTATCAAAAAATTATGAGGATAAAAATTAGGAAGAGTGATTATTAAAAACACAAAGCGGTAGTAAAACAAAAAATAGGAATATAGTTTTATGTGAGCCAATATGAACCCGTTTCAGATTGAAAAGTTTAGTTCACTAACTTTGTAGTTCGTGAATATTTTCAAAGTGATTATTCAACATTTTTAGAGACTTGTATGCTTCGTAAACTATAAAGAAGTACTGTATCTTCATGACGTGCAGCGGCATGACTGCGACATATAAAAAGCAGTACATGCCAGCAGAATACACTGAAAATAAGATAAATAGACCATTTCAGGTCGTGATGTAGGGGAGGAAGATTAATTCTCAGGAAGGTAACAGTGACATCTAGTATACAAGTAATGGAACATAAAACTCGTATAAATACATTAAAATATAAAATTATGTGTGTAATGTTTGTAGTACGAGTACCTAGTACGAGAACCAACGCAGATGTAACATAAAAATAAGGTCTTTCAAAGAACAGGTCTACTTTTCCGATTTTTGTCATCGTCATATTATTGTGGGCAAATAATAATAATTAGACTAGGTACGAGTGTCCGTTGAGTAGGTCGAAAAATCTAAACTAACGTGGAACCTTGACAATCGGTTTCGCATCGGTCCTTAGCAAGTCAAACGTGTTCTTGGGTCTAGTAGCTTGTAGTTTGCATGCTAGATGGCGCTGTTACGTTTTCGATTGCAGGATGAACTATTACCACCCCGTGTGTAAGGCACGTTTTCACCGCTAGACCTAGATTCTGCCGATGGAATGATGGAGATACGAGAGACATATAGAGAGATATGATACAGGAAGGTGAAGGTTTCTTCTCAGTTTCAGGGTATCCCATCCGTAGACTTCCAAACTGATGGCGTAGTGTTCATTATAAAAGCATAACTATTGTACATTACATATAATTACGACTATTATCCCCGAAGATTTAGTCAAAGACTAGGCAATGAGGATAACAAAAGCAGTCCTCTACCATAGTCCACTTTTCACCAAATAGCGACTGCATATGTTTTCCGCGTAACAGGTGGTGAGCCCATCGCCGCTCTGTGCTGTTGGATCTATGAGCAGTCTTTAGTTCTTTAGTCGCCTTTTACGACACCCAAGAGAAAAGAGGGGGTGGTAGTATTGTCTCACCGCTAAATAAAAAAAATTACTTGCGTGACAGACAAACCCTAATAACCAACCAAACTACATTGGGTCAGCATGATGGACTAAGGCCCGATATTTACATGAGTTTATGTTGGATAACCTGAGCCCAGCAGTGGGACGTTTATGTAATGATAATGGTGATTAAGATCAAAATCAAAATGTACGTACAATCTCGATCGGCTGACATCACGGATTCCAGAAAGAGATAATAACTGTAGATGGTCAAAATCACAGTCAAGGAAACGATGAAATACAGTAACAAGTATAGCTTGCGTTCAGCTGTAATTGCAGTTTTATTAGAATGTAATGAGTGAGCAATCTGTAAACAGAGAAAAAAATAAACCCATGTTATGACAATGCCAATCCCACACGCACACAAACAAGCAAACTAAGCAATACACGAACACAAACACGCACGAAGTCTCGGGCAGAAACTGGTAATATAATAATGTAACTGAGGATGATGCTTTTCAGCAGTTGGGTAGAGAAATTTCATTTATGATTTCTAATTTTCACCTCTTGGAGTCTATTATGGTTGTGTATAGTCGCTCTTGTCCTGCTGAGCGCACCGTATACAGTGATACTGTTGCACAGCACTGATACAAGCATGTAAAAGATCCAAACCAGACGCCTGGTAGTTGATCCTCCCCGGGACGAGTACTCCGGGTTGCCATTACAGTCAAAAATCAGGCCTGTTATTGATATAACCACTACAAACAATGGAAGCACTTTAGATTAAGCAACACCGAAAAAGTGGGGAAGGGGTTACCTAAGGGAGGAGGAGCCAAAGGGCGGAAATGCATAGTTTTCAAGATATTTTTATTTTGAGGTTATGTTAGGTTATTTATTTAGGTTATTTTTAAAAAAAATTCTACCATGGTTACTATTACCGTACCACCTCTATCCCCGTCCCCCCCAAGATATTTTTGATTAGAGTTAGTTTTCTGTTGTCTTATAAAAAAAATAACTTCGAAATTCAAGACAATCGCTACGCTGCGCTTCGCGAAATTTCTAACCTATCACATGACCTACAGAAGTAGGGCAGCTAGTTGCATAAATCTAAACGTTTTAATATTTTACGTCAAACAACATTTCGAATTTCCTTAAATTCTTGACTACTTTGTAATTTTCAATAAATTCTAGCGTACGAACTATGCATCTCAGCACCGTGAAATTTTAGTAAATTATACTTCTTTAGCAAACCTATCTATAAAAAAACCGGCCAAGTGCGAGTCGCACTCGCCCATGAAGGGTTCCGTAGCAGCAAGTAACATCAAATAAATGTTTTTGTAGTTCGTTGTAACTTTGATCGATGTTTTAATAATAGTGTATTTTTTATATTTATTAATTTATGACGTATTAAAAAAAAGTACTTACTAGATCTCGTTCAAACCAATGTTAGTGGAATTTTGCATGGTAATGTACATCATACATTTTTTTTAGTTTATCGTTGTCTTATATTAGAAGTAACGGGGAAGGGGGGGGGGGAGGGGACACACACACACACATTTTACCACTTTGGAAGTGTTTCTCGCGCAATATTCAGTTTAGAAAAAAATGATATTAGAAACCTCAATATCATTTATGAAGACCTATTCTTAGATACCCCACACAAAATGGTTAGATAAAAAAAAATGAGTTTTAGTTATAAGTAGGGGGAACCCCCAAAAATTATTGTTTTTTATTGTTTTGTGTGAAAATCTTAATGTCGTTCACTGAACACATCTACATACTTACTAAGTTTTAACAGAATATTTCTTATAGTTTCGAAGAAAAGTGGCTGTGACATACGGACGGACAGACTGACATGACGAATCCATAAGGTTTCCGTTTTTTGCCATTTGGCTACGGAACCAGAAAAATATGATGCTAATAACCGGTGTTTACTAATCTAAAGCTGAGCCCTAACAATTATTAGTCACATCTATTAAACTAGTGTCTCTTTAAAAAGAAACCTTTATCTGGACAACGATTTGCAAGTTGCAAGTATAGTTCCTCCCGGAACGGCCCTACCGAAGAGGCATACTTAGGATAGTTTGAGTGTTCCCTACACTCAAAGATGAAATAGTTAATTTCTCAAAAGTTACGAATTCCTGGTTTAGTGCTTCTTCTTTCCACTTTCGGCCCTATTGTCACTTACCATCTGATATCTGTGAACCAAGTTTTTGCACTCTTCACCATTGAATCTTGGACGAAAGCTACACTACGTAGAGTCATTGTATAAATTGTAGGGATAATAAACACATAAATCTAAATATCCTAGTAGGCACCATGTTCAATTCTTACTGAAAATCGTCACAACTACACAGTTGACGGTGTTAAGGGTTGAGGACACCCTCATTCTGCACTTGTTCTGCTGCATCTCAAAGCAGACTGGCGATAGGCCGACCAGCCTTGATATACTATACATCTTATAAAGGGCCCCTGAGACTGTGCAGTCCTCCTCTCTTTGTACGTGAAGCTTAGTTTTCGTAACTCTCTTCATAGTTGGATGGCAATTATTAGCAAATGCACTTGTTAAGTATTATTAAAAATAAAATAGTCCAAATGATGAAGGACTTCATCAAGATACTGATTGCTGAAACGTTTAAGAAACCAACTAGGGATTATCAGACTCTAGGTACTGCCTTGACAATATCATAATTCATAGCCTTCTTAAACTTTAATGTTCCTTATACTAATTTTAGAAAGTGCTACTTTATTATATTCGAAAATATACTTATCTAGAAATCAAATTACTGTAACCAACAAAATAACGGACATCAACCAATGAATTTGAATTACCTTAAAAACTAAAGTTCTAAGTAATTAAGTAATCTTCGGTTTGAAGGTTTATGGAATATGAGTACCATCGTGACAGCAACGCGGCATAAACGGCACGCAACATTCGTTAACCGTATACGGACAAATAGAAACGAGCGTACAACCCGTAATTGGATTGCCTGCTTCCGTTCAGAAAATTTTGATCTGAAAAATTAACACTGTGGTCGCGTGAAAATTTTTGGTCGATAATGACTAATAAACCTTATCGTCTGTAAGAAAACCGATATCGGTTACTAACAGTTGGATTTCTATTGTGTCTGGTTTCTCAGACAATAGGTTAAATACTTTTGTGGAAGCTAACGATACTCAATCTACGGCTGAATTAGCAGGAGCGTTCAATGTCAGCATCAAAATAATAGTTATTCGTCCATTTGCGTTAAATTGGAAAGGTTTAAAAGCTTGACAAAAGGACTACGACCTTAATGATCGCCAGCGCGATGTACTTAACATTTTTGTTTTTTACATCATATGGTATGTCCTGGCTGGCGAGGCCTGCCTTGTACTGCTCAAACAGGCAACGAATTTTAAACCGCATTGTTTTCTGCGGTGAAAAGTGGATTATTTTTGACAATCGCAAGCAAGTTTGTTAGATCCTGGTTCAGCACTTCAATGAAAAATTACCCCTAATTAAATGGTTCCTGTTTGGTGGTCTAGTGCCGGTATGATTCATCACAGTTTTCCAAACTGGAAAAGCATTATTGCATAATATGTGAGAACTAGGACGAACTGAACACAATTGTAGGGTTTTTTATAAAATTGAAGTTAATTTATTTGATTTGTATGCGTTAGAAACATAAAATCAATAAAAGGTATAATTTTGTTCTGCCGACTGGCAATACTGGCTGTCTGTCAATGTCAGTTTGTAAAAGTGGAGGGAAAATAAAAAGATGGCGGCACTTGGCCGATGTGAGAGCGGGGATTGGGTTTTGAGTTTTTGTACAGAACGGACGTCTCTGAGAGAATACACGTGGTTGTCTTGAAAACTGAGTTTTATTGGAAGTAGAACCTGAGACCCCAAGTTTTATTATACTTCAGAAGTGGGATACCAAACGTAAGTACACGCCTACGTATATTTCCTTCTACACTGATATTAATGCTATTGCGGTTGCAATAAAATAAAAATTGTAAGGTATAGTTAAAAATATGAACATTAACATTGAATCTACATTTTAAACAAATAGTTTTGAAACACCACCCCACAGGCTTGACTAATCGATTTGAATAAAATATGCATTGTACTAGCTACAATACTGATTTGCAAATCGAATTTACAAGCTATATCGGTAAAAAGGGTAGCCATTTATATGATGAAAGTTGATTAAATCTTTTTTTTTTCTTGCCTGCATTTCTTTTCTTTGTACAAAAGAGTTGCTTGAGCAATTAAAACTTTAACAGTACATTTACAACCGTTGACCGATCACCGGCCAAAATTTGTCCAGGTACCGACTTCAAAATATGTAATTTAGCAATTCAATTAGCTTGCTAGTGTGGCCTAAAACAGTTAATGTTGCATTTAATTTTATAAAACCATTGATTCACATGACTTCATAGACTTCCTAGTGGGGTTTCTAAAAGGGTAACGAAATTTTTGTCCGTTTCGCGCTAGGACGCCCCGTTTCCGAGATATCTTTCATTTTCTTGGTTTAAGCGTGAAACTAATACAAGTTTTGTTTTGTAATCGAGCGTCAGATAATGGAGTAATATGGGAACGACGAAGGACGCCGCGCTGTTGGTCGCCGTGCCTGTGTCTGGCGAGGGCTGCCGTTTGTGGACATCGCCGGTGCATTGCTGTGACGGCGACGGCGACGAGGACGGGGAGCAGGCGGAGGCGAGCCGTCTGCGTAGCGTGGTGCAGCACATCGGGAGTCCGGCGCTACGAACGCGGGTTAAAAAGATAAGTGGATCCAAAACTTCGTTTTGTAGAGGTGCATTTTTACGCTCAGTTTAAAAGATGTATAGCATTTCTAAGATCTAGAAATCGTCAGAACGATTCTTTGTTGGGATTCTTTGTCGCCTACAGATTGGCTACAGAGCTATATCGTATTATAAAAATAAGTAAATTGGTCTAGGTCATGCAGGTACATAGATGGACAATAAGAACTTTATTGAAATAAATTAGCTTCCATTACATAGAGCATAGAATAAAGACCAAATTATGATTTCGACCACTATCTGTGACTTCGACGAACAGTTAGAGAATGCGACCGTGACAGACAGACGCGATAGTCCGGGCGGACGAAGCGGAGCGGCGCGGTCGCGTACGTTAGGTTACGAAATGGGCTTAGATTTCGCGCAGCGCGTGACTTCGGCCGATTGGTGAGAGGACATACGTAATGCTGAATACTTTTATATTTTACTGTGGCTCAGCTGTCGTAGTACCGGACACGATGGAGGTTCAGTTGTTGGCGGCCTCTGGGAGTTTTCGTGACAGACAAGGGGATGGATTAACATGTGATAGTAACAATGACTTAGAAGACCTAACTCGACAGCGGCAATTAATTCTGATTGGTTTTGCCATAATTGTAAAGGACGCGGGCATCCCTTAATAAAGTGTCTCACTTGTGATAGATTTGGTCATCAATCCGACAAGTGTGCTGTGAGGTCTGGAAGTCAAAATGGCCGCTATTTCAATATGAGATTTTTTCTGCAAGCGGGTGGTTATCCTTTTAGGTAAGCTTATATCCATAAAGATGCCTACCATACCACCAAGGGGGTTTTATAAAGGGGGGGGGGGGGGGGGGGGTCAAAATTCGCTTAGTTTTGCGCTACGACGCACCGTTTGCGAGAAAAATCGATATTTGAAAAATCCGTGTCAATAATTGTCATAAACGCATGTCGAACAATTTTTATTAAGATTTATGTTTCAAGATGTAACAACACTAGCATATAGCTTGTAGATCTTTACTATAGAAAAAAAGAGCCTGCAGTTTACTGTATGATTCAATTTCATTAATTTATACTATTTCTTCTCTTTTTGGAACGACGAGATTAACATTATGGATAATGAGACTGGACGTCAACGTGGAAGCGAGCGACGGCGGCATACTCCAATTGCTGCTACTGGGGCAGATCGTAGTCGAACACGCAGCCGTAGCAGGTGCAGTAGGATTAATAGAAGTTCGCACCATCGAGGAAAGGAGACCGAGTTGGAGCAGACGCGAAGGCGGTTACAGGCTTTGGAGCACGAGTTGTACCGGGAACGCGAAAAACATCTTCGAGGCGTGAAGATCGACCGCACCGGAACGCGAGGGGCAGCCGCAGTCGCAGCCGCAGTCGCAGCCGCGCCAGTCGTTGACGCACCCGCAGCCAGAGCAGGCGGCTCCGTAAGCGCAGTCGCAGTGCTACGCCGAGGGCGGGCCGACGACAACGCGAGGACGCTGCGACGAAGGAAAAAAGGTCACGTACACCATATTTTTCTACTAAGGACTTGATAGATATTGTCAAATCAATTAAAAGTAATGTCGGACCTCAGCCATCACCTTCTGGGGCATTGATGTCAAAGACTATTGATCACAAGAATATCTCTCTAATTTTGACCCCTCTGCGAAAGGACAACGCATAGATATTTGGTTAAGTAAGGTCGCTAACGTGTCCCTGCAAAGGTTTTATTTTTAATTGATTTACTTAATTATCCATATGAGTCTGTGTTAGAGGTTTTGCTTCTTATACTTTTTACAACTTAGACATTGAATTTAGACATTGTGCTTTAAAGACGTTCTGCAAGTTAAGGCTATAGGATCATAACTGGTTTAATTGTCAAAATAACAGAAAAAATTTAGTTGTTTCTAGGGTCAATGACCGACTACAGTGACATACATACACTTTTGAATGATCTAGCGATACATTGTTACTATGTGTGTGTTTAGATTATCGGTTGATACACTTTATTCTTAATCGAGGAATAAGGCCTTTGTTCTAAATGCCTACTCCGGCTACTATTGGTTTAGTGCGTTTGACTTGACATTTTATTTTATTTTATTCAGAAAACCAACAGCATTTACAAACAATTCATATTGAGCAGTATTAACTTAAATCGAGGACAATTACAGGTTTTCCTAATGTAACAAGAAGTAAGTCGGATAAGCATAAACTTAAAATAAAAATTCAGAAAAAAATTATCGTTGAAGACTCCTTTTAATTTAATTGTGTGATGAAATTGAAATTTTGCTAAATAATTTATAAATCTTGCTAGAATAAAAAAAAAAAAAAAAGAACAAGATATAATCATTCAAGTCATTGGGTGGGTAGACTTGAACACTCAAATTGACAACAGCACAAATGCAACTTGCAAACAATTTAATTAGTTTCAACGTTTCATTATCTTCGTTTGAGCGTTATAATCGCAAAATATCATTACGAGTAACTAATAGTATTAAGTATGGATAAAAGGACATTGCAAATCTGATATTGATTACGTACTAAGATTATCCACATTTATATAGTAAACAATGATAACAAAATAGGCTATTTAAGTAAAGCTATTCAGTGCAGTAAAGTTAATTTATATGTTAGAGTTTAAGTGCGTTTGAAATGTGGGGCGTCGGACAATGGAATAGCTACGAAAGTCGATTCTTGAGTGATCCTTTATTAAAAGAAAAACAGGGTTTTATATTAATGTGTGGTAGGTTGTTAGTCATGATTCGGTGACCCGATACAGACAGAATATTTAGAAAAGAGTATCTAATTACAGTGATCGAAGTATTAGGTTACATGCTACGCGTTTACAATAAAATGTCAGTTTAGGTCATTTTCATTTACAATAACAATTACATAAAGGGTGAACAAGTGCAGTCAAATTGTAGTACTTACTTACTTACATATTGTGTTTGTTACTAGTTAGCTAATTACTGACATCTAGGAGTTTTAATGCCCACATATAATTAAAGTTTCTTTTGACATTGATCAAGTAAAATTAATTGGACATGCGAGTGAATAGAAACTTTAAAGCTTTCCAATACAATGAGTTGTGGAACAAATATTTTATACTTTGATCTTGAACATTCATACTTAATAAACTCTCATGCTAAAGCCTTATGTGTAAACATTCTATACAAATCCATTTATACATAAAGAGCTGTCAGTACCCATACTCATAAAATTATTTGAAGCTGAACGGTTACTATTTAACTTCTCATGTAGGTACCTACATTTACCAAATCATAGTGTTTGCGTGCATGTGTTTATTGTGCCTTTATTATGCGCAAGCGAGTGAGGCTTGAGTTAATATTGTTTACTAGAGATGATCGTTATATTAGATAACGAATATGTTGAAAGGATAATAATTAGTTATGTAATAATGTCAGTCCAAAATTGATAAAGATAGACTAATAAATACATACGCATATTGTTATTACGGCTATTATTGTGTATCTACATATGGTTTTTTCTATTGTTGCAGCCTGGACGTGAGAATTGATTGGTTCATGTTCCGGGTGGTAAAGTAGATCCACAGAAACGAGAATTGATTGGTTCGTTTCATAGTTTTTTATAATGACCACGAGAATTTATTGGTTCGTGTGTCATTATAATAATAAGTGTTCAATTAGGCGTGAGAATTGATTGGTTCACGACCTGATGGAAGTACCTACAGTTATTCCAAGTAACAATGATTTATAAACGTAAGAAAAGATTGATTAGTGTGTCATTGATAAGTATTCTGTTTAGGCGTGAGAATTGATTGGTTCACGGCCTGATGGAAATAGTTATTCTAAGTTACACTGATTAGACGTGAGAATAGATTGGTTCATGTGATCTAACTATGTAATAGAAGAAAAGTGAATAAAAAGAGATAATGATGTTACTGTGGTAATATTGTATTTATGTATTTTGTATAGATTTTCAAATATATAATCAGATAGTACTGTAAATGACGTTCTAGTGGTTCTATTTCGTGTAAATTTCTTTTGTAATGTAAATGTAATGATGTATGAGTTAGTTAGTATTACGGCCAAGTGTAGGGTTGCCACCAGGCTTGTGTATGGGGACATCCACATTGTCAGGACGGTCGAGTGTAGGGTTTTTTATAAAATTGAAGTTAATTTATTTGATTTGTATGCGTTAGAAACATAAAATCAATAAAAGGTATAATTTTGTTCTGCCGACTGGCAATACTGGCTGTCTGTCAATGTCAGTTTGTAAAAGTGGAGGTGAAATAAAAAGATGGCGGCACTTGGCCGATGTGAGAGCGGGGATTGGGTTTTGAGTTTTTGTACAGAACGGACGTCTCTGAGAGAATACACGTGGTTGTCTTGAAAACTGAGTTTTATTGGAAGTATAACCTGAGACCCCAAGTTTTATTATACAATGATGGAGAAGCTCGTACATCTGGATCCAGCTTTGGCCAATTGTTCATCCCCGCTGCTCACACTAGCAGACATTTTTTTTTAATAAACTAGGCAATCATTTGACCACGAACCTGCTTGGTGAGCTGTGTTACATACTTAGCCAGGAGATAAATAAACAATAAACACGCCTGAGTTTTGGCGGCATTGAAACTGACAAGATTTCCCCAGTCAAAGACAGCCTGAAGTGCCAGATTCGTTTGGTTATCCAGGGACTCTCGACAAGACTGGATTTCATCTTTGGTGGCCTTTGCATTCGATAGATATTTGCTTGATATATAGTGGTATCATCTGCATACTCAATAGTACCCGGTACCAGCAGGTCGTTAATTTGCAGGAGAAACCGTGTCCTAGATAAGACTGAACCTTGGGGAACTCCTGCATCAATTTCCATTAGGTCGGACGATTGACCATCCACCAGGGCACGTATGAGCGTTTCCCGAGAAAGTCAATGATCCAGATGCAAATTCCTTCAGAGATTCCATATACGGAGAGCCTACTAATTAGGCTTCCATGCCAGACCCTATCAAAGGCTTTGGAGAAATCAAGCAAGACGGCGCGCGCTTCGAAGTGTTTCTCGATCACTTCACTCCAAAGATAGGTGGCATACACGAGACCGCGGCGAAATCCAAACTGGCAATAACTGAGGGGATCATTGGTCTCAAGGTTTACCAGCAGTCGAGAGCCTAGAATATGGACGTGACTAAAATCGACCTATAGTTAGGTGGAATTGCACGGCTTCTTTTTTTGGGCACAGACTGCACATTAGCCAGCTTCCATGACTTAGGAACTAGAGCAGTCTTAAGTAAGAGGCGATACAGGCGTGTTAAAACGGGAGACAACTCTGGTGCACAGTTACGTAGGACAACCGCGGGGATTCCATCGGGACCACTAGCCTTATTCACGTCTAGAGTATGGAGAGCTTTGAGCACCTCTTTGCTGCGGATGTGAAAATGTCCCATAGAGGGGTCGGCTATAGGTAACTTAGGTGGAACTTTGCTAGCGACATCCAGACGTGAGTTCTACGCAAAAATAGAGGCAAACAAGTTTGCCTTCTTTGCTGCAGTGTGGGTAAGTGAGCCGTCAGGCTTTTTCAGTGGTGGAAGTGAAGGGCGACGACAATTCGCCTCGGCTGCTTTGGCATGGTACCAAAACGCCCTACTTCCAGATGGGTACGGGGCAAGTTTGGCATTGATGCGGCCGATGTGACTGAATCGTGCCCTTCGTAATATTCTTTTACTGGACTTGGCGGCTTGGTTATAGGTTTTTTTTTGGGTCTGGGTATCTGACGATTTGCGCGCTCGAGCATCAGCCCAGGCTAAGAAAGCTGACTATTTCGGCGCTTCGGCACTGCGACAGTCAGCGTTAAACCAAGGGCGACTTTTGCTTTTGCGACATTGGAATATGGAAAGTAATATTCCATACCCCGCAGTATGATCTCGATCACAGCGTCAGCGCATTTGGACGGATCGTCTGAAGAAAAACAGCATTGCCGTCAAGGAAAGGATTTATAGAAATGTCGCATCTCATCAGAGTCTGCTGACTTGTATCACCACACCCGTCTCATATCACTAGAGTCCTGATCAGGTGAGGAGTAAGCGGATACAGATTTCACCAGACAGTGATCGGATGATCCCAAGGGGGCTGATACCTATATGGAATATTTGTCTGGATCAGTCATCAGCAGAAGGTTCAGGCAGTTGGCAGTATGTGAGTCTACATCTGGCACGCGCGTAGCGCAGTTTACAATCTGGGAAAGATCGTGCGATAATGCAAGTCTACGCGCCTCCCTCTCAGCGTTGTCGGTCATCTGGTACGGGAACAACCATTCTCGGTGGTGGGCATTAAAGTCTTCCAGAATGACTAGCTGCGCCGAGGGATAGCGAGCATATCATCCGAATGACTCAGTTGGTCACTTAATGAAGTTGTCTTCCGGTCGCCGCTGTGCGAGCGGTAGACAGAGGCGTAGAGAGTGAGCTCTACTCCGGTGTCCACCAAAGCCGGTGTACACTAAAGATTTTGTAGTGCTACTGATGATTTTTTTTTAACTGGTTTTGTAAAGTGGAAACCTTTTTATGTAATTTGAAGGGTCATGTAATAATTTAAGGTGATATAAACTTAAATAGTGCTTCTGTCAACGTTCCTTCTGGACACATCTATTGGCCCACCTTGCATTTTCAGTTTCGTTTAGTCCTCGCTAAAAATTTATATTAGGTCGAGCAATAAGTTTTATACAGTTATGAACCTGGCACATTCATAATTTTATTCAATAGTCTTTTTTAAAATTTCGAACTCAGAATTTAAAGAAACAAAAGACAGTTTGGAGCTTGTTACAATCGAATACTAAGAAAACTTGATTTTATAAGTTTACTTGGATTTCATTTTTGAAAGTGTGATTTTTCTCTTTGGTTTTGCAACAAACATTACTTATTCATAACATTAAGGTGAGGTTCTATCAATAATCTATGGATAATTCGCCTGAAGTCGCCGCCCAAGCTGTGGCACTTATCCAGGCCGGACACAGCCAAAGAAATGTGAGTGCTCAACTTAATTTAAGTCGATCTGCGGTCCGAAATGTTTATCGGAGGTACCTAGAGACTGGCGGCTTTGTTCGTCGCCAAGGAAGGCCACGATCTCGGGTCACAACTGAAAGGCAGGATCGATTCATCGTGATAACCAGCTTGAGAAATCGTCACCTTACCTCCATTGAGATACAAAACCAACTTCGCGACTTCTATGGAGTATCTGTGAGCGCTCGAACAATTCGGAGAAGGTTCAAAGAATGCGATATGGTACCACACACGCCAGCTAATGGCCCCAAACTAACGCGAGCCCACCGAACAGCGCGTCTTCATTTCGCGCGCACTTATTTAAATTGGACTTAGCAGCATTGGAGCCGTGTACTCTTTTCTGATGAGTCTAAAATTGCGTTACATAGCAATGATGGAAGGAAGAAGGTCTGCCGACGTAAGGGAGAGCGTTTTACACAATGCTGCTTTGAAGGGAGGGTTGCTTATGGCGGTGGCTCATGGACTGTCTGGGGCGGTACATCCGCGAGCGGCAAAACTCAACTTGAGGTTATTACGGGACCACGGCTGCCAACATTAAATGCTGAAAGGTACATTCGTGAGTGCTTAGAACCTCACGTGATGCCATACGTGGACCATGTGGGCCCAAATTTCCTTTTTATGCATGATAATGCAAGAGCCCATACGGCCGGCATCGTCAGGGAATATCTTCGGGATGTGAACATGACAGTTATGGACTGGCCAGCCAGAAGCCTAGACATGAACCCGATTGAGCACATGTGGGACGAGCTAAAAAGACGTGTTAGGGCTCGTCAGCCAGTTGCCCAGACGATGCAGGAGTTGAAAACTGCCATAGAAGAGGAATGGGAGATGATCTCTCAAAATTTCATAGAGCGGTTGCCGTATGCCTAATCGTATGAGAGCTGTCGTAGATGCCCATGGAGGCAACACGCGTTATTAAAATAAACCTTTATTTGATAAAACATGTTTTTTATTGAAAAATCAACTGCCTTCATCAAGGCGCATACCCGACTTGTTAGGCGTAGCTCCATGTCGTGTGGTATTCTGAATTCAAATTTAAAACAATACGATCGAAAAAGATGGTAAAATGTATTAGGTTTAAAACTGCATCAATAGTTTTTGTTGTGCCATAGAAACCTAAACTTTAAGGTGGGCCAATAGATGTGTCCAGAAGTGTGTTATTGCTATTTTTTGTCATTGTGTGGTGGAAAAAGATGAATGAGGTTTTTAATACGCGTGGAAGTAAATTAGATATTGTTCTGGTCCAGGAGTGCACTGACATAACTGCAGTCAACTTATCCCACATAGGAGGTATAGTACCTCGTGATTTTTATCATCCCCCATTGGGCATTACTACAACAATTTCTGTACGTGCAAACTCTGTAAGTAAACTTGAACCTAGTAACTTAGATAATTCTAAAGATTTTAGTATTGTTAAGGTAGACTACGCACAAATCTTAGAGTTACTATCGAAAACGAAATGGGATACTGTCTAACCTGGTCAAGATTTTAGTTCACGACTACTACGTTATTTTTTTATTTTTTTTATATTTTAGCGTATTATTAACGCTTAAATATACTTAAGTAATTTTTTTTATACACTGAAAAGTCTTTTTTCAGTGTTCAAAAAAAAAATTACTATAAACGCAGCTTTATCTTAACCGAATGTTCAAATATTTGTAAAAATATTTCTTTCGGATCTCAGAGGTGAAAACTTCTAAGATTTGATGAAGCCAGACCTCGGTAGCCAAGTGGTTAAGGCAGCCGCCCGGAATGCGAAAGGTGCGTGGTTCGATTTCCGCCTGAGGTTGTCGTCTTTTTTCAGTGTTTAAAAAAAAAGACTACTGGGTAATACTCAGAAAAAGTGTACATTTTTAAATTGTAACTAAACTGACAGGGTAACAAAACTGAGGGCCTCTGTAACGAAACTGATATTATAAAGCAAAGTACACATTGAACTACAAGTTAGGCATATGGTCAAATCTAAATGAAACGACGGGTTATTAGTTATTACGTATATTAAGGAACTTACTTTGTTCATTTGGTTAATCTTTGGGTAAATTAAATTAATCACATACTATTAAATTATTGATTATAAGATGAGAACAAATCAAACATTTATAATTAAAAAAAAATCTTTCTTTCTGTTTTACTCTTAATTTCGAAAGACACTACATCGAGAGACGGAACTGCGACCAGTCTTGGCGCCGACAGTATGGTACTGCGACAGGATTCATCCTTGACATTATTCTTACGTATCTGCCTTTCGGTAAATCATGTTAAGTAGGTATTTGGTTCTGTCGCAGTCCCATCCTGTCGACACTGGAGCTTGTCGCAGTTCCGCCTGTTAATGTAGCGTTCATCGAAGTTCGAATAAACTCGAAAAACTATTAGAATCAACACCTTTGACATAAAACAAAAAATATTCAGGTAGAAATAACAGTAAGAACACGAACAGAATGTTCCCTATTATTATTACGAACAAGGAACATTCTGTTCGTGTATTCATGTTTTAACAAAATAAAATTCTGTTACAAGTATCAATTACTTAACAAAATAAAATAGCCATAAATATTAAAAGATTTCAAAATTAGAGTCATTGTCACTGGAATCATGCTTAATATTTTGAAATAAAGATGATTCATGGGCAGGATTAATCTTATGAAGAGATGAAGGTCCTTCTAATTTAAAATTAAAGTATTTACGATTGTCAGGGTCCAATCGGATGTCCGATAAAATAGTAACTTTATTCTTAGGTCTCATTGTGGAGTGTGATGATTCCGAGCTACTTTTTTCGTTATAGGGACTATCGTCACTTTCTGCATAGGCAATTTCTTCATCAGTGTCAGAAGAGGACCAGTCCACCAGCATATTCTTCTTTTTTTTGTTCGGTTGATTATTTTCTTTTCCTTTTCTCTCAATTTTTAATTTATTTGAAATTGATTTTAGTTTCCTAATAGTTTCCTTTCCCTGACATAGTTTTATTTTATTATTATTTTTTATTTTCTTAATACCGGACGGACCTGGTTCAGATATTTTAGTATTATTCTCATTTTTTTCTGATTCCTCTTCTACCAATTTAATTGTTTTTCTTTGATTATTGGTTGTGATTTCGGAGTAGTTTTGATTGTTTTTCAAGAGACTATGAATTTTAACATTGAAACATAAGCAGCTGCCTCGTTTGTCGCCACAAAAACAGCTCACCTGTCTATGTTTAATTACTAAAGACTCATCCGTGGTTATGATCTGATGAACAGCCATCGTTCCAACTAAAGGACACAAATTAGGTATAGGATTTGTTTCCTTTAATACTTTAATATCTGTATCTGACACATAATAAAGGGTTACGCTTGTTTCCTGTTTCAATAGTTTAAAGGCCTCAAGAGCATTAGAAACATCTTTTCCGTACCCTACATGCATGTCCAGAGTTCTTTTAAGTACACCTCCTATGCCATCTGCTGCATTTTTACCATGCGCAGCCTCAAAGTAAGACCACGTGGCATGTTTGAATCCCAGCTGTTTGGTAAATTTATCAAAAAGTGCGAAGTTTATCTTTTGCCGGTACTGTGTGGTTGGGCCATCAGAATGTACATGCAAGGTATCTATCTCAGGGTGTTGATATTTAATTGAATGTAGAACTGGTAACATGTGCGCCCAGATAGATAAAGGACTATGTTCGTTATTTGGTGAAATTGAACAAAATGCAGTTGGTTTCTCATCATTGAGGTACGCTACACCGGTATGCAGAGTTATTTGATTACGGGAAGATGAAAAATGCATAGCCTGTATCTCTGAATTGTACTTACACTGATAGTTTTCTGAAAAATCAACTATTATAACCGCCTCATTTTCTTTTATATTGTCAACACATTCTCGAAATGTTTTTTGTTGATGTATCATATTGTAATAATGTTTTTTAAATTGGACAGCCTCTTTTTGAAAATTTTGTAGCAATACACTTAAACTATCAGTCATCACTTCCCTTGTAAATTTTTTAGTCAAAGCCTCAGTCTCAATACCTTCTTTATTTCTCTTCTGGTAAGGAACTGTTTTCATACACCACTGCAGCCAAGACACAGTTTTTTCATTTGACATTTTTACATTGATCTTCTTTGTAGCACATATTTGGCAATCCCCATACATGCAGTCTTTTGAATCTAAGTTACAGGTAATATCCTTCAAAAGATCTTCAGTTTTATTTGTTTGTAAGAGTCCAAGCTTGAATAGTTTTGTTATTTTAAATGATATGTTCGCATGTCGTATGCAGGCACAAGTTTCTCTGTTATGTAATTTTGGAGCTAAGACATAAAAAGGACGATGTCTTACAAGTGTAGAATACGATACTTTGCCTCCTTCTCTTTTATAAATCCTGTATAAATTTAGTATGGTGTCTGTTAAGAAACGTATTTGCATTTTACTATTTCCTTTCGTTTTACACTCTTTTTTGCCGGCTGTTGCACGACTTACATCGTCGCGTAAATAAAACAGGTGAATTTGTTGAATAAGCAACTTTCTTTTTGATGCAAACGACATTTTAGTTCGAATTCTTCCTTTTATTCCTATAGCCTGCACCATTTTTGAGGTCATTCGATATTTTTTTGTTAAAGGACTGTTCACAATTTTTTTGATAACTGCTTTTTCTTTATGAGTAGAAACTTTGTATACTGAGCTCAGAGACTCAGAAAGAATGTCAAATTCAGAAGGTGGCAATGGTTGGTCTTTATCAACTATTTGTCTTATCTGATTTTCTTTAGAAGTTATTTTTTGCTTAAGGCGATAAATTTGCTTTCTCATGGTATCTTGTTTTTTTAATGATATATTTAATGAATCTTGACAAAGATTTAATTTTTTTCGAAGTTTAATTGCTTTCAGTTTCCAATTCTCTGTATTTTTATTAATCTTTCTAACTACTGCTTCTACTGTATGTTCTTCACCAATAGATTTATTTTTATTCTTTCTATAGTATCGGTCAGAGTATTCTCTCCACTTTTGTCTTGTTTTTTTCTTTTGGCCTGGACTTTGGTCTTTAATTTTTAATTTATTAGATTTAACTCTCTCTAAATGTTTCTTTCGCATTTCTTCGTATTTAATAGGATTTTGTTTGAGACGCTCTCTATATCTTCTTTGTCTCTCGGCATTGGACACGGGAGCCATGATGTTTAACTAAACAGAAATTCAACTTTAATATAGCTATAAAAACATACAGAAATATAAAAAAAAGAAAAACATAGAGAAAGCTATTTTGAAACATACAAAATATTATAAGATTATATCCATGCTAAAAACTAAAAAGTAAGTGAAACGTTTACCAAAAAATATTATTATCAAAACCAACTTTCGCTCGCGACTTTGTTCGCGTGGACTACATTTTCCCATAGAAATCTATTACCGGGTTGAAAAGTTTCTAATGTTCTAGTCCAGGTCATACTGTCTATTTACTCTATTTAGACTGTTTAGCGATTTACGCGTAATTGAGTAACAAACAAACAAGCAAATAAACTTACAAACTTTCACATTAAGTAGAAGGTTATTAGCAAAAAAAACCGTACAACATGTCTAATAAATAAGACGCTAAGACACGCTTAACTTTTAATTTACTTTATTTAAATCACGTAGACAAATCACACTGGCTTTGCTCATTTGATCAAGCAAGTACTTGTATCGCATAAGTATGCTTACGTGAACTGAGCTTTACAATTTCTCAGTTTCGTAACGTAACGCAATATAACAAAACTGATAACAAAATCTGAGAAATTATAACCTCTAAAAATAATTTTGCTGCAGCCACGTGATATTAATGCAAGAACTAAGTGTAATCGTTGAGTTATAATAAAAATTAACAACAAACTATAGTTTGGTAAACAAAACTCATATATATTTACCACAATAAGCACCGTCAAACACCCTGAGATATTTTTTATAAAAATTTTCTCGAGATACTATGTCACTTCCGATCTTTAACTAAAATACTATGGCCGCCGCTATAGACATTATGACGGAAGCTTAAGTGTTGCCAGAAAAGAAAAATATTTTAATACCCTTTGAAATGATTGCGTTACGAATTGATTTTGCGTTACTAATCCTGAGTCACGAAACTTAATAATTTTGGGACAAGATTAGTTTATTAAAAATAAAGATATATATTAATGATTATTTAATAACATGTGTCCTATTTAAATGCTTTATTTAGGAGGAGTTATTTAGCTGTAGCCAAAGTTAAACAAATCAATGAATATTCGTAACAATTAATCTTTAAAAAGTTAAAACTGACATTGGGACACTAAAAAAACGTATGGAAAAAATTTTTAACGTATTAAATTTTTAGAAAATCTATATTAAAAAAATAAAAAAACAACATAACAAATGTAAATCATCGTAGTAAAGCTAAACATCACCATAAATCAAAAAAAAAAAAAAAATTGTCTATAATTCTGGTTTTACTCAACTTTGAAGTAGAGGGACCAAAAAAGAAACTAAATGTACATTTTTTCTGAGTATTACCCTACTACGTTTTTAACTATTAAAATAATAAAGCTTTATTACTATGAGTAATTTTATTTTTTAATCACAAAACTTTTACCGCTAACGACATTACATGTTAGAAGAACGCGCCAGTTATACCAATGACAGCATGTTCTTTTTACTTACGTGAGTGGGCGCACGGTGAGCAATTTGCCGCCTTGCGACACCTGATAGTAACAATCTTCTCCTCAAGAGGTCACCCGCGCACTGATGACGTCCAGTCTTTCGGCACGCGATGCGAATGAATGTATGGGCAGCTACTAAAAAGCGCAAGCCTAACGGAAAATTGTTTTACGAATTATTAACGTTTTTTTCAGCGCGGGCGGCAAAATGCTCATAGCGCGCCCACTCTAGGGTTAATTATCCAATATTTATTTTGCAGGTAAGCAGTCATCAAGCTAGGACCACCATGCAGCGTAGCTCTATGTGCATCATCTAACAAAAGCGGGATAAGTGGACTTTCTTTGGCAAGTATAATTGGATATTTCCTATCATGTTCCAGGTTTGCGTGCTTCAATCTACCACCCACTCTCAATACTTCATTTTCATCCAGCTAAGGACATAAAGGTAATAGTCGACTGCTTCTTTTTATATATTTTTTACTTTTCAGGCAATCTATTTCATCAGGAAAATCTACAATTTGGGGCCACTTAACACATACGGTAAGTGCCTCTTCTCTATCAGTATGATTAACTTTAAGTGTGGTAGTCTACTTTTTCAGTTTCTTCAACCATCTACAACATATAGCTATGACAGTCAACAATTTCTTCAACGAAGAATACTTCTTTAGTAAGGTAAGTTTATCGTTTTCTTCATTTATTGTAATGTTAGTTATTTTACATTTGACATTTAATCTTCTTTCTACCTCTGTATCTAGAATTGATTATTTGCTTACAGTGAACTCTTGTTTATGTAGAAATTCTGGACCTTGCCACCATAAATCACTTTCTATTAACTTACTTGGCAAGACTCCCCTGGATGCTAGATCTGCAGGATTCTCTTTACTTTTAACATAAAACCATTGTGACTCTAAATTGTTTCTTATTTCAATAACTCTATTTTTCACAAACGGTGTCTATTTATTAGGATCTCCATGCAAGAACTACTTTGGAATCACTCCATGCAAATGTTTTACTAGGATTTAGGGAAAGCACTTCACTAACATGTTTTAGCAATTTGCTCAACAGTGTAGCAGCGCACAATTCTTAGCGCGGTAAAGATATCTGTTTTATAGGTGCAACTTTAGTTTTCGACATAATCAAAGTTGATGAAATGTTTACTAGAAAAAAATCAACCAGTCTCAGGAAGCTCAAGTGGGATTCGAACCCACGACCTGTGGGTTGCCGGTCCACTGCTCTGGGACCACTGCAGCAGTGGACCGGCAACCCACAGGTCGTGGGTTCGAATCCCACTCGAGCTTCCTGAGACTGGTTGATTTTTTTCTAGTAAACATTTCATCATATATTTATATAGCATTGTGAATGCAAAATTGTAACAATAGAGATAATCAAAGTTATTTTAAATGTATTATTTTCTTTACACCATACTCTAGTATAGACTACTGCCGCGTATCCAACTTGCGACGCGTCTGCGAAGCCATGCAGCTCTACATCAAGATCTGTAGTGCTTCCAATCCATCTCTGAATTTCAATATTTTCCAGTACGGGTAAGTCATCTTTAAAATTGTACCATTCTTCTTTCAGATCATCGGGAATCCTTTCGTCCCACTCTATTTGTCTCGACCATAACTTTTGGATAAATATTTTAGCTATTATTATTGCAGGTGAAATCCATCCTAAAGGATCGAATAGTGAAGCTATTTGACGAAGAACATTTCTTTTGGTAAGTAACTTAATATCATTAATATTATTTTTATCTACATGTTTTTGTGCAATCTTTAATGTATCTTTATTTGTATCCCATAGAATGCCTAATGTTTTTATCATCTCCTTTTGGTTTATTTCTAACTCTTTATTGTTAGCTCTCATTCCAGGTTCTACGGACATCATAAATTCTAGGCCATTGGAAGATATTTTTTGAAGCTCAAATCCTCCACTTGATAACATTTGAGATAACTGGTTAAAAGCATTTATTGCTGAGCTAACATCATCAAACCCGCTGAGAACATCATCAACAAAAAACGGTTGACATACTATTTTTGATGCTACAGGATACTGGGCACCTTCATCTTTGGCTAGCTGTCTTAATGTTTTTATAGCTAAATAAGGTGCTGAAGCAGTACCAAACGTGACAGTTAGTAATTTGTATGTTTTAATTTCTTCATCAAGTGCAATTGTATATAATATTCTTTGATAATTTGTGCCCTTTTCATTTACTAACACTTGGCGATACATTTTAATAAGGTCTCTAACAAAACATACTTTATTGGTTCTTCATCTCAGTATGATATCTCTTAGTTCTTCTTGTAAACTAGGACCAATTAGTAGTTCATCATTAAGTGACACTCCATTACTACCTTGACAGGAAGCGTCAAACCCTACACGTACTTTGGTAGTTTGTTTATCATCTCTCACAACAGCGTAATGAGGTAAGAAGACAGTATCTTTATCATTATCATCACATGTGACCAACTCCATATGGTTTAAAGTAAGATATTCTCTTAATAAGTTATCATATTCTCTCTTTAAACTTTCATTGCAACATAGTCTCTTTTCTAAACTTTTTAATCTCTTCAGTGCTATAGCTTTAGAATTCTCAGGTAACACTGGATCATCTTTCGCAAAAGGCAGGCTGACGGTGTATTTCCCTTCTTTATTTCTAGTCACCGTTTTCTCATAAATCTCTTCAGCTCTAGGCTCGGCTAAGGTAAGTGTTTTCTTATTCTCATTTCCCAAAGATTCACATTCCCAAAACTTTTGTAGCATGTTGTCTAATGAAACACTCAAATGCATACAAATTATTTGACCATTACTTGGTATTCTCTCCACTGAATCACCCCCAGATATTATCCAGCCAAAGGTAGTCTGTTGGGCAATGGGTTCACCGGGTTTTTTTTTTAAAACACCATCCATTCATAGTTCATAGTTATTTATTCCATAAAACAATTTACATTGTATAGGAAATTACACAAAAATAATTAAAATAATACAAATTAGAATAAGGAAGTTAATAACATTGACAAATTATTATAAATAAATTAGTAAATAAACAAGAATTCATTTAATTAACTTAGTACTACTATTACTGGTGTAAAAACGGTATGTCAGATAGTTTACATTGTATTAGAAATTACATAAAATAATAAAATAAGTAATACAATATGGAAATTAATTAAATTGACAATTATTATAAATAAATTAGCAAATAAGCAAGATTTCATAATTAAATAATAACAAATTAAAAATGGCACTTAAGTGAAATATTAAAACTTATTATGATCACCCAGAAATTCATCAACTGAGTAATAGCACTTTTTCAATAAGAACGTCTTGAGTTTATTTTGAAATTTATGTACATCATAAATGGATTTAAGACATAAAGGCAGAGCATTATAGAGCTTGATGGACTGGAATCTTACGCAGTGACTAGCAACGTTCAATTTAGGTATGAAATCACTTTTCAGATCCCTTCGACGCGTTAATTCTCTCTTTTTCCTTTCTTCATAAGATTCAAATTTGTTCAAGTTTTTGATTAAATGAGTAAGCAAAACCAATACATAAAACGAAGGGACTGTTAAAATATTATGATTTTCAAAAAGTGGCTTACATGACTCTATCTGGGAAATACGCATCATGGTACGGATTGCTCTCTTTTGTAAGACGGACGCCGCCACAACATTATACTTATAACTATTGCCCCAGAACATAATACTGTAGCGAAGTTTGGACTCAACCAGAGCAAAATAAACCAGCTTAAGCTGTTTCAAGGTGATTTCATCTCTTAAACTTCTTATAGCATAGCACGCTGAACTTATGCTAGATTCCAATGCCTTTATCTCTTTTGTCCAATTCAAATCAATATCAATGTGCATTCCTAAAAATTTTACAGAGTCTCTTTGTCTTGCAGTAGACTTTGTCTGGCATACACATGTACACCAAGTAAAAAGTCTATCTCACCAGGGGTATGGAATGTTGGATCTGCCAGTTTTGTATTTTGGAAATGAGTCCAATCCTTATGTGTAATTTTCGTTGCTGGTGTTATATCTGTCACATTATTTACTACATAAGCAGTGCATTTTATTTTAAACTCCGTATTAACTCTTGACGTCAACAAAATCTCCGCCGCATGATTGAACGGGGTTGACATTTGTCCAACTGTCCGGATACTTGTCCCTTTTACTCAATGCGTCTTATTTGTAACCTCTTTACCACTGCCTCACTTATTAATGACTCTTCGGAGCAGGGGTCTATTAGAGCTCGTACAATTTGTGGACCTCTGTTCGTCAAAATGTTTATTAACGCAGTAGCTAACAATGACACTGTTCCCGACGGGTATAGTCGCCGAACAATTTAGCCGTTGTGCTTCGATGTAGACTGTAGGTTCTTCAATAAAAACTCGGTTCTTGATTAGTGCTTCTTTATTCTTCTAGGTGGGGTCCGGAGAGCTTACAAATTCTGCTCTGACCGGCTGTGACTTAAACACACTAAAGGTTGGCAACTAGCAGCCTTGTGGTACAGCTGCCGGCTCATGTGGTCAATTTTACATTTTACCTTAACTAACTACCCACATGAACCGTCGTAATTTGTGCAGCTGTCCCTTTCGTTCGAACCTCTCTTTTTATCTTAAATTTGTTACCTACCCTACGGTATCACTCGTAATCTGGATACCCTACATTTTTATTTTCCTAATTACATTGATATTCCTAACAATAGAAACCAATAATTACGAAAGCTAATCTCTTACTTTCCTAACTTTAATTACCTTAGACAGGCGTAAGGCCCCTGGGCACGTATACCTGGCCCTTACCTTTGTCAAAACCATTACCTTTTTAATAACTTTTACCTTTTTTAATAACTTAATAAACTAACCTTTGTTAAATGAAACACAAAAAATTAATTATTTATTATCAAAAAACCTTTACACATATGAGACCTAATCTACTTATGCAAATACACATACCTAAATTTAGCCGTTTTATATCTAATTAGATAACATTATAAAGTCGAGACTTCTGTCCGTAACAGGCTCCCCCCAGCGCAGCATCCGCGTAGCCTCTTCACTACATCAGCAGGACAGCCAGTCTCGTCGTCGGTCGTCGGAACGTGCCGCCTTTGGTGCGCACCTCTACGTTGCGTACTTCGTTGTCAGGTCCAGGAAATGTCTTTGTGACGACGCCTCTAGGCCATACGTTGCGGGGTAGTGTGTTATCCACAATTATGACGACGTCGCCCTCTCGTAAGTTGCATCGCTCGGAGTCGCGCGTGCCGCCGCGTGGTATGAGTAGTGGTAGATCCTCGCGCAGCCAGCGTCGCCAGTACTCGTCCGCCAGCGCCTGCGCCGCCCGCCATGTGTTTCGGTCGGCGCGCAGGCCGCTCGAGCTACTCAAAAGGAAGCGATTGGGTGTCAGCGCTTCCGGGTCGTCGATGCTCACAGGGACGTGTGTTAGAGGCCGAGCGTTAACAATGTGCTCGGCTTCGGTTAGTAGCGTCATAAGTACTTTTTCACGCAGTGACTTCTCGTTGAGCGTAGTGCGCAGCGCCGTCTTGACTGTTCTCACTAGGCGTTCATATGCGCCGCCTTGGTGTGGCGCGCCTGGCGAAATGTAACGCCACTCTGTGCGTTGCGTTAGCGCGTATTCTCGTAGCGCTGGCTCCCATTATTCGTATGCGGCCTTTAATTCTCGGTCCACGCCTTTAAAATTCGTAGCGTTGTCACTATATATAATGTGGGGCCATCCCCTCCTGGCCGCCATTCGTCTTAGAGCCATAATCGCAGAGTCTGTAGATAAGCTCGCCGCCGTAATCTGCTGCCCGCGCGTAGTTTGCAGGACACTTTGAGACGGGCAATGTCGTCTGCGAAGCTCTCTTGTTGCAATTCAATGGTTATAGTTGGCGCTCGGCCTCGTTGATATGTTCAATTGTCATGTTACTAGCTCGGCGGCGGCATCTCTGAGTGAATAGTTATAGCACGTTCGCCATCGTTCTCACTAAAACGCTCGTAGGAAGAGAAGCGTTTAGCGTCTGGCACTACGCTACTATCACTCTGGCACGTGTGCGTGTGCGTCACGCAGTGTTCACTCTCCGCGCTGTGTTCGCTGTTGATGACGTCACTCGTAGGCCATTCGGTTTCGTTTTCGTATAAAAATGCCGGTCCGACAAACCACCGATCATTCTTCGTTTTCATAAATCTCACTGCCGCGCGTTACGTCGTCCGCGACATTGTGAGCCGTAGGGACCCATCGCCATTGTGACGGCATCGTCGTTTCTGTGATCTCAGTTAAGCGATGCGCTACATAGGGGGTGTAACGCACCGTGTCGTTATTAATCCATTTCAACACTATTTGTGAATCGGTCCAATATACGACTCTCTCAGGTTGCCATCTTTGTTCATTCAATACTGAGCTTGCTAGTCGCGTAGCTATCAACGCCGCCTGCAACTCCATTCTTGGAATACTTTGTTGCTTTATCGGTGCCACTCTGGTCTTAGCAGCGGCGAGTGCGACTCGTATTTTGCCATTTTCACCCTTCATTCTCCAATATACTGCAACGCCGTAAGCGACCTTGCTGGCGTCACAAAAACATGTAGCTGCTTTCCTGTCACTCCCCCCGTATGTAGACGCCGGGGTAGACGCAGACTACGTAATGCCCTCAATCCGTTCAACTATTCATGGAACTCGCCGGCCTCGCAATCGCAAATATTACCTCGTCCCATTCTATTTTTAGCCGCCATATGCCTTGTAAGATGATCTTCGCTCGTATAGTATAATAACTCAACAGTCCGAGTGGGTCAAATATTGACATAACCGCACTCAACGCCTCTCGTTTAGTTAGAGCGCGCCTCATTTGCTTCACGTCGTCGTGCACGTGAACCATCTCGGTGTTATACGCCAACTCGTCTGTAGCAGCGTCCCATAGTAAACCGAGCGTTCTGCCCCATTGCTGATAACTAGCGCCGAGCTGTCGAGGTGATGTGCCACGGCTTTCTGCTGGCAGCTCACGCAACACGCACGGTCCGTTAGAGTTATAACCGGCCAGCGTGAATCCTGCCTGCGCGTGAACCTTCTCGACCTCCTTTATCGTTTCAATCGCTTCTTGCTCGGTGTCGTAGCAGTCGACGTAGTCGTCTATATAATGGTTTCTCGTAATTGCTTCGTGCGTTTCAGCGTTCAAATCTCTCACGCTGTGCGCTAAGAAAGGTGAACTCTTAGCTCCGAATATCATTGACGTCATCTTGTAGCGCGTAGGTTTTTTTTTTTAGCAGAAGGAGGCAAACGAGCAAGCGGGTCACCTGATGGAAAGTAATCACCGCTGCCCATGGACACCCGCAAAACCAGAGGAATCGCAGATGCGTTGCCTAACTAGCGCGGTGGCTTCGTTTGGTCGGCGCCCCTTCATAGGAACATCTGAGCGGGTTGGTCACCTTTAAATATCTTAACTTGAAGAAACATCTCCCGGATGTCGGCCGTAATTGCGATAGCTCGTTCGCGAAATCGTAGTAGCAGGCCCGCCAGGTCGCGTAGTAAGTCGGGACCCTCTAAAAGCTCGTCATTCAGACAAACTCCGTTTGCTCCGGCGGCCGCGTCAAAGACAACTCGTAGTTTTCCGGGATTTTTTGGATTCGTTACGGCGAAGTGAGGTAAGTACCATAAATGTGGGCTCATCAAATCACTCTCGCTACTTTCCTCGGCATAGTGTTTATCAAATAGATTATCTATTTGATTCGTATAAGCTCGTTTGAGTTCGTCAGACTTGTCCATCTTCCGTTCTATGGATTTCAGTCGTCTCAATGCTGACTCGTAACTTGGCGGCAGCGCGATGTCATCACTTCGCCACGGTAATCTAACTTCGTATTTTCCGTTGACTTTCTTTGTCGTCGTTGTAAACGATTCTATGGCGCGTGCACTCGGGCTCACTCGCTCCTTCTTTGTTATTCCCAGTGAGTCAATTTCAAGGTGCTTCTTTACCATAGCATGGAGTTCGTTGTCGGGTAAGAGAGTGCGCGAGATCGTCGCGCACTGCGGCGTGTTTACGTATAACACCGCAGCCGTATTACTCTCCATCTGCACGCTTGACCGTGGCGCTGATCCGTGTATTACCCAGTCCAGCTTCGTGAGCGATGCGATCGGTTCGTCTCGCTTGCCCTGTAGCAATCTTCGTGTGACTATGAGATGCCAATTGTCTGCCCAATCAGTATTCGAGGCTTGACATGTCCGTAGCAGACGTTGCTGTTTGATAACTCTTTCATACGAGCGTATTTTAAACAGTCGTTGTGCACCGTCTGTCCGTTGAGTAATAAATCTTTCATCGTTCTAGCTTTAATGTCGAATTGTCGTTTATTCGTAGATGCAATTAACATCAAATTCACCGTCTTGGTTTCGCACGTCGTTTGTGTGTTCACGCTTCGTATTTTCAAATCGTTCGCCGGCCCGTCCGCGCCTACGTAGTCCGCCAGGTCTTGGTCGATTAGCGTAACAGTCGACCCCTCGTCGAGCAAGGCGTATGTGTCGATTGACCCCTTTGGTCCCTTGATGGTAACGGGACATACTTTCAGTAACACCTTGGTAGCATCGGTCGAGTGATTAACCGACGCCACCATCTCGGTTTCGTTCGGCCTGGTGCGGTGTTCGTGTAGCAAGGCGTGGTGGGGTTGACGGCAACCATCAACCATCAACTGAATTATAGGCGATACTGGGGTAGCTTAGTCGAGGATACGTCTAATAATCGCCCAAAATACAGAATTTGAGTGGATTTTATCAGGACTATATTCTACTTACATAAATACTGGAATAAAAGTATTCAGTATGACTGTACGCACAAAAGAAATGCAATACCATAATCAAGCAAGCCCAGAGACTACGATGAGTTTTACCTTATAAGGCGTTATTATACGTCTGTGCGTAGATCAAAGAAACTAATCAAAACCTGTTGTTTTGAGTTTCTGAGTCGCTCCGCACCGTTTTACGCTAAGTTTGTGGTTTTTTGATTCCAATTCACTCGAAAGTGACATCAATCGACGCGGCTCAACGAGCCCGTCACGGCGGTGTGCCACACTTAGTGCAAAAAGTAAAAGTGCAGTGCAAAAAGTGCGAATAAACGGAATTCAGTGCCCCATACAACGGAAAAGTACGTTTTTCCCGAGTTTTTCTGCGGGAAGTTGTGTAACGGGGACTGTGGCGAAGAGCGGAGAGGCGAGAAGCACCTAATTCCTGATTTTGGGATTTTTCTGACCAAACCCGGAGCACGTACGAAGGAAAAACCGAAAATCCGGACACTCCGAGTTTTTCCAAAACTATCTCCGGGACACCGGAAACGTCACCAGCGGGGAACAGGACTTCGAGCTGAACACGATCCAGTTTGCAGACTTCAGCTGCCTACTCCAGGAGCCGAGAAATTCAGGTCCGTAGCTTTTAAGTTTTAGACTTGCATTTTCTCTATACAAAAGTGCTAGTAAAAGGAACCCCAGTTAATTAAAAATTTTGGAAAAACCTATCTAGCACCAGAATTTATCTGGCTTTGCTTACGTTAAATTGTAGAATTTATAATTGTATAGTTTTTGATTTATTCAATTTTTCGGACAGGCGGGGAGCGGCGGCGCGAGTAGCCCTCCCCCGCTATAAAAAGTTGAATAACTCTTTAATTTTCTTGATCGGAAAGCTGGAATTCCTGTTACATAAGGGAAACTGAGTGGGCTATCTAGTGCCAGTAGTATTTTTTATTAAATTTGTATAAATAGCGCAAACCAACTGGTTTTGCAGCTGAAATAGTAGTGTTTTGATTTTAATAGGTGTTAATTTATATGAAAATATAAATTATAAAATCCATTTTTTATACCACCAGAAAGCCCAATTCGTCCCCTTTAGCATAGTTTTAATTAGGTTAACTTTATAGATTTTGATCATATTTTATAGCAATTTGTTTTAATTTAGGACTCCTGCACCTCTATTGAGGACAGGCACTAGCTTTAAGACTCTTAATTAATTATTTTAATTTTGTGTATTTTAATTAATTGTTGTTGACTAAAGCGGACCTTATAAAACTTTTACAAACTTTTATAGGTTAGTTAGGATTAGGATTTTATTGTGTTCTGTGTTTTGAGACCCTGAGACTCTATTGAGTACAGGTATTAGATTTAAGACCAGAATCCTTTTGAATTCTTTTTAAATATTTTACTTGTATTGATTTTAAATTGACTTTGACAAAGCTGCTTCCCGAGGTCTTTGCCTAATAAACAACACAGACACATCACACATACAAACAACACTACACTTTATACAACAGTACTCAATAGAACAAACAATAGAGTCTACCCCCTACCATTTTACAAACTTAATTTTCATTTTAATTCAATAGTTAATCATTAATTAATTTTAACTATAAATTATAATTATTAAATAAAAAAATTTATCTTTATCTATTATATTCAATTCTTCAATTTCAATTCGTAATTTAATTCTATTTTAATTTTAATTTATTTAATGACCATTTAAGTTATTTATTGTAGTCAATAGTTGGGAGGATTCTTTTAAATTGTTCTACAGTCCTTTTTCTTTCAAAACTTTTACAAATTTATTGTAACGGGTAATATTGTTGTATTTGTTTTATTTTAATTAGTATTAGGTATTTACAACTTTCACAACTACTCGTACGTGTCTTTTTATTTATTTAAGACTTAAACAAACTTAATTTTAACGTGTTAATTTATTTCGTCTGTCTTTGTCCGTCCTATTTATTATATTTATAAAATATGGCTGACCGCACGTCTAAGGTGAACAGCAGGGAGGAGTCGGTGGTATATCAATCCCCACCTCCCAAGCCGAAGACGAAACTGTCGTCGACGGCGCCCAAGACGACGGATTTAGAGTTGATGCACCTCCTCCCGGGGATGTCCAATGTGGACATCAGAACAAACGCCAAGAAGGCACAAAATAGGACGATGAAGGCCTTGGAGACGAGCCCCGGTCATCGGTCGGTTACCAAGGAGGAAAGGGCCACCATCCAGAAGGAGACCAATGAACTGGTAACGATGGTGGTAGAGTTGTCAGAAAGATTGGAAAGAATAGAAAAGAATAAGGAACTTGGAAAAGAAAAGACTGTCCACACAAAGACTTTAAGTGACAGCACCGACTTCGAAAGAGAAACCGGGAGAAGATTGGGGGCCATAGAAAGACTATTGGCGGACATCTATGCAGCAACCGAGAGATGCGAGAAGCTGCAAATTGAAAATCAGAAGAAAGTAGAAAAAATAGAAAAGCAACACAGTGATAAGCCGCAGAAGGCCTCGTATGCTGCAGTGGCGGCAGAAGGCCGACGAGGAGCAACACCCAAGACCCTCCACTCGTATCGTAACTTTTTAAGGAATTGACGTGGTTTTGAAACAAGGAATCGTTACAGAATAAGGGCCCTGACCGGCGACGAGGTGATCGAAGTGGTCAGGAAGTCGGCATTGGACTCAGAGGGGGAGTGGATTAAAATAGAAAAGATAAGGAAGGCAAAGGAACAAAGCGTGATTATTGGGTGTGGTACGGAGAAAGATGCAGAAGAATTGCAAAAAAGAATAGGAAAAGAAAAGACACTTAAGATAGAAAAGGCAAAGAATAAAATGCCGCTAATAGTAGTTAAATATGTAAGGGTGGACAAGAAAGGAGATCAAGTAGAAGAAGCTATCAGAAAGATAACAGGCAAGAGTAAAAAAAAAGAAACCAAGAATGGTGAAAAGGAAATAGAAATAATGTATGAAAGAAAAACAAGAACTCCGCACGTCGCACACATAGTGGTCAAGGTGAACCCCAAAATATGGCAGCAGCTGACAGAGTCAGGGACTCTTCAACTGCAATGGGGTATCTCCAGAGTGGAAGATCAGTCCCCGTTAATCCAGTGCTCCGCTGCTTGGGCTACGGCCACATCAAGCGGGTCTGTGAGGAGCAGCTGGACAGCTACAGCCATTGTGGGGGCAACCATTTGTATGCGACGTGTGAGAAGAAGGATAGTCTCCCCAGCTGCCTTAACTGCAAGAGAGCCGGCCATGAAGATAAGTGCCATAACACTTTTAGTACAGAATGCCCAATAAGATCGAAATGGGACCGGCTGGCTCGATCTAAGGTGGCTTACATTTGTTAAGGGCCCCGCGGCAACTCTAAAACAGAAATACAAATGTGCAAAGGTACCAACAACCAGGAACGGCATTACCACCAGCCTAAGGGAGTTGGCGCACGCTGTGACCAGCGGTTTTAATCCAGGGGTCTTGGATTTGGGGGAGAACGAGAACCACAGAATAATGAAAGGAAAGGCAGCCAAAAGAAGAAGGGAAATAAAAATGATTTTTACGACCCTCCATTCATGGAGGCTGCACTCCCAAACAGAATTGGCTCGTTCAACTCCAGTAAGACCCCAAGCAGAAATGATTCTACGGCTAAAACGCGTGGCCGTAGTATTCACCAACCCCCTTGTTCCTGGTAATAAAAGTAGAAAATTCAACACAAATGATAGGTACACAAATCACAAAAGCACACAATAAGCAGAGGCAACCAAAAGGATAAATAAACATGGAAATATATATTATTATAGAAAACAAAAGTTAAATAGGACAGAAAATTATGAAAGCAAAGGCCATATTAGGGCAGGATTTTAAATTTCTACGTTTAAAAATAAGTAAAAGGGATTACAATATATTAGAAACAAAAGAAGGAGGAAATGTAAAATAGGAAATATTTAAATGTATTAATCAAAATGAGTCAATAGAAAATAAATAAAATTTAAATGTAACAATAATATTAAATAAAACTATGTACTTATACTAAGATAGATTAAATAAAAAGAGCAAAATAGATAAAAGGTAAGAGAAAGAGAGGATTGCTATTGGTAAATAAGAAAAGTAATTAGCATATAAGAAGGAATGTTAACAAAAGAGAAAGAAAATATGTGATCATAAAGAAATGAAAATGTATTAGTAATAAGAAAAGAATGCCAAATGTAGTAGAAATGTATAGTAATAAGAAAACAAATGTAATAGTTTATAAGAAAGAAATACCAAAAAAAAAAGTATTTATAAGTATGTAAAAAGGAAAAGAAATAACATCATAAAGAAATAGAAAACACAAAAGAAAAGAGGCATAAGAATAATAAATGACTAATAAAAGAAAATAAAAATTAGAGCACTTAGGCTCCAAAGCATTAAGCCCAAAAAAGGAAAAAAATAAAGTAAGAAAACAAAACTTAGTATATATATTAGACAGTAAGAATAGGAATTTTAAGAATAAGCAAGAAATATATTATTTAGACATAAATGATAAAGAGATATAAAAGGAAGAAAACATAACAGTGTAGAGCTCATAAAGCTCACGATTATTAACCCCCTTAGAAAAGTAGATAAGAAAAAAAACAGCAATTAAAGTCCTGCAAAAATGCGGGGAGCAGTAGCATAAAAACCAAAAAAAAAAATCAAAACCTGTTATGAGTTTTTCAAAAATAATGTGGAGAACTATTAAAAAAAAAACCATCAACTCCGCACAGATCGCGTTTATCTCATTGTAAGCGACGGTGTTTCTTATTCGCACAACGGAAACACACTCCGCTTTTCTTTATCCATTCCCATCGTTGTTTAACCGTCATAGTTTTAAAGCGATCACATTGCGGCACGTCATGACGTCCTCCACAACATAGACATTCTTTGTTTATGACGTCATCACTTGTTGCGTATACAGCCATATTTTTCTTTCGCTCGATTCGTTGTTTCACGTTCGCTCGTGTTTCCGTAATAACGTTCTTTCGCGTAGGGTTGTAGCTCACGTATGCATACTGTAGGGCTCTGTCGGCTTCTCTCATGAGGAAGTGGGATAGCGTGACAATCTCAGGCTCGGCATAGCTTCCGTAGTCAGTTGCGTAGTCGCACCAACTTGAGCGTAGGTGCGGTCCGAGCTTGTCCACCACTTTTCGCGTTAACATTGGATTTCGTAAGACAAGTCAAAAGTCAAGTCAAGTCAAGTCAAAATACATTTATTCAATAAACTCAATTAATAAGTACTTTGAATCGTCCAAATCTTTTTTAACCTACCACCCATTCAGGACATAATTTTTTAACTGTGGCAAAGAATGAGCGCAAGAAACCACAGCGCACAAAAGCAACGACATTTACAAACAAAAAAATGAGTATGTCGTTACCAGGTCAATACAAAATATGAATTTAAAAATATAAAAAAAATGATGCAATACAAAATTACAATACAATGTAGTATCAATTAAATAGAGACAATTAGAAATAGCTGTTGGAGTGCTTGGAGCATTTCAGATCCAAGCTGTTTGTCTTCTGTGTAATCTGACACTTTATAATAAGCTTTTTTATAAAGCTTTTCTTTGATTTTGATTTTAAATTTATTAAGATCTAATTTCTGAATATCATGTGGTACTTTGTTGTAAAATCTTACACACAGACCCATAAAAGAATTATTTATTTTATGGAGCCTAGTATAAGGTACTGCTAATTTGTTCTTACTTCTAGTGTTTACATTGTGAATATCACTGTTTTTTGAAAACATTCCAGTATTTTTATGAACATAAATCAAATTTTCATAAATGTATTGTGAAGCAACTGTCATTATATTTATATTCTTAAATCTCTCTCTGAGAGAGTCGCCAGCCTTTAGGTTATAGATTGCTCGAATAGCCTTCTTCTGAAGCACAAAGATAGTTTGAATGTCGGCAGCATTTCCCCACAGTAAAATGCCGTACGACATTACACTATGAAAGTAACTGAAATAAACTAATCTGGATGTATCAACGTCAGTTAACTGACGGATCTTCATTACTGCATAAGCCGCAGAGCTAAGTCTATTCGACAATTTAGCTATATGTGGGCCCCACTGAAGCTTGGCATCTAACGTGATGCCTAGAAACACAGTGTCCACAGGATTCACATTCTTATCTTTAATTTGTACACTAGTTGTTACTTGCTTAACATTAGGCAATACAAATCTTACACATTTGGTTTTTCCCTCGTTTAATAGCAAGTTATTTACACTAAACCAGTGAACAATCTTTGAGATCGCATTATTCACATCGTCATAATTTGGGTGTCGTCGTTTCACTTTGAATAAAAGTGAAGTATCATCAGCAAACAATACTATCTCATGACTGTCTTTTACAAAATAAGGTAAGTCATTAATATAAACCAAAAACAAGAATGGACCAAGTATTGAACCCTGCGGAACTCCCATTGTAACCACTGATCCCGGAGATCTTTTACCGTTAATGTCGACCTTCTGAATCCTGTTACTCAAGTATGAGATTAGAAGGCTCAAAGAAGCATCCCTAATTCCATAGTGGTTAAGCTTCCTGACCAAAGTTTCATGTAAAACACAATCGAAGGCCTTGGATAAATCACAAAATACCCCTAGGGCATCCTGTGATTCCTCCCAGCTATCAAATATTTGGATTAAAAGCTCAACACCGGCGTCAGTTGTTGAGCGACCCCTAGTAAAACCATACTGTTTACAATGTAAAAGTTTATTTCTATGAAAATGAATTTGAATTTGGTCTAGCATCAACTTTTCAAAAATTTTACTAAATGTGGGTAGCACAGAAATAGGTCTAAAATTAGAGGGGTCAGAAGTGCTACCTGATTTAAATAATGGAATTAATTTGCTATGTTTCATTAGGTCAGGAAAAACACCACAGTCAATGCATTCGTTAAATATGCAAGCTAAAACTGGAGCTCATGTCATAATTACAAATGTGGGTAGCACAGAAATAGATCTAAAATTAGAGAGGTCAGAAGTGCTACCTGATTTAAATAATGGAATTATTTTACTATGTTTCATTAGGTCAGGAAAAACACCACAGTCAATGCATTCGTTAAATATGCAAGCTAAAACTGGAGCTATTGTCATAATTACAGATTTAGCGACATCCACGGAATTACCCCACAGATCAGCAGTTTTCTTTTTATTGAGAGTGTTAAATGTTTTTAATATATCTATAACACAAACTTTTTGAAAACTGAAATTACTTTCACAATCTTTACCATTCTCCTTCAAAACAGATTCAGCTACAGTGGGGGAGGAAATCAAGGCTTTTGTAGTTGAAACTGAAATGTCAGTAAAAAACCTCTCAAATGCTGCAGCAACATCAGCATCAGAAGTCAAGGTTTTATTATCACAATTTAAATTGTACTCATTATTACGACTTCTGACCTTTCCTGTTTCACTATTTATAATATTCCATGTCATTTTTATTTTGTCATTACTATTCTTAATCTTAGAACTCAGATAGTTTGCCTTGGCTAATCGGCATACTCTTTTAAATAACTTTAAATAATTTTTAACATATAATTTGAAGTCGTCGCTGGTGTTATAGTTGCGTTCACCAAAAAGTTCATAAAGGCGTTTCCTACTTTTGTGAATACCAATTGTAGCCCATTCATTAAAAGATGCAGTACCACTAACCGAGATCTTTTTTGGAACAAAAGATTTATTAAATTCTGAACTATATATGTTAAAAAAATCATTATAGTAGTAAGTACCCTCTGTTGTCGATATTATCGAGTATGCACACAATGTTCTGCAGTTTGATCGCAAACGTGTTCAACTCACTGGCCGTCGTGCCGGGACGCGGCAGTCTCTTAATGTCGTCCAGCACTCGATCAATTATCACTTCTGGCCGTCCGAAGCATTGCTCGAGTGTTTTCATAACAACTTCCGGGTCCACGGCCGTATAAAAAGAGCGGACACCACTTCTTTTGCTTCATCTTTAAGACAGCTTCTTAATCGTGCCAAGTTCTCGGCTTTGCTAAAGTTAAATTGTTTAGTCGTATCGCGCATCGCCGCTTTAAACGGCAACCATTCGGCCGGCGAGCCGCTGAATATAGGCAAATCCAGCGCCTGTCGTGGTACCGGTCGATTATGCATCATTTTTTCTAGTGTAAGTGCGAGCTTAACCATCCCCGTGTCGTCTTTGCTCGTTTGACCACGGTTTGCTGCCTCTTTCACTACGTTTTCGTTTTCAACATATGGCGAATCAGTGAGGTGGCGACCTCTGTCCATCTCACTTGCGCGCGCATCCTTTTGTCTTTGTCGCACATTTCCGACTTTATCTGTGTCGGGCTCATGTACGTTGCGACGCCGATCCAACCATTCATCCACTCTCAGTTGGGCAATATCGGCGGGTAAGCTCTCCGGTTGTAAATCCGTTTCCTCTTCAATAACGGCGATTTCGTATGTAAGTCTCTTCTTAATCATTTCCGTTTCCATTTGTAACTCTCACCGACGTACTTCGGCGAGTCGCTCCTCCGCTTGAAGTTGCGCTTGTTTCACTCGTGAGGCGACGCTCGTTGTCGATCGTACCGACGGCGGCCCGGCTCTGAGCGCGTCGGGTGGGGGTGCGTCGTCGTTGCGTCTATCTTCCGTAGTGGCGGTGATGCCGCGTTCAGCGGTCTCTTGTTGCGGTTCCATTGGCGTCACGGTTAAGGCAAGGTTTGAGGGTGATGCGGGTGGTCTGTCGAACGTTCGTAGTCCCGTTGTCGTCTCGGCTTGGTTTTGTCTTCAGGTGGTCGGCATCTTTTTTCTTGCTGCCCTTACTCCAAACAATCTCAAACGGGCACGCTATGTGGGGAGCCCGTCCAAGGATAGAGTTCGTGCGGGAGTGGAAAGGTAGGACCTACCCAGCAGAGAGTCGACGTGGACAACGGGGCGCTCGTGAATCGGCTGGAGTGTCCGACAGTTTAGGCAGTGCCTACAGAAAGGACCCCTGCTCCACGACAAACCGTACTGGCGTAACACGACTCTTAAGCTTGCCCTAAAAAGAACAAACTGACGACCCCGTCCGATAAGTCGTCCCGCCTTGAACGGCGTTTACTCAGAACGCACACCGTTTGGCACCGTTAGGTGATGTGACGTTTTGAGCCGCGGTCCGCCCGCCTTAGCACTTGTTGCAGAACACAAGTGGTGTGGTTACAACACGTTGGTGGTTACGTAGATCTTCTATCTTCAAATGGACGAAGTCTTTAGTTCTTCAAATCCGGCTCCGAAGGTCCAAAGAAATTGTTCCCGACGGGTATAGTCGCCGAACAGTTTAGCCGTTGTGCTTCGATGTGGACTGTAGGTTCTTCAATAAAAACTCGGTTCTTGATTAGTGCTTCTTTATTCTTCTAGGTGGGGTCCGGAGAGCTTACAAATTCTGCTCTGAGCAGCCGTGACTTAAACACACTAAGGGTTAGCAACTAGCAGCCTTGTGGGACAGCTGCCGGTTCATGTGGTCAGTTTTACATTTTACCTTAACTAACTACCCACATAAACTGTCGTAATTTGTGCAGCTGTCCCTTTCGTTCGGACCTCTCTTTTTATCTTAAATTTGTTACCTACCCTACGGTATCACTCGTAACCTGGCCTTACATATTTATTTTCCTAATTACATTGATATTCCTAACAATAGAAGCTAATGTGCAACCGATCCCTAAAAAAGGAGATCGGTCAGATCCGACTAATTACCGCCCTATAGCCGTAACTTCAGTGTTGTGTAAGATCGTAGAACGAATATTGAACAAACAGCTTATTCGATACCTAGAAGATCACTCCCTAATTCACGATCGTCAATATGGGTTTCGGCCAAAACGGTCAACGGGTGATCTTCTAGCGTACGTCACACCCTGGGGTGAGGCTATTGACAAGCGTGGCGAGTCACTGGCAGTTAGCCTTGACATAGCCAAGGCTTTTGATCGGGTCTGGCACAAAGCTCTTCTCTCCAAGCTCCCGGCATACGGTTTGCCCGCTCAGTTCTGTACCTGGATTGCCAGCTTCCTGCATGAGCGTAGAATCCGTGTCCTTTCGGATGGATGCGCTTCGCGGTTCATGTCAGTGAACGCTGGTGTTCCTCAAGGCTCCGTTCTATCCCCCACGCTGTTCCTTCTGCATATCAATGACATGCTTCCTCTTGGAAACATTCATTGCTATGCAGATGATAGCACAGTGCATGGGGGATATAACGGGCACCCAACGGCTGGGCGGGTAGACACCGAAATGAAGCGAGCAAATCTTGTCATTGAGCTCGATCGGGTGTTGGACCTCATTTCTAAATGGGGCTCCGATAATCTGGTGGAGTTCAATGCCAAGAAAACACAGGTGTGCGCGTTCACAGCGAAGAAGTCGCCATTCCTTCCCCTTCCCTCTCGTCAGGGTACATCTCTAGGCCTGCAGAGCAGTATTAACATGCTCGGTATGAATATCCGCTGCGATCTGAACCAAAAGGACTACATCGAAACCGTGATTAAAAATGCCTCACGTAAACTCGGTGTCCTGAACAAGGTGCGGCGATTCTTCACGCCTGATCAGTTGTGTCTATTATACAAGACACAGGTGCGGTCTTGCGTGGAGTATTGCTCTCACCTTTGGGAAGGCTCCGCAAAGTACCTTCTCGATGCCTTGGACAGATTGCAGCGCCGCGCTGTGCGCATTATCGGCAATGCAGAGGTCACTAAAACTCTCGAGCCTTTGCAATTGTGTAGAGATATTGCGTCACTCAGCGTCTTTTACCGTGTATACCATGGCGAGTGCTCTGAAGAACTCTTTGACCTCATCCCTCCTTCTCCCTTCCTCCATAGGAGTACGCGTGCTGCTCTGTGGAGTCACCAATTTACAGTCTCTAACATTCCATCTCGCACAAAGAAATTTGGTGACTCGTTTCTTTGCCGCACTTCCAAAAGATGGAATAGTCTACCAGCACACGTATTCCCTCCTACCTATGACATAGGGTCCTTCAAACGAGGCGTGAAGAAGCACTTTGTGGGCCGGCAGAGTGAGGATGACTGATGCTACGTCTCTTACGCTGCACCAGTTGTCCTCGCGCCTGGACCTCATTTCCACTTAACATCAGGTGGAGTGGGGTCATTTGCCGGGCTTAGTATAAAAAAAAAAAAACCTATAATTACGAAAGCTACTCTCTTACTTTCCTAACTTTAATTACCTTAGAGAGGCGTAAGGCCCCTGGGCACGTATACCTGGCCCTTACCTTTGTCAAAACCATTACCTTTTTAATAACTTTTACCTTTTTAATAACTTAATAAACTAACCTTTATTAAAGGAAACACAAAAAATTAATTATTTATTATCAAAAAACCTTTACACATATGAGACTTAATTTACTTATGCAAATACATATACCTAAATTTAGCCGTATTTTATCTAACTATATTACATTATAAAGTCGAGACTTATGTCCGTAACAGACACTCTTCCTCGGGTGGACATAGATGCAAGTAACAGTACATTTTGATTCGTTGGTTCTACGGTATTTCTCACTTCTCTCATAGTATTATAATTCTCTTGGTTCGGTTTGTCTGAATGTAGTAGCGTGCTGTTTTCTTTTACAGATATTACATCTCAATCTAAGTTTGCAAAACTTTACACTATGGCCAGGTCGTAAACAATTGAAACATAGTTTTTCTCTCTGAACATACTCGGTTTTTTTTCAATGGATCTAGGTTCGCATATTCATTACAATTAGAAAGATAACGATTTCCTTTACAATATTTACACTCAATTATTTGTTTTGTTTGCTCAGTGTTATCATTTCTGTAATTATTTGAAGTTGTTGCAAATGATTTTGGTTTCATAGGGACTCTCTCCTTTACATGTGACGTCTGTAACATCTCTGTCACTCTAAATCTTCCTTCTAAAAATTTAGTAAATAGTTCAAACTTAGGCAACTCTTCAAAAGGTAAGTTCTGTAATTCTTCGTCCCAAAACTTATGTGAATATTGATCTAGTTTACTAACAATGATGTATATTATTAATGGATCCCAGTTCTTAATGTCGATATCATTATTCTTTAAGTTATTCAAACACTCGTTGGTGGTACCTAAAAGGTCTTTCATTTCTTTTGCTGTTTCAGAATGCAACTTTCTTTGTAACATTAATCTATTTAGAATTAAATTTACTATTATCCTTTTATTATTGTATCTTTGGTGAAGTGTAGTCCAAGCCATCTGATAATTATTCTCTGTTATTTGAATGTGTTTTAGTAACTGTTCAGGTTCACCAATAACGCTGCTCTTCAAATAGTGCAATTTCTGTACATCGCTTAATGTTTTATTATTATGGATCAATGACACGTATAAAACTTTGAAGGTCACCCACTCATTGTAATCTCCTTTAAATAATGGAATGTTTATTTTTGGCAACTTTACTTCCTGAGTATTGCTATTCATTTTGACTTGTGGCTCGGGGCTCACCTTCACAACTTCTAAACTATCTAACATCTCTATCATATCTGCCTTACAAAAAAAATATTCTTCTTCACAAGTTGAAAATGTATCCTGTTTAAAATACTCATGTGTCTTTTTCAGTTCAGCTGTGGACGTCTTCACTATTTCATATGAGTCTCGCTAAAAATCTCCCAATGTTTATCTAAGTTTTCTAATCTCACTTTAATGTAGCTTTTAATCAATCTTGCTTTTGGAGTTTTCTTAAAATTAGATATACATTTACGTAAAGTTAACAGGTTGTCATCTTGCAATATTATAAAATTTTCCATTTTTCATGTTTTATTTTACCACACACAGTTAGAGTTCAAAAAATGTTTAAAATGTTTCACAATAAACACAAAGTTTAAACAGTTATAACTTCATTGAGGTCAATAGAATGCTATTTGTTATTAGTCCAACACTGTTAGTGTTCAACAAAGTCTTATTTTATAATTGTTCACTTTTAATAATTTAAGTTGAAGGTAAGTCAGAAACAAAAAGTTAATGTGAACTTTTTGTTAATTTCTATAGGTCCATTTCACTAGAAAGTCTTATAATCTAATCTTACTCCAGTCCAATCAGTATGGGTAATCCACACAATGCAATCCAATAAGCAAACACAACACTTCACACAATTTCACAGTTTTTTCACTATTACAATCCACTTTTAGTCCAAACAAATACGATCAAACCTATTCTATCCGGGCTCGTACGGACCACTTTGTCTAACCTGGTCAAGATTTTATTTAGTTCACGACTACTACGTTTTTAACTATTAAAATAATAAAGCTTTATTACTATGAGTTATTTTATTTTCTAATCACAAAACTATTACCGCTAACGACATTACATGTTAGAAGAACGCGCCAGTTATACCAATGACAGCATGTTCTTTTTTTTGACATTTTAAAGGCCAATAAATTAAATCATGCATCCTACAAATCAACTCCAACAGATACTGTTATACACTCTAAAGATGTATGCACCGCACAGATAACTTTTATGACATAATTTATAAAATATTTGATGCCACAGTACCTAAAAAAAAACAAGATCGAACAAACCAGCTAATCGCTATCCAGCGTGGCTTGATTACCATATTATACGTGACATCAAACGCAAAACAAAATTACGCCGTGCTTGGAAGCGATATAAGTCAGATGAGATTCGTGGATAGTTTTCTAATATTAGAACTAAACTTAAAAAACGTATTATCGAGGCATACAAATCCTATATGTAACGTATTGAGAGTAATCTTAAATATAAGCCTCAACAGTTTTGTTGGATTGAAGTAAAGGTGGATTTGAACCAAGGATAGCACGCGATGGCGTTATTTATAACGGAGTACAGGCGGCTGAAGCTTTTGCTGAGTTTTTTGCTAGTGTATTTTTACCCGACAGTCCTATTTTAGATTCTAACAGCGTAATGTTAACAACGAGTATGGCTGTAAATAGCACTTACATAAATATTTTAAGTGTCAATTCTGAAGACATCGAAAAAGGAATTGACAAAATAAAGTCAGAGAGCTCTGTTGGTCCAGACTTTATTCCGCCACTTATTCTTAAAATATGTAAAAATACCTTACTGCCCCTCTGTGCCATATTATAAATACATCCATCCATACTGGTGACTACTCTTCTCAGTGGAAGATATCACGTGTAACGCCTATACCTAAGGCCAATTGTAAACTTTCCGTTGAAAATCACCGACCCATTCCTGTGTTACCAGCTCCGGCTAAATTATTTGAGCGTTTATTCACGACGAAATCTATCGGCAAGTTAATATCCACCTCTGCAATGAACAACATGGGTTTAGAAGGGGAAGGTCAGTTGAAACGAATCTTTTAACAGTCGTAGAATACATATAGCATAAAAGCATGGACAATGGTCATGAAGTCGATGTTGTATACTTTTATTTCCAGAAGGCTTTTATAGGGTTGATAATGATATCCTATTATGTAAACTTAATGTATTAGGGTTCGCACCTCACTTACTTCATCTTTTCGCAAACTACCTATCTCCACAATCGCCAACAATACGAAAATATGGTTGCTATGCATCTAAACCCTATCATACGCGTTCTGGAGTCAGCCAGGGGTCTATATTAGGGCCTCTTTTATCCTTGATCATGATAAACGACCTCGTCAAAGTAGTTAAACGTGCTAAATGTATACTGTACGCAAATGACCTCAAGTTAGCGTTTGAAGTAAAGACTGAGTCAGACTGCGAACTACTACAACATGACATTGATTCTGTGTTGGAATGGAGCAAACTAAACAAGATGCTGTTTAACACCAAAAAATGTTGTGTCATGACCTTCGGAAGGAAATTAAATAAATCAACATACAAATATTTATTAGGCGATGACAAACTTACACGCGTGGAATCAATCGAGGACCTGGGTGTAAAGTTTGATACCAAACTAACATTTCACGACCATATAATATCCTTGGTAAAAGAAAGTTTTACTCGTCTTGGATTTGTCTTACGGAACTGTCGCGGTTTCAAGAATCCACACGTAATTAAACTTTTATACTTTGCTCTCGTGCGTAGTAAACTTGAGCCCGGTAAATGTGTGTGGCACCCCCACGAAAACACCTACACCCTAATGCTTGAGAAAGTGCAGAAGGCATTATTGAGATATCTTTACAAGCGCGTCTGTTACTTACTACACTTATTTGTACCCCACCTTATTTCTTCTCGGAAGTCTCGGTCTAAATTCACTCAGAACCCGCAGAGCAAAAGACCAAATATTAATTGGCATATAGATACTCCGTAGTCATATTGATGCTCCCGATCTTCACAACCATCTAAGCCAGCTGTACGTCCCGGAGCGGTACGCGCTGCAGCGCGCGTGCCGGCCGCGTTGCCGCGCTCCCGTACTGCGGCGCGTGCTTACTCCCCTCTCTGTCGCATACTAACCCACTTCAATGCTCTCCTGGCCGATCAACCTGAATGTGATGTGTATGCGGATGGATGGAAGGATATCTTTAAAAGTTGTGTAACGTTTTGTGAAAAGGATGAATGGCGTCTTCTTTGTTATGATGCTTTTTACTTTCATCTGTTATTCTGTGTTTTAGTTTTTCTTTATTGTATGTACTCATTTTGTGTTTACTGTTTGCATGTGTATATTGTATTTTACTATTTACTTTACTTTACTATTTACTGTAATTGGTGTTCGCACCGTTGTATTTAGAACCAAATAAAAAAATAAAAATAAATATAAAAATTTGAAGCGCTTGAAACAAATGTCATCGCGGACATACACACAGACTCTGGCGTGCGGGATAAACCTATGTTCCAGAGTATACCCGGGTTAGCTGAGGTATGCCGCGTCAGCAAGACATTTGATCTGGGTCTCGGTGAGGAACAGCAGCTGCGGTTTCTCAGTCTCGAGGTGGTAGTGGACTGAAACGAGATTGGAGTGCAATCGTCGGATGTTGGTGAGGTGCACTTTGAGTGGGAGGGAGTGCAGGCGCTGTGAAAAACGTTTTTTTTTGTTCAGTGCCATGAATGTTTAGGTTGGAGTGAATAGGCAGGAGAGCGGCAGTTAAGCGAGGCATCAATATTGTCGACTAGAATACAAACTCACTAATGATACACAGAGAAGGAGACTCTCCTCGGGACTGCAGGGACGCTTGAAATAAAAGAAATGAATAAAAAAGATGTAAGAAAGTAGGTACTTTAATTTTTTTTCGTACAAATCTGCAATTGCATAAGTAAAGGCCTATTATTAATAAAATAAAAAATATTTTGTTCTTGTAATAATCAAGCTTATGCAGTTGGCTTTCAGTTCAGTTTAATGGCGGCAGTGGTTTGGTGCATGACGTTTGATGTAATTAAGGCATTTTAGGTGTCAATGCAACATATAAAATTAATAATAACGATAATGTTATACTTAAATAAGTAATAAAAGAAAAGAACAATATTTTGATCGTATGATTATGTTGCCTATGTAAATTGGGATTTTGTATTGACCCAATATTTTGGCGCTATTAGTAACATGGTCCTAACAGTTTCATTAGCGTTGCTTAGCATTTGTATGAATTCACAAAATAATTTGTCTAACTATTGAACATTGAGAGAGAGAGAAACATTTATTTACAAACATAAAAAAAATATAAATAAAAAAACATATATGCAAAAAAAAGACAATTGCCAATCAGGGCCCCGCCTCAGCTTGTGTCGTTGCGAACAGCAACAACGCTGGTATTCTGAAATAGAAATAGAAATAGAATAGAAATAGTTTATTTGCCATAAAAATACGGTAGACAAATATAAGTTCTTATATACAGTCATAATGATCAAGCGTATTTTGTCCAGTTTTAGACATGCAAAATTTTAAATTAACAATATTAGAATTAGGTAATGTCACGAAGTAGGCATTTATTTTATATAAGAAAACTATAGTATATGAATTACAATTTTATCATACATATTGAAATAAATGTCAAATATAAATCCTAGAATATGTCATGATGATCAAGCGTATTTTGTCCAGTTTTAGACATGCAATTTTAAATTAACAATATTAGAATTAGGTAATGTCACAAAGTAGGCATTAATTTTATATAAGAAAACTATAGTATATGAATTACAATTTTATCATACATATTGAAATAAATGTCAAATATAAATCCTAGAATATGTCAAAAAACAGCTAAAAAAAACAAAATAATTATATAGAATATTATGTACTTAATGCAAATCATTGGATGTCAAAATATTCCTTAAGGTCATAAAAACATTTTTCAATCAACCAGCCTCTCAATTTATGTAAAAACTGAACTGTGGGTAATTGTCTTATCTCAGTAGGAATGTTATTGTATATACGTATTGGCATCACGGCACAATTTTTTTCAAATAAGCTTGTATTGCAAGACGGCATCTGCAGTTTGAATGGATCTCTTGGACGTAATCGCTGATTTTGAATAGGTTTTTCAAACAATTCAAAATTATGCCGTATAAATTTTCCTATTTCATAAACGTACAGGGATGTTAAAGTTAACAGGTTATAATTCTTGAAAACATCCCTACAACTCTCAAGAGGACCAAGACCAGCTATGGCTCGTATACACTTTTTTTGAACGATAAAAGCTTTTTTTATATCTGTCGAATTTCCCCATAGGATTATTGCATATCTCAGTACAGATGCTACATAGCCATGATAGGCAAGCAGTGCCGTTGTCTCACCAGCATTAAGCCTAAGACGATAAAGAGCGTACACGAAACGACTTAACCTGTTGCAAACATCAGACACGTGACTTTTCCAGTTACAATGATTGTCTACCACGATGCCTAAGAATTTGGTTTCATTAGTCTCAATAAGAGTTTCCCCTTTACACCGTAAACTAAGTTTATACTTATTTGTTTTATAATTAGTAAACTGTATATAATTAGTTTTGACAGCATTTACATTAAGATTATTTGCCCGTAACCAGTTTTCGATGTCTTCGATAGTTTTATTTATGACTTGTTCGTATGTTACTTTTTTGTCAATATAGGGTATAATTAATGAAAAATCATCTGCATATAGCACGGTTTTAAATCTAGTAATACTTGGCAAGTCATTTATGTATAATAAAAATAAAATTGGGCCAAGAATGCTGCCCTGAGGAACCCCAGTGTTGTTAAGCTGAAATGAGGACCGAAAGTCAACACTCTCATTATTATTGTTAATTTTATTTATTTGTACACATTGTGTGCGATCACTCAGATAACTTCTAATCCAATCAAGAGCTGGACCTCTGATACCGTACCTTTCACATTTTGAAAGTAAGATGTTGTGATTAACAAGATCAAAGGCCCTACTCATGTCGAAGTATATTACTGTTACTGGAATCTTTTTATCTATATACTGTGTGGTACTGCAAATTAATTGATAGGCAGCAAGACTGGTAGATTTACCACTACGAAAGCCATTTTGTTCAATAGCTAAAATTTTGTACTTTTCTAAAAACTCAATCAATCTAGCTTTATAGACCTTTTCAACTATTTTGGAAAGCACCGGCACAAGAGCTATAGGTCTATAATTACTTATATTCTGCTTACAGCCCTTTTTGAACAGAGGTTTGACTATAGACTGCTTAAGTTGTTGAGGGAAAATACCCTGAGCAATAGATAAATTAATTAAATAAGTAATTACTGGTGCTAAGTATTCAGCACAATATTTAAATAGGTTTGTTGGTAGATTATCGTAGCCAACTGAGCTGGTGTTTTTGAGAGATTTAATAATTTTCACTATTTCTCCTTCAGTGCATGGTTTTAGAAATATAGAAGAATTTACATTATTAATATTGCTTAACATTGAACTTTGATTTGAATTTGAATTTTGTGTTTTATTTATGAAGTGATTGTTAAATGAAACGGCAATTTCATTTGGATCTGTGATCATCCCTTCATCTATGTTTATAGAGTTTATTTCCGAGTCAACTTTTCTTACTTGATCTGTCTTGTCCTTGATAACAATCCATGATGCTTTACACTTGTTCTGCGCTTTTTTCACAATGTTTGCATTATGTATCTTTTGTGATTTTATGATACACTTGCGTAGAATCCTACTATATCTCTTAAAAAGCGTTTTATTTTTATCGTTTCTATTTTTGTAAAAAGATATTCTTAACCTGCGTTTGACCTTAGATGATACCTTTAAACCCTGCGTTATCCATCTGGGCCTTTGATGATAGGAATTAATTTTTACGCGTTTTTCGGGAAAACAAAGACTAAAAAAGAGACAAAGTTCGTCATGAAACCTCGTGAATGCGGAATTGAAATTATCGTCGTTTAATACGTCTTGCCATGATAAGCTAGCTATGCAATCCCTGAATTTCTCCATATTCTCATTAGACAGATCTCTAGTACGTTTGTACCAAAAACGTGGTCTAGGCTTGTTGCAAGTACTTTGAAAAGATAGGATCTGACAAGTGTCATGATCAGACAAGCAAACCCTATGGACTACACAATTAACATCTTTAATATTTGATGCAATATGATCAATACACGATAATGCTCGTGTTGGCTCATTAACATGTAACTTAAGGTTGAAACTATGGACCAAATTGATCAGCCTTTGGGAGATATCACTATTTTTCAATGTATTTATATTTAGATCGCCTGCAAGTACTAATTTTTTATTTTTTATCGACAGCTTATGCAAAAGATGTTCCAGTTGATTGAAAAAAGTCGTTAGCGTGTAGTTTTGTGGAATTCTATACACACAAAGTATTAGACATTTATGAGCTGGTAACTCCATTCCACAACATTCAAAACACTTCTCAACAGCGTAATCCTTACAAATCTGAAGTGGTTTGTATTCTAAATTATTTTTCACTAGAATACAAACACCACCTCTGCTCTCGTTAGATCTACAATATAGGGAAGCTAAATTATAGTTTTTAATCTTAACATTACTTTCACGCCCTGGTTTCAGAAATGTTTCGGAAATACACAAAACATCCAAATTAATTTTCCCTTCATTAAAATTATCAATACACAGTTCAAGGCTATCCAGCTTACTTAATAAACCCTGGATATTCTGGTGTAATATAGTTAGGGTGCAATGCGTTTCCTTGCTTTTTAAATATTGTTCATCAACTGGACCAGTAAATTCACATGGAGACACGAAAAAGCTTATTTTTAGTTTTCAAGGTCGGAAAATAAAAAGGAATAGTTCCTCTCTTTGCTAGGGCAGCTGGAGCTGAATCTGCGTTTGTATTTATTTTAAGCTTAGAAAAGTAATACGGAATAGTTCCCTTTCGATTTTCCCGACCTTTTAGTTTAATTGCTTCTTGTTTACGAAATACAATTTTTTTTACCTCTTTTACGTCTAAATACTTATTTTCATAGCTTACACATTCAATAACAAACTTGATCCTCTTACAAACTTCATAAACAGACAATGGTATATCAGAGGCTACAAAATGATGGTTTTTGTTACGTTTACACAAACTGGCAACCTCATAATTGAACAGAGACTCGTTAAAGAATTGATTATATTGTACGCTCAATAAAATAACAACACAATCATGAAATCTTTGAAGTATCGAGCCAATCTGTGATAGTACATATTTAGGATTTTTATCATTTTGCCCTACACTTAGTATTAAAATGTCTTTCTTGTTAGGCTTTAAACTGTAGCAGTCTTCTAGTATATCAGCGGTGCCGGCATAGGGTCTGGTGTAAGCAAACACTTTGTAGTTCTGTTTACCCACTGATTTAAGCAAAACTGACGCTATTCCTACACTCTGCTGTGCTCCATATATCCTTATCACTGGAATTTGCTCGCCATGAAAAGTCTTTGCTATCCTGGAAGAGCTATTTTCGCGTTTGACATCGTTGTTTCCATTACAAGGCTTTTGTTGAACGTAACTGACTTGCTCTTGATTTCTGGATTCAAAAGCCTTTAATCTTTGTTTTAAATTTTCAATTTCGTTGTAAGCGTTTGTTAATTTTTCCTGGAGATCCGCTATCAACAATTCCAATTCTGTGTGTTTTCCAGTGTTTCTCAATAAGTGTATGGCATCTTTTTTCCGTTCTCGCGTTCGTTGCGTTAACATCGTTGATAGTTGCTCCTGATAATAGTTACGATATCTCACATAATTCTTTCATAGTTCTACTTGCAATTTGAATTGGTGTGTAGCTGGAAGTATCGGCTATCTGGTTGTGCGGTTGAATTTTAAAAAAATCTCTGCTATGTGGTGATTTAAATCAAGAAACATTAAGTGTGAAATTATAAACATAAACAAATATCAGCTGGTGCAGTTCAAACGCCTGTTCTGTGCCAAGGTCGACCGGCTGCTCGGTCATTGCCCCCGTCCGGTGTCAGGTGAATTGGTGTTAGCTGTTGCACTCGCTCCGTCTACGCGCGTATCTTGCTGTCTTCATCGTGCGCGCTGTGGCCGAAGTATTGTTGTGGCTCCCGCTCCGTCAACGTCTGCGTGCATCGTGTTGTCCTTATCGCGCGTAAGCTGCTTCTTGATCGACGTTTGTGACGTAAGCGTGTTGTATAAATAGCTCTAATATAATAATAACGCTGATTCCGCTTCTGGTGCAGCTTATTTGATCACTTTTGAACACTATTGAACATTACCTACACCTTGTAACCAAAGAGCTTGTAACGAATATGTATTCATGTGATGGATGCAACGTGACTATTGGAAAGGAGGATTTGTTTGTGTGTTGCGCTAATTGTAATAAACGCTATGATCTGTTGTGTTCTGGTCTAACAACAGAAAATTATGCAAACCTTACAAATGAAACACTGAGTTCGTGGATATGTGTGTCGTGCAAGAGTAAAATTCCTAAGACGGGCAATTTAAGTACTCCTGTCAGAATGTTGACGACCATAGCTACTCTGAATGATACAATTATTGCCGGATCTGAACCTACACCACCTAATGACCTATATAGTAATGTCAATACTCGCCGTGGCAGTGCGAAGCCGAGCGTGCGTCAAAACTCAAGTAGTTGTGTCTGTGGAGACTTAACGATCCTTAGAAATCTAATAAGAGAGGAACTAAGTGCTTTCTTCCAAGATAAGTTGTCCCTTATTCCAAAGTTGAGCAGTCAGGCACAAATGCAAAGTGTTGCTATTAATAAAATCGAAGAGGTTCAATCTTTAATATTAAGTAAGGTTGGTGGATTGGGAGGTCAAGGTAAAACTTCTGGTGGTGAACTACATCATGAGGTGCACACTCCCTCACTTTCCTCTCCTACTTTGGCCAGACCTAAGCCAAAGAAGCCTACTAACAAGTCAGCTAGAACTCAGCCTCTGTCCGAATACATACAAAAGAAAGGTAATGGGCAAAATGACTCTTCGATGTCAGAACCAATAGTAACAAATTTGGAATCCAGTCAGGCTGTTACTCAGGACCCCGTTGCCACTTCAACACAGGTCTCCCTGCCTACCTCAGTCAGTGAGGATAAATACTCAAATGGCGAAAGTAAAAATGGGTGGACTTTAGTAGGACAACGACGTGCTAGGGACTCGTTTCATACCATACTAAGAGGAACTGCAAATCCGGGCACTACACCTCTTCAGGCTGCGGAAAGGAGGTCGTCACTGCATCTCTTCTATGTGCAAGAAGGAACTACTGTTGAGCAAGTGAAAGCGCATCTAAATGCAGTGTGTGGCGCTGATGTATCTACTGTCGAGGCGTTGAAAGCTCGCGGTAATTATGCTTCATTTAAGCTCAGTGTGCCCACTAAGCTTGTTGAAATCGTCATGGCCCCGAATAATTGGGCTGAAGATATTTGTATCCGGCCTTGGCGTCAGAACTTTCGAGGTAAAAAGGCCAATTAGTGAAAAGCATTGTCGTAGTGGAAATATAACAATTAAAATTTACTATCAGAATGTTCGTGGCTTGCGCTCTAAAACAGCATTATTTCGTAATAATATTGAATTGTGTTCTTATGATTTTATAGCTCTGACTGAAACATTTTTAACGAGTTCTGTGTATGATGGCGAACTTTTCTCATCTGATTATAATGTAATCCGCCATGATAGGTACGGCGACACGGGTTGGGGTGGCGTTTTATTAGCTATAAGAAAAAGTTTTTGTATGCGTGTAATAAAGAATATTGACAGTTTTACACCAGACATGGAATTAGTGTTTGTAATTGTTAGTACAAAACATTTAAAATTGCTCTGTATTGTTGCATATTTACCACCAAATTATAATGACGACCAGTACCTCAGAGTACTGACATGTATTGAAAATGTTATATGTGAATATCCGGATCTGCATGTATTACTAATAGGTGATTTTAACTTGAACTCGTGTAGTGCCAACATTAAAAATCAGTTTGAGTTTTTCTGTGATTTCTGTAGACTAAGCGAACATAATCACATATTAAATACTCATGGTGGTATGTTAGACCTCGTGCTGAGCGATCTTACCATTGACTTAGTCACCGTTGATGCTAGTGAAGACCCTCTAGTCCCAGTTGACTTGTATCACCCTCCTCTAGAGATAGCCATTAGATTGCATAATGGTCGTGCATCATGCCGACGGTCGGTGACGGCTAATTCTCTACACCCTAATGTTCTTTGCCCCCAGTGGAATTGGCCTAAGGCAGACTTTGTTGCTTTGTATTCGTCTCTGGCTGACTTGAACTGGTCCGATGTACTAAAGAGTGATGATGTGGACTCTGCTGTGAACTTGTTTTATGAAAAAATATATAACTGTATAAATACGTATGTCCCGTTTAAACATTGCTCTTATACCGAACCTAAGTACTCGTATCCGTCTTGGTATACTTCTCAAATAATTCAGAATATAAAGCTAAAATATTTTCATCTGAAAAGATATAGGTCAGAGGGGAGGTTGTTCAACAAAGAAATGTTTAAATATTATAGGTGGCATACTAAATTACTGATCAGAGATGCATATAAAAGGTACATGAAAACTTTACAGGATGACATGGTTACTAATCCTGCAAGATTCTGGAATTTTGTAAAGGATAAGAAACAAATTAGATTCCCAACAGGGTCTTTTACCGTTGGGGAAACTAGGGTGACGGGTCAGGCTGCTGCTGATGCGTTTGCCAATTATTTTAGCTCGGTATTTCATAATGACATGCCTTGTCTAGACCCAGTTCAGGCGGCCTGTGCAGCCCACACGGTTATGGACTCAACTAGTATATCTATCGGGCAGGTGAACGTGAAGGACTTAAAGCTAGCATTAAGGCATCTTAAACTTAGATCATCTGGTGGCCCTGATGGAGTCCCTGTTTTTCTGGCCAAAGACTGCAGTTCTGTTTTACTGATTCCTCTTCTCTACTTATATAACCTGTCTTTGCGGAAATCGAAATTTCCCCAATGTTGGAAACTATCGAAGGTAGCTCCAGTGCCTAAAGGTGAATCTGGAACTGACGTAACAAACTATCGTCCCATAGCTGTGCTCTCAGTCTTTGGGAAAATCTTTGAGAGCATTCTTAACCGCCAGATTGTGAACCAGATAAGAGACTTATTGCATAATAGCCAACATGGTTTTCGCTATGCTCGTTCTACTACCACAAACTTGGTAACTTTGGTGGACTATATTCACAATGAAATGGATGCAGGGAGGCAGGTCGATGCTGCCTATTTCGATTTCCGTAAAGCATTCGATTTAGTGGACAATGACATTCTATTGGACAAACTGGCAAAGATAGGATTTGTACCTAAATTATTAAGGTTCTTTTGTAGTTACCTGGATAATCGTCAGCAATTTGTAAGAGTTTGTGGTTATGAGTCAGACTGCTACTACACCAGGTCCGGAGTCAGTCAGGGAAGTACTCTGGGGCCTACGTTATTTTTAATAATGATTAACGATCTTCCTAGGGTGGTTCGTTCTGCCAGATGTCTATTGTTTGCAGATGATTTGAAGTTATATCTTGGTATACAAAATGAAGAAGATGCGATGCTCTTGCAGAATGATATTGATGCGGTGGTAGATTGGAGTGAACGCAATAAACTCCCTTTCAATGAAACCAAGTGTAGTTTAATTACCTTTACTCGTAAACGTTTGCCTATAGCTGTTAATTATGTAATATCTGACACTCCTTTGGAAAGATCGTTTGACATTCGTGACCTAGGGTTAGTTTTGGACAGTAAGTTAGATTATCATAAGCACATGACAACAATATGTAAGACTGCTAATAAGTTATTGGGTTTTATTTTAAGAACTGCAGCTAACTTTGACAATGTAAAGGTTGCTAAAGTTTTATATAATGCATATGTTCGTAGTAGGTTAGAATATGGAGCGATTGTTTGGGATCCGCATGAAGACAAGTACAGACTTATGATAGAAAGAGTGCAACGGAAGTTTGCCAGGTGGTTGTATAGGAGAACTTATGGCTACTACCCTTATTTATATCCTTCACTTTTCGTTTCTGCCATGGTTGACTTAGAAACCTTATCCTTTAGACGTATAATGTCTACTATTGTACACTATCTGTCAGTACTAAATCATAAGATTGATGGTCAACTGTTGTGGCAGAGTTTGGGCCTTAGGGTTCCTGTACGTTTAGCATGTGATGGTTCCGGTATGGTGGCGCCGCGCCGCCGTCCGCGCCTGCTTGTGCGGCCGGTGGCGCGCACTAGGAGTGCCGCGCATGCTCCTACTGCACGAGCTCTGTGTCTTATAGGAGATATACTCGCTCTGCACGAGGATCTTGACTTGTTTGCCGATAGCTTGGCGTGCTTATGTAACAAGATTCATATGTATCTTAGTATTGCTTAATATGACGTGATAATTTATTTAATCTTAGTGTTTGTTGTTATAGTATTATTCTTGGCTTGACATCTATCTATTATGTTTACTGTTGCATATAGCTTGTCGTGCTTATGTAACGGGATCCATGTGTATGTTGGTATTAATTAGTTAGTATTAGTATGACATGATAATTTATTTAATCTTAATGTTTATGTTGTAATATTATTATTCTTGACTTGACCTGTGATGATTGCTATTAATTCTTTTTTTAAATATTGACATTGTGTTTGCAAATTTATTGTTTTGATTTCGAATGACTTTTGTTTTGTATTGTTCTGTATAGCTACTCCCATTATCATAAGTAGCCATTTTTTTTAAATGTATTTGTAAGATTGTTATTTTGATTTAATGCATGTAAAAAAATTGGTTTTGCTTGTTGGCGCTTTGGTGCATACTGTAAGCCAGTGAGTGTTCTGAATAAAATAAATAAAAATGTTTACGGTCGATTGTAGATGAAGTATTAGGGGTACTACTTCCCCATTGCTTGTTTATGGCACTGTGTCGAATCTTCCTTGCACTCATAGATTTTATAGGCGTAATTATAGGTCGATTCAGTAAGTTTTTGAGTGTATTGTTATCTTTAGTGACTTTTTCTAAAGATCTTTTTAGCTCGTTATTTTCACAAATTGTGTTTTCCAGTTCATTTTCGGAGCTCATAAGGTTAACTTTAAGTTGCGTAATTTCATCTTTCAGGTCTTGAATTTCATGTGTAGAACGACAAACTTCCAAGCTTCTAGACATTTTTTCTGTTGCAGAATCATAGTCATCCGACAAGTTATATTTTGAATCACTTGAAATGGAATTGCATGTTAGGTTTTTTTCCACTTCAGGAACCTGTTCTTGTTCACTTGTCGTCGTTTGGTCCTCTTGAATAAACTTCTTGCTTTGTTGATGAAACATTTTCCTGGTTGTAATGACGCTAGAACGCATTTTTAAACCGCTTTTACAAGTTTCACACGTCCAATTCTTTCTTGCTTCCGAATCTTTTATGCGGTATAACTTTTCTGAGTATCCGATGCAGTCGAACTCAAATGCCGTTTTGCACGATGAACATGATAATGTTCTTTTCCGATCTACTGCTTGTTTGCATATTCCGCATTTAACAGATAGTGACATCTTCTGGCCGTCAGTTAAAGTTGAAGACTTGGCCTTCTTCATTATTTGAACTTTGTTGAGTTTTTTATTATTATTGTTTTGTAATTGTATATGTGCATATATTTATTAATTAATATTATTATTTACGTAAATGTCGATACGTAAATATTAAATAGTCCTTATTTAATTGATTTAAAAATTTTGTTGAATCGTTTTTATAAAAGTTATATTTAGGTTTTTTTATTTATTTGTTTATTATATTATATTTTATAAAATAAGCTTAAAAAAAGTCCAATAAAAAAGCAAAAAGCAAGTAAAAAAGCAAAACAAAAAAGCAAAAAGTTTAATTGTCCCTGGGATTTGAACTCGTTTTTTCCGAACTTTGACCATGGGCATCTAAGTCCATCCACTTGCCTTCTAGGCTAGCGAGCACTTACAGAGGACGACGAAAATTTCAATTAGAATCGACTTTAAACATTTATTTTAATACAGCAGAAGTCGGTGGAAGTAAATTTGCTTTTTTCACCTAATATTAATTTACACTTGTTCACTGTTTATTATTTAAGCACTTTAGCACTGTAGTGTTTTAAATGTTATCCCCAAAAATGTTTCATCCGACTACACTTGCTTATCTTTTGCAATAGGTATTCTTTCAATATTGATACGACACTTTGTTTTAGTCTCTGTTTGGTAATAATTATTATTGTTATTTTTCGTGAAAAATCATGGTTTGTTTTTTGCGATAACAATATCCCACACGTCCTGAGTCTTTACGAATAGTTTGCACTGATTTTTGTGTAGATGTAAACACTTTTATAATTTTTAAAACGCACTTTTATACGGAGCTGAAATTAACGTGTCCGTCGTGACGAGAAGATTCATCATATCTGGCGCGGACATATCATGTCTTTTTCATCAATTCAATTCGAAGTAGTCGATTTATCAGTAGGTATCCCTTATTGACTTTCACATTGACTTTTTATTCAAAACCGAGATTTTCCGTAGATGGAAAATCTCTGAGTTGATGAATTATGTTCATAGCGTTTTTAACTACATTTTTCCTTCTAACAATTCTCTAGCTATGAGAATTATTTTTGATAGAGCACAGCCTCTACTTGCCAGAAGACATACGTGGCTGAAAACTAATGAATAATCATAAGATAATTTTTAGTAACGAGGAATTAACCGGCATGGCGTGGGTTATGGCCCGTTCTCCCCGTGTGCTATTCTTCGTGTGGGACATCCTGAACCCAGTAGTAGGACTAGACGACTAGACCATAGTATTATAAAATAAGTACGGTGACTTGGCCCCCGAGCGAGCGATAATTTGCGTAAACTGTAGGGCTGTCGTTTTAGCGGGCGCAGCGACCAAACATGCAGGCGCGCGCGGCATTACGTACGGCTCAGCCGCGACTGGTATCATTTGTATCGATAAACTCGTCAGTGTGTGCGTGCGATGACACGTACGTAGTACGGGATGGCTCGGTCGCGCTCACATACAAGCCGCGCTCGGTGCGTATGTATGAAGATACCATACTTCTTTTATTCTACTATGACTAGACTGATGGATTATAGACTGATAAACATAACGTTGAAACTGCAAAATCCAGCTCAGAATTCACCGCGATCAGGTCCTTGGAACTGAACGAGAATCGCCAAGTAAGTAGCTACGCTGGCCGTTATCTAAAAAAAAAAAAATTAAAAAACTTATATTAAGTAAGTACATAAATTATATTAATACTAGCTTTCGTTTCGTTAACTTTTTTGCGAGAAAAATATCATATAAGTAGCTCATATCCCAACCAACCATAGATGTAACTTATCTACGATACAAAGTATCTGAAATACATATACAAGATACAAAATACGTTTTAACATCTTGTCTCTAAAATACTTTTTTAAAAATTATTTTGTATCTTTTATTTAAATACCTTTTGTCTGATAGCTTAGTATTTTGTAGATACTTTGTTTTCCAAAATACTTTTAGTACTTAATAGACTTTGACTATATACATGTCTAGACGGAGCATCGCGGTACAAGCGTTTCTCCGAATCCGCTCGGTTTTTGTATTGAATTTTTGAAGTGTGCGCAACAGCCGCGTATGACTGACACTAGCGCGAATGACCGCCTTCTATAGTCTGAAGGAGCGCGTCAAGCCAATACTGGCCCGTAAATTTTTGGACGTTTTTTACGGCCAGGTTCTATCTAGACATGTATATAACCCTCAGAATAATAACTAAAGCATTATTATTCTATGTTAAAATCAAAGCTAATAGATAGCTGATTCTATTGTGACATCAGTGACATTAAAATGTCAATGTTTGTTGTAGATAATACTGAACGCGCCATTGAATCTTTAGTCTGGGGCCAAATTTAAAGACAGGGTGGCAATTCTTTTTTTCTACAAAATGTCATAGACTATGCCCCTTGACTTGACTCGTGTCATTTATAATTATTCCGCTTATTAGTCTGTGTTTGAGGGAGATACGTAAAAGTATGGTCGGTTGGTCGAAGCTATGAGAAGATTGAGGCTTTTTAGAGCCTTGACGACAGGCTTTAGACAATATTGAAGGTGATATAAAAAACTGCAAAGGCGAGCGGTACGCATTATTGGAGATGCTAAGGTTACAGCCTCTCTTGAGGACCTCCAGCTGCGTAGAGACATTGCTTCTCTCAGTGTCTTCTACCGAAACTACTACGGAGAGTGTTCTGAAGAACTTTTTGATCTCATCCGGTCTCCTCTCGCCCATACCAATCAACCACCATCATACTGTGCATACTATCAGCACTCGTACCAAAACATTTGGCAAGTCGTTCCTCTGTAAGACCATTCGGCTTTAGAATTCTCTGCCAGTGCATGTGTTTCCCAGCTCCTATAGTCCCGGATCTTTTAAGCGGGGAGTGAAACGGCATTTATGCAGGCCGTCGTGAATGGGTGCGCTTGTTACCGTGCTTGTTCAACGGTGAGGAGTGCTCTAGTTATTTTGGACTGCATCGGCTGCTTACCATCACGCAGGATGTAGTCACTATGACATGCCACATTAAAAATATATATAAACAATAACATTATATACTTATTACATGTTTTTAGAGGATCTTGATTCCTCTGTTGCAAGTGCCGAAAATACAGGATCTACTGGCAACACCGCTGTCTTAGAAACATTGCAATACTTAAATAATAAAGATACCAACAAAAAGAGCTTAAATGCTTATCCTGCAATAAAAAATATATATTTGAAGTACATCACCTGTTTGCCAAGTTCTGCCCCTGTGGAGCGACTCTTCTCATTTGGGGGCATGATCATGATGACATGAGGCATCATCGAAGAAAAATGAGTGAAACTATTTGATGAACTGGTAAACTGGTACTAAAGTCTCAATTAAAACCTTAAAAATATAATATTTTTAAGCTTTTAATTGAGATTACAAATATTATATTTTTAAGGTTTTAATTGAGATTGAAAGTTGTGTCACTTTTGCGCGATCACACGATTCATGTAAATCGTGTAAAAAAATAAACTTTTGTTAAAAAAATGTGTTACAAAAGTATTTTCTATATATAAAATGTATTTTAAAGATACGTAAGTATTTTGTATCTAGTATTTCAGATACCATTTCAGAATGTTATTTGTATCTGGTATCTGAAATACTTAATTTAAAAATGCGGCGATCCTTTGTATTCTTGCTGTCGACTCGGCATCCCGACCTACTCAATGAATGCGGCTCGTATGACCATATGTTTGTTGAGGTATGGTTCAAATTTGCTTGAGCAGGTTGGTGTCTTGGTTGGTAACTAAAAACCGTCCTTTCTGATTGATTGTTTATTTTGCCCTGAATTTTAAATAGCATCATATGTTTATGTCGTGTTTTTTGATGCTGAATGAATTTATTTCTATTCTTTTCTAAAAAGTGTTTCATTTCAATAAAAGATTACTAAAAAAAAAAAAAAAGAATTGTCAATATTCAACCTCGTTTGTTTTTAATTAACTTGTTCTCTTTAGCTTTCACGCACGGTATTATGAAACCGGGGGGTAATTGTCTAACTTCGACACCCATCGCAATACCTTTCAAGTACAAGTACATTGCTTTGCTAGTTTGCTTATTACTAAATAATTTTAAAAATAATCAAACTAGCGGGTTGTTGTACATTCGCCACAAAGTTGATTTGCTACAGAAAAAAGTATGTGTACATTCGCCACAGTTCTATTTTTGTAAAGTTGATTCGCCACACTTTTATTTTCGACACAGACAGCAGAAAAATCAAACAATAAGTGAAGTAAAAACTTTATTTATTATTTTTTAGATAGTTAGATAACAAAATAATAGTAAGTAATTATAAAAAATACTTACACCATGCTCACCAGAGCTTGGGGTATTCCTCCAAGCGCACCCGTTGGCTGCGCTTCAGAATAGGTAATTAAAATATTATATTTTTATTCCTCGAAGCGCACCTACCGTAAAAAATAGAGAGGACCTTAAAAGATTCGTAATATTGATGTCGATAGAAACTAGGACTAGGTGCTTATGCAACTTACTACGTCAATAATAAATTGAATCATGACAGTCATGCTGATCTAAAAGTACCAGGGAGACATAAATGAAAAGAGGTAGATAGGCGCCTTAGCGATCTTACTTACCTTTAACTATCAGGAAAAAAGAAATAAACGAGTAGGACTAGGTGCTGCAACTTACTATGTCAATAGTAAATTGAATCATGACAGTTACTTTGAACTAAAAGTACGGTAGTACTATTACTTATTCTGTGCTAAAAGTACCAGGGTGACATAAATGAAAAGAGGTAGATACTCTAAAAATCAACGTACGTTATTCGTTATTGATATATTCTGTTAGTTTATGGTTACTTAGTTCTAATTATTTTTCGTAGGTTATCTATATACTTCCTGCGCCTATCCATCCACCCATAAAAAAAAAATTTAGACGATTCAAAATGCTTATTTTAGGCTTACTGAATAAAGATATTTTGATTGATTGATTGATTGATTACATCAATAATTTTAGAATAAAATAACTACCTTTCATTTCGAGCGCTCAAAACGAACTTTCCTTGCTACCGGTACTTTATGCAAAAATGATGTACTAGGAAGACTTGTGGCGAATGTACAATAACGATTACCTACCTGTGGCGAATTAACTTTTTCAAATCAACTTTGTGGCGAATGTACAACAACCCAAACTAGCGAAACAATTTACTTCTACTTAAGAGGTATTGCAATAGGTGTTGAAATTAGACAGTTAGCCTCCGGTTCGACGTCAGATTAGCGACGGTTTTATATGAGAAGCGATCTATATCGCGTAGTTTGGTGACTTTTTGGTACAATCTGGGGTATTATACTTATATTGCACGGTTATCTGGCACAGACAGACAGTAACTACTTACCATACATTGGCAAAAGAGCTAACGTTAAAAATCATAAAATAATTTAAATAAAAAAAAGTTTAAAAACTTAAACCCGACTACGGAAATAATGCAAATGAAAAATACAAAACAAGAGAGTAGCATACTGATGCTCAGACACTATAGTCGTGGTCGCATGCCACTTTAAGCAATCCTTAGGCAAGATGGCATGCGATCACGGCTATATTCTGACATCACTATGATATTTTCTTATTTCGTACTTTTCAGTGACATTTTTTCCGTCGTCAAATGTTAGTATTTAAGCCTATTTCTATTTGTTTATTTGTATAAGTACCGACTTAATTAAAGATTTATAAAACTATATAGGTAGTTCAGAAGTTCCTATGACCACCTTCATAATCAGACCCTGGGTGGTGCCGCACCACACAAGGTTATGGTGTTATGGTTTTAGTCAAGACAAATCAAACAAGCCCAAACACGGCGGAGTTATATTGTTTCATTGCAGAGTCCCTATGACTGCATCATCATACCAGCTCCATTGTGCCATATTATTGTATTGTCATCGAAGTTACGTAGGCATACTAAATTTCAGCTCGATCGGTATACGAGAAGGGGTCCAAATCTTCTTTGCAAGATTTGACCCGAACGCACACAAGTAGATACACATACATATAAAACAGTACGTAGTTCCTATTCCAAAAGACATAAGAGTTAATAGCTGTCGAAAGTGTGTATCTACTTTTGTTGCTGACAGTACATACAAACATTGCGAGTTAAAAAAAGCTTTTAATAATAACAAGTTTGTAGAGAAAATAGTTAGATCCACTATTCATCAAAATGTTGCCTAAATGTACAACCTCATTCAGATTCACAAATGAAATATTCACGGATCAAAATTATTTCGTCGCACTCTAAACGACGTAAATATACGTTTGCCATTTTTGAGGCGGCTGGAAGGTCAACCGACATAGGTCTTACGTCGACAAACGCCTGAGCTCGACTGATTGAGGCCGTGCGATCGACCCGATTATAAGCTAACTTTGAACAATTATCTCAACAGATTGAAGTGGGATATTTTTTATTTTTTACACATTTTTAGTAAAATCTTTCTTCTTACGTTTAAAATTATTTATGTTGCCTAATGACTTCTAGATTATGAGATATAACTTGTTTTCTTGTGGTAAATTTCTTGATTTTTCTTTTTATTAAACGTGATAAAAATACAAGTTAATGAAATAAAAATAGAAATGTTCTTAATACATTTTCAATTTAAGGATACGTTCGTTTTAATGTATATTTTTACGTTCTTGTTTAGTAATAATAATTGGTGTAAAATGACTTCAAAGTTGAGCCTTCGTGCGTCATCAGGAAATCGCGCCTTCGAAATCCGCTGTTTTCGTAGTAAATTATCCAATTAAATAGAGTTTTGGTTAATAGTTACAATAAAAATACAAGATTATTCCAATTATCGAAGTAAAAGAAGATAAATCAATAAATTATATGACTAAAATCACTTTAAAAACTCCTAAGTTCTCGATTTACGTACGAAAAATGTTAAGACGCTCTTAAGACAATTAAAAACCAAAACGGATTCTATCTTCATTCAAAAAATCAACAAAAAACATACTTAAATATGAATTACTGCAGATATCAAGGGTGGCCAACTTTCCGTGCCGGTGAGTGTATGTTAAAATTCACCTTGGTTTTTCATTACCTAAAACCTTTAAAATAAATAAAAATAAGTCGGTAATAGTACATTATGATATAAGTGCGGTAAGATGAAAATTACAGCCGAGGCGATATTGCTGGCCCGAGCCGTAGGCGAGGGCTACAAGAAAGCACAGGCTGTAATTATCAAAGCGCACGTATGCCATACGACGTTTTATAACATATTTGTAAGGAAAAAAAATATTAGAAAATGACTGCGTTTTTTTGTTGTTTCTCTAGTGCATGAATCTTTGGTAAGCCAACATATATTTTTCTTTGTCCAACAGCATAGAGCGTAGATGGGCTCATCAAAATATTACCACCAACCCCTCTCTTCTCTTGGGTGTCGTAAAAGGTGACTAACGGACTAAAGACTGCACATACATCCGACAGCATAGAGCGGCGATGGGCTCATCAAAATAATACTACCAACCCCTGTCTTTCCTTGGGTGTCGTAAAAGGCGACTAACGGACTAAAGACTGCACATACATCCAACAGCATAGAGCGGCGATGGGCTCATCAAAATAATACTACCAACCCCTCTCTTCCCTTGGAAGTCGTAAAAGGCGACTAACGGACTAAAGATTGCACATACATCCAACAGCATAGAGCGGCGATGGGCTCATCAAAATAATACTACCAATCCCTTTCTTCCCTTGGTTGTCGTAAAAGGCGACTAACGGACTAAAGACTGCATATACATCCAACAGCATAGAGCGTAGATGGGCTCATCAAAATAATACCACTAACCCCTCTCTTCCCTTGGGTGTCGTAAAAGGCGACTAACGGACTAAAGACTGCACATACTTCCAACATCATAGAGCGGCGATGGGCTCATCAAAATAATACTACCAACCCCTTTCTTCCCTTGGTTGTCGTAAAAGGCGACTAACGGACTAAAGACTGCATATACATCCAACAGCATAGATCGGCGATAAGCTCATCAAAAAAATACTACAAACTTCTCTCTTCAAAGTCAAAGTCAAAGTCAAATTATTTATTCAATGTAAACCTTTACAGGCACTTATTGACGTCAATACTAATAATAATAAAAAAACAGTTAACTAACTTATAGTTAAGACTTAATAACTAATCTAACGAGCTATTATAGTCTGTGCCAGACAAATGCGCATTGCTACCCCCAGTACCACTGCACGCCGAAACAGAATCGCTTCGAACCGAAATATAAGCCGTGGTCATAGAATTGTGTAATATGATTTCCAATTATCGTATTGATACTGTGGTAAGTAATATAAATTGGAGTTATTGAAGTAAAATAAAGTAGCGGCTGAAATGAGTTTTGGAAAACATTAGTACCTAACCAATAAGGTTGACATTTTTAATCATTCAAATATCTTTTTTTATAAAAACTTAAGCATAAAAAAACGTCAAAAATTAATAAGCATAAACTTGTGTGTTTTAAAATTGTTTCTGTGTGTTTTCTTCCCTTCGGTGTCGTAAAAGGCGACTAACGGACTAAAGACTGCACATACATCCAACAGCATAGAGCGGCGATGGGCTCATCAAAATAATACTACCAACCCCTCTCTTCCCTTGGGTGTCGTAAAAGCTACTAACGGGCTAAAGGCCTATGTTGTCCATAGATTCAAATGAATACTAATTTTTAAATTACATTACCGCACTAGTGCGAAACTTATTACATTACGATACTGAAATCGGTGTAATAAGAGCTTCTTTACGAGCAAATGTGTTATAAATGTTTTAACAAAATATTTATTTTATATACTCACAAACCAATATCTGATTTATTGTATGACACAAGAAAGTGCTCCGTTCTATAAAATCACAAATAAGTACTAAGTACTTTGTTGCTGTAAGAGTACTTCTGACAGTTCGGAGAATTGGATATACCCTTTGTTATGTTGTAAATAAGCTGACGAGTTTTCTTATGATGATTGTCATTGGTTGACTTCGTGTAATATGTCACACGAACATCTGCATGCTTCCAATGGTCCGATTGATGAATGTTTTCAATCTTCTTCAAATCATACACCTCAATCTTAATGAGGTGTGTTGTACTTGCTCTGTCGTCGGTATTGGTTGACACGTAAGATGTCGAATCTCTGCCGGAACAACGTCCAACTGTTGAAGATCTCATTGTCCTCGACTTCTTCTTTGGTGGTTCAAAGAAATCGTCGATTGATTCTTTCTTCAGCAACGAAGGGAGTTCATCGTCGTCCGACTGTGGGTAATAATTTTTTACCCACTTTTGGTAAATTTTTGGTATGTGCTGATGTCTCCATCAGCACATATTATGATGATAAAGTTTTGATATTTTGCTCTCCAACTTCAAAATAAATGATTAAGTATTTTGGGTCTGACATTTACTTTGGTGACGGTACTTTTAAGACGGCACCGCCGCCTTTCGACCAACTGTATACATTGCACATGGATCTTAATTCAACTAATACAATCACCGACGTCATTCCAGTTGTTTTTGCAATACTGCCCAACAAAACGTAAGACACATATTTTCGATTGTTCGAATTTCTAAAAAATAAGTTGGGCCTTAACATGAAAGAGTTTAAGCAGACTTCGAGGCGGCACCTATCAAAGCAGTAAAGGCTGTTTTCAATGATACTATTATATCGGGGTGTTATTATCACATGCCTAAAGCCGTGTGGAGTAACGCTGAAAAACTAAAGTGTAATCGAACAAAGGACGCCCGGAGAACGGTGAGGCTCTCAGTAAATTTACCGTTATTGCCCACACACTTAATTAATGGTTGCTGGCAAGACATACTGAATATTTCGCCAAAAGATGACAATACAAAAAAAAATTTTTTTCAGACCCAATGGCTGAAAAAGGACACTAGATCATGAGTGTCTCCGAAAAGCGACACCGTACAAATAACCCGTTGAAGGGTTGGAATCACCGGATCAATACACGCATTAGTGAAAATCCTGGATTTTGTGAATTCATTCACAAAATTAAAAAAGAAGCTACATTGTGTGATAGAAAAATTATTGATTTCATTGGAAAAGCGTCTAAAAAAGTAACAGAAGATGTGCCGATATCGGATTCAACAAAATTTATAAAAAAATGTTAAAGAAACTACGAGCCAATAAAATAAGTCCCCTAAATTTTCTTCGCAAACTAACAATAGTGAAGCTTTTAAAGTAATTATTAAAAACTTGACTATAAACCAATGTTTTTTTTAAGTGGCCTGGTCTAATTATGTTTATGTTGAGTGTGTTGTTGACCATTTCTTATAATTATAAAAAGTAGTTTATGTTAGAATGTACCGTTACGTTATATTTCTGTTTAATTTCAAATAGAATATTCACAATGAAAACGTCCATTGTTTGTTTCTTTTCTATTTTACCTTACGTTCATACAAAAGTTCTTTTCATATCTAAACTCGAGTCAAGTTCATAAATAGGTACCTACATACACTTTTTAACCTTATTTCCATTGAATAAGTATATAACCTCTTAAGTGTGACAAATGAGAAAATGACTCCACGGAGATTTTCACATTCATGCAATATGCATAATTCTACAAAAAATGTTGAGTTAAACCAAGTCGATTACTTTAGTCACCGAGGTATTTCCATAGAAATCGATTTCCACCGATTTACACTTTTTTTAAAATAAAGAGTAGGTAATCGGTACCTAGTCGATAAGTAAAACGATGTACTAACATGCAACTGTAGGGTGATTGAATTCAACATATTCCTTGATAGGAGTTATGCTATGGCTCTTTCGCGTATCGGGTCTTTCGCGAAAGAAATTCAGGTCATTTGCGCATCGGGTCTATTGCCTATAAGGTACTTCACGAATGAAAGACTCTCTGATCAGAAAGTAAGTAAGTATGGGTGTATTATAATAGCAAAAATATATCACGAGAGATGATCCATGAAGGGAAGATTTCATGTATACAGAATGTCCATAATTACAATTAACTCACTAACCGCCTCTGTCGATAAGTGGTTAAGACCACCTCGGTCTCAGACTCAGGGCCATGGGTTCGATTCCCTGCAGGGGTAGGGGGGACTTGAAAAATCCTCCTGGCAAGCTACCACCAGGCACCATTTTATCTAAGTCTGTCGCCACCAGCGAGTTTGTGAGAGGATTCCAGGTGAAGTATGTCTCCACTTTGTGTTTACTTATCATCCCTTAACAAGCGCTTTCCTGAAGAATCAATAAAATACAATCGCATACCTAATAAGGTGATTAAGACCAAAGTGTCATAAACAGTGGTTTATTTTATTAGTAAATCAAGTCGATAAGAGCGCAGTGACATCGGTATGTCTTTAGATATATAATGAGGTGCATCGGCATGACCGAGGAGTCATTAACGATTCATTAGTAAATCAACTGAGACCTGACTCTCGAAGATTGAATCTCGGCAACGGTAAAAGATGTCGCCCTGGGACCCAGCGCAATTGATTCAAATAAAGGGGGTTGCCATTTCTTTTCCAGAACCAGTCCAGTTTTGAGTGAGCCAGAACTCTCGAATCCCTACTAGGTACTCATTATTCATTATGAGCTGATACCACCAGGCAGGACCATAGATTCTGAACTCTACTGCGAATAACTGATGAGATGAAAGCAAGAAGTTGAGAGAAAGCGGCCGGAAATAATCAACAGAAGGGGTGTGGTTTTTTGTCATGATAACGCTAGACCTCACACATCTTTAGCTACTCAGTAAAAATTAAGATTAAGTTTGGCTGGGAGGTGTTAATGCATCCGCCGTATAGTTCTGACCTTGCACCTTCAGATTTACCTGTTTCAGTCTCTTCAGAATTCTTTAGGTTGTGTCAGGTTCCCGCGGTGGTGCAGGCCATGCTCGGGAGCGAGGTGGCTTGGCGGGCGGTGGCTTCCTTCTGTGAGACTGTGGTCTCACACAAGGAAGCGGCGGAAAGGGAACGCGAAGACGACGTCCTCGCGGACCCGATCCGGCGTAGGCGGAGGGGGGGTAGAGGGCGGCGGTACAACGCCGCCATCCTCCCCCCTTAGGGAGGGCCGCGGCCTAGTGTTGAGGAGCACTAGGCTGCATTGCACGGCCCCCCCTCCCGTCTGGGGGCAGTCTGTATCTGCCAGACTGCTCCTTGTGGTGCGGGGGACCCAGGTCTGACTGGGTCCGCAGCGGGCGGCGTTTCGCGGGGCGTGTAATACGGTACCGCGGCGCCGCGTCGCGCTCCGGACGGCAGGTGTCGGTTCTTTTACCGGGTCGGGCCCGTATGTCCTTACTCACCCGTTTCCCCCACGGGGGGGCGGGTGGGGACATATGGGTTCCAGCCCCGGACAGTGCATGGGGTTCTCACTCTCCTCTTGAGGCCTCATGCCAGTGCAGAGAAGCATTTTCTCCGACTAAAACAAAGAAAAAAAGGTTGTGTCCGGTTAGCATCACGAGGGGTGCAAATTTGGGAACCTCCTCGTGGTGCACCCTGGGGTAAGGCCTCTCGGCCCACGTTCAGCGTGGGACAAGGGGCCTTATGCAAATCCCTGGCGCCCCTTCTGGGCGTCGAATAAAGTAGGTGATGCCCCTTCTGGACATCGCACCCCCTTCAACGCGCGTCCCTTCTGGACCGCACAGCGGGTCACTCTGACCTGCGGGGGGAGATCTCCACGTGTGGCCCACTCTGGGCCGCACGCTCGCCGCTCACTCTCGAGCGGCTTTGAGGGGAGTTTTGACGGCGCCTCTTCTGGGCGTCATTACACGGGGTGGGATCGGGGTAGTTCGGCGCCCCTTCTGGGCGCCGTTTCAGGGAAAGGTGCCGTCGTTGTGGGGCGCAGCGACGGGCGCCCGTTTTCGGACGGGTTGGTGGGCGGCTAACAGCCCACCCCCTAGCGACCAGGGGGATTGCAACCCCTAAATTGCTAACCCCCCCCCCCTTTAAATGAACATGACGACTAAAGGGAATGGTATGTCTTGCGCTCCGGCTGACGCCCGGCGCTCGCAGGTATCCGGGCCTGCGGGTGTTAAATTGACTACCGAAGACTGCCCTGAGGTACGCGACCAGGCCTCAGGTGTCAGTAATGTTACTGGGAGCACGTCATGTGACGCTGCTCTGCCACATCGCAGTCTTCTGCGGTAGAACTACCAGCCCGTAGCGCAAGAGATACACTACAGGTGGAACGGCATGACCAAACAGTGCCGCCACCAGAGCCAGACTCCATGCTGGATACGGTCCTCCAAAAGGTGGGACAAATGCTGGACGCTCGGCTGGGTCCCCCTGCTTCAGCACCTGAAGACCAATCTCAGGGAATTCCCAAGGTCAACAAAGCGGCTGACCCTAAGCCGAAGAAGCCGAAAAACGTCCCTGGTCGTCCGAAGGCGAAGGCTGCTCCGGCAGACCGCCCCGCTAAGGGCAAAGTTAGGGAGAAGGCACCTCCCAAAAATGCAGCAAGTACGGGGAAGGAAGGTACAGGCCAGCAACATCCGGCCTCCCACCCATTGGTCCCTACTGATGCACCATCTGCGGCGACATCTGCGCTGCCCCAACCGCAGCCCACCGAGGAAGCCTGGACAACCGTGGTCAAGCGCAAGGCTAAGAAGAAGGGCGCAGCGTCTGTTGCCCTTCCAACTGACAAGCGTGGGCCTACAGCAAAAATACCTGCAACCGCCCCTGCTGCGGCCAAAAAGAAGAGACAGAGGAACACCCTTCGTCCCCCAAGATCCGCGGCGGTGGTCCTCACTCTTAGGCCCGAAGCCGTGGAAAAGGGCGTCACATATGCTTCTGCCATTCTAAAGGCTAGGGAAAATATCCGGCTAAAGGAGCTCAACATCCCACCGCCAAAGTTTCGGCAAACAGCTACAGGGTCGCGTATCTTGGAGCTGGCAGGGGCCTCTGGAGCTCAGCATGCCGATGTTTTAGCTGACAAGATCAGGGACACAATGGCCGACGTTTTCATCGTCGCTCGGCCGGTTAAGACAGCCGACCTGAGGCTGTCAGGCTTGGACGACTCTGTCTCCAAAATGGACGTCACAGAAGCCATTGCTGAAGAGACAGGATGTTTCCCGGATGTCGTAAAGACAGGGGAAATCCGGCGAGGTGCCGGCGGCAATGGCACCATATGGGTTCAATGCCCAGTCGGTCCCGCAAAATCCATCGCAGATGCGGGCCACCTCTGCGTCGGCTTCTGTTCAGTGCAGGTTCGTGTGCTGGACTCGAAGCCGAAGAGGTGTTATAGGTGCCTAGAAGGCGGGCACACCAGGCTAAATTGTCAGTCTAAGATCGACCGCAGCGGGTTATGCTACCGCTGCGGTAACGCTGGACACTTCGCCGCAACATGCTCGGTGAAGCCGAATTGTGCTGTGTGTGCTGAGGCAAAGCGCCCTGCAGGGCACAGTATGGGCAGCCGTCTGTGTACGCTTCCCCCAAAAAAGAGGACGAGGGCTGGTCGTAAACCAAAACCGAACCCGTCCAGCGCCCAGCAGGCGCAAGGTGGCACAATTGTAGACCCAGTCAATGTCTAGCACGCCTGTCACGAAGTTCCTCCAGGCGAACTTGAACCACTCCGGCGGCGCGCAGGATTTACTCTTGCAATCCGCCGCGGAGTGGTCCATAGACGTGGTAGTGGCTTCCGAGCCCTATTTCGTACCACCAGCTAGACGTGACTGGGCTTCCGACACAGAGGGCACTGTTGCCATTCACTCGGCTCTTAGACCACTTGCTCCATCTTTAGTGGTCAAGGAGAAGGGCCCCGGCTATGTGTCTGTCCAGCGAGGCGATGTCGCCATCATAGGCGTTTACTTTTCGCCAAATAGGCCTTTCTCGGCCTTTGAGGCGTTTATGACGGAACTGGGCGCCGTCGTTAGGCGCGCTTCGCCGCTTCCAGTGGTCATCATGGGAGACCTTAACGCGAAAGCTGTGGCGTGGGGCTCTCCATCCACTGACTCTCGCGGTGATACAGTGGTGGATTGGTCAGTTGAGTTCGGTCTGGCTCTTCTCAATCGGGGGTCCGTTGACACCTGTGTGCGACATAACGGTGGATCCATTGTGGATATATCCTTTGCCACCCCTTCAGTCGCCACGCGGATCCTCGATTGGAGAGTTGTTGTTGATGTGGAGACGCTCTCTGACCATAGGTATGTAAGGTTTGATGTGCAGTCCCCGTGCCGTATCAACCGTCCGGCCAACAACAATAGTTCTCCCTTTCCACGCTGGTCGTTAAAGAAACTCGATAGGGAGCTATTGATGGAAGCAGCGCTTGTCCAGGCTTGGTTTTCTCAGCCGGTCATGGACAATGCAGATGACGAAGCCGAATGGTTCAAGGCCGCATACACGAACATCTGTGATGCGGCCATGCCCCGAGTTCAGCAGTTACCACCTCGCAAGGCAGTATATTGGTGGTCCCAGGCGGTGTCGGATCTCCGTGCCAATTCCATCGCGGCACAGAGAGCCTATACTCGTGCGAGAAGGAGACGTCGTAGGAACCTTATCGAAGAAGAGCAGTTGAAGGTCACCTACAAGGCTGCGAAACAAGAACTGCGAATCGCAATCTTTGACGCCAAGGCTGAAGCCAGGCAGGAGATGCTTGAGGGGCTCAACTTAGATCCTTGGGGGCGCCCGTACCGAACGGCGGTAGGTAAACTCCGCTGTCTCGGCCCCCCTATTACTGAGTCCCTCGAGCCACAACTGCTGAATAACATCGTCGCTGGCCTGTTCCCGGTCCGACCTGAGCACGTGCCGCCTTCTATGGCCCTACCCAGACAAACAAGCCAAATCGGCGAAGTTATTCCGCCCATAACCGTTGGCGAGTTGGGTGCCGCTTATCTTAGGTTGCGGAAGAAAAACACCGCTCCTGGCCCAGATGGTATCCCCGGACGGGCCTGGGTCCTAACATCCGAAGTTCTGGAGGATCGCCTAAGGGAGCTGCTCGACGTTTGCCTGCGCTCTGGCTGTTTCCCATCTCTGTGGAAAGCCGGCCGCCTCGTTCTTTTGAAGAAGGAGGGACGGCCTGCGGACGAGCCATCGGCGTACAGGCCGATAGTGCTGCTGGACGAGGCGGGAAAACTCTTTGAGAGGGTTCTCGCTTCCCGCATTACATCGCACCTATCCACAGTGGGGCCCGACCTCTCCGATAGCCAGTACGGCTTTAGAGAGGGACGGTCCACTATCGATGCCGTCAAGTGTGTCAGGGCTATGTCCATGGAGGCGACAGACAAAGGGGATGTGGTGTTAGCGGTGTCCTTGGACATCGCGAACGCCTTCAACACCCTCCCCTTTTCATGCATTGAATCAGCACTACGCCATCACGGAATGCCGCACTGTGTCCTACAGATTATACGCAGTTACCTGCGTGATCGTGTCGTCACATACCTTGACAAATCAGGTGTAGTCCAGCGAAGGGAAGTGACCTGCGGTGTTCCGCAGGGGTCCGTCCTTGGGCCGCTCCTGTGGGACATAGGGTATGACTTCGTTTTGCGCGATGCACTCTTGCGTGGCCTTAGTGTAGTCTGTTATGCGGATGACACTCTGGTCACTGCACGTGCGGACTCCTTCCAGGGGGCATGTAGGTTGGGAGTAGTTGGCGTTACACAAGTAGTGCGACGGATTGAGAACCTCGGCCTCAAGGTGGCTCTAAACAAGACCGAAGCGTTGTTTTTCCATGGGGCTAGGAACAAACCGCCTGCGGACGCCCACATAAACATCTCGGGTGTTCGCATTGCAGTCGGAGCCCACATGAAGTACCTCGGTCTTGTGTTGGATGGGAGATGGCGCTTTGCAGAACACTTTAAGCGTCAGGCTCCCAAGCTGGTCAATGCAGCGGCAGCCCTGGGCAGATTGTTGCCCAACTTGGGCGGTCCTTCCGCGAGAGTTAGGAGGCTTTATCTCGGGGTGGTGCGGTCGATGGCCCTGTACGGCGCGCCTGTGTGGGTCGACGCCCTGAACGCGACAAACGTGGCCCTACTGCGAAAACCGCAGCGGGTCATCGCGATCAGGGCAGTTCGAGCATACCGCACGGTGTCCTTCGAGGCGGCTTGCGCGCTAGCAGGAACCCCACCCTGGGATTTGGAGGCGGAGGTGTTGGCTGACGTATATGAGCGGTCCGCTCATATACGGAGGCAGGGAGGGCGGGCGATGCCCGAAGAGGTTCAGCGATGGCGGAAGCATGCGCAGCGGGCAACGCTTCTGAAGTGGATGGAGCGGCTGGAGCAGCCGATTGCCGGCCACTGGACCATCGGAGCGATTCGACCCGTTCTGGAGCGATGGGTCGATCGCAAGGGGGGCTCACTCTCCTTCCGCTTGGTACAGGTCCTCTCGGGGCATGGCTGCTTCGGGAGGTATCTGTGCCAAATAGCGGGGAGAGAGCCGACGACGGCGTGCCACCAGTGCGGCGTGTCTAACGACACAGCCCTGCACACGCTGGAGGCATGCCCTGCCTGGTTGGCGGAGCGCGCGCAGCTTTGCGCGGTGGGGGGTCCCGACCTGTCCCTGCCAGCCGTAGTTAAGGCTATGGTGACGAGCAGGCAGGCCTGGGACGCGGTCCTCTCCTTCTGCGAGACCATCATGACGCAGAAGGAGGCGGCGGAGAGAGCACGGGAGGACGATCCTCTTTCCGGTGCAATCCGCCGAAGGCGCGCAGGGAGAAGAAGGCGTGGTTTTGCCCAGCTTCTTCCACCCCCTTAGCGAACCGCGGGTGTACGGGCAGGAGGAGCCCTACACCCGCGCGTGTGGTTCGTAAAAGTATCGGAGGGCAACCTGATATGCTCCAGGTTGCCCTCTGGTGAGGCTTGGCCTCAAGGTGTCCGTCCGAGGTGACGGCCCGCCGACCCGGCTGCGGTAGAATCGCTACGTGAATTCCCGCGGCGTCAGGGTCTCTTTGGCGGAAGTTCTGAGCATCCCTAGGTTTTAGTGGGTAGGGCCCTTCAGGAGAGTCCCACATAACCCACCGGGCGCCCCAGTCCGGTGGGTAAGCGTAAATGCATTTCCTAGGGTTAAAAAAAAAAAAAAAAAAAAAAAAGGTTAGCACCACGAGAGGACCACCAAAACCACTTGTCGCGGTATTTTGATCAGAAGCCCCAACATTTCTATAGCAATGGGATCATGTCCCTACCTACAAGAAAGCAAAAAGTTATCGAACAAAATGGCACCTACATACTTTAGTTAAATGTAAATAAACTATAATTACTAAAAATGTTTTTTTTTTTAAATGCGAAGATACTTTTTCCCCAACCTATTATTTTCATTCAGTTTATGGTTTATACTCCTGTAGTTCACGTGATAGGTTAGAAATTGAAGACAATCGCAAAGCGCAGCGTAGCGATTGTCCTGAATTTCGAGGTTATTTGTTTTTTATTAGACAACAGAAATAGTAGCTGCCCTACTCTTGTAGGTCGGTCACGTGATAGGTTAGAAATTAAGGACAATCGCGATACTATTTAGGCCTTATAACTATTAAAGAAAAGCGTTTTATGTTTTTAAATATTACGGATTGTAATATTTATGACAAACAAATTTCGGGCATAGGTACCGTATTTACGGATTTCAATTTTATGGCATGTGATATTATGTAACATCAAATCGAGCTAGTTATCATTCGGAGACATGATGATTATATCTTTATTTTTGATATTTTGCATTCACAATGCCTATATATGTAGATATAGGAAACCTAAACCTTCCTACATGATGATTATGTCACAATACATTATGACACGTTGGGTTATGGATAAAAGATTTATGAGACAAAATAGAGAACTCTGCAATATACATACCTACATACATACGTACGTATAATCACGACTATTATCCCCGAAGGAATAGTCAGAGACAATGAGGACCGCAAAAGCAGTCCTCTGCCATAGTCCACTTTACTTCTACAAAATAGAGACTGCACATGTGCTCAGCGTGACAGGTGGTGAGCCCATCGCCGCTCTGTGCTGTTGGGTGTATGTGCAGTCTTTAGTCTGTTTTTCGCCTTTTACGACACCCAAGGGAAGAAAAGGCACCCCCTCTCTTAGTAGTAGTACGTAGTGGTCTTTTAAGGAGCTGTTACCCGAGTTTATGTATATCAGTACCTAAGGTTTTATGCTTCTACAATACACACTCCATCAGTAGTCAATCCATCACGTTGTCAGTTATATTATGTTGGTTACATTAAATTGATTGTTAGATAAGTTTTCTTTTTGAATTTATTAGTAGCACTATCTGAAATTTTTATAAGGAAAAATGTAATTTAAAAACGCTATGAACATAACTCATCAATGGTCAAGACAGAATCGACTGATAACGGTTGGTTTCTAAAATACGTTTTAGCAAACAACATTTTCAATAACGAAACGTAGAAATAACTACCAACGTCCAAACCAAATAAATTGGACACACTAAATTGGGAACCAAACCGAGGTCCTTCGCAATCCGGGCGGCTGCATTCAGGGTCAATTTTGGACCCCTCGCTGTCACGTGATTCTATAGCAACAGTACAACCAAATAATCAAATAAAATACAAATATCGATGAAAGAATACTACCACCCCCTCTCTTCCCTTGTGTGTCGTAAAAGGCGACTAACGGACCTGACGTGACCGTGACCACCTGTCACCTGAGCATATGTGAAGTCGCTATTAAGTGAAAAGTGGACTAATGGTAGAGGACTACTATTGCTGTCCTCATTGCCTAGTCTCTGACTTACCCTTCGGGAATAATAGTCGTGATAATATATTTTTTTATTTTTTTTATTTACCGAGTTACATGCTTTTATGCACACACTTAAATTTGACTACCCCACGCCTCAACATGGGCGGAATAGCGATCAAAGAGAAGAAACGAGTCAAACTTCTCGGACTCACAATTGACGCAAAACTTACATTCAATGATCACGTGGCTAATGTATGTAAAAAGGCGGCAAACATTTTCAAACACTTATTTCGGGCCGCGAAGGTGAGCTGGGGACTTAACCCGAAGGTGACTAGGTCAATTTACATTACTGCAGTGGAACCCGTTGTGACGTATGCGGCTGCGGCCTGGTACACGGCCGCGGATAAGGTCATGACGCGCAAGCAGCTAAATGCGTTGCAACGGGGATTCGCACAGAAAATGTGCAGGGCATATCGAACTGTCTCGCTCAACTCTGCGCTGATTCTGACTGGGACACTCCCTCTTGACCTACGGATAAAAGAGGCTGCATCCCTTTATGAAGTGAGGAGGGGGGTGCTCTGGCCGGAATTACGCGACAGAAACGTTGAGACACCACACCCTGCACTGAACCTACCACACCCGGCTGAACACACAACACTGGAGCTCACGCCTATCACACAAGACACTCTGATACACGAGCATACGCATGACATCCGCATATACACAGACGGCAGCAAGATCGTGGGTAAGGTTGGTGCGGCGCTATCCTTGTGGAATAGCGCCGGTGAAACCAGAGCCATCAAACTTGTGCTGCCGTCCTACAGCACCGTGTATCAGGCTGAACTCCTTGCACTACACAAGGCCTCGGAAATGTTGCTTAGTAGGAAAGAAACAACCTTTGGAATTTATAGCGACTCTACGGCAGCTCTCCAAACCGTAACCAACGTGGCTTCCCTCCATCCACTTGCAGTAGAAATGCGCAGTAACCTACGATTAGCAACCGAAAAATGCAAATGTGTCCATTTGTATTGGGTAAAGGCGCATGCAGGATTGGAGGGCAATGAGAGAGCCGACCAACTTGCCAAGGAGGCCGCTATAAAATCCAAAAGGAAGCCGGACTACGACTTGTGCCCGGTTTCATTTGTCAAGAGAATCATTCGAAATGAGTCTCTTAAGAAATGGAACGAAAGGTACAGGTCTAGCGACACTGCCGAGGTAACCAAGATCTTCTTCCAAGACGCCACAATAGCTTACCAGACCACCCGGAAGCTGACGCATACACACCTCACCACACAGGCTCTCACAGGACAGGATTTCCGCATACTTGAACAAGTTCAAGTGTAAGTATAGCTCGTCGTGCGTCTGTGACCCTGACACACAAGAGATTCTCCTACCAGTGATGAAGGTTCCATACAACTCGATTCCCACCGGCTTCCCTTCAGAAGTTTAGAACACAACCACTCTCTACTTGAATTGAGAAATGGCACAATCAGTAATTATAAAAGTAAATATATAAAAGAAACATTACAAAACACCTACACTATGGACATTAAATCAACTAAATTTGCTTTTCAACAACTATAGCTATAAAATAAGCCGCAGGCGCGATCGGCTTTTTGGCAGTTAAACTTCTGTACAAAATTTACGTCATGACGTCACAATTAAAGGTCAATAAACCCACCCGCGTATTAGCAGCCGGTAAGCCGTCTTTATCCGAGTTACTTGATAGAGAAAGTTATACAATTTGCCTGCGCGTGAGCAGGATGGAGGAATATCGTTTTCGGTTTGTGTTCTGTTGACAGATAATTTGACGCATGACTGTGTTTTATTAGTATTTGAATTTATTAGTTAGTTTCACCTATTAGAATGATTAGTATTGTAGTTGGACTTTGTTTATTTGTGTTGTGTGTAGTGATGAAAGTTGTTACGAAGACGTACGTTGTAATTAGGTATTTGCGGTAAGTAGATATTGTAATAAGTGTAAATTACGTATTTAGATTATGTAGATTTGCAAAGTAATCGGTAGAATTGTAAGATGTCGGCATTAATAGCTTTAGATTCTTCCCGGCTTTTATGATAATGTCTTAGCGCACTTTGTAAGAAAGAATAGACGAATAGCTTTAGAGTATAAGTAGTATTATTAGTACTTAGTCTATTAAGTTTTGTTTAATTTACATCATATCATCATTTCACCACAAACGGCTTTTATCAAAGCCACTTCTATTATGCTTGCAAGACACTGTTTCAATATCTCAGTGCTTACACGTATAGTAAAAGAGGACTGAAGATACATCTGCCTATACAAGACTGAAGCCAGGATGCCAATCACAGATTTTCGTTAAGGACTCAAGACTGCGTGCCCGCGCTCGGAGTAGGTAAGCATTTTTTTTTGTTACGGCTTACCACTCTCAATATTTCACGCTTCGCCACTGCCTCCTACACATCCTCTCCGAGTGCCCTTTACACGCTCTGGAGAGGCTTAACATACAAATCCAAGCGGGTGTCAAAATGACTCCAAGTAACTTCGCCGACATCATAAAAATAGAATACAGACAACTGTTTATAAACTATTGCACAAAAATTGTAAATATTGTTAAAAACCGAAATAAGCAATAAAAGATAAGTAATAGATGTATAAATTTAAGAAAATACATATATTTGAAAATATATGAAATTTTTCTAAAAATAAAATAAGTAAATAAAAATTGTAATTAGCAATAAGAAAAACGCTGTAAGAATATAGAAATAAGCACATAACAAATAGTTATCCCAATTGGGAAAAATGTATCAATAGAAAATAAGTAAATATGTAATAAAATAGAGTTAAAAGTAAGAAAACATGTATTAAACATAAGTAGTAGCATAAGAAAAATTGTTATAAATAAAACAAAACGGCAGAATGACTCATTTCCTCGTGTCAGTAGATAATAAGAATAAAGATAGATACAGCATAGTATAGTCCTCAATGCGGAACACCCACCGCATATGGAATGAATGAGGACGGACGAATGTGAAGTATGAAGTATAAAAGTGCGAGAGGAATAAAATCGAGAATGGTATGATAATAGAGAATTAGCAGTAGTAAGGGCTTCGGCGACCATAGTTGGAGGACGTAATAAAAAAAATATGCTTTTATGCATACCCACGTGACTGTGGCGCCAACGCGGGTTATGTGACACTCGCCAAGATGGTAAACGGCACTACCCACTAAAACACTCGGATGTTCCTACTTTCGCTAACGACGCGGCCCTGGGCCATCCGACTAGGGATTCTACCAAAACCGCACCGGCCAGCGTGGATGGCGGCCATTCCTTCGGATGCCATCTGCTCGACTCTGCCATCGGCTGAGGGTGGCTCGGAACATTTGAACCCACCCCCCAATCGGGGGGTGGGTAACGGGGGGTCCAGAATTAACCCTGTAAATATATAACACACTTTTGATTCTTATATTTAACACTGAGAAGCTCAATGGTGCAGTGGTTAAACGTTTTGTTAAAGTTAAAATCTTACCCGTTAAGCAACAAGCAACATTCACTAAATAAAAAAAACATCTCGTGACCCTCTATGCTTTGCTTCGGAAGGCAAGATAAGCCGTTGGTTCCGGTTGTTGCTGTATGATGACAGTCGTTAAATTAAAAATCTACCAACCAGCATTGGGCCAGGGTTGTGCTAAAGCTGCTGTACAGATTCAAGATATTAAATATTTTTATGTCGTCTCCGGAACCCTAACACACTTTTTTAATAAGAATTCTTACTTGTATACACATAGTGAGTAAAGATTTGGATATCTAAACAATCGTGACTAGTTACGTTTGTAAGTCGTACCTACAACATACACGTACCTCCAAGTATTTAACAAGGCTGCAGTAGCTGATTGACATCCAACTATGAAGATAGTTTCGACAAATAAGCTACACCTACAGAGAGAGGAAGACTGCTTAGTCTCAGGGTCCCTAGAAGTGATGTATAAGATATCAAGATTGACCAGTCTATCGCCAGTCTGCTTCGAGATGCGGCAGATCAAGTGCAGGATGAGGGTGTCCTCAATCCTCAACACCATCAATTATGCAGTGATGACGACTTTATGTAAGAATTTAACAGGGCGGATGTCTTGATTACATATTAGGAACAGCGATCCCCGCACCTCTTAAAATAGCTTCACAAAGTAAAGCATGACGTCTAAGACTTGATCGTGAGAAGTGCGAAGAATTGGTTCACACTAATTTTATGGTAACCGACGATAAGATCGAAGGTGGAAGTAAGAACCACACTTCACCAACTGTCAATTGTTATAGCGACAGATTTGGAAAAGATGGTGGTAGCTAGCCTAGGGGATTTAGATCAAGCCATACAAACCAAATACAGAATGTACCCCCCGCTAGGAATCGCTTTCAGGACCTCTAGATCTCCAACCTGTTCTGGGTGGAGGCGTAAAAACACTTTTACTTTTAAAAAAAAGACAAGAGCAGCTACCAAAAACTGCAGTGCTTAAATTCACGCAGAAGAGATCACCATGGCTCGACGTGCTACTGCGAGGGGGAGTCCTCTGCAGGCTCCACTAAAATAAAATAAGCTTCAGGGAAGCTTGGTGGACGCTTAAACTATCTTTTCTCTAGCGGGCTGCTGTAAGCCATGGTCGTGGCAGAAAACGGATGGTAGTAAATTTTTGGTATTTATGACACTCGTCTATAAAGGTGACTAATGCTATTTGTTCTTAGTTGGCGCCGGAATAGTTGCCCTGATCATTGATTTGAACACTGACCCGGAGCACTCGTCTCGGACGCGGTCTTCTACTAGGCGTTTGGTATGGACCATGGAAGTTCTGCTTACAATGATGTGCACCTGTGTCGCTGTGTACGGCGGGCTCGGCAGAACAAGGGCGACTATAGAGATTCTAAATAGACTTCAAAAGGTGAAAACTAAACACTTACATAAAATATTTTTCCTAATTAGTAATGGCACCTAAGCATTATACCTTTTAACACCCAACGTTCCGACCGAGTTGCACGGACCTTAGTCATAGGCTAAATGCTGTCGCGATGTTTTGCAACACTTTGAGTAGGCAGTCTTTATCAACCGTCACATCGTTAATGTATTTTTCACTCCACCTGCTCGACAACGTCAAATTATATGTCATGCAAACCTAACCTAAAGTAAGTCATTATAGACCTGAGGTCTAGCAGGGCAATAATATTGTACTGAATTTCATTATGCCCCGTTGGTCAATAATGTGATTTGAATTTAAAACAAAATGTAGAAAGTAACGTAATAATTCAATGCATTCACCATTAGTTTCAAATCAAAAGTTTTCACAGTTCAAAATGTGGAAATGTTTCTAAATGAAGCCCCTGACCACAGCTTTCTTGCCACAAAAGTAAGTACCTACCTATTGATTTAATTTTTAGCAACTAAAATAGCTACATACTTAGGTAGGTACCTACTATAGGTAAGTAGAGATACAGCTACCAGCTCATGAATCGATCGCTTGTGCGCGATCTACTGATGTGATGTTTCGACTCTAAGTTAAATAATAATTATTATTGTAAACCTTCGTAAGGTTTAGGTATGTGTTGTTATTAAAAAAAATTAACTTTCTTAAATTTGTCTAACACACTCATAAGTGTGTCAGTCAAATCTAAGAAAGTTTATAACATGTTAAATAAAAATAAAAATATTACGTAAGTTACCTTCCTACAATACTAAGCTTCTACCTATTTTTGTTACAGGTGGCATTGATTTTTGGAGTGTATGGCGCTGGTCGTGGAAATGAACTCGTAAACATTAAAATCAAAGATATCGAAAAACATTCAGATTTGTTGCTTGTAGATTTGCCAGATACAAAATCAAAGAAAGAACGGTCATTCGTAGTCCGTGGAGAATACGTAAGAATTATCGAAAAGTACCAAGCTCTACGCCCTTCTAATAAAAACAGTAACAGATTTTTTGTAGCATAACATAATGGCAAGTGCACCAGGCAAGTCATTAAAAAAAATAAGATCAGCGGCCTGCCGAAAGAAATTGCGAAATACCTGAAATTGACAAATGCCGAGCTCTACACGGGTCATTGTTACAGGAGAACATCAGCTATTCTATTGGCGGATTCAGGAGCAGACATGACCCAGATTAAAAGACACGGTGGCTGGAAATCTGATGTAGTAGCAGATTGCTATATTGAAAATTCAATACAAAATAAAGATAAAATAAGCTGCCGCATTGGTGACAACATCAAACTAAAAACATCGTTTATAACTGATCCTTGGGTACCTTTGTCACCACAACCTTCCACATATTTATCTAACCCGCTGCCTCAAGCACCACCTTCACCAACTTTCACGATCCAAAATAGTCCTTAGACCCAAGTTTCTAAAATTTTACATAACAGTAATACTCAAATGAAGTCTACCTCAACTTCAAAAAATATACCGAATAAAAACATAACTTTGTCATTTCACAACTGTCTAATGTATCAAACATTACCCTTAACATTTAATTGTTTTAAATAGATTTACTAAGTGTAATTTTAATAAATACTTTGATTCCAGTACTATTGCTTTTTATTGTCTCGTAGATGGTGTGAAAAGTAGAGTATTCTCCTCGGGGATAAAGGTGCCTTCGCCTTGGGCAACCTTGAATCCCACGCTGCACTCAGGATTATTGGCTTAACTCCCTCGCTATACTCGGGAGTTAACTCTAAACACCCTCGCTACGCTCGGCAGTTAACGCTAGAATTCTTTCGGTTTGCTTAGGATTCAATACGGGGCGCCCGCTACATAAGACACTGCTTTATCCCCTTGGTGCATAATCTACTATTATACAGTTTTATAAATTAGGTTGCGTTATGGGACGACAACGTTAAAAAGTGCTGTGAGACTACAGAGAACTTTATAATAACAGGTGCATGTGCGAATGCGTAAGCAGTAAGAAGCAAATAGTTTGTTTTATGATGTGATTTATAGTTATACGTTCTTGTCTATTTACAGATTAATCACTCATTCAATTTCAATGAACCCTCAAGTACAGCTGAATGGAAACTCAGCTGGCTGCCATATGGCATGGTGTCTTTTATCCTGATTTTGATCACCTTCAGTTATTACCTTTTTCTGGATTCTGTGATAACGGCTGGCCGAGATTGTACGTACATTACTTAGACTTTCGTCATTACATAGGTTGATGATGATGATGATGATGGTTAAGAATATTTTAGCTTAAGAGGGTTTACCGAAATTGAAACTTTGCTTGCTAAAATAAAACACAGCGATCTAAATAGTTTGTTGAAAACAATTTTAAAAAACGTTTATTTAACTGAGTTATTGCTATTTTAAAATTTCTATATTGGATTTTAAATCGCAATAACTCAGCTAAATAAACGTTTATTAAAAATGTTTTCAACAAACTATTTAGAGTCCTGTATTTTACTTTAACATGCAAAGTTTCATTAAAGTTGGCTTATTGGTTTTTAAAAATTTCGACTTGGAAGTTTGTATGGGAAACCGAAATGCGTAAACCCTCTTAATGTCATTATTTGTAGGTGAAAGGAAGACTGCTGCATCAACGTCATCAGCTTATAAACGTCCCACTGCCGGGCACACCCTTCGCACATGGACAGCAGCACATGGGGAAACTGGGCACAGCTTACTACGCTGTCGCAATGCAGTATGGTATAATAATATGCTTGTTGTGTCTCAATGAGGATCCCTTTTTTTTCGTTAGTTAGGCATATTTTTTTGTCATAATAATATTTTGACATAAATCTTCTTAAGCATACTATGTCAGTAAGCATACATATGGTTTAGGCTAATGTTTTTTTGCCCTAATTTTGAGTTGCATAAAGTTATAAGGCATATTGTTTATTTGTCTAACAGTTATTAGGCATAAAGATAGTCTGGTAGATAAGACAAGACAGAAGGTGAGGTTATAGTTTCAAAATCCGCTATCATTTGGATTGGGTTTGCATCAGGAGTTGTGTTTGCAATCCTTTTTTTTTATTGATAGCTATTTAAATCTGAAAAACCAAAAGTAGGTATTAGGTACTTATATCAAACACAAATTTTATACGTTAGTTTAATTGTAGATTGGGGGCGGCGGGGGTGGTCCTTGGGCCACCCCTAAGCCGCCAACATGTTCATTTTATATACGAAAACAAACACAAACACAATGTTTCTAAAACTTACTTCATGCCTATACAATTAAATTATGCCTATCAAAGTTATGCTTAAATACCATTATGCGTAAGCAAATTTAGGCTTTATAATAGTATGTTTAACAATTATTATGCTTATAGTAGTTATGCCATAAAATAGTGCCAAAAAGTTTAGCCTAATTAATATTGTGCGTAGGATAAGTAAAAGTACGTATGTCATGTTAAATTATTATATAACATTTTTGTTGATCGAAGATTTTATGAAAACAATTAAATAGGGAACCGTCTTAATGCCCTTTGTTCATTTTAAATGCCTCGAATTTGTTAACTCAAATGTCCGTTTTGACAAAATTTCATACCATTGATCTACAAAACAGGAGCTCTAATAGTGTTATCTTATTTTCAGTGTATTCTGCTGGCTTTTACGGGTTTTACTATTACTCAGTCTTACCGTTGTACGTCATGAAGATGCAGCACTTCTTTATAGTTTACGAAGCTTACAAAACTTTAAAAATGACGAATATTCACTTTGAAAATATACATAAGCTGCAGAGTTAGTGTGCTAAACTTTTTATTCACTCTTATTTTTTAAAACATTTTGAGCGCTATAAAATTAAATTAAAACTTGTTTAGCTAGTAGAGACTATTGTATAAGAATATTTTTTAGTATTACAGACCGCTGTTCGCATTCAAAAAGTGCTTTTTGTATTCAGATTGCGAATCGCGCCAAAGGACTACAAACTACAAGACTTTAGACAATATCCCTTTAATATACTACAGTGCCTTTGCCGTCATAAGAAAAATAGACAGGACTTACGGGATCAGCCTTTTGGCCATAATGTTCCAAACGGTCATACAACTGGTGATGACTTTGTACAACTTCATTGTGAACATAAGTAAGTACCTATACAATGTGATAGGGGCGGTACTTCTAACCTGTTAAGGCTAAGTACTACATCTAAATTCATCGACAAAAAAAATAATATGGACTTGAAAAAAAGTGATTTTAAATCACAAAATAATTAAGTAATGGTTTTTTTTCTCACCAAAATAATCTCAAACATACGAAACAAAAGAATTTATTAGTTTGCCAGTGTCATTAGCTACCGTTTGCCATTTTTTTCATGTTTCTGCGACGTATGAAACCTTTGATATCGCATAAAGTAAAAATGGTCATAAATTATAGGGGGAGGGGGTAGGACCCCCCATATTATTTTTTTTGTCGATGAATTTAGATGTAGTACTTAGCCTTAACGGGTTATAAGTATTACCCCTATCATATTGTATAACGCAATTGTCAAATTGTATTCTCCTCTGGTACGGGTAAACGAGGAAAATGCGTACTTAACAGAACAGGATATGGAAAGCTGTGGACTCTACCTAAACTATTTAGGTTCTAGACGCCTAAGTACGATTTGCATTGGCTATTCTTACATGTCATTGAGCTTGCTTTGTAAAATTTTCGAAATTATGAAATTTACTGTTGTGGTATTATTGCGGGTTCGATTCTAGCTCGAAGTAATTTTAGATTTTCTTTAAACACTTTTTTTTTAAATCATTATAGTAGGTATGTAAATTATCAAGGATTAGTTATATTCACTTTGAATTTTTATACAGCAGGAGAAATTGTGAACGTGCCTTTGGCGGTATGTGAACTTCTGTGGGTGTCTCTGGACGTTGTAGCGATCTTAGCTTTCGTGGAACCTTGCCACTGGACTCTGCAAGAGGTACGTAGAACTGGACACACTCACTGCCAGTAGACCTCAGAAGTATCTCAACCCTTTAGTACTATGTCCCACCAACTACCTGCATTCATACTTATTGGTTAGAACGCGATCGTTCCGAACGAGTTGTTGTGACATGGCACTAAGGCCGACCGTACATCCTCGCACTTGTAGCTGGGATCTGCTGTCGTCCAGTTAGACAATCTACAGCATTTACCCCACTAGCATACATGTCATACCTGTGCTAAGATGCTGGCAATATTAAAACATCATCTTAAACATCGAGATTTCAATAGAGAGGATGGTTGGAATTTACCACCTGCCTGGGATCCCATCATACAGGCTATGGAATCCTTGTCTACCTGAACGTTTGCCACATTTTCACTTAAAAAAATTGAGACATTGTCCAGCTATAGCACAATTTATGTAGGCATTTCACTTTGATTTTACGTAAGCAATCGTTATGTAAATTACTACAACAATTTTAATTGAATCAGGTTAAACGAATCAAGGTGATGGTGTGCAAAGTGACGACACTGTCCTCAGAGGAGCCAAAATCCTCGGAGTTACACAAGTTCGCGCGATACCTGACCCTCAACCAAGTCTCCTTCTCCGCTGTAGGGGTCTGCGTAATTTCGCGCTCTCTTCTCGCTTCGGTAAGACACATATGACATGATGTATACAAAAAATCAATAATTATAATAATATCAAGGTCAAAACTTAAAACCGATTAAAGCCACTTTAGACTAAAAAACAGTTTTTTTTTTTAAATTACGTTTTGAATGGTTATGTGTTTGTCTGTAACTTAATATATACGTAGGTTTTAACTTATATTAGTTGACACCGATTAGAGGAGTGGTGAGAGATGGGGAGGGGGAAAAGGGGAATGTAGATCAGATCCCAACCAACACAAACTAGCTATAAAAGAGCTGATAAACAGATTTTTCCGATTCTTTAAGCTGGTTTTAGATAATGTTTAAAGTACTGGTTAGGCGCTTATACAGCTCTTTTAAGTGCGAAAGAGGACCATATAAAGGGAGCGTATCATTTCATATAATGACAAATTAATTAAATAAAAATAGCATTTTAACCCTAAATCGATTTCAAATATTGTCTTAAAAAGTATTACGTATTAAACGTTGGGTTTTTTTAAGGTTGTGCTAAATAATTCAGTGACAGAAACTAATCGCGGCAAAACCGATTCCACGTAGACTTGTCTGCCCTACACTAGAGTGTAATTTAAGAGGCGCGGAGGGACGAGGCGGCCCGCGAGCTGAGGTGCAGGTGGGTTTCACGTTCGCCGCCGCGGTTGAGGTTGCCGGCGGAGCCGGCCAGCAAGCCGAAGCTGCGGTGGTGAGCGAACGCCATCTGCGACGATAAGAGGCGCCGGAGCCGGGACAGAAACCATGCCTGCTTCATGCTGCATGCCCGCTTGCATGCTGCATGCCTGCCTGCATTCTGCATGCCTGCTTGCATGTTGCATGCCTGCGTGCATGCTGCATGCCTGCCTGCATGCTTCATTCTTTCTTGCATGCTTGCTTGCATGCTGCTTTCTTACTTAATTGCTGCATGCTTGCTTGCATGCTGCTTGCTTATTACATGAATATTGTTTTATATAGTAGTTGTGGAAATGTACATATTATCAAAAGTACATAATATCAAATGAAATTATGGTGGTTAAAGTTGCTCGCGTCCGTAGGTTTACCCTTGAGACCCTACACGTGATCCCTGGGTGGTGCTAAATGAGTAACACTGACTGAGTGGTAGAGCCACGCTGCGTTGCAGCACGCATTGGGCCGGCTCGCCCGGCGTATTACCACCCTCTCACGAATATTCGGCGTGAAATAACGGCACTTGGTGCTGTTGTACGTGTTTCGTCCGACCAGTGAGGGTTCCGGAGGCCCCTTTCCTCCCCCCCCCCAATTTATATTCCTTCCTTAAACCTATTCCTCCCTTAAAGGCCGGCAACGCATCTGCGATTCCTCTGGTTTTGCGGGTGTCCATGGGCGGCGGTGATTACTTTCCATCAGGTGACCCGCCTGCTCGAAAAATAGAATCTAAAATTATATTAAATGTTTATTAAAACAAGTCAGCTGTTATATCAAATGAAATTATAAGAATAGTTATTTGTTATACAAGAGTGCAAACTTGCTTTTTAACCGCGTTCTCAATTTTGATGACCGAGCAAGCGAAGGATTCTAAAATTGAATCACGAGCGCAGCGAGTGATTCAAAAATTAGAATCCTTAGCGTTACCGAGGGAATCAAAAGAGCACGAGGTGAAAAATCTTTGCACTTGAGTGCAACACGTAACTTTTCATCCCACCTCAACGAGGAAATTACCAACCAAATTAAAAAAGTAGGTACACCAAAAAGGTTCCGAGTCTGAGTTTTTAACAATTTAAAAAGGTCGTATGATAAATCGGCACCATGGAGGAAGAAGAAAATAGGTTTAATGATGTTTTGAATACACATACTAAGTGCACACGATGTTATAAATTCAATTTACTTTGTCCTCTAGCGGGTACAAACGGCTTTTGCACTCAGATATCGAAGAGTAAAAATACTCTTTCCGAGATGGGGGGATGAAAATTATATTATCTGAACGTTACACCATAAGTATTTATATCAAACATTACACACCCCAATATTAAACAGCTTTATTCCTTAAAAAGGTTGGTTAAGCTCATTGCAAGAGCTGATGAAGAGCTGGACTAAGGCTTCTTTATTAATTAAGCCATTGCTTAATACTATGCTTTTACTCTATTATTTTGCCATGTAACATCTTTCATGCAGATTTTAGTAAAATAATTTATCTTATATTATTTTATTTGAACGAAGAATGGATTAATCAAGTTAAAAAAAAGCAATGATTTCGCAGATAAATAAGTCTAACAAAAAACTTTTGATTCAGTGCAATTGTAATAAATATTGCTGGGTGTTTGTTTGTTTTTATCTATAATAATCGTATAAGATGGGTGCGGGGATCAGTATACAGTGAAAGTATAATGTATTTTAAACTAAATTTGTAAGCGCTCGTATAAAAGTTCATTTGGGAAAAAAAGTAAATAAAGAACTTGTAGGTTACATGATGTTTGCGATTATTTACCGAATATTTGGGTTTCTAATTGATATCAGTTACTTAAAGTAACTAGTAGAATAGAATTAAGTAGATTTAAGAGTAAAATATAAGGAACCCAACTTATGTAAAATTGGGATTTCGTAATCCATGAGTAAGTACTTCATTAATGGTGTCAAATTATTCTAACTTCACTCAACAGTCTTAAATCTTTATTTAAAAAGCAACAAGCTGTTCAAAGGCTAAATATATTCTGTTAATAAGGTTATGTTTTGTGTGTGGCTGGAAGAGAGATATCAGTAAGGTTTTGGCTGTATAAAAGTCTTCCAAAAATATATTTTAAGCTTGATATTCCATCGTTTTAGGGTACAATATATAAAATAGGATGACGGTAGGTAGGTATAGGGTATGCAACAGGTAGGCATTTTATTATGTTTATTGTCTAGTTACATACTTGGAAATAATAATAACGGAATAAAACGTGTAATACATTAAATTACATTATCCTTTAGTCTGTTTTACAACGTAATACTTAATGTACGTATCTGTCAGATACGTACATTATTACGTTGTAAAACAACCGAAACATGAATTTATCCATAAATGCATTACGCGTTTGGTCCCGTTATTATAATACGCTAAAATCCTATGTAATAGAGCTACGAGCGGCTGCGGCCGGCTCGCCGCGGTAGAGCGATCGTTATCTCCCCGCCCTTACCCCGCAATGCAACTATTATCTAATATTATTTCTAATTGATGTAAAAACCATTATGCCAATATTCACCTTGCTCAAAGGGTTTTTATTTGTCGAGGTGTACGCAAAATTTTTCGAGAACCATGGGCAATAGTCAATAGTCAAAATATATTTATTCAATAAACTCAATTAATAAGTACTTTGAAACGTCCAAATATTTTTTAACCTACCACCCATTCAGGACATCATTTTTTAACTGTGGCAAAGAACGGGCGCAAGAAACCACAGCGCACAGAAGCAACGGCATTTACAAAAAAATATATATTATATGTCGTTACCAGGTCACAAAATACAAAATATAAATTTGAATGAAAATAGTTTAATTAAATATGGTGCTCTATATAAATTAATAAGAGACAATTAGAAATAGCTGTTGGAGTACTTGGAGCATTTCAGACCCAAGCTGTTTTGTGTTCTGTATAATCTGACACTTTATAATAAGCTTTTTTATAAAGCTTTTCTTTGATTTTCATTTTAAATTTATCAAGATCTAATTTCTGAATATCATTTGGTACTTTGTTGTATAATCGTACACACAGACCCTTAAAATAATTATTTATTTTATGGAGCCTAGTATAAGGTACTGCTAATTTGTTCTTACTTCTAGTGTTTAATTTGTGAATATCACTGTTTTTTGAAAACATTTCAATATTTTTATGAACATACATCAGATTTTCATAAATGTATTTTGATGCAACTGTCATTATACTTATATCCTTAAATCTCTCTCTGAGAGAATCACCAGCCTGTAGGTTATATATTGCTCGAATAGCCCCTTCTGCAGCACAAAGATAGTTTGAATGTCGGCAGCATTTCCCCACAGTAAAATGCCGTACGACATTACACTATGAAAGTAACTGAAATAAACTAATCTAGCTATATCAACGTCAGTTAACTGATGGATCTTTATTACTGCATAAGCCGCAGAGCTAAGTCTATTCGACAATTTAGCTATATGTGGGCCCCACTGAAGCTTGGCATCACATGTGATGCCTAGAAACACAGTGGTGTCCACAGGATTCACATTCTTATCTTTAATTTGTACACTAGTTATTACCTGCTTAACATTAGGCAATACAAATCTTACACATTTGGTTTCTCCCTCGTTTAATAGCAAGTTATTTACACTAAACCAGTGAACAATCTTTGAGACCGCATTATTCACATCGTCGTAATTTGGGTGTCGTCGTTTCACTTTGAATAAAAGTGAAGTATCATGAGCAAACAATACTATCTCATGACTGTCTTTTACAAAAAAAGGTAAGTCATTAATATAAACCAAAAACAAGAATGGACCAAGTATTGAACCCTGCGGAACTTCCATTTTAACCACTGATCCCGGAGATCTTTTACCGTTAATGTCGACCTTTTGAATCATGTTACTCAAGTATGAGATTAGAAGGTTCAAAGAAGCATCCCTAATTCTATAGTGGTTAAGCTTCCTGACCAAAGTTTCATGTAAAACACAATCAAAAGCCTTGGATAAATCACAAAATACTCCTAGGGCATCCTGTGATTCCTCCCAGATATTAAATATTTGGATTAAAAGCTCAACACCGGCGTCAGTTGTAGAGCGACCCCTAGTAAAACCATACTGTTTACAATGTAAAAGTTTATTTCTATGAAAATGAATTTGCATTTGGTCTAGCATCAACTTTTCAAAAATATTACTAAATGTGGGCAGCACAGAAATAGGTCTAAAATTAGAGGGGTCAGAAGTGCTACCTGATTTAAATAATGGAATTATTTTACTATATTTCATGAGGTCAGGAAAAACACCACAGTCAATGCATTCAATAAATATGCAAGCTAAAACTGGAGCTATTGTCATAATTACAGATTTAGCGACGTCCACGGAATTACCCCACAAATCAGCAGTTTTCTTTTTATTGAGAGTGTTAAATGTTTTTATTATATCTATAACAAAAATATCCGGAAATCGTTTATTTAAAATTGATGCTAATTTTTTCAGTGCTTCTTCTAGATTCTAGGTATACGGAACCATTTGACGCCAACGTTTGATTAGATTCCGGTTTTTTAGTAGTTTTCTGTATAAGGATTTACAATTCGCCGTATTTACAGCTAAGGGATTTCTAATGCTCTTCATTGTCTAACTTATAAATGAAAAGGCTGATTTAAGGTTTTGGTGTAGGTTAGGAATTTATAAAACTGGATTTATTAGGGTTTTCATTATTCTAGAAAACGGCTATAATTCTTTAAGAGTCTACTATCAAGGTTAGAGTTTTAAGACGTACTCTATGGATTCTCTTTTACATCTTAAGCCTTTTTATAATACAGTATAGAACTATAAGTCTAGAGTCTAGAGAAATGGTAGTAGCTGTATACAGTAGTATTATAGGGTTGATAGTTTGATAAAATATATGTAAATGCTTTATTACAACAAAATGCTTTAATAAAGTTAATAAATTCTATAAATCAGTTAGAACACGTTGCGAAAACCATTTTAAAACCCTAATTAAACTTAAGGCTGTAAGTTGACTTATATCATTCCTTTAAACTGCTAATGTGTTGGTTGGGATATGAGCCATTTTTTTCTCGCGAAAAATTTAACGAAACGAATGCTAGTATTAAAATAATTTATGTACTTTCTTATTATAAGTTTTAATTATTTTTTTCAGATAACGGCCAGCGTAGCTACTTACTTGGTGATTCTCGTTCAGTTCCAAGGACCTGATCGCGGTGAATTTTGAGCTGGATTTTGCAGTTTCGACATTATCTTCATCAGTCTAGTCATAGTAGAATAAAAGAAGTATGGTATCTTTATACATACGCACCGAGCGCGGCTTGTATGTGAGCGCGGCTGAGCCATCCCGTACTACGTACGCGTTGTCGCACGCACACACTGACGAGTTTATTGATGCTAATGATACCAGTCGCGGCTGAGCCGTGTAATGCCGCGCACGCCTGCGTGATTCGTCGCTGCGCCCGCTGCTGCCGCTCGTAAAGCAACAGCCCTACAGTTTAGGCAATTATCGCTCGCTCGGGGACCAAGTCACCGTACTTGTTTTATTATACTATGGTCTAGTCCTACTACTTACTGGGTTCAGGATGTCCCACATGAAGAATGAGGGCACACGGGGAGAACGGGCCATAACCCACGCCATGCCGGTTAATTCCTCGTTACTAAAAATTATCTTACAATTATTCTTTACTTTTCAGCCACGTATGTCTTCTGGCAAGTAGAGACTGTGCTCTATCAAAAACAATCAATTTATGAAGTCGTTATAGAAAGTTCTACTATGTTCAATAGAGTTAGATAATTTTTTTTTGTAAATTCATACAAATGCCAAGCAACGCTAATGAAACTGTTACCATGTTACTAATAGCCCCAAAATATTGGGTTAATTCAAAATCCCAATTTACAATCAATCAATCCCAACATAATCATAATAATATTATCAAAATATTGTTCTATTCTTTTGTTATTTATTTAAGTTTACCATTATCGTTATTATTAATTTTATATGTTGTATTGGCACCTAAAATGCCTTAAATACATCAAACGTCATGTTCTGCACCAAACCACAGCCGCCATTAAACTGAACTAAAACCTAACTGCCTATGTTTAATTATTACAAGAACAAAATAATTTTTATTTTATTAATAATCGACCTTTACTTATGCAATTGCAGATTTGAACGAAATAAATTAAATTACTTTTTTATATCTCTTTTATTTCTACTAATAATAATCAAAGTCTACTACTAATAATATCGTTGCATCTTTGCTCGCACAGTGGCAGTTTATCGATGCTCTTCATGATGAAATCAGCTGGGGGGGCAACGTTGCTCGCTTCCGTGGGTTTACCTTCGAGACCCCACAAGCGTCCTCCGGGTGGTGCTAAATGAGTAGCAATCTTTTGGTAGTAGGCTTCCGCCGTGGCTGGTCACCACCCTCTAAACTAAGTGGCAGTAACCATGTTCCGTAGTGTTGTCCGGAGTTGCCATTCAGGATGGTCGGGTGTCGGTAGTTGCGTCGATGCGTGGCTGTTTACGACTGCTCACTACTGGCACACCAGGCGCCTGTCATTGGAGGTTAACGGGATCCGAAGAACAGTGCCGCCGCTACCATGCGCAAATAGCAGCTTAGCTACCTGTGAAAGGCTTCCCCGCCACCCCATGAAAAATCCCGGGATGCTCCACCATGTCGGTTGGCGACCGGCTGGAAAGACCAGGTGGCCATCTTCGGGGGGGTTCGGGCGTCCCAGCAGTCTCCAGGACAGTCTCCTTCTCTGTGTGTCATTAGTGAGTTTGTACTCTAGTCGGCAAAATTGATGCTTCGCTCAACTGCCGCTCTCCTGCCTATTCACTCCAACCTAAACACGATAAAAGGAAAAACCTAAAAGTTGGTATTTTCAATGCGGGGTCGCTGTGCACGAGACATGAGGAATTTATAATGGCCGTTGAGAGTTTAGCCCTAGATATCATGGCTATAAAGGAGACGTGGTTAAGGTCAGGACATGATGATAAAGCACCCAAATTGTCAGGCTATCGTTTGCGACATACCCCTTGGCCCGATCACATCCAGGGAGGCCGTGGCGGTGGGGTGGGTTTACATACGCAAGGGCATAAATGCGCGTCCTCGCGATCATCCCATCTCAGCGACAGTTGAGCAGATGTGGCTGAGTGTACGCACGGGTGGGCTGGAAATCGTAGTTGGAACTGCCTACAGACCACCATGGCAAGACGTGAATATATTTCTGGATGCCATCACCGATTCTATTCTCTCCTTTGCAAATCAGGACGGTTTTATTTTATTGAGAGATTTCAATATCAACTTTTTGACCCAAATAGTAGTAGGTCTAAGCTGTTAGATCAGTTTCTGAACAGTCTTAATTTAAAGCAAATTGTTGAGGAGCCAACTCAATTCACAGATCATAGCCATAGTTTTATAGATGTGATTTGCTCTGACACACGAGCTCTTCGTGTTGACATCAAACATTCCCCGGACCTTGGAGGCCATGGTATGTTAGCAGCTGTATTTAAAATTAAAAAAGAAAAATCTATTTCCCGTTTTTGTCACGGTCGTGGATAATGCATCCACGACCAATTAAACACAGACCTTAACAACATCCAATGGAATTGTATAGACACCCAAGTCATGTCTTTCACAACCTGTGTCAAAACTTATTTGACCAGCATGCCCCCATAAAAAGCATGAATTTAAACACACCTCCATCCATGGATAACTGACACCATAAAATCTATAATGCACATAAGGGATAAGTACCATAAAAAGCATAAGCTACACAACTCTGTAGCTTCTAAAGAATGATAAATAACAATGAAGCAGATTGTAGTTGCTGCTATTGAAAACGAAAAGAGGTGCTACTTCGATAAAAGCATAAATATGCACATAAATAACTCTAAGAAGTTATGGCAGAACTTAAAGGGCACGGTACTACTGAACAACAAGGGAACATCAGAACTCCCACCACCATTCGAAGACCCATTAAGATAAATGCACACTTTCGCAATGTGCCTGGCGCTGACAGTGTGACAATCTCCCAATTAACATATTATGAACACCACAGGCAGGCACGGCACTGCATCTTTCTCAATACTACCTGTTTGTGAGAACCCAGTACTAAAAATTATTAAAAGGTTTAAATCTAATGCCCAGCGGGACGATGGTATATCATTGGACATGTTGCTGCTGACACTACCCCAGTCATTATCTACTATCACCTACATCATTAACAGGTATATCTCAATGCCGCAAAATTACTGAGGATGGAGGCACTGAGAAAGCTTCATTTGTCAACATTGTTGTTTGGCGTGGTTACCACAGGGAAGCCAAGTTATCTTTTCGACAAACTGGAATGGGCCCAGGTCCACAGTAGGTGTCCAAAGAGAATGGTACTCACATCTTTTCCACTCCTAAATATCGCACTATGGCCTTCCGTGGATCGTTTAGATTTGCTGCCTCTCGGTGCTGGAACGATCTCCCGCCGCCGTTGCGTGACCTGAAAACGAAAAACGCATTCAGCAGGGGCCACAAATAGCTTCTTCTGACATTGCAGTTATGTGACGTATAAATAATTAATCACATTTAAGTTATGCACGACACGCGCTTCGCAGGCTGGACATAGCTTCCCTACGCTGGCCGGCGCCGATGAGGCAAGCAAGTTTTTCTTTCTTCCTCCTGTGTCCTCCGTATTTAACTATTTAGCTTCTGCACATGGCCTCCAAGCCACCTCAGTAGGCAGGTTTGATAATGTCTCGTGGTACGCATTTGCTGTTGCACGTTATTGCAGCATCTTCTTAAAAAACATTAGAGCATCTTTAATTTTGCAGTTTCGCATTGCACATTTTTTACACTTAAGTACGTACCAACCATAGAATTTATTTATTTAAATTCATTTTACGTATTGTTTTTTTTTTTTTATTTTATTCAGTTTTTTTCCGCAATAAATAAATAAATAAATAAATAAAACTTTCCTACACTCACACCAATTATCTAGCCCAAGAGAAGCTTCGAAGAAACTCGTTAAATGGATACTAGACAACGGATAAACATACTTAAAATACTTAAATACATACTTATTATACATAGAAAACACCCAGACCCGAGACAATTTAGAAAAACAATAATTTCTATTTGACCCGACCGGGGATCGAACCCGGGACCTCAGAGATGGCGACACCATGAAAACCAGTGTACAAACCACTCGACCAAGGAGGTCGCAATGCAAGCTATGTAATACAGCCATGATTATTATTTGTGTAGTTCAGCAATATTTAGTTACATTTATCCATACCTTATCTTACTTGTTTATCCTTACACAATTTTGTACGTATATTTTATCAATATATTATTTATGCATCTAATAATTTTCTGTTATTTGACGTCACCTCCCTATAAAGGCCCTGTCAGAATATCAGCGCTGCTTTGTCACTCTGCCCAACTTTGAGGGACGTGGCAGCATATTGCTGAGACAGGGTCCTTGTTTCTTGTTTCTCCTCACTCACTAACTAGACACTTGTTTTTTTTTGTATAATTTTTATTTTGTGATCCTGTGTTATTTTGTTATTTTTTTATATTTTCATTTTTTGGTCATTTATATAATTACATTAGTGTTAATGTGCTGTATTGTATGAATATGTGTGTATGTGTGTGAGTGTCAATAAAATTTTTCTTATTCTTATTCTTATTCTTATTCTAAACATTCATGGCACTGAACAAAAGAAAGAAACGTTTTTTACAGCGGCTGCACTCCCTCCCCAAAGTGCACCTCACCAACATCCGAGGATTGCACTCCAATCTCGTTTCAATCCACCACCACCTAGAGACTGAAAAACCGCAGCTGCTGTTCCTCACCGAGACCCAGATCAAATGTCCTGCTGACGGGGCATACCTCAGCTACCCTGGGTACACTCAGGAACATAAGTTTATCCCTCACGCCAGAGTCTGTGTGTATGTCCGCGATGACATTTGTTTCAAGCGTCTCAAATGCTTTGAAGAGCCAAAATCTTTAGTGCTGTGGGCTTTGGTGGACACTGGAATAGAGCTCACTCTCTACGCCTCTACCGCTCGCACAGCGAGGACCGGAAGACAACTTAATTAATTGACCAACTAAGTCAGTCGGCTGATATAGCTCTGGGTCGCTACCTCTTGGTACAGCTAGTGATTCTGGGGGACTTTAATGCCTACCACCAAGAATGGTTGTTCCCGTACCAGATGACCGACCACGATGGGAGGGAGGCGCGTAGACTTGCATTATCGCACGATCTCTTCCAGCTTGTAAACTGCGCTACACGCATGCCAGATATAGACTCACATACTGCTAACTGCCTGGACCTTCTGCTGACGACTGATCCAGACAAACAACCCATATCGGTATCAGCCCCCTTGGAATCATCCGATCACTGTCTGGTGAAATCTGTATCCGCTCACTTCCCACCTGATCAGGGCTCTAGCGGTATGAGACGGGTGTGGCGATATAAGTCGGCAGACTGCGATGAGATGCGACATTTCTATGCATCCTTTCTTTGGTGGCAATGCTGTTTTTCTTGTTTAACGCTGACTGTCGCAGTGCGGAAGCGCAGAATCAGTCAGCTTTCTTAGCCTGGGCTGATGCTCGAGCGCACAAATCGTCGGATACCCAGACCCTGAAGAAAACCTATAACCAAGCCGCCAAGTCCAGTAAAAGAACATTACGTAGGGCACGATTCCGTCACATCGGCCGCATCGGTGCCAAACTTGCCTCGCACCCATCTGGAAGTAGGGCGTTTTGGTCCCTTGCCAAAGCAGCCGAGGCGAATTTTTGTCGCCCTTCACTTCCACTGCTGAAAAAGCCTGGCGGCTCACTTACCCACACCATAATGGGTTGCATAAATTAAAGAGGCATATTTTAAGGCTGCATAACGTTTTTTGGCATTGTCTTCGCTTCGCATAACGTTCATTTAGAATAAATCATTAGGCATACTTTATTTCCCCGCAACTTCTTTTATAATAATGATATATCAGCATCAAATGTTTATACATAAATATTTTTACAATAACGATTAATAATCATAACATTTATTGGCAGTCATATAGAATACCATATAGTTGACATTTAGGGTTACCTATCTTAAACTCTAAATTTTTCTGTACGAATTTTATTTGGCCGAAAACGTTTTGTAATTTTTTGTTTTCCATAATTCTCTTTTTACTTAAAACACAATTAACAAAGTTTTGAAATGCCTAATATCGATTGTTATTTTTTTCAAAATCTTTATCTTTTGAAATCCCGGTCAACGTTTGGCCGAAGCTATTAATGCTAGATGATTCATTTTTCAGAAAAACGTAACCAATATCACAAAAATACAACATTTCAAATATTTGAAATCCATAACATCATCGTACAATTTTTAATCGTAGCAACGTTTAAGCATGCAAGCAAGCACGCAGCATGCAAGCAATCATGCAGCACGTAAGCAAGCATGCAGCATGTAAGCAAGCATGCAAGCAAGCATGCAAGCAAGCATGAAGCAAGCAAGCATGGAGCATGCAAGCAAGCTGCAGCATGCAAGCAAGTATGGAGAATGTAAGCAAGCATGCAGCATGCAAGCAAGCATGGAGCATGTAAACAAGCAAGCAAGCATGGAGCATGCAAGCAAGCTGCAGCATGCCTGCAAGTATGCAGCATGCAAGCAAGCATACAACAAGCAAGCACGCATGCAGCAAGCATCCAAGCATACAGCATGCAAGCACGCATGTAGCAAGCAACCATGCATGCAGCATGCAATCAAGCATGCAGCATCCAAGCAAGCATGCAGCATGCACGCAAGCATAAAGCATGTAAGCAAGCAAACATGGAGCATATAAGCAAGCTGAAGCATGCAGCATGCAAGCAAGCATGCAGATTGCAAACAAGCATGTATTCAGTAAGCAACCAAGCATGCAGCATGCAAGCAAGCAACATGCCAGTGAGTATGCAGTATTCAAGCAAGAATGCTGCATGCAAGCAAGAATGCAGCATGCAAGCAAGCATGCATGCAGTATGCAAGCAGGAATGCAGCATGCAAGCAGGCATGCAGCATGCTGGCAGGCAGGTATGCAGCAGGCAGGCAGGCATGCAGCATGCAGCAGGCATGATTTCTGTCACGGCTTCGGCGCTGCGGGAATCCGGCGGTCCCACGCGAGCTTATCGTCGCAGATGGCTTTCGCTCTCCACCTGCTCCTCAGCTCGCGGGCCGCCTCGCCCCTCCGCGCCTACGCGGGCTTAAATTACACTCTAGTGTAGGGCAGACAAGACTACGTGGAGTCGGTTTTGCTCTCACTTAAGACTGGTCTAGTTCCTAAGTCGTAGAAACTGGCTAATGTGCAGCCTGTGCACAAAAAAGGTAGCCGTGGCGATCCATCTAACTATAGGCCGATTTCAGTCACGTCTATACTCTGCAAGATTATGGAAAGTGTACTGAACTCTCGACTACCGGCATATCTTGAGACCAATGATCTCCTCAGTGATCGCCAGTTCGGATTTCGCCGCAGTCGGTCGACCGGAGATCTTCTCGTGTATGCCATCCATCTTTAGAGTGAAGTGATCGAAAAACACGGCGAAGCCGTCGCCGTCTCGCTTGATATCTCCAAAGCCTTTGATAGGGTCTGGCATGGCAGCCTAATTAGTAATCTCTCCGCATATGGAATCTTTGAAGACCTTTGCATCTGAATCACTGACTTCTTAGGGAAACGCTCAATACGAGTACTGGTGGATGGTTAATCGTCCGACCTAATGGAAATTAATGCAGGAGTTCTCCAAGGTTCAGTCTTATGTGCGACACGCTGCGACGACGCGACTTGCTGGTACCCCATACCATTGGGTATGCAGATGATACCACTATAACTAGCAAATTTCTATCGGATGAAAGCCACCAAAGATGAAATCCAGTCTTGTCGAGAGTCCCTGGTTAAGCCCTAGGTTAAACCTGGATATAGCCAACGCAAAGGTGATCATACGTCGAGCTCTCACCAGTGCGAAGAAAAAATCTACTCTGGCAAGCCAAAATAAAACTCAAAGATACCTTCATGTATGTATGGTTCCAGGATGGCAGAGTTCTTGCTTGCAAAACAACAACAATAAGCCAGTGGTCATCAGGAGTGCTGGCGACATCGAGAAAGTGTCGCAAGATACGAAGAATAGGCGATAGCAGACTTCACTTGCTTCTAGTTTCAGGCACTACCCCCGAAATACTAGAAATATTCAATTCTCCTAACCTAACTGAGTTTACCTACCTTCCTAAAACAAATGTAAATTAAATATTGTTTACGTAAGTTACAGTAAAAAACCTAGCTAATAATTTTGAAAAAGTATTTGATAGTAACGTTAAAAAAATAATACCAAACTGTAATAAAATAATACTTAATGAATCTGATTACATATTTCCCGAATATAAATCTATGTTTTTCAAAGCTGCCACAAATAGTGCTGTGTCAAAAATTATCAAAAATCTAAACATAAACAAATCATCTGGAATGGCTTTCAATGTATAGATATAAAATCACTCTGCGAAAAAATTACATGTGCTATAGTCAGACTTATAAATACCAGAAGTAGGAAAATATCCAGAAGAGTTAAAAAAGGGCATTGTTCGACCTATTTATAAAAAAGTTTCCCACTCAGAATACGAAAACTACAGAGCGATCACAATCCTCTCAGTTATAGATACAATTATTGAAAAATACGTAGGTAAACAGACACAAGATTTTATGCGAAAAATGATGTTCTTTCTGATGCTAGTTTGGCTTCCAGAAAAATAAATCCACCGCTTTATTGCTCACAAAATTCACTGATGAAATTAACAATTACCTCAACCACAAAAAACATGTTAAACTTTTATTCATCGATTTTAGCAAAGCATTTGACACTTTGAGGCACGACACGCTCATAAAAAAGTTAAGTAATACAGGAATTCGAGTTCCTATCCTAAATTGGTACGAAAACTATCTCAGCAATAGAAAATACAGGGTAAAAATAGGAAATAAACTTAGCGATGAGGTATCCATGCATTACTTAGCGTATGTGAATGATATGGAAAACGTTGTCAAAAACTGCTCTGTTAAGTAATTCGCAGACGATAAATGTCTTATTGCAGCAAATAATAATATCTCAAAAGCGGAATTGAGCATTGAAAGGGACTTCATGAACCTTTGCAAGTGGTCACATGTTATGGGACTTATAATAAATGTTAGCAAAACCAAAATTATGCACGTCCATTCTAATCACAAACTTAATGTAATGAGACCTCTGAAAGTTCATGCACATAGTAACGACTGCTTGCAAGATTATTCCACATTAGGTTACGATTGTCGATGTGAGAGGTTAGAACAAGTAACAAACTATAAATGTTTGGGCGTCATTATTATCGAAATTCAATTGAAGTAATCACATAGACAGCGTATGTGACAAATTACGAGCGACGTTAGCCAAATTCTCAATATTACAATATAAAGTACCATTCCGAATTTTAATAATTTTAATAACACACTCGCTTAATTAATAATTTCGTATGGTATCACTAGTTACGGGTGAACCTTTAAGACCAACTTAGATAGAATTTGCAACTTACAGCTAAGAATATTAAAAACAATACTACCCAAAAAGACTAAAAACAAATTAAGTAACGAAAATGGAACGTTAGGTATATTTAGTTATTGTAAAGTACTGCCAGTCCACATAAAATTTACACAGTATCACAACATGAAAAATTAGTCAATGCAATCTTCAAGTACCTAAATTTAACAACTACTACGGCAAACGATCAAATCAATACTTATTCCCAGCATTATTGAGCGAAATATCTTCAAAAATATTATCCGATATGACCGACGACAATTTTAAAAACAAATACAAAATATATTTTATACATTTTTATTTATTTATTTAAAAATTGTAACTGAATATTATAAGTAACAAATAAATTTAAAAAAAAGCAAACTAATCTGGCACTTCAGGCTGTCTCTGACTAGCGCAGCGCCAACCTTGTCAGCTTAGAATAATAACTAATAACGTATAGAAAGATAGTCTTCATACAAGCGCTCTGTCAAAAGTGAAGCACTAAACCGATTCACACTTTCGTGACGATTACTTGCTTGCGCTCGGCGACACGCACACGTACGCTTGTAACTCCGTAGTGTACATTAAAAACTCGGCGTTTGGTGCCATATCTGGCTCCGAAAAAAGTGCTTCAGAATGGGCGCGAGGACTTAACTTCTATATGTTATTATTCTAAGCTTGTCAGTTTCAATGCCGCCAAAACTCAGGCGTGTTTACTCGTATTTACCGCCAAACGGAGTCCCTTCCAACTGACTCCGACTTTCCTGGGTGTTTCGTTACCGGTAACCGAAAACCTGCAGCTCTTTGGCCTGAATATGTCGTCAAATCTAAACTTTGGTGAGTGTTTAAAATCAATTTAAATTGATTTGACTAATGCTGACATACCATTTTCCGATTCGGATAGCTTAGCAGCTCTAAAAAATGTGGCATGCCGATATGTCTGGACCGTGCAGATTTTTTTGTAAAATTGCGGTAACTTTGACACTGATGATATCTACAGAAAATGTATATCTATGTAATTTTCTTATTAGTTTAGAAGCAGATGTAGTATCCTAAGTTGAAAAAAAAATTGTAACATCTGTCATTAGATTTTAGACCTCAAATAAAAAGTAATAGTTATTGTTTTCTGAGGTTTAAGCGAGCACTACACATTGAAATGAAACACTTTTTTACGGATTAACTCGCGTTTAATTTACTATTTACATAGTTTTTATATTATCCTGACGTTTCGAACCCTTTACAGGGTCCGTGGTCACAGGGAGACTGAGGTGTTAGTCATCTCATTGTTAGAAGTTATTTGCCTACCGTCAAAAATTTTTATATTTAACCGGGTGCGTTCAAGTTTACACAATACGAGCTAACAATATTTTTAGGTCTGGCAATGTGTTGCTGTTGGGGCTGAGATTTGATGACCTGTATGATAGGGTCCCAGGCAGGTGGTAAATTCCAACCATCCTCTCTATTGAAATTGCGATGTTTTTTAATTTCAATAGCCTCGCGTATCATCCTAGGGATGAATCGTTGTTCCTTGGCGAGTATTTGAGGTTTGTCAAATCTGATGTAATGGTTGGGCCCCTCGAGAGCATGTTCACACACTGCAGACTTATTTTCGCGCCTATGCTTGACGTCGGCTATATGTTCTTTTACGCGGGTTCCTACACTTCTCTTTGTTTGCCCGATGTACGATAGCCCACAGTCGCAGTCCAGTTTGTACACGCCTGCATCTTGAAGGGGTATATTGCACTTGACAGGTCGTAAGAACTGGTTGATCTTCTTTGGCGGCTTAAAGTAAGTATTGATTGAAGCTCAAGCCGCTCAGCCAAAGTAATAGTTATGTTTTATTTTCGTTTCATTAAAAGTCTATTGATATGTGAAATTACATTATATGTTTTAATAAAACCTATTAAATTACAATATACTTAATTTATCTATCTTTTAAAAAGTTACTATTTGTTGATTAAACTTAGATTTATTTTCTGGGTATGTCAAACCCCACCTAATATGGGATGGGAGATTTAGTCACCTCGTATACGGAGGGCTAACGCAACCAATTATACGTGGGTGCGGAACGTTACTTACGAGAGGTAGGTGAATTTCGTAAATGTAAAACGGGTGGATATCGGAACAGCCCTCTCCCGTCGGGGCATCAACTGGACCTTCAGTCTTCCGGGATGTCTCTATTGGAGTGGGATTTTGAAGTTGTTGTTAAGTCGGCAAAGACACATTAAGCTCGCGTGATCGGACAAACCCGCGCTAACTTTGAGGAATTAACCACGGTATTTTGTAACAACGTTGTCACGACTGCCTGTTGTTCAGGAACAGGTCGGGACCTGTCCGGGTGGGTGACTGTTTAAAATCAATTTAAAGCCAAAGTAAAGTATGGGTGTGGTACTTTGCCTACCAAAAAATTGACGGGTCGGTAAAATAAAAAAGTGACAATGTCATGTCGTCATTCATTTTGTTTTTCGGTTTGGGATTATGGCGGTCGGTCAGTCTACGGTGTGCTGATTTTGATTTCTCATAGTTGGGACCGCCCAGACCTGATTATACAGTGTAAAAACAACCGCAATTAAGGTGCGCGCATTATTGTAGTCCTGTCGGCCGGACACGCGTTCGCGTTTATTGGGAATTGGGTCATTCGGTTGGGAACCATCTCCGCATCGGCGCGTGAGTTGTAAGATAGTAGTAAATCGTATAATATCTGGTCAATCCTTTTGTAAACAGCAATCAGAGGCTGTTGTGTGTAATTAATTGGACGGATAAACGCTAACGGCAGCGTATATCGAAAATCCTTCGCGGTTCGGCACGCGTCATAGTGCCTGCTGGTGGGTAAGAGGCTGTTTGGAGGCCTGGGACTAAGTGTGCACGGATCGGTGCAACGGACGTTTGTGCGTGAGTGATTTGGACGAGCCTCTTGGAGTCAGCAAGCGTACGAAGCCTTGAGCTCCGCCCCACACACAGCATCGGCGACACTCTAATCCCTGTTCCCTTCCTACCCAGACCAACCCCTTATCCTAAGATTGCAAGGCAGCCTAAACATCGGACCAGTTAGTAAATCCATAGACTTTAGTTTATAAGTCTTAACGCTGCGTATCGCAGCCAGCTTCAGGCAAGCCCTGATCGAAGACCAAGGGTCCAGGGTTTGTCTGAATCAGTGAGTATATCGAGTCCATCGTAAAATATGCTGCAAAATAATTAGGCGTCATCAATTCAATTCAATTCAATAAACGTTTATTTCTCTCACAAAAGATCAGTTCCACATTAATGTTAGCAACAGTAATTTATACAGTAGGTATATACTAATCAGCATTGTGAGAGCTGGTGCCTATTGTTGATTTTATAAAAATCTGTATTACAGGTCACCAGGCCCACTCCGCGAATTAACAACTACAGCTCCGTGAATTAACAATAAATAGCTATTTGACCTAGTTAGAGCAATGAGATTATAAACTTAAGGATAACAATATACTTAGAACAAAAATAATATATATAATATGTAATATTACATGGAGTGTATGTGATGTGATGTGTGAGCGCTCGTGTGTGTGTGAGTGTGTGTGTATGTGTGTGTGTGTGTGTGTGAGTGTGTGTGTGTGTGTGGTTACTTTTATAGTGTGTATTATTGGAGAGTATCTATCAATCTATCTACCTTTGTGAACAGAGCAGTTTTTCAGTGTCTTCGTAGTCAAGCTCTTTCAGATACTCGGACAGTTTTCTTTTGGCACTATGTTTATGGAGTGGATATAGGTTAAGCTTGCTGTTAATTTTATTATAAAGATAATTTCCTAAGTAACAGAAGTGCATATGAGATTGACTTATACGGAACAACGGCGTCTGGCAAACGTTACCCTTACGCCGTTTATTTTTCATGTGATCCGGGTCATACTTTAACTGTTGGTGTTTTTTGAGAAGAGTGTGCAACACAAAGGACTGTCTCACAGTAAGTACTTCCCATCTTTTGTAGAGGTCAAATGTAGGAAAACGGAAAGGTAGACCAGCCGCCACTTTCAATATTGCGCGTTGAGCTCTCTCCGCCTCAATAATGTGAGTTTTAGCTACCCCGCCCCAGGTGATTATGCAGTAGTCAATAAGTGATTGGCATAAGGCGTAGTAGACCATTTTAATAGTTCGCCGATCAGCTACATGTTTAAGCTTCCTAGATACATAAATTAGTTTGCGCAGTCTTTTAACCAGCACTTCAATGTGTGGTTTGAAGCTTAAACATTGGTCCACGATGACACCTAGGTATTTAAAATTATCTGTTTGTTGGAGGTGTGGGCAAGAGCAAATAGAATCGCCTGCCGCACAATCGTGCGCAGTGATGCCGAGAGCAGCCGGCGGCAGGAGATTGGTTCTCGGCGCAAATGCCATGTATTTGGTTTTGGAGACGTTGAGAGTCAGCACATCTCAAGGGCTAAGCGGTACATCTCGCCGGATCAACTACTTTTGCTATATAAAGCGCAGATCCGACCGTGCATGGAGTACTGCTGTCACCTTGGATTGGTTGGAATGGTTCTCCAGGTGGAAAGTACCAGCTAGCAGTTTTAGACTCGATCGAAAGCCGTGCTAGGAGGGTCATCGGAGACTCGAAACTAGCTACGACTAAAATTCTGAGCCTCAGTCATCGGCGCAAAGTTGCTAATTTATCAGTGTTTTACAGAATACACTTTGAAGAATGTGCAAAGGAACTACACGATCTTGCTCCTCCAGCCTCCTTCCACCGTTGGTACACTAGACGCAGGCTTGCATACCACCCCTACATAACTAGTTGACATTCCACCTGTCCGTACCAAGCGTTTTGCTAGTTCGTTTCTTATGCGAACGGCCAAAGAATCGAACGCACACTGCCTGCTCATGTGTTTCCCGATCACTACAACCTTGGTCTTTTCAAGGCATTAGTGAATAGACATCATTTGGGTAAGCATGTAACACACTAGACAATATCCTGCTCACCAAGCAGGTTGGTGGTCAAATGATTGCCCAGTTTATTAAAAAAAAATGGACGGGAGACAACCAATTTTAGACTTAATACTGCATCAAATTATTTTCCTGTCAACTGGTTGTCAAAATACTGGAAAAAGAAGGAGTGTTTATGCAGCTAGTGTGAGCAGCGGGGATGAGCGATTAACCAAAGCTGGATCCAGATGTGCGAACTTCTCCATCTTTGTGTTCAGTTCTTCACAGTTCTCACATATTATGCAATAATGCTCTTCCCGTTTGTAAAAACTGTGATGAATCACACCGGCACTAGACCACTAAAGAGGAACCATTTTATAAGGGGTAATTTTTCATTGAGTTGCTGAACCAGTATATAAAAACTTGCTTGCGATTGTCACAAAGAATCCAATTTTCACCGCAAAAAACAATGCGGGTTTAATTTTGTTGCCTGTTGAGCAGTACAAGTTAGGCCTCGCCAGCCAAGACATGTTGAGTACGTCGCGCTGGCGATCATTAAGATCGTAGAGCACCCTTTTGTCAAGCTTTTCAACCTTGCCAATTGAACGGAAATGGACGAATAACTAATATTTTGATGCTGACATCGAATGCTACTGCTAATTCAGCCGTAGATGTATCGTTAGCTTCCACAATGGCCTTTAACTTCTTGTCTGTGAGAAACCATACACAATAGAAATCCAACTGCTAATAACCAATTTTCTTACAGACGAGAGGTTTATTAGTCATTATCGACCAAAGTTTTCGGACGACCACGGGGTAAATTTTTCAGATCAAAATTTTCTGAACGGAAGCAGGCAATTACGGGTTGTAGGCTCGTTTGTATTCGTCCGTATACGGTTAACGAATGTTGCGTGCCGTTTATGCCGCGTTGCTGCCACGATGGTACTCATATTTCATTAACCTTTGTTACATTTGAGATTTTGTCCCTTTTGGGGAAAAGGAAGAAAATCCCAAATGCAAGCTTCAGTGGGTTGTTATCCAATAAAACCATAAAATGTTCAACAGCTAGGCAGTATATTGTAAAAGAACACACACTAATATTTTGTCCAACAACAATAAAATAAAATTAATAAATTTTATTTCACTCTTATTATTCAAAAGAGGGGGTTAGTCACAATTTTTCCTTATATTATGTTAGGTATAAATCATCTACATTACACCTTTTAATTTATTTAGCCGGAAATAACATAAAAAAAAAACTATCAGTTGAAATTGACCCTAGGGTCAATCTCAAATGAAAGTTCTACAAACTTTCTATTAATTTTGCCAACTATAATTTCCTGTTTAAAGTAATCTAAACCTTATTCCAAAGCTATATCACCCCCTAAAACACACTAAAATCCTAAGAGTCAAAAATGACCAAGCGGGTCGGTGATAATTTTAATTTAAAATAAATTTTATAATACGGTTCCTACTACTGCCTAACCAGCCAGCTAATATCTCAGTCGTACGAGCTAGGGTCATGGGGGGTCGGGATAAACCAGTACCGTCTGGAGTATGATGTTGAAATTAAAATTAAATTACTCCGTCTCTTGAAATATTAAATTAAATGTTTTAAACCGTTTAACCGTATTAAAACTCTCACACGTTTAAAGCCGATACTCTAAAGAACCGTGGGGTTATACCGATATAAAATTACTAATTTTGGGGCGCCAGGGTCTGGATGTAGACCCGAATCTGGAGACGATTTCACCATACAACTTCACACAGGTCGAACTCGCAGATCCTCAAAGGTTTCATAACTTCACCAACGCTTGGTGTAGTTGAATATAAAAGAAAATACTATAAATACTATGTTAAGGTTTCGAAACCCTAATGTAAAAATATGTTCCTGAATAAAGAACGATTAAACCCAGAGTGGGGGTACAAAAAAACCGTCAACGCCTGTGCGGCGACAGCTTGCTGGCAGCAGGTGGCCGCTGGTGCCCCGAAGAGGCAGGTCTCGCGTCCAGGCTTTAGGGCCCAGCTCTAAATCCTGGCGGCGAGACGGGCCTCTCGAAGCATCTGAAATTATCAACACGGGGCCTATTTATAACACTACACGCCTAGTTCAGAACTGTTACATAAATTAGGGTCCCGCAGTCTGCTATCTGTGTATCTGGGGCTGCAACCTATCATAACCAGGGACTCGCAGCGCCATGGGTTATCAAAAGCTTCCCAACGCTGTTGCACAACTAAAAACTCACACTCCCACACTAACATTTAACACTATGTTTTAATTTTAGCTTTGTTTCACATTTAACTAGTACACGAGGCACTACACGGCAACGATATTCCAATAAACAAAACCAAACAATGCCAGAATATTGTGGGATGATGCAATATCCACTCCTAAAAGGGTTTGACACGTCTGCCACATGGCCAAGAGCCTTGCGTCGCCTGGCGACAAGGCATGATTCGGACACCATGAAATATCGATTTGCTTTCCTAGTATGACGGCCTATTATATTTAAACAATGCTATTGAAATACTCACGCGCTAGGATAACTTATATCTACGCGTGGCTGCCAGCGGCGTCACGACCGGTTGGTTGTGGCACGGATTCCTGTAAATAAACCACACACTTGTTGACTATATTCTCAAGCTAATGACGCCTTAAATCCACTACATTATTACGACCTCAGATTAAAACAAAAGGTGACTACGACTCATGCCTACCTGAGTGCATTGATCTCAACTTATCGCACCACTTCACACCAGAGATTGACTCGTTTCGGCGTCGCAACTCCGCAGCTCTCCCTTCGCCGGAAACACTTATAAATCGAAGGCCAGCTTATAATTTCTACTTCCATTGTCGGGTAATTCATAAGAAATTGTTCTTTTACAATTTTCCTTCAAACCAACAAAACATCAAATATGACGTCTGTCACAACTCGCCCTCTGCTAACAGAATTTGCCAACAATAACAACACACGACCTAAAAAAAAAAATTAACGTTTAGCAATGGGAAATGCATTTTTCTTTAATTTAAAATTATGTTTTGTGATATTTAACTCACTAATCACCCTGTCTTAATATTAAGGAGTATTAGTTTCCTCTCTGGTAACCCCTACGGGCAGAGACAATATCCATATAAAAAATATTACTCCCGTTCGAATGTTCTAGATAAAAGTCCTTATAGAAAAAATTAGTTCTATTTCCGGATTTGCTTGAATTAAATTTAATTACTTAAAGTAATTATTATACATATTAATTTATTATGTAATTTATTATTAGAACTGTTTCGACTATTTTTTAAAATTGAATCTTTTATGTGAAATTAAAAGCTGACAGCTACTTCGCCCCGCTACCGCTAGGCGTCGCTACGGTGGCTGTCATTTTGTCTATGGTGTTATGTCAAATACAAAACGTAAACACGGAATAAAATCTCTTTAGATGTAAGTTTAAGTCTTACTAAAACTGATTTAGAAATATGTTTTAATTGAAAATGCAAGAAAAGTGTGTCTTGTAATGTGTCAGCCAAGGCTCCATGTCTTTAATGTGAAGAAAAATGGATTTAATTCAAACAAGCTACACGGACTAATGTTTTTGGACATTTGATCATTCTAAAGGATGATTTCAGGTAAGTCCTATTCAACCATTGCGAACTTCTTTTGTAGATTAGTAAAGGCAGACAGGGCCACGAATTTACAACGTAACAGTACCTCCCCAACCACCAGAGATTTGACCGACCAGGGCAAATCTCGACGCTGGCCCTCCAGCGTCACACTACACTTCAAACAACCAAGCAAGCACAAACAACCAAAAGAAACCTACCCGTGTAGCTGCACTACACAATAACTTAAAACTTTCCTGTAAATAGCTATACAATATGCTATGACAGTAAAAAAACAACAAAACGCAGCCTTGTGTACGACAATTCTTCATATATATATATATATATATATATATATATTTAAATATACAAATATCCCATATATATATAGTTTGTATATCCCAAAAAATATACAAACTTCTATATGAATATAAACTAATGTACATAATAAATATAATAATATCAATTATAATATACTCTTACATAAATCTAAAAACTTGGTGGCTATGCAGTTAACATATTATCACAGTGTCACCAACCGCACTGTTGCCTCGCGTTAAGGCTTTTGGTACCAGTCACTGATCCGCTGGGGTGTATGGCTTACTTTTTTAACAATACTGGTTACTGAAAAGTCACCACAATAGACTCACAAAGTGAGTCTGATCCATTAAGCAATATGGAAAAGACAAACCTTTAGGAGTTCAATATGAATATTACTAAAATACTAGATTATAAATGATGGATTACTTTATATATATTAAATACACTAATTATGGTTATAATGATATTATTACATAAACATAAAAACTGGTGGCTATACAGTTAACCTATTATTACAGTGTCACCAGCCGCACTGACGCCTCGCGTTAAGGCTTTTGGTACCAGTCACTAATCCGCTGGGGTGAATGGCTTATTTAACTATACAGGTTACTGAAATAGACCTACAGTTATCCCACTGGGTAAGTCTGATCCATTAAGCAATATGGAAAAGACGAAGCCCAGAGAGGCACAAAATAATAAATATATACACCAAACGTTTATATATGTTCTACAGGTAAGGTCTGATCCATTTACAAACATGGAAAAGACGAAACCCAAAGAGCTATAAAATAATAAATACATGTAAGAATCGTCTACACGTCCAAGTCTACCCTTCCTGACAAACGATACCTCCTCAATACACAAACATCTAAATGCTCCTACCTATAAGCACATTTTTAAAGTAATGCCCAGTAAACTTCTTATACGGCTGGGCAGCCGTAAACCAAAAGAAAACCCACAACCCAAACCAACAAATATTCACCACCACCTAAAAGTTTGGCTAACCGCCCCTAAATAAATCCAACAAAAAAAAAAAAACCGAATTCCATCAAAGCAGCCTACACGCCCGCCAATAAATGGCCACCATCCTCAGGACTATCATCTCGTTGCCTCACCAACGGTCCGGAGATTGAGGTTTGGCTAACCGCCCACAAAGAAAATCCAACATAAACTTATTCCGTCAAAGCAGCCTACACGCCCGCCAATAAATGGCCACCTTCCTCAGGACTATCACCACGTTGCCTTACCAACGGTCCGGAGATTTAACCCTTCCATTAAGGTATCTAACCTATAATATTAAAATAAAAAAGAAAGGAATTAAAACATTCCAACTTAATAACAAATAGAATGTCATCACGCCAAAAGTCGAAACTTTCCACTGCGCAAAAACACAACCACAAACATCAAGCTCCTCTTAAGAGCCTCCAGCGCCGCGGCATATACAGCCACAAACGCCCAAAGTGCAGTGACTTAAAGGCATATACAGCCCTCCTTCGTCACTTTTAAACCATCTAGCAACCAAAATAAACCACATAACGAATTCCAGCACCGTGGCATATACAGCCACCAATGCCAACAACAGCAGCGACTACAGGGCATATACAGCCCTCCTTCGTCACTTTTCAACCGCTCACAACAAGCAAAACATTGTACCATGATACAATGATCGATAAATTACTAAAACTAATACATCTTAGTCTTCCCATGAAGACTTAAAGTCCTTGATGTGCCATTCACCAAGGTTTTTACCGGAACTACAGCCTTCTAATTCATACACTAGGGGGGAAAGTTTTTTCCTAACAAAACATTTTTCATATTTAGGAGCTAATTTAGCCATAAAAAATTTGGAGGCGTCACTCTGTGGATATGTCTTTTTCCACACAGTGTCACCCACCTCAAATTCTAAGGGCCTCCTCCCATTGTTATAATGACGAGCACTACGGTCATGTGATTTAATAAGCGCGCCTTTCACTTTATTAAAAATTTCCTCTAAGACGCCTAACTGGTCCGCATATACACCGCGAGAAGCGCACGCCAGGGTGAGCGGTCCATCGGTATTATTGCCGAAAACCTCTCCGCAACTAACTGCCTCCCTACCATGTACTAGGAAGAATGGGGTAAAACGTGTTACTTCATTAGTGGAAGTGTTTATTGCATACTGAATTTTCGAAATATTAACATCCCACGATCTATGGTCATCTTCCACAAGAATTGATACGGCGGTCATAATCGTACGGTTATAACGTTCAACTGTGTTCACGCTGGGGCAATAGCGAGGTGTAAAGTGAACCTGAGGTACCTTGTACCTCTCCAACAAAGATTTAATTTCATTGCCCGTGAACTGCGTTCCGTTGTCCGCTATCACCGTACGGGGTATGCCGTGAACCAAGAAAACGCCATCTTCAAGTTTCTGCGCTATAGCCTTACCAACAGCTCTTCGTAAAGGAAAGAGCAAACAATATTTCGTAAAACAGCATACGACCACAAAGAGATATGTGAAGCCCGCTCTAGACCGTGGCAAGGGACCAACGAGGTCAAAACTTATTGTTTCAAACGGTTTAGAGCAGTCTTTCGCGCTACCTAAGAGACCAGGGGTTGGCAATTGTGAGTGTTTATATGCGGCGCACGTATCACATTTCCCCACGTAGTTAGTTACATCCTTATACATGTTAGGCCAGTAGTAACGTAGTGCAAGTCGTTTATAAGTTTTAAATACTCCAAAATGTGGAGATAATTCACCACTATGGTGATTCTTTAAAAGTTCCAGACGATTTCCCTCCGGTACTACTTGTTTCCAATCATAATCACTCGCCACACCGAATTTATTTTTTGAAAAACGAAAAAGTTTATTGTCTCTAATAATAAAGTTAGGACACGACCTAGGAGTACTAACACACTTGTCCCACAACTTTTGGAACCAAGTGTCTGCGTCAGGCACCTTTATTTCGAGCACCGGAACGGCACGCGATAGTGCATCTGGAACTACGTTGTCCTTGCCCTTGCGGTGCTCAATAACAAAGTTGTAAGGCGATAACCGACAACCCCAACGAGCTAATCGACCCGTAGGATTGGTTAAATTAAAAAACCACTTCAGGCTCGAGTGGTCGGTTATCACCTTAAACGCAGGACCTCCCTCCACATAAGGACGAAAGTGTTCTACAGCAAAAACCACCGCTAGGGCCTCTCGCTCCGTCGCCGAATAATTGCGTTCTGCCGAATTCAGTGAACGACTACAATATGCTATTGGATGCTCCTCTCCCTTTATAAACTGAGTCAGAGTGCCCGCTATCCCAAAACTGGATGCGTCACAATGAATCTCAAATGGCTGGGAAAAATCGGGACAAGCCAATACTGGTGCAGAGACCAACGCTGTTTTTAAAGTAGTAAACGCGGTTTCTGCCTCAGCAGTCCACTTAAAAGGCGGGGCTTTTTTGCTAGTACTCGTAAGTGCATTTAAAGGTGCCGCTATAGAACTGAAATTTTTAATGAAACGTCTATAATACGACGCTGTTCCAAGGAACATTTTCACCTCCTTCCGGGTGGTAGGTGTGGGAAAGTTGACTATTGACTGAACTTTCGACGGATCAGTGTGTAAACCATGTTCATCTACCCTGTAACCTAGATATTTTAACTCCCGACGAAAGAAACAGGATTTTTGTAAGTTAATTGTTAACTTAGCCTGTCGTAACTTTTCTAAAACCCGTTTAAGGAGCGAAATGTGTTCCTCGAATGTCGATGAGCATATTATAATGTCATCCAAGTAAACAAACACTTTATTATTAAACTCAGGACCAAACAGTATGTCCATTAACCGTTGCTGGGTGGCTGGTGCCCCCGTCAACCCAAAGCACATAACCTTAAAATGGAAAAGACCTCGTCCGGGAACCGTGAATGCGGTTTTTTCCTTAGATGAAGCGGAGTCAAGCTCAATTTGCCAAAATGCAGATTTTAAATCAATTGACGAAAGGTATCGAGCGTCACGTAACTGATCTAAGATGTGAGAGACGTAGGGAAGCGGATAAGCATCTTGTTTGCTGACTGCATTCAATTTTCGGCTGTCAAGGCAAAATCGCCATTCTCCGTTTGGTTTAGGAGCTAATAGGACTGGGTTATTCCACGCGCTATTGCTAGGCTCTACTACTCCCATCTCTAACATCTCATCCAGCTGGCGGTTAAGTTCCTTAAGGCGTTCAGGTGATAGTGGATAATAACGCTGTTTGATAGGAGAAACATCACCCGTGTCTATCTTATGACGCAACAGTTGGGTACGACCTAACCCTTTAACCTCAAAAGACACCTTCTTAAATTCATTTATTAATGACTCCGCTTTCAACCTCTGAACGGGTGTTAATTCATCAAACGGCTGCAAATGCCTAACCTCCGATACGCAAGTACGGTGTTTAGAGTTTTGAAAATACTTAAAAGGCAATCTATTAAAAATTTCAGGAGCTAAATTAAAAGCCTTCCAAAAATCAACGCCAAAAATTAACGGTGTGGTGATATCAGGAATAATATAAAATTTAATAACTTGAGTCACTCCCATAAGAGTAACTGGTAAATATAAATAACCCTTCACGGTTGCACGCGAGTCATTGGCTGTTACGATGTTGCCCAAGCACCCATCATAGTGTAAGGTTGCACCAGCTTTTATGAACTGTTGGCCAACATCGGAACCCAATACTGAAATGCATGAACCCGAGTCAAGTAAACCGTAATAATCCGCATTATATATAGAAACGGTTAAATGCGGCCGACCATCCTCCCTAGTCTTATAACGTACTGAATCTACTCTTAAAGAGTTTAAAAAAACTTGTAACCATTTTAAATAGTTGTCCCAATCGGACTTAATAAAATTATGGCTGTAGTTCCGGGAAATTAATTTTTTGAATTGCAGTTCTGACAGGATTGACCTTTAGTCCCGACTGCTCTTTTATTGCAGTTGGGGCACGAAGGTGTCCTCACACCCTTCTTACCGCAACGAAAACAAACTACTTCTGTGGATTTGCAAGTAGATAATGAGTGGCTCCTTACCCTACAACGAACACAATATATAGCAGGATCAGCTTGCACGGCCTCGATTCTCAAAGAACCCCTCGGAGCTTGGTAAGCCAAGTCTGGTGCAACAAAAGAAGCGGTAGGTTTCGGCGGTTCGCGGAACTGTGCCTTGCTAACAAAACCTAGCTCGAGTTGCCTACACTTCTCCTTTAATTCCTCCAGGGTATTGACCGCCAACATTGACAACGCCGTCGCGTATTCCGGCCGCATGTTGAACTTAATCCGTGCCAAACGCTCAGGTTCCGCTACTCTATAAGAGAGCCTGTTGAAGAGGTTCTCCATGACCGCTATGTAAATACAGGACAATTCAGTTTGCCCCTGAGTCCTATTAGTAATTTCTGAAATGAGACGCATATCGTAGTCTGGCGGAGCGAACGCTGTGAGTAAATGTCTTTTTAGTTCCGACCAACTACCAACCGACGCTTTTATACCACGGTACCACAACAAAGCACCATCAGAAAACAAGTCCAGAGCTGATTTATGTAACGAAGTTTCGCTTATACCCCTAGCTTCGCAAAGTTCCTCGAGACGCTCTATGAAAGCTTTCACGCAACCGGTACCATTAAATTTACAGTCGAGAGATCTGACTGTTGCATCCTTCTTACTATAATATACGACTTCGGGAGTAGGTTCAACTTCAAGGACGTTCGGTGTCTCTGGTGCCGATGTAAACGACGCATGGAAACTCGCGTTAATATTATCAACTTTTGACAAATAACCGTTAAGCTCTTTGTCAATAGTCTGATATACGGAATCAAGTTCAGGAGGGGGAGTTACCCTGCCCAAGCGATGAAAAAGGTGGGAACTTAAAGCCTTTATACGGTTAAATTTTTTAAAATTTGAAGGATCTTTTCCTATTACTTCGGCGACCTCTGCCAATTTGGCTTTAATAATTTGTAATTCTACTTTAGGATCCCGAGTAGTCTCTACGATATCGTCTGAGCAAACTAGTTTACTAAGTTCCCTAATCTGAACTCGTAATCCCTCTACCGTTGTCGCCGGTGCTGCGTCTCGAATCTCCACCTCATACGTAAGCTCGTCTTTATGAAGCAAATTAAACGAAATTGGGCGTTCCATTTTGGATTTAAAAAAAAAACAACTAAAATATAAGCTGGCTTCCTCAATAGGCAGTTTCAACCTAAGTATACAGTTACAATCCACAGAAAATAGTAGTAAACCACCACAAACACAGTATTATAATAATAATACTAAAAACACTTGCATTAAAAAAAACCACTTATTTTCAAATAAAAATTGTGTCAACTATAACCTATTGTGTCATAAAATAATACTCTAGTTCAGCTGAGTACAATAATTAAATAATTAACACTTGTATACATATAAAACAAGTGTTATGAACGTTTAAAAAAAAATGCACTATTAATACATTATTTTAAAATAATAACGAATAAAAATTCGTTATTAAAATAAAATGGGAGGAATCCGTGCCAATGCACGCGTGACGGTTTTTCTTAAAATTAATAATCCCCACGGTTCCAGAACGCTATCGGTATTCTGGCTTTTTAGTTACAGCATAAGACATAACCACTATCCCTAACCAAAACACACGTTGAGTGCGCCACTGTTACATTTGAGATTTTGTCCCTTTTGGGGAAAAGGAAGAAAATCCCAAATGCAAGCTTCAGTGGGTTGTTATCCAATAAAACCATAAAATGTTCAACAGCTAGGCAGTATATTGTAAAAGAACACACACTAATATTTTGTCCAACAACAATAAAATAAAATTAATAAATTTTATTTCACTCTTATTATTCAAAAGAGGGGGTTAGTCACAATTTTTCCTTATATTATGTTAGGTATAAATCATCTACATTACACCTTTTAATTTATTTAGCCGGAAATAACATAAAAAAAAAACTATCAGTTGAAATTGACCCTAGGGTCAATCTCAAATGAAAGTTCTACAAACTTTCTATTAATTTTGCCAACTATAATTTCCTGTTTAAAGTAATCTAAACCTTATTCCAAAGCTATATCACCCCCTAAAACACACTAAAATCCTAAGAGTCAAAAATGACCAAGCGGGTCGGTGATAATTTTAATTTAAAATAAATTTTATAATACGGTTCCTACTACTGCCTAACCAGCCAGCTAATATCTCAGTCGTACGAGCTAGGGTCATGGGGGGTCGGGATAAACCAGTACCGTCTGGAGTATGATGTTGAAATTAAAATTAAATTACTCCGTCTCTTGAAATATTAAATTAAATGTTTTAAACCGTTTAACCGTATTAAAACTCTCACACGTTTAAAGCCGATACTCTAAAGAACCGTGGGGTTATACCGATATAAAATTACTAATTTTGGGGCGCCAGGGTCTGGATGTAGACCCGAATCTGGAGACGATTTCACCATACAACTTCACACAGGTCGAACTCGCAGATCCTCAAAGGTTTCATAACTTCACCAACGCTTGGTGTAGTTGAATATAAAAGAAAATACTATAAATACTATGTTAAGGTTTCGAAACCCTAATGTAAAAATATGTTCCTGAATAAAGAACGATTAAACCCAGAGTGGGGGTACAAAAAAACCGTCAACGCCTGTGCGGCGACAGCTTGCTGGCAGCAGGTGGCCGCTGGTGCCCCGAAGAGGCAGGTCTCGCGTCCAGGCTTTAGGGCCCAGCTCTAAATCCTGGCGGCGAGACGGGCCTCTCGAAGCATCTGAAATTATCAACACGGGGCCTATTTATAACACTACACGCCTAGTTCAGAACTGTTACATAAATTAGGGTCCCGCAGTCTGCTATCTGTGTATCTGGGGCTGCAACCTATCATAACCAGGGACTCGCAGCGCCATGGGTTATCAAAAGCTTCCCAACGCTGTTGCACAACTAAAAACTCACACTCCCACACTAACATTTAACACTATGTTTTAATTTTAGCTTTGTTTCACATTTAACTAGTACACGAGGCACTACACGGCAACGATATTCCAATAAACAAAACCAAACAATGCCAGAATATTGTGGGATGATGCAATATCCACTCCTAAAAGGGTTTGACACGTCTGCCACATGGCCAAGAGCCTTGCGTCGCCTGGCGACAAGGCATGATTCGGACACCATGAAATATCGATTTGCTTTCCTAGTATGACGGCCTATTATATTTAAACAATGCTATTGAAATACTCACGCGCTAGGATAACTTATATCTACGCGTGGCTGCCAGCGGCGTCACGACCGGTTGGTTGTGGCACGGATTCCTGTAAATAAACCACACACTTGTTGACTATATTCTCAAGCTAATGACGCCTTAAATCCACTACATTATTACGACCTCAGATTAAAACAAAAGGTGACTACGACTCATGCCTACCTGAGTGCATTGATCTCAACTTATCGCACCACTTCACACCAGAGATTGACTCGTTTCGGCGTCGCAACTCCGCAGCTCTCCCTTCGCCGGAAACACTTATAAATCGAAGGCCAGCTTATAATTTCTACTTCCATTGTCGGGTAATTCATAAGAAATTGTTCTTTTACAATTTTCCTTCAAACCAACAAAACATCAAATATGACGTCTGTCACAACTCGCCCTCTGCTAACAGAATTTGCCAACAATAACAACACACGACCTAAAAAAAAAAATTAACGTTTAGCAATGGGAAATGCATTTTTCTTTAATTTAAAATTATGTTTTGTGATATTTAACTCACTAATCACCCTGTCTTAATATTAAGGAGTATTAGTTTCCTCTCTGGTAACCCCTACGGGCAGAGACAATATCCATATAAAAAATATTACTCCCGTTCGAATGTTCTAGATAAAAGTCCTTATAGAAAAAATTAGTTCTATTTCCGGATTTGCTTGAATTAAATTTAATTACTTAAAGTAATTATTATACATATTAATTTATTATGTAATTTATTATTAGAACTGTTTCGACTATTTTTTAAAATTGAATCTTTTATGTGAAATTAAAAGCTGACAGCTACTTCGCCCCGCTACCGCTAGGCGTCGCTACGGTGGCTGTCATTTTGTCTATGGTGTTATGTCAAATACAAAACGTAAACACGGAATAAAATCTCTTTAGATGTAAGTTTAAGTCTTACTAAAACTGATTTAGAAATATGTTTTAATTGAAAATGCAAGAAAAGTGTGTCTTGTAATGTGTCAGCCAAGGCTCCATGTCTTTAATGTGAAGAAAAATGGATTTAATTCAAACAAGCTACACGGACTAATGTTTTTGGACATTTGATCATTCTAAAGGATGATTTCAGGTAAGTCCTATTCAACCATTGCGAACTTCTTTTGTAGATTAGTAAAGGCAGACAGGGCCACGAATTTACAACGTAACACCTTCAAACCGAATATTACTTAATTACTTAGAACTTTAGTTTATAAGTTAATTTGAATTCATTGGTTGTTGTCCGTTGTTTGTCGGTTACATTAATTTGATTTTTAGATAAGTATATGTCGAATATAATATATTAGCACTTTCTGAAATTAGTATAAGGAAAGTTAAAGTTTAAGAAGGCTATGAATTATGATATTGTCAAGACAGTACCTAGAGTCTGATAATACCTAGTTGGTTTCTTAAACGTTTCAGCAATCAGTATCTTGCTAAAGTCCTTCATCATTTGGACTTTTTTATTTTTAATAATCTTAACAAGTGCATTTGCTAATTGCCATTCAACAATGAAGAGAGTTTCGAAACCCAAGCTAAACCTACAAAGAGAAGAGGACTGCCCAGTCTCAGGGGCCCTTTATGTGATGTATAGTATATCAAGGCTGGTCGGCCTATCGCCAGTCTGCTTCGAGATGCGGCAGAACAAGTGCAGAATGAGGGTGTCCTCAACCCTTAACACCATCAACTGTGTAGTTGTGACGATTTTCAGTAAGAATTGAACATGTTGCCTACTAGGATATTTAGATTTATGTGTTCAGTATCCCAACGATTCATATAATGACTCTACATAGTGTAGCATTTGTCCAAGATTTAATGATAAAGAGTACATAACTTGGTTCACGCTCATCAGATGGTAAGTGACAATAAAGCCGAAAATGGAAAAGCACTAAACCAGGAATTCACAACTTTTGAGAAATTGACTATTTCATCTTTAAGTTTAAGGAACACTCGAACACTCAAACTATTCTGAGTAGGTATGCCCTTTCTGTAGGTTCCGGGAGGAACTGTACTTGCAAATCGTGGTTCAGATAAGGGTTTGTTATTAATTGATGACAGACACTAGTTTAATAAAGGCGACTAATATTTTTTTTTGTAGTGGTTATATCAATAACAGGCCTGATTTTTGACTTAAATGGTGACCCGGAGCACTCGTCTCGGGGAGGGTCGACTATCAGGCGTCTGGTTTGGACCTTACAAATGCTTGTAACAGTGCTGTGCAACAGTGTCGCTGTATACGGTGCGCTCAGCAGGACAAGAGCGACTATAGACAACCATAATAGACTCCAAAAGGTGAAAATTAGAAATCATAAATGAAATATTCTCTTTACTTGGCTGCTGAAAAGCTTCATCCACCGTTACATTATTATATTACCAGTTGCTGCCAGTGGCTTCGTGTGTGTGTTTGTTTGCGTGTTTGTTTGCGAGTGGGATTGTCATAGTCATAACATGGGTTTATTTTTTTCTCCGTTTACAGATTGCTCACTCATTACATTTTAATAAAACTGCGAGTACAGCTGAATGGAAACTATACTTGTTACTGTATTTCATTGTGTCCTTTTTAGTGGTTTTGACCATCTACAGTTATTATCTCTTTCTGGAATCCGTAATGTCAGCTGGCCGAGATTGTACGTACATTTTGATTTTGATCATCGTCATCATTATCATCACATAAACGTCCCACTGCTGGGCTCAGGTTATCCAACATAAACGCATGTAAATATAGGGTCATAGTCCATCATGCTGGCTCAATGCAGTTTGGTTGGTTTTTAGAGATTGTCACCCATATTAATTTTTTTTATTTAGTTTTTACAACAATAGTTATGCTTTTATAAAGGACACTACGCCGCCGTCGGTTTGAAAGTTTACGGGCGGGATACCTTGAAACTGAGAAAAAACGGCAACAAATTCAGCGAGGGAATTACTATTTCCCTTTTTTACAAAGTAAAATATGAAAAAATACCCCTACCACCACCGAAGGACATTTTCCCGCATCAAATATATTTTGTTCTCTCTCTATGTTTCTCGTATCTCCATCATTCCATCGGCATAAACTAGGGCCAACTTACGGTGAAAACGTGTCTTAGGCACGGGGTTGTAATATTTCATTCGGCAATCCAAAACTTAACAGCGCCATCTAGCATGCAAACTACAAGCTACTAGAGCCAAGCACACGTCTGAATTTTAAAGGACCGATTATATAGCCGATTGTTGGTGTTCCAATTTCGTTTCGACTTTTCGAACGACTCAACGGACATAGCCAGTCGAATGCTTAATTTTTGCCCGACAATATGATGAGGACGAGAGTCGGAAAAGCAGACCCGTTTTTTAAAAGACCTTATTTTTTTGTGACATCTGCGTTGGTACTCGTACTCGGTACACCTATTTTCACAAATATTAATAGTTTTTATGTTTATACGAGTATATACGAGTGATATGTTCCATTGTTTGTATATTAGATGGCACTGATACCTTCCTGAGAATTCATCTTCCTCCCCTACATAACACCACAAACACGCACACAAACACACAAACGATCACAAACACGCGCGAAGCCATGGGCAGAAACTGATAATATAATAATGTAACGGTAGTTTCTTATCTTATTTTCAGTGTTTTCTGCTAGCATGTACTGCTTTTTCTATGCCGCAATCTTACCGCTGGACGTCATGAAGATACAGTACTTCTTTTTAGTTTACGAAGCATACAAGTCTCTGAAAATGTTGAATAATCACTTTGAAAATATACACCAAGTACAGAGTTAGTAAAATATATTTTTTATCATAATAATTCAGAAAAGGAGAAGACAGACTGGGGGGTTGACCTATTAGATTAAAAATGACTTTAGTATTAGTACTTACCAAAATTATCAACTTTTTTTAATGGGTTTTAACTATCACGTCAAAAGTAAAGCCATCTGTGATGTTGTTCAGAGCTATATATACTTGGGCTCCAACATTATAAATACCGGAGTCTGTGAAGACGAGATACGAAGACGTTGCGCTGTGATGCGATCTGCCGTCGAGAGGCTCAAGAAAATTTGGAAAAACTGCAAAATAACAAAAACCACTAAAGTGCGACTGATGCGAAGTCTTGTTTTTCCGATTATTCTTTACGGAGCAGAGACGTGGACCTTGAGGCTAAAGGAGAAAAGGAAAATCGATGCACTGGAGATGTGGTGCTAGAGACGTCTTCTGAGGATTCCATGGACTGCTCACCATACTCATGTATCGATCCAAAAGAGCTTCACATAAAGGAAAGATTATGGTCGACTGTTCAAATACGAATACTGAAGTTCTTTAGGCGCATAACTCGCAACGAAGACTCAATGGGGCGTCTCGTAGTTCAAGGCCAAATGGAGGGCAAGCGATCCCGTGTTCGCTCTCCAACCAGATGAGAAGACTTCATTAGATCCCTCACTCAATCTACCATGACCGACTGCTCTGCTGCAATGCCACTAACAGAGCCGAATGGAGACGAAGAACGAGAGCCGTCATTCACTCAGACGCCCCTATAACCACGACCACTCTGTCAAGAGTGCTCGACTAACAAGAAAACTATCACATGGCTTCTGTAACTTACTTACTTACTGCGCTGGCTCAGCGACCCGAAGTGGATCTTGGACTTCGACACGAGACGACACCACTACTCCCTGTTCTTCGCAGCCTCTTTGGTGTTGATAGATAGATAGATAGGTCTTTGAGAACCATTTTAAACTTGAAGTGTTTAACAAAATGTTATTTTAATTATGGTAGATTCTTTTTTCAAGTGTATTTAACAAGAAAAATGCTTATTTGTACACACAACTACATAAATCAGTTAAATTGGGAAATTTGTGAAACGTTAAAATAATATAGCTTGAAATGGCGGTAGTAGTCACTAAAGTCATTTTTTTTATTTAGTTAGTCGCCCTTCTGTCTATCTTTTTTAGAAGTTTGACAGACTCTATATGGGACAACCTGTATTTAAAAAAGACACAGATTTACGAAAGCACAGTTGGTAGTGCACCTGATCTAGTTTGTCGGAGGACGGAGGTTATTTCAATGTGTAAATTTTGCGTAAGCTTTAGAAAACATTATTCTTTTTGATTCAGATTGCAGATTTCGCACAAGGAGTACAAACTATGAGACTTTAGACCACATCACCTTCATGTACTACAGTGTCTTTGATGTCATAAGAGACATCGACAGAATCTTTGGGCTTGGCCTGATGGCCATAATATTGTCCACGATCCTGCAGCTGGAGTTGACTTTGTACAATTTGATTGTGAACTTAAGTAAGTACTTATTTAAAACTGTATTATCTTGCTTTTGTTTCTTTTGCAATGGCTTGCATTTAGCTAGTGTAAAGTACGGAAAATTTTCATTCCGTTAAATAGTCTTAGCTCAAAGATGATAATAACTGAAAATATGGATGTGTAATGGTAAATTATATTCCTCCAAACACCAGGAGTTTTATTTAGTAAAGATGTGGGTCTTCATGGATCTCACAAGAACTTCTTACGATCACGAACACGTATCGTTAATTAATCCACTATTTAAGTAAAATTTTAAACACTGAAAAAAGACGACAACCTCAGGCGGGAATCGAACCACGCACCTTCCGCATTCCGGGCGGCTGCCTTAACCACTTGGCTACCGAGGTCTGAGGGTGTCGTCTTTTTTCAGTGTTTAAAATTTTACTTAAGTATATTTAAGCGTTAATAAAACGTTAAACTATAAAACATTAACCCACTATTATTTTACAGCCGACGCTTTATTTTCCCGCCAAGTAGCCTTTATATAAACTGTGGTGCACTCGTACAAGTACTTACGCACCGTTCTGCGAGTAGAAGCGGAGATTTCAAATAAATATGATAAAAACAATGACATAGAAGTATTATTATATTGTTTATTTGCACGGGTCAGAGCCACGATAACGTAATTTGTGGTACAACTGACCCGATACGTCAAGTTCAAATCACGCTCGACTAAATTGTGTGTAAATTATAAAGAATTTGTCATATTCACATTACATTTTTATTCAGCAGGAGAAATTGAGAACATGCCTTTGACGGTCTGTGAACTTCTGTGGGTTTTTCTGGATGTTTATTGGATCATGGCTCTTGTGGAACCTTGCCACTGGACTCTGCAAGAGGTGATGTGATTCGGTTTCTCGGTGCATTATATTATTTAGTTATACAATTTGATCGGTATATCAAATCAAGTTATAAAGATAAAGATACTTTATTTGTTCAAGCCAAGTACACATAGGTGTCAGGTTAAATTTATAGTTTCAACATGTCGTACCTTTGCGGTGCACAAATTAAAAAATCGAATGAACATGAATCAGATAAAATTAAACAAACACAAATAAAATTAGAATTAATTAGGACTTATTACAATTGAAATTATATAACATTATATGATGTCAAACAGTTCATTTATTTAATAATTTAAGTCAGTCCCTATTTAAAAATTTAAAATTTATCATTTAAAAAGTCTGTCAGTATATAATAGCATTTTTCAATTAACATATTCTTAACCTTAATTTTAAATTGATTGCAATTTAATATTTTTAATGTTAAAGGGATCTTATTTTAGATTCTTGGTGCCATACATAAAATGCTTTTGTTCATAAGAGCTGTATTTGAGAGAGGCATACATAATCTTGTGTTGTCTTGTCGATTTCTACTAATAACATCTTCTAAACGAGGGAACTATTGTGAATTGGCTCTTATAAATAATACCACTTCTAAAATTATATGGACGGAACTGTAAGAAGATTATGTTTTTTAAAGAAGAGCCTACAACTCTCAGTTGGTTTTAGTACAAACATTGCACTGACGCATCGTTTTTTAATTTTGAAAATTATTTCTTTGTCAGTTGAGTTTCCCCAGAATATAACGCCATATCTCAAATTCGACGCAACTAAGCCATGGTAGGCCAAGAGCAGAGAATCGTTGTTCATCAATGGAGCCAACCTATAAAATGCGTAAGAGGAGCAGCTCACTTTTTTGCTTAGATACTCTATGTGTCTTTTCCAATTCAGTTGTCTATCTATAAATATTCCAAGAAATTTAGCGCTGTCGACTTCAGAAATTTTTTCTTTTCCATAAACTACATTAACGTCAGGTATATTTACAGTTCTTTGTCGGAATTTAATCACTTGTGTTTTAGATGAATTAATTCTTAAATTATTGTTATACAACCATGAAATTATTGATGGCAAGCCATTATTAATGTCATCTTCATAAATCTCCCTCTGTTTACGTGCTATTGTAAAGGTACTATCATCCGCGAAGAGGGTCATAGTTGATTTTGGTAGATCATTTATGTAAATTATGAACAGTAGCGGGCCCAAGACACTCCCTTGCGGTACTCCATATTCAATAAGCCTTTCATTTGAGGTATATTCTTCTTCCAATTTAGATTTTACGTTAATGCGTGCTATTGAGGTATATTGTTTTCTATTACTAAGATAGGATTTTTTCAATTGTGCTATATTACCTCGAATGCTATATCTACACTGGCCTGCAAAAATAAGTATCACACTTTTAAAATTGTAATAACTTTTAAAGTACACAAGATAAACAAGACACCAAGACTTAAAAATGTTACTATTGTATAATTTACTATAGTTTCAAAGGAAGCTGATAAAATTGTTATAAAACGTTTTTTTTATTTTAAATCTCTAACATCTATAGTTTAGAAAACAATTAAATATTGAAAGTTGTAACGGTACAGAATGAATGGTATCCGTCCGTTAGTAAGGAATGCATGGGAGTAGCACTAAAATAAATATTAATGCGTAGCACCATTAATAATAAGCATGAAAAGGGAATAATAAACTAGTTCAGAATAATGGTCAGTGGTCTAGCGCTTTATCTTTAGTTTGAATTTCGCGGGGACTGCTCTGTGTGCTCCTTGCGACATAGGCGCCGTCTAGCGTGAGTTATTTACTTGAGCTTCGTGTTAGGTTGGCAACGGGCTTTATCTTTATTTTGAATTTCGCGGGGACTGTTCTGTGTGGCCTTGTGACATAGGCGTAGGTTGGCAAGCCGGTAGACATACGGGCGGGCGCCACCTATGGTCGGAATACGGAACTTTTTATAATTTCACAAAATACAGGATTATTGGCTTAAGTGGATGATTATTGAGAGGGAATTGTTAATAGAAGGCTACATTTAGATATTCAAAGATGTAATATTGGCTATCTGACGAGATTTGGTTAGATTATGGAAAAATTTTAGAATTGCGCGGCGAAAGCGGCAATGAGCGAGCGAGAGGTTGAGAAAAAGACAGAAAGAGAGGTCGGATGATAGCTCCACGTGGCGCGACGCGAAGGCGGGGGGGCATCGGGGAAACGGCTAGCGATTGGTGGAAGGGAAGAAAAGCGGACTCGCGCGGGGAAATCTTAGGCGCGCGTGGCGGGAAAGTTAAGATGCTTAGGAAAAGGGCGGAAAATTAGCGGGCATTCAGTTTTGGGACGTCAACGGAGCGGTCCAACTTAAGAGTGCGGTACGACTCATACGGGAAAAATAGCGTCCGAGCTTGATAGTGCGCTAAGTGATATTCGAGCTGCGATATTAATTAAGATTTGTGAAATTGAAAGTTATTAATAAAGTAAACTATTGCGATCGCAACTCGAATCCGTTAACAGAATGAAGTATTCTGGGGTACATCGGCGGAAACGAGTCACGGTGACAACAAAACCCTATGTACCTTTCAACAGACTTCGGTCTGGATGATCTTTGATTGTATTTAATAAGATCGGCGTTTTACACTATTACGCTAAACAATACACTATCTTCGACGGAGTAATGGGGGAGAGACAGTTGTCTCCCTAGTGAAAGTTGAAGATAGGTCAGACACCATTTAGCTGGAGGTAGACCCGTATGACCCAGTCCAATCTCGAGTCTATCTCCATACATACAGTGTAGTGATAGGAAAATAACACACTGAGTATACTGGCTCGACTGATAGAACATTTAGGAGTTAGTTGCTTTCAGGGGCAATGCGACTCTCACCACACACCACGAATTTAAATTAAATGAGGCTTGGCCTAGTTTGCAAGGTACACAAGAGGGACTGTTAGTTCGACAAAATATAGGCATTTTCAAGTGAGGAAAGTTGTAGGAATCTATAGGTAGGCGGATATATATATGGTTAGTTATTAATTCAGACTAATAAGGCAGGGATAATTAAGTTACGGCGCTAAATAAAATTATGATGAAGTGATGTGGGTCCTAGCTAGGCAAGTAATCTGTTACCGCAGGCCGGTAAAATTCTAATTGTTTTCCTAAAGTTGTTACCAATTAATTATTCATTTTAAATAATTAACAGAAGTATGATAATATCGTACCATCATTACTTTGGAGTACCTAAAAGTCTAGACTGGTTTTCTATTACAAGAAAAATACTAAAAAGTTATAGCAAATAAGCTTAGTCGTACTGTGATGTTTGATTTCTAACACTGATATGACCAAACAGGCATTTGTTAGCTTTCCCTGGGATGCAATACGATCTCACATGGCTATACTCTTCAAAGTATGGAAAATTTTACATCCGATACCTTAGCAAAAATAAGCTGATACAAACTGAACAACTAAAACCAGTTTAGAACCTAGGATAAGTCGTTGAAAGAAGACATTGCAAGCTATGAGCTTCTAATAATCTGAAACATAGAAATAATTGATTGATAACAACCAGCTAATTAGCCTGACAATGGTCTACTAATACCATTTGAATAGACCTCTTAAGATATGTAAGTACTTACTTCTAATAATATGAAACATAGAAATATTTGATGGGAACAATCTAATCAATCAGACTAATACCTAGTACAGTCTAATTTATACTTATTAAAGTGAGTAAAAGATAACTTCTAAATGTAATTTATTTAATGATTAACAGTGATAATTAACTACCTACTAAAGGTATACTAACTATGATTTAGTAGTCTATCAAATTAACCACTCAGTCTGGGAGACAGAGGGTGTAAGTTAATGGAAAAATAATTAACTACATTCACTCCCTAAAAGTCAGGGATGTTGAATAAATTAGGCATCTTTCAATAAACTTGAGATGTATTTATACTTTATAAGATCTGTATAATGAACACTAAGAGTAATCCAAAGTAATTTACTTCAAATGATAGTATTCTATTTCAGTTCACTTCCTAAAGTCAAGGATATTGAATGAATTAAACATCCTTTAATAAACTTAAGATGTGATAATCTGCCAATGCAGCCAATCCAATGTAGTTATATTGGAGCTTTACAGGACTTGTATAATAAATACTAAGAATAAATAAAAGTAGTTTTACCTGTATTAATAGCATTCTACTTTAGCCACCGCCTGAGTTGGCGTTTTATTAAATTATCCACCCTTTACGGAACTGAATATAAGTTATTGCATTGAATAATTAAGTTCTTAATGTGAAAAGGATATTTGGATGATAGCAAGCCTTGAGATAAACTCTATTGATTTATGTGGAATAATAAGAATTTAAATTGCTAACACATAGTGCATAATGTAAAATGAAATTAAATTTGAGGAGAGATGTAAATTCTCAGTTAAAGAATTAAAGGCACAAGCTAATAATTAAAGTTAAAGCCAATGTGTCGGAACTGTAATTAAACCATGAGATGTACAGTACGCTATGGAGCGGTGGTGGGGCTCATAAATTGCACCAGGCTTCTTATGTATCATGCTACTGATAATAAATAATAATACCTACAAGCTAAGCTATCATCTGATTACCTTTGAGTGGTTACAAATCTTCCCCGCAGCTGCAGTGAAGGATTTAGGTCACAGTTCAGACGGAGTCATTGCTAGGCTACACATATTTATGTTAGGATTTATAGACTGGTAGGTAATTAGGTCAGGAGAAAATAATTTAACACAGGGATAAGCCAATTACTAAACTTTCACGAAAGAACTTGAGTTACTTAAATGCGGTTAACAACGGAGGGTTCACTAGACGATCTGGCCAAAATAGTAGTTATTATAATATTACATTGCTTGACTGAAATTCACTGCAAATAGAATTAAGCTATGCTAAGGTTCCATCTTCATACAAACGCTACACACTCTACAAAACTCCAGACACAACCATTAGATTGTAGATAAATTAGGTTAATTAGTTTTAAGAATTAGATAATAATTTAAGTTAAGGTAAAGCGGCGAGGATGTGTGTATGTATTATAAGGTAGCTAGGCATATAGGTGTGAAAGGCATTAGATTTAGGTTTAGATTAGGTATAGAGAATTTAGATTTAGGTGTAGCAATTAATAAAAAAGGGGGGGAGGTTACAATTTGGTAAGCCATGACCAGGATTAGAAAGTTAAGTTATAAATTATCATTAATATAGTTGTATTGGATTTCAGTCAAGCGGTAATACTTTAATTTAGAAGTGGGATTTTTCCCACAAATTGTTGTCGTGTTGCGATGTGTGAGTTTAGAATTGGCTTAATAGGGAATAATTCAATGAAGATTAATTAATTCAGAGATATTGAAGAATTATAATTTGACACTTTTCACAATAAACGTTGTTATCTTCTAAAGTTGATTCATACACTTTGTATTACGGGCTCTTGATAGTGGGTGAATTATAATTTGACACTTTTCACAATAAACGTTGTTATCTTCTAAAGTTGATTCATACACTTTGTATTACGGGTTCGACCAATATTGTAGACAGTCGCAATGAGAGCTGGAGCTAAATTTTGTTGTACGAAATCTGTAACAAAAAGATTCTCAGGTTAGGTTAAAGGTCAAAGGAGGAGATAAAGCTACAAAACAATAGCGTAATGAGTATTATTTGAAATACAATACCTTTCAGTTATTATCTTTTTCTTCTTTATTTAATGGCGGATTTCGCCAGCATCAGGTACCGTGCGTTGTTGGTTTTCCAAAGTTTAATGAGTGAACAAAGTACTTAGATATAGTCAATAACCAAACTATTCCGGGGGTCTGGAGTATTAAATTTTAAAATTGTTGAGTTATCTGTGAATACTGAAACCTTTAGTAATTGTTTCCTTGAATACTGAAACCAGGTATCCAATTTTTGTTGTTGACGTTAGGAGCTATGGTAACTGTAGTTTTGTTTCTATTCCTGGTGATAGATTTCATATAGGCATAGGCAACTGGTTCATACAGCCTTGTGTTGAGTTATTTTTAGGATCGTAAAAAGTCGATAGGGTGACATAGTTCAACATTTATTGATTTAGAAAGATTTGTAGAATAGGGGGCGGTTTAATTATTATTGCTGTCGGATGGGAAGGCTAGGGGGCGAGATTGGACAGAGGTAACCAACTTAATTATTGCTGGATTCAATTTATATTATAGGACGGCGATATGCTGTACAATATTATAAAGTTATGACGCTAACAGCATAATATAAAACTAATAATAATTATATTTTGACTAATAATCGTTGAGCGATTGCGGTTTTTAGTTGATGTGCTATTCCACGTATTATAATTTATTTTGTTGGTTATGTTAGAGAAAAAAAAATTATAATAGTGTACTTGAGTCTCACATCTGAAATCCATAGAGTAGTTTAGGCTAGTCAAGGACTATAACGTTCTTTGTCTATGGTTGGACCATAGAGACAAATGATTTAGCGAGACCATAAACAATCTAGAATTAGGAATGATTATAAAACATGACGTCATAAAACCAATCGGAGAGGAAACTTCCATAACGCGTAATCATGTGATTTTGTTATAGCAAGTGGAATCACCTGTTATTTTCCATACCTGTTATTTTTAATACCTGCGATTTTTACATTGAAAGAGATTTTCCTAATACTTATCACGTAGTAGATTAGAATGCAATGACATGGGAAATGCCGCTTCATTTTGTTAGTTCGCTAAAATCCTAGGAAAAGTAACATAAAATAGTATTACGGTTCAAAATACACGCGTTGATGAGGAATCGCGATTATAAGTAATAACAAGTAGCAGGTATGTCATGTAGGGGATAGAATCATATGACTATTCATTGCTAGTAGGAATTTTGGTTTAAAAGCAACGTAGTTTGGGATGCATAATGTAAACGGATAAATACGTCTAGTAGGCGATAAAAGTCGTTACCGTCTGGAAACAACTATCTAATATCTACTCTATTGTGGGGAGGTTACCTATTAGCGAGGCTAGATGGCGTTGGGTTACCAATAAAAGATTTTATTTTGGATGATGGTAAAAGGGTGCTGTCTAATAATAATATGTATAATTGAAATACTCTTGCAGCGTTGTAAGTAGTCGTTACCGGTAATCATTGCTTCTTACCGTATAGTTGAAATCGTGATAAATAGTTAATTATGAAGATTTATAAAGGATTATTATTAGCTTAAGATGAGGTTAACGTACGCAGAGGTAAAGCTCGCTGGGCACAGCTTACTATACCTACTTACCTAATATTATCAGTTGTGAGTTACCTAGAGATATCTAAGTCGGGAGAGCGGTGAAAAGAAAAGACTTTACTACATGACTAATTAGTTAGGATAGGTAGAGATAGATAAATCATTAAATTCACTGGGTTGGATTAGCCTATTAAGAAGGGTACCTTGCACAATTGTCTATCTCCGTTGAACGATTAAGATGAAATATTTCTCGAGGATACCTAAGATTGACGGATGATGGATAATTGTGGAAGGTAGATATTAATTGAGCTTGGGAGCAAAATAGGGGTCGAAAGAAAAATACAATAGTAAAGAAAGAATAATAAATTGAAAAAAAATAATAGTAGAAAAAAAAAATAGTTGACTGGCTTGAAGTCGAGATTTAACTGCAAAATTAACGAGTTATAGCACTGTTATGCTATAGGGATAACAATAGCGTATGTTATCACATCAATTATAAAGGCGAGTTGCGGGCGGATGTCACGTCATAATCAATAGTTAACTCGTTTTATTATTTTAAAAGTTAACGCAAGCTACTTATAAAACAGTGATCGATTTTATATACCACAATTTTAAGTTGTAGGATAAATTTAAACTCATAGTCCGCAGAAACATTCAAGCCGGAAATAAAGCGATGATATTGCGAGCTGAGAATAAATTTCTTAGTGTAAACTTTATTAATAAGTAAATCCCTGATATTGCGTTATCGAGATTACAATACAAAATTAACTATCACAATTCGAATCATCCAAAGTAATTATTTAGATGTTGTCTCGCGTCGACAGGTACAAATTTTAATTTAGATGGGTAAACGTAAAGACATTAGAACTGAAATGGGTTTCGGATGTGTGACGTTCTTAGGACACGTACTGTTTAGTAGCATAATTTAAATTTAGTAAAATCGGCCGTATTGGACATATTTCGTTTGGCGGATATATATATTTAATCGAGATTATTGTGGAGGTAGCCATAGTTCAAAGTTTACTAAACCCGACCTAGAGTCATAGCCTATCTTTATATGTCAGAAGAAAATAATAAATTTATAAGTAGTAGATTTTAAAGTCAATAGTAAATTTATTTTCCCGAGGTGCGACCTGAAACCTAGTTCGCACTAGGCCATTCAAATACTTTAACCGGTAATGTTGATTATAATAAATAAAGATGTTCGGGATTTATAATAATATTCTAATACTGCTATATTAAAATTGTTATTATGAAATTAAATAAGTTTGCTTAACAATTGGCAAATAATTATTAACTCAAGAATTTGTTTAGTACAAAGTAAATGTCTACAGGTTTAGAAATGATAGGACGAACGAAACGCGGTTTTGACTTGTGGGAAGGTCAGCGCAGACTGTCAAAGCGGTATTATCTTGTTTTGGTTATTTATTATATTAATATGAATTGCTAGAATTCTTAAATAATCTAGATTATTGGCATCTAATATGTACGTGATGAAATTGTAGATGATTAAAATTAGTGCTAAGGTAGGTTATTGTCGAAATTATGGCACAACCTTAAAATTGTTAGTTAATGTGAACTGCATGTTGCATCTAGATTGTTTTATACAAACTAATTGATTGGGAGTTTTCACATATGTAGGCCGGGACATTGAGTTGATGAAATAGTGTTATCGAAATATTATTCATCACGGAAAGATAAAGATATTTTATTTGCAAGTGTGAATACAAAAGTTTACTTCGGTTAGTATTATTCGGTTCTAGTCTAGTTTTGTGGTAGCGTTTTACCTAGGGTTGTTCTAAATTATAAGTAATTAAATATTAATTGTCTGTTGCTGTCTTCTACGTTAGAGAAGGAACGGAGAAAGATAAGGGGGACTCATTTTGTTATAGTCAGCTGTATGATAGATAATCCTCCTAGTAAATATTTCTTGTGATTGCGGTAGCAACATAGAGTGTTTATAGGATGTTTTGTTCATTAACTAATTATCTTCACCGCAGCTGTGGATAGGGATGGCTAAAGTATGTGAACAGGGGTGGAGAAGATAGGTCATTATAAATTAAAATAAATACTTGAATTGCAATATGCCTGACTAAATAGTGCGAAGAGATGGAGTAACTATGTTAGAGAAATTCTCTATTGCATAATATTCGAACTTTTGACATTTTCAATTGTAACTTTAGAATTTTGATTAGAGTATTTAACTAAGCGGGTCCAACGAAGAAGGCATGCTGAAAGCGAGGTCTTTGGTCGTCTATGCACACAATAAAATTATAGATGACACAAGGGAGCATTCTTAATTGGCACTGTTAAATTAGTAAAAGTAGCTTGTTTAGGGTGTTCGAATATTTTTAGTCGCACAGGGCACAAATAGAACTTAGTTAAGCGTGTAGGGTTTATTTTGATTTACCTGGTGAAGTAATTGAATCGAAGTTTCGGAACTGTGCTGTAGAAGTGGGAATTACTCAGCACACAATAAAATTAAGTGGTTTCCATTTAGCTTCATTTCCTAAACTAGCCTTTCTTAAAGTTGCGGAAATTCTGCTGTAGGGTGGTTCCTTTGGGGGCGTCTTGTGAAGTCTAAATCAGGACAATTATACTTGACTAACCTATAGAGAGATAATGTCTTAGGCTGCAGAAACGGAGGCCATTGATGGCATTTCATTTTGGCGTGGTCAGGGGATCTCGTGTTGCTGGGGAATTTTACCATCTGGACGGAAGGCTGAAAAGTAAAGTAGAATGCATAATGAGTAACCAATTAGAGTTACAAACATTCGGGAGATTACCATCTTAATAATGTGTCTTGTGCGAGTATAAAATTAAAAACATCTAATAAAAAAATAAAAAAAAATAAATAAAAAGAAACTAGCACTATTGAATCACGCAGTTTGGAATTCAGTAAATACGAGAAAGAACTCACGATATTAATTACCATGAATACTAAAACTAAGTGTCACCTTCAGTGGCTTATTATTTACCGATTTGATCGTTATTAGTTATATAAAAGGTAGGAAGTTAAGTAGAGTTGTGGGGGCGGATAAGATAGTTACCGGTCTGTTTAATTTAATAAGAAAATTATATTTTTCAAAGGTATAGGAAAGTAAGGGGATATTGACGTATTATATTTTAGCAAATGAGACTAAATTGTGTCTTTCATACATAGTAATAACTAGGGATGAGACATAGTTACTAGATAGGTTTTGGCATAAATATTTGCTTATACGCATAAGCTCAGTACTTGTCAATTGGTATACTATGTCCAACACGTACCGGGGTATTAACAAGTATTTATCGATGACGCATACATTGACAGTTGGACGGATATACATAGCACACAAACTTCTAATAGATCTGAACTACGGGGTAGCTAGTTCAAAACTCAAGGACGTGTTTCGAGATGCGTGGCCCCTTAGAGTGAATGAGTTTTTCCTAAATATTTACGATCGACAACCTTATTGTAAGGCGTTGAGACCTCTATTTGTATGCACGGTGAGTGGGTGTCACTGCGTACCGGACGGAAGCGAGTCTAGTATTCTATCTCGGTTATTTGTAGGATTAGACATAGATGTATCTCATCTAAAATAAAGTTATAACTCTTGGGCGATGATGGTATGCCTACTGGGTTTGGTTGATATGGGGGTTTGGTTAAGATTTCTTATCCGCGTAGAGGAAAATAGGTTTCGGTTGAAAGAAGTAGCTAATTAGGGATTGTGGAGGACGCGGGTTCGATCCCTGCCTGAGGTAGACAATTGTTCCGACGTTTCGTTATCTTAGGTAATTATATAAGCTAAGATGAGATTGGTAGCGTTGAAGTATGAAGGAAAGTTTTAATTCAAATTATTAATTATTATTCATTAACCTAGTTGGAACTAAAAGACCATGACGGCGAAGTGGTTGATGCTTCACCCACGAAAGATCCCAGGTTCGATCCCTAGGTTGCAACATTTAGATGCGAAACAAGTTGTAAGAAGGGACGTAAGTTAAAAGAAGGCCATGATGACAGATGTACTTGAAATTATTCTAGGAAAATAATTTAAAGAATAGAATAATTGAATGGTTCGGAAGATGTTATAAACTTACGTCGGAATCGTCATAGAGTTGAAGAGTTTTCGCTAGGGGGCGTTAGTAGACAGAGCAAGAGACTGTTATATTGATTTATATTATATTATGATTTGTTGTTATGATGGTAAACAAAAGGCAAATCATTATTCGGAGGTTGTGTATGATTAGAGAAATGGTAGATGTCTAAGTTATTGGGAAATATTTACCGAGACTAAGTTTACTGGGATTTCGTTTCGAACACGAGAACTGGGTATGCGATTATGATTTTGTGTCAGTTGAATAGAATGAGGGGTGTGGGCTATTTTGCAATAAGAAAGCTTATGGAGGAAGGAGTCATTAGGGATTTGGGGAGGAACTATAAATAGTAGTAATATCTTTGAGGGCTAGGATGACAATGAGGTTGGCAAGGAAGGAGGTGCTATTTTGTACTTAATTAAGTACAGGGTTTAGATATAATTCGCCGCAGATAAGAGTGGTACTTTATCTGCTTAAATTCTATCGGGGGCGGCTGTAACGGTACAGAATGAATGGTATCCGTCCGTTAGTAAGGAATGCATGGGAGTAGCACTAAAATAAATATTAATGCGTAGCACCATTAATAATAAGCATGAAAAGGGAATAATAAACTAGTTCAGAATAATGGTCAGTGGTCTAGCGCTTTATCTTTAGTTTGAATTTCGCGGGGACTGCTCTGTGTGCTCCTTGCGACATAGGCGCCGTCTAGCGTGAGTTATTTACTTGAGCTTCGTGTTAGGTTGGCAACGGGCTTTATCTTTATTTTGAATTTCGCGGGGACTGTTCTGTGTGGCCTTGTGACATAGGCGTAGGTTGGCAAGCCGGTAGACATACGGGCGGGCGCCACCTATGGTCGGAATACGGAACTTTTTATAATTTCACAAAATACAGGATTATTGGCTTAAGTGGATGATTATTGAGAGGGAATTGTTAATAGAAGGCTACATTTAGATATTCAAAGATGTAATATTGGCTATCTGACGAGATTTGGTTAGATTATGGAAAAATTTTAGAATTGCGCGGCGAAAGCGGCAATGAGCGAGCGAGAGGTTGAGAAAAAGACAGAAAGAGAGGTCGGATGATAGCTCCACGTGGCGCGACGCGAAGGCGGGGGGGCATCGGGGAAACGGCTAGCGATTGGTGGAAGGGAAGAAAAGCGGACTCGCGCGGGGAAATCTTAGGCGCGCGTGGCGGGAAAGTTAAGATGCTTAGGAAAAGGGCGGAAAATTAGCGGGCATTCAGTTTTGGGACGTCAACGGAGCGGTCCAACTTAAGAGTGCGGTACGACTCATACGGGAAAAATAGCGTCCGAGCTTGATAGTGCGCTAAGTGATATTCGAGCTGCGATATTAATTAAGATTTGTGAAATTGAAAGTTATTAATAAAGTAAACTATTGCGATCGCAACTCGAATCCGTTAACAGAATGAAGTATTCTGGGGTACATCGGCGGAAACGAGTCACGGTGACAACAAAACCCTATGTACCTTTCAACAGACTTCGGTCTGGATGATCTTTGATTGTATTTAATAAGATCGGCGTTTTACACTATTACGCTAAACAATACACTATCTTCGACGGAGTAATGGGGGAGAGACAGTTGTCTCCCTAGTGAAAGTTGAAGATAGGTCAGACACCATTTAGCTGGAGGTAGACCCGTATGACCCAGTCCAATCTCGAGTCTATCTCCATACATACAGTGTAGTGATAGGAAAATAACACACTGAGTATACTGGCTCGACTGATAGAACATTTAGGAGTTAGTTGCTTTCAGGGGCAATGCGACTCTCACCACACACCACGAATTTAAATTAAATGAGGCTTGGCCTAGTTTGCAAGGTACACAAGAGGGACTGTTAGTTCGACAAAATATAGGCATTTTCAAGTGAGGAAAGTTGTAGGAATCTATAGGTAGGCGGATATATATATGGTTAGTTATTAATTCAGACTAATAAGGCAGGGATAATTAAGTTACGGCGCTAAATAAAATTATGATGAAGTGATGTGGGTCCTAGCTAGGCAAGTAATCTGTTACCGCAGGCCGGTAAAATTCTAATTGTTTTCCTAAAGTTGTTACCAATTAATTATTCATTTTAAATAATTAACAGAAGTATGATAATATCGTACCATCATTACTTTGGAGTACCTAAAAGTCTAGACTGGTTTTCTATTACAAGAAAAATACTAAAAAGTTATAGCAAATAAGCTTAGTCGTACTGTGATGTTTGATTTCTAACACTGATATGACCAAACAGGCATTTGTTAGCTTTCCCTGGGATGCAATACGATCTCACATGGCTATACTCTTCAAAGTATGGAAAATTTTACATCCGATACCTTAGCAAAAATAAGCTGATACAAACTGAACAACTAAAACCAGTTTAGAACCTAGGATAAGTCGTTGAAAGAAGACATTGCAAGCTATGAGCTTCTAATAATCTGAAACATAGAAATAATTGATTGATAACAACCAGCTAATTAGCCTGACAATGGTCTACTAATACCATTTGAATAGACCTCTTAAGATATGTAAGTACTTACTTCTAATAATATGAAACATAGAAATATTTGATGGGAACAATCTAATCAATCAGACTAATACCTAGTACAGTCTAATTTATACTTATTAAAGTGAGTAAAAGATAACTTCTAAATGTAATTTATTTAATGATTAACAGTGATAATTAACTACCTACTAAAGGTATACTAACTATGATTTAGTAGTCTATCAAATTAACCACTCAGTCTGGGAGACAGAGGGTGTAAGTTAATGGAAAAATAATTAACTACATTCACTCCCTAAAAGTCAGGGATGTTGAATAAATTAGGCATCTTTCAATAAACTTGAGATGTATTTATACTTTATAAGATCTGTATAATGAACACTAAGAGTAATCCAAAGTAATTTACTTCAAATGATAGTATTCTATTTCAGTTCACTTCCTAAAGTCAAGGATATTGAATGAATTAAACATCCTTTAATAAACTTAAGATGTGATAATCTGCCAATGCAGCCAATCCAATGTAGTTATATTGGAGCTTTACAGGACTTGTATAATAAATACTAAGAATAAATAAAAGTAGTTTTACCTGTATTAATAGCATTCTACTTTAGCCACCGCCTGAGTTGGCGTTTTATTAAATTATCCACCCTTTACGGAACTGAATATAAGTTATTGCATTGAATAATTAAGTTCTTAATGTGAAAAGGATATTTGGATGATAGCAAGCCTTGAGATAAACTCTATTGATTTATGTGGAATAATAAGAATTTAAATTGCTAACACATAGTGCATAATGTAAAATGAAATTAAATTTGAGGAGAGATGTAAATTCTCAGTTAAAGAATTAAAGGCACAAGCTAATAATTAAAGTTAAAGCCAATGTGTCGGAACTGTAATTAAACCATGAGATGTACAGTACGCTATGGAGCGGTGGTGGGGCTCATAAATTGCACCAGGCTTCTTATGTATCATGCTACTGATAATAAATAATAATACCTACAAGCTAAGCTATCATCTGATTACCTTTGAGTGGTTACAAATCTTCCCCGCAGCTGCAGTGAAGGATTTAGGTCACAGTTCAGACGGAGTCATTGCTAGGCTACACATATTTATGTTAGGATTTATAGACTGGTAGGTAATTAGGTCAGGAGAAAATAATTTAACACAGGGATAAGCCAATTACTAAACTTTCACGAAAGAACTTGAGTTACTTAAATGCGGTTAACAACGGAGGGTTCACTAGACGATCTGGCCAAAATAGTAGTTATTATAATATTACATTGCTTGACTGAAATTCACTGCAAATAGAATTAAGCTATGCTAAGGTTCCATCTTCATACAAACGCTACACACTCTACAAAACTCCAGACACAACCATTAGATTGTAGATAAATTAGGTTAATTAGTTTTAAGAATTAGATAATAATTTAAGTTAAGGTAAAGCGGCGAGGATGTGTGTATGTATTATAAGGTAGCTAGGCATATAGGTGTGAAAGGCATTAGATTTAGGTTTAGATTAGGTATAGAGAATTTAGATTTAGGTGTAGCAATTAATAAAAAAGGGGGGGAGGTTACAAAGTGTGATACTTATTTTTGCAGGCCAGTGTATTTAGTTTGTCAATTAAACTATCATGTTTCACGTGGATTAGGAATTAAGTTATTCAAGAATTCAAATATGGCCATATTGATGTTTTTATTTTGTCTAAAGCCGTTTGTTACTTGCAGAGCATATTAATGCTTTTCTAAATAGATTTCTTTGGAAATAAACTTCTCAAAGATTTTGGACATAATAGGTATTAGTAATATAGGCCTATAATTTCACATTAGCTGTTTACTTTCTTTTTTATATAGAGTTTTAACTACTGACATTTATATGAAATGTATTTACAAGTATATCCCCTTATTAAAGTTCATTTAAATTATTGTCATACACCCGCAAGAGACGTAGACATGTACACAGTTCCATATATCAGGTCGAAGAGTCGTAGACATGTACACAGTTCCATACATCAGGTCGAAAGTATTTGCAGTTTTGTATGGAACAGCTGATTTTTTTTTCGCTTCTTAGGCTGCTCCCATACACTTAGTTGTTCACTTAGCAGGATGGCCCAGTTGTGGGATTATATACCTATTACCAAACCATCTGTTTAGATTACTACAATAATTTCGATTGAATCAGGTGAAACGGATCAAGCTGCTGGTGGGCAAAGCGACTATTCTGCCCTCAAAAGAGCCAAAGTCTTCGGAGCTAGACAGGCTCGCGCGATACCTGACCCTCAACCAAATCTCCTTCTCCGCTGTTGGAGTCTGCACCATTTCGCGCTCTCTTCTAGCTTCGGTAAGACACGACACGACTTTAGTCTGTTCTGTTCATTTTCTTTTACACTCACAACTGTTATCGCCAAAGGGTTAGTCAGAAACTAATAGTCAATGAGAACCTCAAAACAGTGCACAATTTATCGTTTCACCAATTACAACTGTAAATGTGCTCAACGTGATAGTGGTAACCCTATTATATCTTTATGCTGTTGGATGTATAAGCAGTCTTCAATCCGTAAGTCGCCCTTACGACACCCAAGAGAAGGGTTGTTTACGATACTCAAAAGAAGATATTGTTTGGTAGTATTATTTTCATTATAACAAAGCAAGCGTAAACACAAGAAACAGTTAAACATGACATAAAATTAATAATCCGGGTCTTCTGGGTTAGAGACCGATGGTCTCTAATCACAGAATAGTGCCTTGAAAATGGGTATGCTGTTAGGATATAAGTAATTGAAGTTTTTTATATTGTTATCTTACAGATAACGGCCAGCGTAACTACTTACTTGGCGATTCTCGTTCAGTTCCAAGGACCTGACCGCGGTGAATTCTGAACACTGTCATCAGTCTATAAACGTCCAACAGCTGGCCTCAGGATTTCCAACACGAAGAATAGTACACGGGGAGAACGGGCCACAGCCCATCCTACTGTCTCAATGCCGATTTTGAATAAAGGCGAACTCTTTATACTATTATAATAATAATAATAATTTTATTGACATATAGTTTTACAACTTCCTATGAAAACTCTGACACCCCAAACTAGGCTAAAATGCCAGTATCTCAAGGGTCAGGGGCTTCTCCCAATTTTTGCAATAAGTGTCAAGAAAACATCATAAAAACGAAAAAAATACAATGCACTTTACATTATTCTGTATATTAAATTAAGTACTTATATTATAATGTTTCAATATATAATAAGGTGAATTACTATGTTAAATAATATTTATTATAAATAAACAAATATAAAATTAATACATATTTATTTCTATTTATTTAAAGATAGGTACTTACTAATAAATTTGTTTTATTATTTATATTATAATAAATTTGTTTTATTATTTATATTATATGTAGCCCGTTAGTTGAATATAATATCTTCTGTTTCCTCGTAGTTTAAGGACATAAGCCAGGTTTTAACTATTGATTTGCATTCATAAAGTGGAAGAGGGTAAAAATTTAATTTTTTATTTATTTTATTATAGAGACAAACTGAGAGATACGCACGTTGTCGCCTTGCAAAGGCAGTACGAAAATTTACTGGGGAGAGTACATTCGGTGTAAGCCGTTTATTACGGCATGTCTCCGGGTTGTAACGGGTATTGGCATGTTGTTGGATTATTATATTAAAGATATATAATTGCCTTATAGTAAGCAGTTCACACTGTTCATATAAAAGCTTTGTTGGGAATCTATAGGGTTTGAAGGTCATTACTTTTAGTAGAGATCTTTGGGCTCTTTCAAGCTGAATGAGATACGTCTTGCAAGCTCCGCCCCACACACTCACACAGTATCCGATAACCGATTGCGCTAGGGCAAAGTAAACAGTGCGGAGGAGTTCAAATTCAGCGGCATGGCGCAACCTTTTGAAAGTCCAGATTAATTTTCGCGTGCGCGCTGTCACAAGCTCGATATGAGGAAGCCAACACAGTTTACTGTCCAACACAATACCAAGATATTTAACAGTCTCGGACTTCGTAATATTAGTGCAAGAACATTTATGCTTGTCCTCGCAAGTGTGAATTTTTAGATTAATATCGGCCAAATGAGAATTTACCGTGTGAAATTGTATGTAAGTAGTTTTAGATATATTTAAAGTAAGTAAATTTTCTCCGAGCCATTTAGCCACCTTTTGTAGTTCAGTTTCCGCAATATTTTGAACCTCAGTCCAAGTATCCCCATAAAAACCTAAAGCTGTATCATCGGCGTAGGTAAACAATTTGCCATTTGTTAGTGTCATGTTGCATAGGTCATTTATGTAAATAAGGAAAAGACTTGGACCAAGAATACTACCTTGCGGAACCCCAAAAGTTACATCGGCGTCGGAACTAATAAAATTTTTAACCCTTACCCTTTGCACCCGACCGCAAAGGAAATTTTTGAAAATAAGTAAGGCTGAACCTCTAATTCCTATATTTTCAAGTTTGTCCACAAGAGTAGGTATCGAGACCGTGTCAAATGCCTTGGCAAGGTCAAGGAAAACACCAAGGCATTTTTGTTTCCTGTCAAGTTTCTCAGTAACGTACTCTGTCAAGCTACCTATGGCATCGTCTGTCGACATACCCGATCTGAAGCCAAATTGTGAACATGACAGAATGTTGTACCGGTTTAAATACTGGACTAATCTATTATTTAGCATCTTCTCCAGAACTTTAGACAGCGCCGGAAGTACAGAAATCGGCCTGTAGTTCCCGACACTATCTCGGGCACCACTCTTGTGAACTGGGGTAATGAGAGACCTTTTAAAGACTTTAGGAAAACAGCCTTGTTCAAAACACGCCTGAAGCAAAATAGTAAGTGGTGATAAAATAACATGTCTCACCATTTTCAGTAATCGAGCTGGTATATAATCCCAACCAGTGGCACAGTCATTTTTGAGACATAAGATAAGAGATTCGACCTCTGATTCATCTGCTGGGAAAAATCCAAATGAATTAATTAAACTATTACATTTTTCCTTGCCTACTTTGTGTTTCCCATACCCCGTGGTATTTTCAGCTAGCTCTCTACCAATATTAGAAAAATAACTATTTATTTCTTCAACTGAATCTGATGGATTAGCTTTCCCTATTAACTCATTAGCCGAAGAATTTTTTATTGTACTATCTGAGATACATTTAATTGCAGCCCTGGCTTCTTTATTCGATTTTGCACTTTTTAATAAAAAATTATCGTGTTCGCGTTTTAGTCTTCTGAGAAGCGAGCAACACAAGTTTCTATAACGTTTATACGATATTTTGAGAACTTCATTCTGGGGATCTTTTTTAAAATTAAGATGTAACTTATCCCGATGACGGATACAACGAAGCAAAGCAGGAGTCATCCAGGGCTTAAGAATTTTTTTGCGCCTGGGCACCTGGATCTTTTTAGAGTTTGTTTTAATAGCAGATGTCAATATTTCCACAAATCGGTTTGCAGCAAATTTGGCATCACACGTATGAGTATAAAAGTAAAATCCGCCGATTCAATACATTTTACAGCGTCACTAAAATTAACTTTTTCAACGATAGAAGAGTCATGAGCATTACTTCGTCCGCCATCAAGAACTAAAGTTACCAAAATGGAGGCGTGATCAGTTACAGTGGAATTAATAACAATAACGTTAGTTTGTAAAACAGTTTTAACCATCACGTGATCGAGGCAGTTGTTAAAACGTGTCGGATATGTGTGGCCCGGCAGAAAGCCTAATTCGCTCGTCAGATTTAAATAAGAGTTGCTGTTCCTGTCACAGTTTCCAGATTTAATATCGATATTGATGTCACCTATTAAAAATACGTTTTTGGATTTTATAGATTGAACAATCTCCTCCAAAACATTTAGAAATCGATCTGTGTTGTAAAACGATGGCGATCTATATATAGCCAAGAGCACAATGTCTGGTAATATTTTGACTAACAAAAAGTTCGCATCTTTAGGATCGGGTTCCTCAATTATGCAATTAATATTTTGCTTAGCATAAATTATGATACCGTCATTTTGATTAAGACATTTTTTTGTGAAATAAGAGTTATAATCCGTAAGATAGGGTATCGGTTTGAAATCGTGTAGCCAACATTCAGTTAAAATTATCAAATCTGGTTTAATAGAAAGACAAGCTATATGTGCCATAAAGCCATCAATGTTTTTGTAAACGCTACGAATGTTTTGAGTTATAATCTTTAGAGAGTTACAGGATTTTTTTACGATCTCTCTACACGTCTTTGTATCACAACTGTAAGCTGTCGCCACTGTCATATTGTCAATATCATAATTAATATGGTTAACCAATCTAGCCATTTTCAAAACTATTAGTGCTGGAGGTCGCGGCTATATGTGCCTGAGAAAAATGTAAATCATTAGGCAGGTAAAATCTCAACTTTATAAATATAACGGGACTAAAAATGTGTAATTTATTAGTAGGGTTTAATATAGTATGATAAACAATATATAGAAAAAGGTAATGATATAGTATATAATAATAATAATATATATATAACAACAAAACATTACCATTAAAATTAATTGCTAGGTGCGACTTTCTTACAAATAGGAGAGTCTTCGTGGGGCGATGCTGCCTCCCGGGGACCACCAATAGTCATTTCTCCTGATGTAGTTTATTTAAATGACCCTCACAATCGATTCTAATATGCCGTTTACCCTCATCTTGTCTTAGGTAAGTTCTTCCAAACGAAGTCCAGCAAAATTTATACCCGTTTTCCTGGGCAAATGCACGTGCCAAGTAGTTCAATCGTTTAGCTTTGGGTGATAGACATTCCGAAATAAAGAATGGCTTAGCCGGCCCTTCCAGACTTAAATGTGAGGTGTTTAATTTGCTTGCAGGATTCTTTTTGTTAAATTTACGTGCTTTTTCAATGATATTCTCTTTCATTATTATGCTCCCAAGTTCTGCAACAATAGTTCCATATCCTGTCTTGCTTTTTGTCCGATAGATATCTTTGATATCCTGTTTTTGAATGGGAGCCTTGATAATCTCAGCAGCTTTGGTAACTATTTCACATAAAGTATCTTTATTTTCGCCGGTTTGCTTAGGAATATTTCTCACTTCGAGTTTTGTCAAGGCAGAGGTTCGTTCCAAAGACTCAATTTTCTTTTCAAGCTCATTAATATAAAGACGATCTTCATTTCTTTGTCTTTCTACATTTTCGTATTTAACCTTCATATCTTCATACTGTTTAGAGACAAAAGCAATGGACTCTTTGATTTCTGTATTTTGTACCAAGAGTTCCCTCATCGAAGATTGCAAAGATGTGAATTTGCTATCATTTTGTGAGTTTGATTTAGCAAGCATTTCTCTAATTTCTGACATGAAGTTTTTGATGTTCGAGTCATCTTGTTTGCGTCTAGTAGTTACATTGCTGCGCTCCTTTTTAGATATGTCGGGTGCGGATCCCGATTGAGATTCCTTCGGGATGTTTGCTCCAGCTTTTTTCAAATCCTCGGATGTGGGGGTGCTGGGTGGTGTACGCTTGAGTGGCATATTACTATCAAAACTGACTCCGAAGTACCCGTAGATATAAATTGGATCAGCCCCTTGAAGTGCTCCGCTATCCGCTGTCGCCTGTGAATTACGGCAAGGCCCGACGCGCTAATGCATCAATGACGCATGCAGACGAAGCGACAATTTCATAAGCTGTCTCGTAGTTGTTGTCCCACTTACACAGTTGCGCGCAGATTGCCAGAAGGGAAGAGTAATTTTGTCACGTTGAGTTATCGCCTCGTTAGCCGAGCGGTGCCGGCGCAGCGCACGGTCCCCGAAAACCACAAAACACAGGTTCGAACCACAGATTGAACAAAAACTTTTTTTCGGCTTTAATTTATTTCTTATTTATTTATTTTAACGGAGTCACTCGACACACGACCACTCACTGTGATATCCGGGGGGGGGGAGACGAATTATCGAGTAAATGCGATACGAATTCGTTGAGTCTACGTTTACACGACATGTTTAAAGAGCCAAAAAGCGTTAAATGCAAATAAATTGAGAAAACTGCTTTTGTTCGGCTTTTTTAATTAACAGAATCTTTCATATGAGTGTTTTTTGATCGAAAGTCGTGAAAGTAATTGCTTATACGATCTCTTTGCTAGTTGAGAACTTAGATCTTTAGTTTATAAGTTAATTCGAATTCATTGGTGATTACCAACGATCAAGTTGTCCGTTATTTGTTGGTTACAATAGTTTGATTCCTAGATAAGTATATTTCGAATATAATATAGTGGCACTTTCTGAAATTAGTATACAAAAAATTATAGTTTAATAGAAGGAAATAAATTATGATATTGTCAAGATAGCACATAGACACTGATGATTAGTTGGTTTCTTAAACGTTTCAGCAATCAGTATGTTGCTGAAGTCCTTCATCATTTGGTCTTTTTTTTAAATAATACTTAACAAGTGCATTTGTTAATAATTGCCATCCAACTATGAAGAGCGTTTCGAAAACTAAGCTTCACCTACAAAGAGAGGAGGACTGCTCAGTCTCAGGAGCCCTTTATATGATGTATAGAATATCAAGGCTGGTCGGTTTATCGCCAGTCTGCTTCGAGATGCGGCAGAACAAGTGCAGAATGAGGGTGTCCTCAACCCTTCACACCATCAACTGTGTAGTTGTGACGATTTTCTGTAAGAATTGAACATGACGCCTACTAGGATATTTAGCTTTATGTGTTCAGTATCCCCACGATTCATACAATGACTCTACGTAACTAGTGTAGCATTCGTTCAAGATTCAATGGTGAAGAGTGCAAAAACTTGGTTCATGCTCATCTGATGGTAAGTGACAATAACGCCGAAAGTGGAAAGTAAAAGAAACTAAACCAGGAATTCGCAACTTTTGAGAAATTGACTATTTCATCTTTGAGTGTAGGGAACACTCAAACTATTCTAAGTATGCCCCTTCTGTAGGGTCGTTCCGGGAAGAACTGTACTTGCAAATCGTGATCCAGTCAAGGGTTTTTTTTAATTTAAGACAGACACTAGTTTAATTAAGGTGACTAATAATTGTTTGTAGTGGTTATACCAATAACAGGCCTGATTGTTGACTGTTATGGTAACCCGGAGCACTCGTCCCGGGGAGGATCAACTACCAGGCGTCTGCTTTCGATCTTAGAAATGCTTGTATCAGTGCTGTGCAGCAGTGTCACTGTATACGGTGCGCTCAGCAGGACAAAAGCGACTATACAGAACCTTATTAGACTCCAAAAGGTGAAAATTAGAAATTATAAATGAAATTTTCTCTTTACCCAACTGCTGAAAAGCATCATCCACCGTTACATTTACATACAGATTACCATTTACATATTACTAGTTTCTGCCCGTGACTTTGCGTGTGATTGTGTTCGTGTGTGCGTGTTTATGTGTGTGTTTGTGTTGGATTGGCATAGTCTTAACATGGGTTTATTTTTTTCTCCGTTTACAGATTGCTAACTCATTCAATTTTAATGAAACTGCAAGTACAGCTGAACGAAAGCTATACTTATTACTGTATTTCATCGTGTCCTTTATAGTGATTTTGACTATCTACAGTTATTATCTCTTTATGAAATCCGTGATGTCAGCTGGTCGAGATTGTACGTACTTACATTTTGATTTTGATCATAATCATCATTATCATTACATAAACGTCCCACTGCTGGGCTCAGGTTATCCCACATAAACTCATGTAAATATCGGGCCATAGTCCATCAAGCTGGCTCAATGTAGTTTGGTTGGTTATTAAGTTTTGTCTGTCACACAATTATTATTTTTTTTATTTGGTATTTACTACAATAGTTATTAAACATTTCGCGTAGCAGTGAGACAATACTACCACCCCCTCTCTTCCCTTGGGTCTCGTAGAAGGCGACTAAAGAACTAAAGACTGCTCATACATCCAACAGCACAGAGCGGCGATGGGCTCACCACCTGTCACGCGGAGAACATGTGCAGTCTCTATTTGGTGAAAAGTGGACTATGTTAGAGGACTGCTTTTGCTGTCCTCATTGCCTAGTCTCTGACTAAACCTTCAGGGATAATAGTAGTAATTTTACGTAATGTAATGTACAATAGGTATGCTTTTATAGAGGACACTACGCCATCGGCATCGGATCGGAAATCTACGGACGGGATACCTTGAATCTGAGAAGAAACGGCAACAAACTCAGCGAGGGCATTTCTTTCCCCCTTTTTTACAGAGTAAAATATGAAAAATTACCCTCACCATCACCAAAAGACACCTTCTTACATCATATCTCTCTCTCTATGTCTCTCGTATATCCATGATTCCATCGGCAGAAACTAGGTCTAACGGTGAAACCGTGCCTTACACACGGGGTTGTTATAGTTCATCCTGCAATCGAAAACGTAACAGCGCAATCTAGGATGCAAACTACAAGCCACTAGACCCAAGAACACGTCAGACTCAAAGGACTGATGCGAAGGCGATTGTTAGTGTTCCACGTTAGTTTCGATTTTTCGGCCTTCTCAACCGACATAGCCAGTCGAATGATTATTTTATGCCCACAATATGACGATGACGAAAGTCGGAAAAGTAGACTCATTTTTTGAAAGACGTTATTTTAATGGAACATTTATTATTTAAACACATAAAATCTAATTTTTTACGTAAAGGTACAAGTTTTAGGTTTCATTATTTGTATATACTAGATGGCACTGTTACCTTTCTGAGAATTCATCTTCCTCCCCTACATCACGACCTGAAGTAGTCTATTATCTTATTTTCAGTGTATTCTGCTGGCATGTACTGCTTTTTGTATGTCGCAGTCTTACCGCTGCACGTCATGAAGACACAGTACTTCTTTATAGTTTACGAAGCATACAAGTCTCTAAAAATGTTGAATAATTACTTTGAAAATATTCACGTACTACAGAGTTAGTAAACTAAACTTTTCAGTTAGAATAAAATATCCAAGTCTCCCTTAAAGAGCGTGCCAAACTTAAGGAAAAGACAAATGGGGGATACCAACTAGATAAGAGAAAATTACTTTAGTAATAGTAACAAAATTTTCGAGCTCCTTTTGTAAATGAGTTAAATCTTAAAATAACAAAGTTATATTTTATTTATGGTAGATTGAATTTACAACAGTATTTAGCAAAAAAATGCTTATTTTTATACATACAGCAACAAAAAACAGTGAAAATTGGTTATTTTTCTAGCTAGTTGGTCACCCCCTTGTCTAACTTCTTTTTGAGTTTGGCACGCTCTATATGGGACAACCTGAAAACATTTTTTATTTTAGATTGCAGATCGCGCCCAAAGACTACGGGCTATGAGACTTTAGACCAAGTCACCTTCATGTATTACAGTGTCTTTGATGTAATAAGAGACATCGACAGGAGTTTAGGGCTTGGCCTTATGGCCATAATGTTAGCCACGATCCTGCAACTGGTGTTTACTTTGTACAACTTAATTGTGAACTTATGTAAGTACTCAAATCAAAATTTCCTGTTTTCTCTTTTGCAATGGCTTGGAGCGGTTTGCACATTAGCCAGCTATTTAGCTAGTGTCAAGTTCGGATATTGTTTGCTTGAAAAGATGATAATTTTATTTAGTAAATATATAGGACTTTATGAGATCTCCCAAGAAATTTTTACGATCACGAACACGTAACGGTAAATAATTTACTATTATTTCATAGCTGACGCTTTACTTCAAATATGATATGAGAGATTTCAAGTATGATCACAGTGCAGCAGGAGTTTCTACAAGGCTTGCATCGTCTATTTCGAGAATATCGAAATTATTGCTTTAATAAAAATATAGAAGTTTTATTATATTACTTATTTACACGGGTCAGAGCCACGATTCGTAGTGCAACTGATCCGGTACGTCAAGTTCGAATGACGCTCGACTAAACTCTGTGTAAATTGTAAAATTTGTCATATTCACATAATTTTTTTATACAGCAGGAGAAATTGACAACATGCCTTTGATGGTCTGTGAACTTCTGTGGTTATTTCTGGATGTTTACTGGATCTTGGCTGTTGTGGAACCTTGCCACTGGACTCTGCAAGAGGTGATGCGATACGCTTTCTCGGTGCATTATATTATTTAGTTATACAATTTGATCGGTATATCAAATGTGATTGTATTAAATGTATTTACGAGTATATCCCGTTATTAAAGTTCATTTAAATTATTGTCCTACACCCACAAAAGCTGTAGATATGGACACAGTTCCATACATCAGCTCGAAACTATTTGCAGTTTTGTATGGAACAGAGCTGATTTTTTTTCGCTTTTTCAGGCTGCTCCCATACACTTAGTTGTTCACTTAGTAGGATGGCCCAGGTTGTGGGATTATATACCTAATACTAAACCATCTGTATAACATACTACAATAATTTCGATTGAATCAGGTGAAACGGATCAAGCTGCTGGTGGGCAAAGCGACTATTCTGCCCTCAAAAGAGCCAAAGTCTTCGGAGCTAGACAGGCTCGCGCGATACCTGACCATCAACCAAATCTCCTTCTCCGCTGTTGGAGTCTGCACCATTTCGCGCTCTCTTCTAGCTTCGGTAAGACACGACACGATCTTAGTCTGTTTTGTTCATTTTCTTTTACACTCACGACTGTTATCGCCAAAGGGTTAGTCAGAGACTAATTAGTCAATGAGAACCCCAAAACAGTGCACCATTCATCGTTTCACCAAAAATTACAACTATAAATGTGCTCAGCGTGATAGTGGTAACCCTATTGTATCTTTATGCTGCTGGATGTATAAGCAGTCTTCAATCAGTTAGTTGCCTTTTACGCTTAGATTAAAACAAAAAGGGAAGATACGGCATTAGCGTCTCGTGAGTAAGCCGCTAAAATTAGGCCTAAAGGCACAATTTCACTTCAGTCGCAACTTGCCGAGCGTACAAGCTACATCGTACTATTGCGGACATTCTGCTGTGATAAAAAGAGAAAGACGCTACTCCGCAGTGGCGTCGGAATCGGTCGTACGTACGTACTCGTCTGTTGCGAAGCGACCGAGACGTCAATGCGCTACTCGCTGACTCCCTCGCGCTGACGTTGAAACTTACTACTCTGTCTCGCTCGCTCGATTTACACTTTTATAGGTGTGTTGTGTGAGTATTTGCATATGTAGTTGAGTAGGACTATATTTCGATTGACTACAAGTAGGAGCATGCCGTATCTTCCCTTTTTGTTGTAATCTAAACTTTTACGACACTCAAAAGAAGAAATATTTTATTTTTAATGAAAGAAGGAGACAAACGAGCAGGCTTGTCATCTGATGGAAAGCAATCACCGCCGCCCATGGACACCTGCAAAACCAGATGCCTTGCCGATCTTTAAAGAAAGGAAAAGGGTTAAGGAAGGGGCCTCCGGGACTCTCCCGGACGAAACACAACAGCACCAAGTGCTATTATTTCAAGCCGGATATTCGTGAGAGGATGGTATTACCCCGGGCGAGCCGGCCTAATGCGTGTTGCAACGCAGCGTGGCTGGTCACGTTTAGAACCTCAAGGGTAAACCTACGGACGCGAGTATCATTAACCCCCAAAATGGTTTGTTTACGATACTTAAGAGAACAGATTGGTTGGTAGTATTATTTTTATTATAACAAAGCAATCGTAAACACAAGAAACAGTTAAACATGACATAAAATTAATAATCCGGGTTCTCTCTGGGTTTGAGACCGATGGTGTAACCACAGAATAGAGCCTTGAAGATTATGCTGGTAGGATATAATTGAAGTTTTTTATATTGTTTATAACTTCCAGATAACGGCCAGCGTAGCTACTTACTTGGTGATTCTCATTCAGTTCCAAGGACCTGACCGCGGTGAATTTTGAACCTGTCATCAGTCTATAAACGGAAATCCTGAGGCCAGCAGTGGGAACTGCTGGCCTCAGGATTTCCAACACGATGAATAGGACACGGGGAGAACGGGCCACAACCCACCCTACTGTCCCAATGCCGGTTGTTTTCTCATTAACTTTTCTACTATTAGTTTGTTTTATAATTTAAGTTAACTTAGGTTACAGTAAGAAATAACAAAAAAATACTGTATTATTAGAAACGACGGCGGCAGAGACAAATAATTAAAGCTATGAAATTAAATTATGATTTAATAGTTTTCAGTGAATATCGGTTATTAAAATGTTATCGTTTGTGTCACTAAGCGGTACATACTGATAAAACGACTACTTCGAATGAAATAAATACAAATAATCCGTTTAATATTGACTAAAATTAATTTGTTAATTCATATAAATGCCAACCACTGCTAATGAAATAAACTGTTACTATGTTACTCATAGCCCCAAAAGATTAGGTCAATACAAAATCCCAATTTGCGTATGCAACATAATCATTTGCGATCAAAATATTGTTGTTTTTTATTTATTTAAGTTTAATATTATCATTATTTTAAAATATTGTTTATGCTGTATTGACACCTAAAAGATCTTAATTACATCAAATGTCACGTTATGTACTAAACTGCACTAAACGTTGTTACTGATTGCCCCTAAAAAACGGGTCAAGCAAACTCAACTGCATGCATCATTATTATAAGAATAAAATATTGTGTATTTTATTAATAGTCGAAATGTACCATACAGCTTTGTAAGAAATTAGCTTAAGTATTTTTTTTACTTTTTTTAATTAATCAAAGTAATCACTTATGTAATCGTTGCGTGGTAGTTTATCGATACTTTTCTTGAAGAAATCAGCTGGACGGGACACATCAAACTCTGTAAAGCTATAGCTATACGTACTCAATTCAAATAGTATTTATTACCGAAAATGTAAAGACGTATTCATTTAACGGCGGTGCAGGCAGTGATGATGAACATGGCAGTGGTGTCGTTGCTGTGGTTAAAGTCGGCCCAACCCGTATATCAAGATCATCATCACAGGCCTTCGTTACATTAGTTTTATGACTACAAATAAATAATTGATTACTATGTTTTTTTTAATTCATTTAACAATAAAAAGTCTCTAATAATGAACATATTTTTGCCAATTTGCTTAACAATTACACCTTTACCCCATACAAATTTATTCTTAATATTATTATTACTGCAGTGTCTTTTATAAATAATTATTTGACCAGGTAAAAAGTTTTTTTTTTTCCCCCTATTCTTTTAGCTTGCATACACTGGTCGGATTTAACTATTTTACCCAAAGAGGTAGACGAAGACGATGACAACGGAAATGGATTTAATAAATCTAACCGCGACCGTAACCTGTGACCGTACACTAAAGGTGGCGGTTCGCGCCGCGACAGAGACAAGCGACCGAGACAGGAGACCGCGACCGGAGACCGCAACCAACCGTCACTTGACGTTAGGCAATGTATACACGACAGTTCGCGCGCGAGACAGAGACAAGAGACAGAGGCGAGAGAATGAAACACTTGTCGCGGTCTCCGGTCTCGGTCGCTTGTCTCTGTCGCGGCGCAAACCGCCACCGAAGAGACCGAGACACTTGTCGCGGTCTGCGGTCGCAGTCTCCTGTCTCGGTCGCTCGTCTCTGTCGCGGCGCGAACCGCCGCCTTAATTGAGCCGGCGACGTTCCTGTAGTCACATGAACCGAGTTGTGATAGTCGAACATATACTTAAACAATTTTAGTTTATTTTCTTTAGTGTTCGTACTACCCATAAGGCACGACTTAATTCCCTTCTTAACAATCTTAACATACGATTCAGCCTGGCCGTTACTCGCCGGATGGTAAGCCGGCGACGTCACATGCGATATGTGATTTAGACTACAAAAATGTCTGAATTCTTGCGAACAAATATAAGTGCCATTATCCGTTACGAGCGTATGAGGTAACACGAACCTCGACATAAACTCGTACATTTTCTCAATGACTGCAACACTATAGCCGTATTATTCATGTCATATAATTCGACCCACTTAGAGTACGCGTCTACAATAACAAGAAACATGCGGCCGTTTATCGGGCCGCGGAAGTCTAAATGAACACGGTAGAAAGGGTGCGGAGGATACTTCCACGGCACCACTGGCGCGCGCGGTGGTGACGGCCGCAGCTGCGCACATTATCTCGCATGCCAATATCATGCGCTCCAGGGCATCGTCTATTCTTGGGAACCAAAATCTCGACCGAGCTTTGGCTTTAGTTTTTACAATTCCCAGGTGCGACGAGTGCAACTCGGACATATTCTATGGCGCAAAACTTCCGGAATCACCACTTTATGCCGTTCTCATTCTCTCATTACGCAACCGTTTTCGTAAGCCAGTTGCAACCTACATTGATGGAAAGGTTTAATAGCTGTCAGCGATAGCGATGTCAATAACGTTACGGGGCCAACCTTTTGAAATGTAGTTAATAACTTTCCTTAATACCCCATCGCTTATCGTAGCATCCCGTAGTTTATCGATTGTGATCGGCATCGCACCTTACACTACGAATGACACATAAGCGGCACGATCGTCATCGTGACGCGGTAGCACGCGCCACCCCAGCTCCAGCGCCGCCGCGCTCGCCGCCGGCAGACTCGCCCGAGACAGATAATCCGCACTATTGTTCGTACTTTTAACGTATTCGATTACATAATTATAACCGCTTTAAAATATTGCGTATCTTTGAAATCTGTTAGCGGACACTTCTGGAACTCCACGGTGGGGACCAAATATAGATAGCAGTGGTTTATGGTCTGTTCTCAAAACAAAAGGCGTTGATCTTCCATATAAATATTGGTAGAAACGACGGACACCGAATATTATTGCTGTCGCTTCTTTTTGTATTTGAGAATACTTTTTTTCAGCTGCGTTGAGCGTACGTGAAGTAAATGATATTGGTTTTTCGTGTCCGTCTATATCAATTTGAGACAGTATAGCACCTAAACCGCTCGATGACGCATCTACAGTCAAAATAATATTTGCATTAGGATTAAAATGTGCCAATATCTGGTCTGAAGCTAACATTTTCCGAATTTTCTCAAACGTCTCTTTTTCTAAACTAGACCAACGCCATTTCGTTTGTTTTTTTAACAGGTCATATAAAGGACTGAGGATGGTTGACGCTCCCGGTACAAAACCCCTATAATAATTTATTAATCCTAAAAAAGATTGCAATTGACTTACATTCGTCGGTACCGGAGCCTTTAAAATGGCTTCTACCTTATCGGGTGACTTTTTCAACCCATCTTTACTGATAATGTAACCTAAATAACATATTTCTTGTCTTGGAAAAAATGACATATGCTTTTTTGTAAAGTAAGGCCCGCGTCCTGTAAACGCTGCAAGACCTGATGCAACCTTTGCAGGTGCTGGGCATCATTAGAGCCGGTGATAAGCACGTCGTCTAGTAGGCACAGAGTACCTTCGAGCTCCGAAAGTACCGTTTCCATGGCGCGCTGGAGAATAGCAGGTGCGCTGACAAGCCGAACACGAGGCGCGTATACATGAAAAGGCCGCGATGCGTATTAATACAAGTCAACTTTTAAGACTCTCTAGACAAGATTGCCTCCTCTTCTAGACAAAATTGCCCGTACGCCATAGACAATCTAATTTTGTAAATTTCTGACCACCATGTAATTTAGAAAACAATTCATTTATCGTTGGCAGCGGATACTGTTCAACGATCAACTGTTTGTTGATGCTGACTGAATAATCCGCACAGATACGAACTGAACCATCTCGTTTCAAAACCGGCACGATCGGCGATGCGTACTCCGACTGCTCCACAGGTCCGCGCGCAGCGCAGGCTCTCCACCAGCTCCACGGCCTTGGCCAGCGTCAGACCATCCAATGCTTGCATGTAAAGCTTCTCCTTTTCTACACCAGACAACATGCCCATTACGGACGCCGGCTCGGTGCGCCCCGCAGTCGCCGGTGCCGGCTCCCCGCGCCCCGCAGCCGCCGGCCCTCCGTGCCGTGCAGCATGCTGACGCCGCGCCCCGCGCGCCGCCACCGCCGTCCCGCCCCGCGCCTTCGCCCACGGTGCCGCACGTGACAGCTGTACCTGAGCCTGTCACCAAACCAACGAAGCCCAGCCGTCGTGACTACGCCTCTGTTGCTGCATCCAACTTAACAGCTCAGAGAATGTCAGAGCGTGACACCATGGATCTAGACGACGACGGTTTCGTCAAGGTCCAAAGGAAGAGGGCACGCCGTAACCGGCCGAATCAGAACCGTTGCGGCACCGCACTGACAGGGCCCCAGTTCCTGTTGCGCGCTGCGACGCCGACCACGCTGATGTACCTTTCGCGCCTGCACTACACCATCACCGTGCAGGATGTGATAGAGTACATCAAGACGAAGACCAACTTCCTTCTGAGGGTGGAGCCGCTGGAGTCGCGACACAATGTCAGTTTCAAGGCAGTTGTGGTGCGAGTCCCGACAGCCATGCTGGACACTTTTATGAAGGAAGACTTCTGGCCGAAGGGCGTGATGTACCGGCGTTTCCGCGGGAGATTGCCCACCAACACCACCGGAGCAGCACAAGCCAGTGCTAAATACTAACATAGTTATAAGTTATATTTACTAACAACAATTGTTTATTTTGTATGTATGTTAGTCTGTAAGGTATATATTATATGGGCCTCATTGTATTTTTTACCATCTATACATTGTATGTTGCCTGAATTAAATTAAATTATTATTATTATTATTATTATGAAACAATCTCGTAACGCCTCCTCTACATTACTAAACTAACATTGAAAAGTAAGTCTTCGTAATCACGCTGCCCATTGCGACATAGTCTCCGCCGGGTTTTGTGTAGCGGCATAAAACCTGTGGCGCTCGCTATGCTATCAACCCCGTTGATTTCGGAGTAAAATGGTTGTGAAGAACTGACAATATGTCTTCGAATGGCACAGTTTGGATCTCCTTAGGCAGTACAAGATCTGATGCGAGTTTGTACGTGGCCTCGTTGAGTGCACTTAATAATATAGCTCGTCTTTTTACCCCCGCTGCATCTTTCACTGCGTCAAAATCGTTCGCGATAAGCCATTGTGTGAATCTACTCTTCCAGGTCTTCCACGTTTGAAGACTGTGGTCGAAATTATTTAAAATTTTAATCCCGGATTCCTCGTCGCCAATGTAAAGTATGTAAAACGGGTAACAATAAAACACGACGGCCATTAACACACTAACGTTTAATACCACGAATAACACTCATCAACATAGATCGGGCAAGGAGGATGAATGCATACATAACAATTTTATAACTTGTTATTTTTATTTTGATTTTGTTTTTCTTAATACATTTGTAAATTGTAAGTTATGAACAATGTAAGTCTTTTAGATTTGACACTAAACTCTCTGTACAACTGTAATAATATGTATTTTTTAGTTTGTAAGCTATTTTGTATCATAATGTAAACAAATAATGGCATTTAATACCTTCTGTTTTTAGGTATAGAATTTTATTTACTCTTAAAGATTGTCGAAATTCTGGAAAAAGAAGAAGTCTTTAGGCGCAAGATCTGGTACGTACGGTTAATTTTTTAGATCGAAGTTTCTTGAAGGCAGGCGGGCAAACCAATAAAGGGTAATGCGTTCGTTAGTATTGGTCGCACCGTAAACGGATAACGGATGTTGCTTGCCGTTTGTGCCGCATTGCTGCGATGACGGTAGGTACTCATCAGTGACGAAGGTTCCATACAACTCGATTCCCACCGGCTTCCCTTCAGAAGTTTAGAACACAACCATTCTCTACTTGAATTGAGAAATGGCTCAATCAGTAATTAAAAAAGTAAATATATGAAAGAAACATTACAAATTGCCTACACTATGGACATTAAATCAACAAAATTTGCTTTTTATCAACATATTGCTTTAAAATAAGCCGCAGGCGCGATCGGCTTTTAGGCAGTTAAACTTCCATACAAAATAAACGTCATGACGTCACATAAAGGTCAATAAACCCACCCGCGTATTTAGCAGCCGGTAAGCCGTCTTTATCCGAGTTACTTGATAGAGACAGTTATACAATTTGCGTACGCGTGAGCGGGACGGAGGATCGTTTTCGGTTTGTGTTCTGTTGACAGATAATTTGACGTAATTGCAATTCATCATTGAATGCATGACTGTGTTTTATTAGTATTTGAATTTATTAGTTAGTTTCACCTATTAGAATGATTAGTATTGTAGTTGGACTTTGTTTATTTGTGTTGTGTGTAGAAAGTAGTTACGAAGACGTACGTTATAATTAGGTATTTGCGGTAAGTAGATATTGTAATAAGTTGAAATTACGTATTTAGAGTAAGTAGATTTGCAAAGTAATCGGTAGAATTGTAAGATGTCGGCATTAATAGCTTTAGATTCTTCCCGGCTTTTATGATAATGTCTTAGCGCACTTTGTTAGAAAGAATAGACGAATAGCTTTAGAGTATAAGTAGTATTATTAGTACTTAGTCGATTAAGTTTTGTTTAATTTACATCATATCATCATTTCACCACAAACGGCTTTTATCAAAGCCACTTGTTCGTGCATCATCGTGACCGCTCGGGTGCCGCCGCCGGCGGGTGTTCCCATGCGAACTTCACACCATCGCGGGAGGCGCCGGGCGCCTTACTTCACAGCAGACAGAACACTTCGCCACGGATCACGGACGACACCAGACGCGCGCGCTTTATTTAGTTAGCATAATTAAACCAATGTTCGTCTATAATACCACATTATACATTTTATACAGTCCACTACTCTCATCATTTAAGTCCTCTAGTTAGGACCCTAACAAATGGTCCTTTAATTCGCCGTTTTATTGAATTGGTAGTAACTACGACCGTTACATTTTTAACAAACCTTATACTTCGAATTCGTCGTTTCAAAATCGCCGTGTCACTACGTGTCATCTCTTCTACACTCGCGGGAAGTCGCCTTACAAGTTGGAAGAAAAGGAAGACTAATAAAGGAACGAACGCAAGAAGGATTCCCGAAGTCTTCAAGTACTCAACTGCATATTTTGTTCGAGTCATCGCTTCGCGGGAGGAATCAGGTTACCTTGTGGATAACGACAGAGGTTTTGTGAGTTTGTTCCAATCATTTCCTTATTTCAACCCTTCTCAAAGTACGTTTTATTTTCAAAACTTTCTCTTTTTTTTTGTTTCACTACCTTCGCTAATATTTGAGTCGAAATTAAGTAGTAATCATCCTTATTATTATTATCGTTTCTCATTTATATTGTACATTTGCACTATTCATATGATTGCTGCTATACGACTGCGCCTGCGCTTGGCTTTTCGCTTGATTTGTTTACCGTTAGCCGGTGCACGACAGCTGACTGAGTAGGTCAAGGTCGTTCGAGCACACGTCAGCAATCAATTGCAATTTCGTGCATACGATATGTCGTTGCTTTTATTGCAGTTTTTTTTGTTATGTTAATTCTTAAATTCATTACTTACTTTCGTTTCTTTAGTCATTAGCAATGTCTGTTGAAGAAACTTTAATTCGCAAGCGTAGTGCTATGAAGGCAAAGCTTACAAACTTCAGCACTCACATAGACACAATTAGCAACCGCCAGGAACTTTCCAATTTGCAACGTATCGAATTGGAGGGTCGCTTAAGTAAATTTGATGCCTTATATGATGAATTTGACAGTTTACAGTTGGCGATCGAAATACTATCGGGCAAGCCAGAGGACGCTTATGCTGAGCGGGCCAAGTTCGAAGAGCGTTATCACTCGCTCGCAGCACGGGCACGCAGCTTGCTGGGGTCTGCCAGCGGCAGCGACTACGGGTCTGTGGCGGGCTCGGCGGCAGGAAAAAACACAGGTGCATCGCAACATGCTTTTATACGCTTACCTAAAATAGATTTGCCTCATTTTGATGGTGGTTATCAGTACTGGCTTCAGTTTAGAGACATCTTTTCCTCACTAATCCATAGTAGTAGCTGCATAGACAACATCAGCAAATTCCATTACCTTCGCGCGTCGCTAAAGGGCAACGCACAAGAAATTATTAAAAACATTGATTTTAAAGGCGACAATTATGAAATGGCGTGGAATTTGTTGTGTGAACGCTTTAACAACAGTAGGCTTTTAATAAACAATCACGTGCAGGCGTTGTTCAATGTTGAGCGTGTAACTAACGAATGCAGTGTTTCGTTGCGTCGTCTTATTGACACAGTTAATAAAAATATTAGAGCACTTAAAACATTGAACGAGCCTACAGTGACAATGACACGCTTATAGTGTATGTGATGTCAAGTAAGCTAGATTCCGCTGATAGTAGAAATTGGGAAGAACATCGCAATACATTGTCTAAATCACCAACATTGTCTCAATTTTGCATGTTTATTAGTAATAAAGCTGATTTGTTAGAAACGATCGAAAATCAAAACTTAGATAGATTAGTTAACAAAGTAGAAAATAAACCTAGAAGCTTTATAGTAGCAAGAAGTAATAGTAGTGAAAATAAAATTAATAATAAAAATCTAAAATTAAACATTCAAACCTATAATAATAAAATAATTTGTCCTTTATGTTCTAAAAATCATTTTTTGTACACATGTGAAAATTTTCGAAGTTTGCCAATAGAAACTCGAATTAACAAAACGAAAGAATTTAAATTGTGTTTTAATTGTTTACGCCCTGGTCATTTAACAAAACAATGTAGATTGTCACATTGTAAGTATTGTAAGGCTAAACACAATACGCTTTTGCATGTCGAGCAGTCAATGCCAACCAACTTTCAAGACCCAATGCCTAGCAGTTCTAATAGTGTTGCCCTACCTATTGACATATGTGGAGTTGCCCCTTTACCTATTAGCACTCCAGATAGTGTCGTCTTATCAAGTGACACTTCTTTACATCAAAATACTGCTTCGCACATTTTGTTTTCCACAGCGCTGGTGAGAGTGGTCAGCGGCAGCGGGGAGAGGTTCGACGCCCGAGTACTGCTGGATAACGGTCGCACAGCCAATTTTATAACACAGACGCTTTGTGATAAGCTGCGATTGCCTCGGCGTAGCACGAGCTCCACAATCACAGGTATAAACAACCAAACCTCAATTACTACACAGTCTTGTAACCTTAGTATTGAGTCTCGCACCGGTGATTATAAAGCACAAATTAATTGTTTAATTTTGCGGGAGATTACTAAGGTCGTGCCTTGTAATTTAGTTAATATAAATAGCATCCCCATACCTACAGGCGTAAATCTAGCTGACCCATCTTTTCATATTCCATCAGTAATTGACATTTTAGTTGGCGCTGAGGTATTTTGGGATATCCTAGGTGCTACATCCATTAACCTAGGCAGGAATAAACCTAAATTATTCGAAACTAAGTTCGGGTGGATTGTGTCAGGCCCTGTTGCTCTTCCATCACATCCTCCCACGTCAAAGCAGTCACACTTCTGTAATCAGGCCATAATTAGTGATATGCATACAAATTTAGAAAAGTTCTGGGAACTTGACTCGGTCTCTTCTAAACATTCCTTATCTCAGGAGGAAAGAGCTTGTGAAGAAAGTTTCATCTTCATACTACTCGGGACGATAATGGTCGTTTTGTGGTGACTATACCACTAAAGGACAAACCGAGTGTCTTAGGCGATTCCTTTGAGATAGCTAAGCGTCGTTTTTTGTCCTTAGAACGTCGTTTTATACGTGACAACGTTTTTAAAGAACGTTACGTATCCTTCATGGAAGAGTACGAGCGTTTGGGTCACATGACAGAAAACAGTAGAACTAGGAACCTGCACTCGGGACAGGTGGAGTATTTTTTGCCTCACCATGGTGTCGTTAGGGAGTCTAGCTCTACAACGAAGCTGCGTGTAGTATTTGACGCTTCAGTCGCAACAACATCCGGATTATCATTTAATGACATCCAAATGGTAGGTCCTACTGTTCAGGACGACCTCTTTTCAATACTTCTCCGTCTTCGACAACATAAGTACATAATTTCGGGCGATGTTGAGAAAATGTATAGAGCCATCTCTATTTCACCAGCTCAACGTTGTTTACAGCAAATTGTCTTTCGGGCTGATCCTAAATTGCCTTTAAAGACCTACACTTTAAACACCGTCACCTACGGTACTGCATCTGCTCCTTATTTGGCAACAAAGTGTTTGGTCAGTCTTTCAGCAGCTGCCACTTCCAAAAGGGTGAAGGACTCTATCGAGAGAGATCTCTATGTGGATGACTACATAGGAGGTAGCAACTCTATACAAGAGACGATAGAGTTAAGTAGAGAAGTTAGCTCTATCTTGGCTTCAGCTAACTTTCATCTTCGCAAATGGAAGTCAAACAGTCCACAGGTGATGGCACAAATTACTAACGAGCCTATAGAGTCCGTTAATTTAAACCTCGACAGAAATGTATCTTCCAAAACGCTAGGGTTACACTGGAATTGTAAGTCTGACAGTCTAGTTTTTTCAATCGACATAGACACCAGCGGCCCGGTAACAATGCGTCACATTTTATCGGTCATTAGCCAAATTTTTGATCCCCTTGGTCTGGTGGGACCTTGTATTGTAGAGGCTAAAATTGTCATGCAAAGGCTGTGGATAGTAAAGTGTGACTGGGATGAGCAAGTTCCAGAAGACATTCTTACTCTTTGGCGCTCCTTTGCAAATACCCTGCCATATATAAATACTATAAAAATACCAAGGTGGGTTCTAAGCGATGACGCGATCACACATGAACTTCATGTCTTCGTAGATGCATCTGAACGAGCTTACGGTGCATGTGTGTACGTAAGAACTATAAGTTCCGATGCCTCAATAACAATTCGTCTGTTAATTTCAAAAAATCGCGTAGCACCGATTAAACCAACGACTATACCCAGGTTAGAGCTGTGCGGGGCTCTGTTAGGAACAAGACTGTGTGTTAAGGTTTTGAGTTCTCTTACCTTGTCGATAAGTAAATGTTACTTTTGGTGCGATTCAACCATAGTGTTGAGTAGGTTATCTATGACACCAAACACTTTAAAAGCCTTTTGTAAGAAATCGTGTCGACGAAATACAAGAGAGCACTGCACAACATACGTGGAGCTACGTGCCGTCCAAGGACAACCCGGCGGATCTTGTTTCGCGCGGGCTGAAGGCTGACCTTATCAGCGAAAGTTCTTTGTGGTGGTCAGGACCTCAATTTTTGTTAAAGGACAATCAATGTTGGCCACAAATGCCCAATGTATCTGTGAAACAGGATCTACCTGATCTTTCATCACATTTTAATATTCATTCATATCATTTAAATAATAGTCATTTATTTATAAATACCTTAATTAATAAATTCTCCAATTTTAATAAACTACAAAGAGTTACAGCATATATACACAGATTCATACACAATTTAAAAAATAAACAAAATAAGATTAATGGTTCCTTAACAAGTGAAGAGCTTAATAATTCGTTTAATTTTATTATACATCATGCTCAAATAGAGATGTTCCCTGAGGAATATTTATTACTTAAGTCTCGAAAATCCTTACCTCGTAAAAATAGAATCATATCATTGACTCCCTTCGTTGACAATGACAACATAATTCGCGTCGGTGGGAGACTAGACAACTCACTTTATGACTACAATGTCAAGCACCCTATTTTACTATGTAGTAAACATTCCATAACAAAATTAATATTTTCAAAATTTCATACAGATTTGTTACATGCTGGACCGCAGCTACTTTTAGCAAACATTCGACAAAGCTTTTGGCCATTAGGTGGCAGAAATCTATCCAAAGGCACAGTAAAAAAGTGTCTTAAATGTTTTAAGCACAAGTGTCAAAATATACAACCCATAATGGGACAGCTACCTACTTCAAGGACTCAACTAGAGTTCCCGTTTTTGAACTGTAGTGTCGACTACGCAGGGTCAGTTTTGATAGCCGACCGTAAAGGGCGAGGGTGTAGGCTTATAAAATCATACCTGTGCATTTTCGTTTGCCTTGCAGTCAAGGCTGTTCACATCGAGCTCGTTACAGACCTGAGTAAGCAGGCTTACATGGCCGCATTAAATCGATTTGTTGCTCGTCGTGGCAAGCCCCATAGTATTTTGTCCGACAACGGGACCAACTTCGTTGGTACTTGTAACGAGTTGCAACGCTTCCTACAAAAGTCAAATATTTCATACGACATTGCTCAACAAGGTATCAAGTTTACTTTCGCCCCTCCATACTCTCCTCACTTTAACGGTATTGCTGAAGCCGCCGTCCGTTCTACTAAGCATCATTTAAAGCGGTTACTTCAATTAACGAACTTCACATATGAGGAACTCACTACATGTTTGGCTCAAATAGAAGCTGTTCTTAATTCGCGTCCTATCACTCCACTTTCCTCTGATCCTCTAGATTTGACAGCCCTCACTCCTTCTCACTTTTTGATTGGACGCTCGCTTACTTTTGTTCCGCATCCGCAGGTATCTGACATCAACATCAACAGACTCCAGCGCTACCAGAGAGTTCAGCACATCAAGCAACATTTTTGGCAACGCTTCCAAATTGAATATGTCTCTCTGCTCCAGCAAAAGACGAAATGGAGTACTTCCGCAGAGCAACTGGCAGTCGGAACGCTCGTCCTTATCAAGGAAAAAGGACAGCCGCCGTTGCTTTGGCCGTTGGGGCGAGTCACCAAGGTCTTCCCAGGCAGTGACGGGACAAGGCGTGTGGCCGAGTTGAAGACCAAGAGGGGGACACTGCTTCGGGTCTATAATAATATTTGCCCTCTTCCTCTCAGTTGAATCCTTCAAGCTGGGGCGGGAGGATGTTCGTGCATCATCGTGACCGCTCGGGTGCCGCCGCCGGCGGGTGTTCCCATGCGAACTTCACACCATCGCGGGAGGCGCCGGGCGCCTTACTTCACAGCAGACAGAACACTTCGCCACGGATCACGGACGACACCAGACGCGCGCGCTTTATTTAGTTAGCATAATTAAACCAATGTTCGTCTATAATACCACATTATACATTTTATACAGTCCACTACTCTCATCATTTAAGTCCTCTAGTTAGGACCCTAACACACTTCTATTATGCTTGCAAGACACTGTTTCAATATCTCAGTGCTTACACGTATAGTAAAAGTGGACTGAAGATACATCTGCCTATACAAGACTGAAGCCAGGATGCCAATCACAGATTTTCGGTAAGGACTCAAGACTGCGTGCCCGCGCTCGGAGTAGGTAAGCATTTTTTTTGCTCCGGCTTACCTCTCTCAATATTTCACGCTTCGCCACTGGTACTCATAGTTAATAATTATTATAATTCGAATTTTCGAAGTATTCATAATACGTATAATTAAACCTTTAAATTGAATATTACTTAGAACTTTTAGTATTACACCAAATTCATTAGTAATCGATCAAATTGACCGTTATTTGTTGGATACATTAATTGGATTTCTCGATAAGTATATGTCGAATATATTATAGTCGCACTATCTGAAATTGGTATAAGGAAAATTATAGTTTCTATCAAGGTCAAGTCAGTATAGACTGATAATAATAGTTGGTTTCTTCAACGTTTTATCAAACAGTATTTTTAATATTGTTTTCTGAAGTTTAAGCGAGCACTACACATTGAAATGAAACACTTTTTTACGGACTAACTCGCGTTTAATTTACTGGTCCCTGTGACCACGGATCCTGTTAAGGGTACGAAATATCAAAATAAAATAAAAATAATTAAGTAATATTTTAAAATTAAACGCGAACTAGTCCGTAAAAAGTGTTTCATTTCATTATTTTTAATTTTCATCTTTACTTAGTTATCCTATTAAGGTATAAGTATAAGGCATAGTACGACCCGTTGAACGGTAACAAGCCTTTGACTGTAATACTATAGGTAGCACTAATATAATATTATACTTCTTAGTCAAATAAGATAAGATAAGACAAGAGATAAGATTAACGCCCTTTTTGAAGAATGACTCCTCCTACTTACCATTTCACTTACTTATCTATATTTTCTTTAACTTATCAATCTTATCTTCTAACTTTTTTCCTACCTGCGGTACCCTAAAGCTAAACACATTTTTTTAATATATCAAGTGTTGGTTGTGATGTATGTTGAGATATTAAAACAATTATTTTGTTATGCGAACGAGCTCCAATTCAGCTGATATCTTAGTCAAAAAGAAAAGTAAAACCTTATATTTCTGAAGTTCTTCATCATTTGGAGTCTTTTTTTTTAACAATACTTAACAAGTGTATTTATTTGCCAATTGCCATTCAACTATGAAGAGAGTTTCGAAAACTAAGCTACACCCACAAAGAGAGGAGGACTGCTCAGTCTCAGGGGCCCTATATGTGATGTATAGGATATCAAGGCTGATCGCTCTTTCGCCAGTCTGCTTCAAAATGCAGCAGAACAAGTGCAGAATGAGGGTGTCCGCTACCCTCAACACCATCAACTATGTAGTTGTAACGATTTTCGGTAAGAATTGAACATGGTGCCTACTATAATATTTTAATTTATGTGTTCGGGATCCCTTCGAATCTTACAACATCTATACGTAGTGACATAGTTATTTTTTTTAAATGTTTTTTTCAGGCAACAAAGTTACAATATAACAGGCCCATAGATACATACCTTATAAACTAACATATACATACCTTAAAAACATTTATTGTTAGTATAATACTTAACTTAAAACTATGTTAGTAATTTACTTAGCACTGGCTTGTGCTGTTTCGGTGGTGGTAGGCAATCTCCCGCGGAAACGCCGGCACACCACGCCCTTCGGCCAAAAGTCCTCCTTGATAAAGTGTCGTTCAGCTTGGCTGTTGGGAGTGTTGGGACTCGCACCACAAATGCCTTAAAACTGACATTATGTCGCGACTCCAGCGGCTCCACCCTCAGAAGGAAGTTGGTCTTTGTCTTAATGTACTCAACCACATCCTGCACAGTGATGGTGTGGTGCAGGCGCGACAAATACATCGGCGTAGTCGGCGTCGCAGCACTCAGCAGGAACTAGGGCCCTGTCAGGCGGTACCGCAACGGTTCTGATTCGGCCGGTGATGGCGTGCCCTCTTCCTTTGGGCCTTGACGAAACCGTCGTCGTCTCGATCCACGGCGGCATGCTTTGACACTCTCTGAGCGTTCAGGTTGGAAGCAGCACTCAGTTGACGAATGCACCGCGCCGCGTGTTGACGTTTGAGTCATCGACTGACCTACTTACTGCGAGTGATGCGCGCAAACTTCCCACTTCCTTGCGCAACTCACTCACAGTATTCTGTGATGCTTCGTACTTTAGCACCACCTCCGCCAAGCCCGCCTTTAAGGTCACAATTTCCTTCAGCAAGCAGGTTACGTCGACGTGGTCGAACGTGACGGGAGGGAGCTTGTTTAGGTCCCTCGCCACAAACGTCGGCACGTCGTTAGGGTCGGTCTCCTTCAGCAGCGTGATTATTTCCTGCAGGCGCTTCGGTGCCCCATCACGGTGATGAGACACCTGGTCACTCTTGTTTACAGATGCAAACAGAAGCTTCTTGGCCGCAGATATGTCGTCCTCACTGAAGCTGGACTTGCAGATCTGCACCGCACTTACTTCTTCCATCACGTTCAGCTTCTGTTGCAGGAAGGCGAGGAGCTCGTTAACCACCAGTTTGTCGCTCATGGTGGTGGTTCGCGCGGCGACTCGCGCCGCGTTACGTGTCTGATATACGATTTAAATTAACTTGCAATCGCTGCGTCCGCACAGAAGCGCGCGTACTGTGAGACTCAAGCATACGTAGTGTAGCATACGTCCAGAACTCGATAGTGAAGAGTGCGAAGACTAGTTTTACGCTCATTTGATGATAAGTGACGATAACATCGAAGGTTAATGCGGATTTCACCAGGAATTACCAACTTTTGAGAAATTGACTATCTTAACCTGTTAGGTGAGAACAACACTTTTTTAATAGCGGATGCAGACTTAGGTGGTGGTAGCGTACCAAGTAAAAGTGTAATCTTACAACAAGCATTTACGAACTTTACGAACCGCTGGAGCTCGGGTCTTAGATTAGTTATCCTCATAGCTGAATGGGCAGAGAGTTTCAAGACGGTCACTAGCAACTCAGACAATTCATCTTGGGCTTGGTCCTGAGTACCTGACTATAAACTTGCAAGCTTGGACGGACGCTACCACCATAATGTAGCTAGAAGGGAACTGACCGGTGGAAGCAACCCATAGCTGCACTGATCAGTTTCACAGAAGATTAGGGGACGCTCAAACTATCTATGTACTTTGGGGGTTAAAGTTACTAGCGTCCGTAGGGTTACCCTTGAGACCCTACACGTTACCCCTAGGTGGTGCTAAATGAGTGACACTGACTGATAGATAGATAGATTTAACGCTTTATTGTTATTGTTATTATAATTATTATTGTCAGCCCATTTTGTCTCACTGCAGGGCAAAGGCCTGCAGTGAGACAAAATTATTACATCCTTCTTTCCACTTTTTTCTGTCTACCGCCACAGTGGTCCAATCTGGCTGAAATGCGTCCAGCTCGTCACGCCATCTTTGCCTCGGTCTGCCGCGTCGCCTTCTAGCATTGGGAGGTACCCAAACGGTAGTAGCAGTGTTTATTGCACACACAAAAAAACAGAAAACAAAAATAAACATATTAAAACTAATGTGGGCAAAGGCGATCTTGTCGCTTAATGCGATCTCTTCCAGATAACCTTTGAGGTATAGGACAACAGAAAAAGAGCGATAGGCAGTGCACCAGAAACAAGCAAAAATGATTTTTTTTAACCTTCAAGCGGGCGCGCGTAATCGAATCGACCGCGCTTAGTACACTTTCGTTCATATTTTTAGTATTACCCATCACATGTATTTCTCATTTCTAGTAGCCTGTCGCTATGTCTTTGGGAGTAAAATAAAGAGTTTACCGTCGCTCGGGGGGCTCCCCCCACCTCACAGATCGCGATTCTTTAGCCGCGCCGCAGTCGTCGAAAAGGTTACGCGCGACGTTCAACGCGACATAACGTTTCTTCGGCTATCACTCAATATTATCGAATTAAGCTTGGAATATTGTTTTTTTTTATAAAATGAGTCGTAGATATTTACCACGAAGTGGATATAAGAAGATACTCGAAGAATTACTAAGAGAAGACGAAGAAGAGAGTGAATCAGAGCACAGCGACCAAGGCTCTGAAACTTCCGACCATATCGTTTCAGAGGCACCCCAATCTGCTAAGTTTGATTCCTCAGCAGAGAACTGCTCGGACTCATGAGGATGACTTGCCTCTTTCAGAAATAAATTGCTGTTTTACAGGGCGCGACATAGTAACGAAGTGGCAAAAATCTAAGAATAACAGAGTGAGGCGTCAAGTTCAAAATATTCTTACACACTCGTCTTTCGTCTTATGGATATTGCAGGAATAAATGCCAAGGTGATATTGAAGGCAAATTATGTGTCTCTACGGAAAAGGCGTATGTATTTACGGGCATTAGGCTTTGAATTGACAAAAGAGTACGTCCAAAGAAGAGCAACAATGGTAGGCCTTCCAAGAAAACTAAAAAGAAACATAAGGGAGCATTTGAATATGGATGTTAGTGCTGCTGATACTGAAGTAGGTAGATCTGGCACATGCAGAGGAACCTGTAAAATATGTCCAGCTAATAAAAGAGGCAATCAAAGACGCAATGTACGTTATGTTTGAAAAATATTTGCAGAAGTCACAAAACATTTACAGTCAATGTTATTCAGTATTCAGTATACAGGATCAGCTTCTTCGTCAACACATTGACGAAGAAACTGATCCTGATCAAAACTAAATCAATGTTGATTATGTTTTATTCTTATTTTGTAATTTTTATTGTTTCATTAGGTATATAAACTAGTCTTAGGTATGTAATAGGGTTTTGTGTTTCTAAATTGTTATTTTGATCCAAAGAAGATTTTAGTTATTAATTGAATAATTGTTTCTTTTTAATAGTTTTAATTACTAGTTTTGAAAAATTAGATGATAATATATCTGGGTACAAGAAAATAAATGATTATTGAATAATTAGTGCTTTATTTCTCTGATTTATCCCATAGGTCTTTTCGGTTACGCGCGCCCGCACCCGTTTCAAATGACCGCGCGCCCGCTTGAAGGTTAAATACAAATATTTAATATATAAATAAAAATAAACTAACAATACAGATACGTACTATATATTATAAAAAATAACAAAATAATCAACAAAATAATACGTAGGGCAGCCTGAGCGTTCTCGCTCAGGCTGCCCTACGTATTGTGGGTAGAGTAAAAGTCCGCTCGTATGCTGCAGGCAGGCGTAAGACAAGACATTTGGCACCCCTTCTTACGCTTCGCGTGGACTTCTGCGACATCAGGGGAATCTACTCTAACTTGAACGCCGTCCATTATCACCTCGAGACGGAAAAGCCGGCCTTGCTCTTCCTCGCCAAGACGCAGATATCCCCCACTCCTGACATCTTCTACTTGCGCTACCCGGGATACAATTTGGAACATGCGTTTGTGCCACGAGCCGGTGTCTGTGCCTACGTCAGGGAGGATATGTGCGTCCGTCACCTCGGCAATCTTGAAGATAGGGACTGTTGGCTTCCACCACCAGCTGCAGGCAAGGCAGCAAAGTCCCTTGCCCTGTTCAAACCAACCACAGCCGGGAGTGGAAGTCTTTATACCGCGAAACACGACGTCTAGGATGGCACGTTTTAGGGTAACAAGTACTATTGTTGGCCCCCCTCCAATGATTGACCTTTTGAGTTTTAAAGCAAGATATTAACAATTACCAGCAGAAATAAAGCTAACAAAATAAAAATATACAACCTACATTTCATAATTGGCAACATCATGTAGTAGCTTTATGATTTAATTAGCAGCAACACTGAGAAAAAATGTATTTTTGTTTGTTTGTTGCGATCGCGTCGATGTGCTGTGGATTCTTAGCAAAATCTGTTAAGTCGGTTAGGTTTATTGCTTCGTTTCTTGTTTATTACGATTTGTTATAGTAAATGAATTGTTTTTTTCATTTAGTTAGATTGACTACGTGCTAATTAACTCAAATATAACCGGACACATCAAAAAAGGAATAATGGACGGCCAATCATTGTACTTACGAGTTATATGAACGTCTAATTGAATAGCATGACGGCCAATGATTAAAATACGGTTTCACAATATTCTATTATATGTTAAACTTAATTTGTGTCGAGTTATTAAACGCTATTTTTAAAATTGGTCCAAAAGCCGTCATAAACATTTTGTAAACAAAAACTGGCAGGGCCAATCATTATGCTTTTGAAGTGATTGACCGCGGCCAATGATTGTATTCCATCAGGGCCAATCATCATATCGGCTCCAAAAAGATATAGTGGTGATGTGCGTGTTTTAATAAAAAAAAAAAATTAATTTTTATTTTATCAGTAAATCAAAAATTAAATAACTTTACATTTGTTTTATATAATATCATTGACTTTACCCTTATCTTCTTCATTGTTTTGTATAGTGTAAATCCATTTTCATATCCATAATCCAAATATCCAAATAATCCAAATAGTGTAATTCCCCTGAACCCGTCGACGACGTAGCTGTGCGACTCATGCTAAAGCTTCCTCTTCTGCCTGGGCTTCCAGGAATTCTACGAACAGTATACGTCTTACGAGCACCGGCATCTTTCACCACTGACCTTAAGAAGGGCCGGCTGCGTACCTACCCCCATCAAGCTAGAGGAAGAAGCGCTGAACCTGACCAGCCTGCGAAGGACCCTGAGGAGCAGCAGTACCTTAGAACGACGTCGGTTCAGGCCAGTGTTCTCCCTTTAACCTATCTCTCAACAAGACGTGAGGCGGCCACACAAATTATAAGGCTTTGAATAAACGATTGTTACCTACTAAATAATCGTTTCTTTTCGAACCCCTACCTACCTGTGGCTGACTGGCGAAGGCCAAGTGCCGCAGTGGCGCCTACAACGTGTGTTTTTGTGTGGCCTAATTACGTCTTGATTTCCCTGAAGTCTAGCTGCTAGTTAAACCTACCTATATAGTGCTGTGAACGTGAAGGTGATTTAAATATCTGCGAACTGGTACGTACGTATAAATTTTCACGGACGTACGTATAAATTATCACTGTGATAGTCAGTTGTGTTGATCTGTATTTATTTGGTGTCGTGCGCGATTCCCTAAGTGCGAGTGTGAAGAATAGCTATCAGTCGACTCCCGCGTATTCACTTCGCACGCTCTCTCGCTCTAAGCTGGTTTCTGCACAGAGTAGCTTTGATACAGAAGCGTCTTGGATTTTGTCAATATGAGCAAACTCAATCGTACTTTTGTCAGTCAAACTGAAGAACAAGTTGTAAGAGGAGACATGAGTGTGGACAATTCTCTTGTGGAAGTGCAATCGTCACCCTCTTATGTGACTGAGAGGAAGGGTACACAACGAGATGCCGATTATGATCTCCGGAATGATTTTCAACTTTTTCAAGCAAGCATGGGCAAACAACTCGAAACCTGGTTTGCCAGACAAGATGAGAAACTATCTTTGATTTTAACTGAGTTTAAAGATATGAAGCAATCCATTAATTTTTTAAGTGAAGAATATGGTGAGCTTAACAAGAGAACTCAATTAATTAGTGCACGACTCACACAGGTCGAACAACAAGTTAAATCATTCCAATCAGCCGAGATAATGACGAAGCTGCAATTTCAACTGGCGGACTTAGAACAAAAATCGCGTAACTGCAATATAGAAATAAGCAATATGCCGGAAAAGCGCGGTGAAAACTTAGTCACAATAGTAGAAAAGATTTCCAAGGTCGTAAATTGTCCGCTATCTAGTCAAGATATTGTAGCAATTCATCGTGTTGCTCAGATGGACCCAAAAAGCTCAAGACCAAGAAATATTGTGGCGAAATTCTGCAGCCAAATTAAACGTGACAATTTTATATCTGCTGTACGACTTATGAAGGGCATAACGTCAGATAAACTTGAAATTCCTGGGACACCACGAAATGTCTACATCAACGAACACCTGACGGTGCACAACAAAAGAATATTTCGCCAGGTTAGAGATGCAGCTTATGCCAAAGGATACCGGTACGTGTGGATCAAGAATGGCACTATACTCGTCAGAGCAAAGGATACATCTCCTGTTCTTGCCATCCGTTCAGAAGAAGAACTATGTAAAATTAAGTCACTCACTTCGGTTCCCTAATACGAAAAGTGTTATTCCAAATTCGCTAGAAGCGCTTAGTGCTTTTTTAATAATAACTGTTTTTAATTTATGCGTTATTTGTTTCGCCGTTGCTTGTGCGCTCTGCTTACTTCATTACTCTGTAACATGTTTACGAGTTAAATGTTGCGGCTTACTGGTCGGTATTGTTTTTTATTATTTATATACCTACATTAACCTGCTTTATTCAAAAATATCTGTAAAACATTATTTTTACTATATATTATGCAATATGCTTCCCTGGATACTAGTGCTGGTTTTCCTAGTTTTACTCAGTATAATGTACGAGGTAATTATTTGTAAAAGTGTGATGAATTTGGGCGCGAGTTATCTCTTATGGCCAACATGTGTAAGTGAACTTTTGATATCTAAAAATCATTATAATTTTAAGAAATGCAAATTATTCACCTGTTTAGATATCATTAATTATACACGTAAATTATTTTTGTGTACGAGATGTCACTTATGGCTAACGCGTATCAATGAACGTTTAACTTATATAAGTCAATACTATTCAATGGTATACAAATTGATTATTTGGATGTACGAGTATAAGTACATTTATCTAAAACGAGAAACGTGTTTGAGTACGTATTGTCACTCAGGACTAATATTTATCAGTGTGTTTCTAAAATTAAAAGTGATTGCGTTGTGGTTGGTTATTTCAACTACTTTCATGTATGTTTATTTGTCATATTTATTATTTATTAGAAATGGCTAATAATTTAAGTATTTACTATCAGAATTGCCGAGGATTGCGTACAAAAATCAATACATTGTACAATAATATACTAGCAGAGTGTTATGACATAATCATACTTTCTGAAACATGGTTGATACCGACTATTTCTGATAGTGAACTTATGGACTCCCGCTACACAGTGTTTCGTTGTGACAGGAATCGTGAAGCCTGTGGTAAGTCAGACGGTGGGGGTGTTTTAATTGGTGTACGCCGGGAGTTAAGAGCTTTCCGATGCTCCTTATATTCCGGTTGTAATAATAATATGAATAATGATTTGCTTACATTGAGTGTCGAGTACGTGTTATTAAAACTTTATTGCAGTGCTACGAAGGACTATAACTTAGTATGTGGCTTATATATACCACCCAATCAAGCGCTAAGTGTTTATGAGAATTTTTTTGACTTTTTACATAAAGAAATATTATTGCGCGAGGTAAGGCATGTCTATATCTTCGGTGATTTTAATCTCCTGCATATCCGGTGGGATGATGAGTTATCTAAATCAAATATTCCCAACATGAATGATTACGTTAATCCCACTAGTTTACTTTTATTTAACTTTTTATCTATTACTAATTGTAAACAATGCAATTTTATACTAAATAGTAAGGACCGTATACTTGACTTATTTTTAACAGACGACGTAACATCTTTATGCGAGCCGTCAACCAGTTCCTTAGTTCCAGTCGATCCATACCATCCTCCATTTAACGCAATTCTATCATTTAATATAGACTCTGATTCTATGCCTAGACGTTCTATGCTTAAGTTTCGTTTTGTAGAGGGTAATTATACAGACATAAATAATGCCATCCGTAATATCGACTGGGAGAATAAATTTAAAGGGCTTTCTCTAGAATCAGCCACTAACCTCTTTTATGATAACTTGTATAGTATCATAAGGGAGCATATTCCGCTGCGGCCTGGTAAATCCAACGACTTTCCCGTCTGGTTTTCGCGCCCTTTGATTCACATATTTAAATCAAAGCAACGCGCTTGGACAAAATGGAAAAAATATAAAAATATTTTTCATTATGAACAATTTTGTTTATATAGAAAAAGATTTAAGAAACTCTCATCTAAATGCTTTAATTCTTATATTACATCTATAGAAAACGGTATTAAAAAAGATATGAAACTATTTTGGTCATATGTAAATCGTAATAAAAAAAGATCTGGCATTCCTAGTAAGGTGCATTATGGAGGCGATGAGGTATCTAGTCCTGAACAAATCTGCAATTTGTTTTCTAACTTTTTTGCCTCAGTGTATGAAAAAAATAACTTAAATGAGTCACAGCAACCTGACACGTTAACCATGTCAGATGACTGTGAAGTCGTATCAGATTTATTTTTTCCTGAGGATGCTATAATTACCGAGTTAAAGTTGTTGGATGTTGCTAAAGGTCCTGGCCCCGATAAAATCCCTCCCTTTTTTGTCAAGCGGGTTGCTGAGTCTATTAGTAATCCACTATTTTATTTATACAACCGTAGTATGAAGGAAGGAACTGTTCCTCGTTGTTGGAAAACTGCTAACATTGTGCCCGTTTATAAGAGTGGTCTGAAAAATGACGTAAATAACTACCGGCCAATTTCAATGCTTTCCACCTTCTCAAAGGTCTTGGAAAGATTAGTCCATAATTCTATATATCCCAAGCTTCATCGCGTTATAATGCCCGAACAACATGGTTTTGTAAAACATCGCTCCACTGTTACTAACCTTATACTCTATACTACTTTTTTATTTGAGAATATGGATCGGGGACTTCAAACGGATGCTGTTTATACAGATTTTTGCAGGGCCTTTGATAAGGTGGATCATGCTTTACTGCTAGAAAAAATTGCATACAATGGTATTCGCGGTAGTCTATGGCGTTGGTTCTGTTCCTATGTTTTTAATAGATCCCAATTTGTGGTCGTGAATGGTTATACTTCTACAAAAGAAATAATTGCAACTTCAGGAGTCCCTCAAGGCTCCATTCTGGGTCCTTTACTATTTGTTCTCTTTATTAACGACATAGGGAGATGCTTCAAGAACACGCAATACCTTTTATACGCAGACGACCTTAAAATATATCGAAGCGTCGAGACTGTTAGGGATTGTATGGCATTTCAGGAAGATCTGGACCGGCTTTCTCAATATTGCATTGAGAATAAATTGCATTTAAGCCTAACTAAATGTAAAATAATTACTTTTACAAAAAAAGTCAATGTACTTAATTTCCACTACGAACTTCTTGGCACTAAATTACAAAAGGTAAAAACTATTAAGGATTTGGGCATCTTATTGGATTCTAAATTGCATCTAGACACACATATTAGTATTATTATAAATAAAGCTTATCAATTGTATGGGTTTGTTATGAGAACATGTAAAAATAACTTTAAAAAGTCATCAACTTACTTAACACTTTACAAATCACTAATCAGATCACAGCTAGAATACGCCTCAATAGTGTGGAGTCCCTATTTTAAAAAATATGTCAATCAACTTGAAATGGTTCAAAAGAAATTTGTTCGTTCTGTTCATTTTAAATGTTTCCATTCAAGATGTTCGTATAATAATCTACTAAAAAAATTTTCGCTTTTAACATTACAGTCCAGAAGAATATTCTTGGACCAAGTAGTATTGTACAAAATCCTCGGTAATCAGTTTGATTGCACACAGTTAACCAGCCACATTTACTTGCAGTTACCTAGTCGCTCTCAACGCATTCGTGACACTCGTACACATGGTGTATTTGCACCCAGATTTTGTAGGACAATAGCGGGCCAACGCGCACCGCTAAGACGTATTATGTACTCAAGTAACATACATTTTGCTCATATTGATCAATTTAAGATGTCTCTTAGCCAGTTTAAAAATAGTATCCATTCAAAATTGCAAATAAGTTTAAGTTAGGTATGTTTTATTTATTTAATGATGTCTGATAGTATAAGTAGTGGTAAAAGAAGCAGACGTGTACTTGCGTGCGATATACTTAGTTTAATTATAATTATTTTCTCTTTGTGAAGGTAGTCTAGAATATCTAGTAATCACTAGATATTCCTTTTATTATACCAACAAAGATAGCTGTTTTTGTCTAAATGTGAGATGTTTTCAGTATAAGATACATATTGTAAATTACTGGGATTTGTATCAAAGTTAGTTATTTGATAGTATTTATTTTGTAGTAGGTTTATCAGTAGTAGGCATTTTCTTTGTTATTTACACTACATTATTACTCTGCGAACAATGTTGTTGGTTACATAATTAGTAAGTATTTTTTTATTTAATAATTAGATTTTAGCAACATTATGTAATTGTTTGTTGTTCTGAATAAAATAAAATAAAAAAAATAAAAATAAAAATTTATTATTTTACTGCTTTTGTGTGCTTCTGCTTTTACTATTCTATCGCCTTGTAGTTAACTGTTACGTATTAATTGTCTACTTTACTATAAGTAACTGTGGTAGGGTGCACTTATAAAATAATTGTAAATTATGGCACTGTTACTAATTGTAGCTGATGACTTCAATACTGATTATTAGCTTTAATATTACAATATTCTAAAGTAATAAGTACATAAAGTGCAGGTTACGTACTTACTTAGTTAAAACCACACGACAAAAGTGGTGTTTTAACATTAGATTTTTTTGGTTTGATTAGATATTTTCAAAATATTTATAACTGAAAGCTAGTGTTGCAAAATGTTTAGAACAGTCTACTAGTAGTAACTTGATAAAATCATTATTATATTTTATTGTAATACGTAACAGTTCGCACGCTGTCTTTCTTCATCATTGTTATTTTTATTTTGCATACCCACCTTGTTTTTTTTTCCTTTTTCTATTTGCCTTTTCTGTATTTGGTTTTTATTTCTTTATCCACGTAGTAACCACCTAAACGTAGTTAGTAAAGGTAGTAGTTAGTTACTAGTAATTGTAAAGAACACCAATTATTTTAGACATCTATAGATTGTTTTAAATAATATTTTGTTGGTTTTGATTTCACTTTTATTTTGCACTTCTAATGGGCGATTTTCCGAGATCAAAAAAAAAAGAAATTGGTTCGTAAATGACTTCATAGATGGCGCTTAGTATAGATTAGTATGGCGCTTAGTAAAAGGCGGGTTCATGAAGAGCACGTGTATGGCTGCGTAATATTTATTCTATTCCAAAATAGAAATAGGTTCTGGATGTCCTGAATATAAATAGGTAAGTAAATACTATTTTTTTATTCTTTTGGTAGACAAGTAAAAGTGTAGAATTTATTACAGCCCATAAGTAGCCCAGCTTTCATAAAACGACATCTATCGAGTGTTTTTGAACTAATTTTTACTTTTTAATTTGGGCTGTCAGAAAATCGCCCATTGATATGGGGACTCATCCTATTAAATTCTTTTTGCTTAACAAGACTGAATTAACATACGAAGTTCTCATTAGATTCGAGGAACCTGCGGCAACCGTACTTGAACTGCGTAAACAAATTAATAAACTCACACCTATCATTCCTACTTCTGACATTTGTGAATCGGGCATAGAACCTAACGTTGATATTGCTGGAGTAGGCACTTCCCTTAGTGAAGTTATATCACGCGTTAAATCCTTAGAGGATAAGTATGATGTTAACCTTTTTTGAACGTACCAGAGCTTTGTGCAATCACTTGTATCATCGCATAAAGCGTATTGATTGTGCTGATTCTAGTCATATAGAAAAGTCAAAAGTTTATCAAAGCATCTTATCTCTTTATTAAATAAATTAAATTCTATTAATAAATCTGCTAACCCTGTCCCTATCTGTGAGCCTATAGCTGAAGCTGTTCAATCATCTTCATCATTCGAATCGGTTCCTAACGTATCAGTAAATTGTGATCGCTCACATATTAGGGAATTACAAAAAATTAAGTGCAATGGTAAGACTTGCGTACACGCTTTTATACAGAGAGTGAATGAGTATAGTACTGCTAGAAACATAACATCTTCTAAGTTGCTATCTTACGCTACGGAGATATTCACAGGAGATGCATTACACTGGTACCGTAGTATTAAAAGTTCTGTTAGTTCTTGGGATAAGTTGATTGCGTTGCTAATTGAAGATTTTAGTCAATTTGATTACGATTACCGAATATTTACGGAGATTCGAAATAGAACGCAAGGTGAAACAGAGAATATTACCATTTATTTTGCTAAAATGACGGAAATGTTCTCTAGACTAACAAATAAAATTTCTGAAGTAGATAAATTAAGTATCCTAATGCATAACATTAGACCATGTTACGCTAGTATTAGCTTCCAACTCTTCTTCTATTGATACTATTGAGAACTTGAAAAAGGTCTGTAAGAATTTTGAAAAGATACAATCCCTAACTTCTCAATTTAAAGAACCTCTTAGAATTTCAACTGGTACTCTTGCTCCTGACTTAGCTTTTTTAAAAATCTCTGAACCTAATACTAGCAGATCACAGTTTTATCATCAGTATAGGCACAATAATAATAATAATTATTATAATAATTTTAAAACTAATTCATCTTATTTTAAAAATAACAATAAAAGCCAACAAGGTTATAATACAAATTTTATTAAGGAATCTACAGGTAATAGGTCAAATATAGCTGCTATAACTTCTTTTTATCCTAACTCTAAGAAAGTTTATTGTCCTCGCTGTCGTAGTTCGGATCATCCCTTGAGTGAGTGTAAAGCTGATAGATTTCTTATTTGCTTTAAATGTGGAACGAAGAATGTTAAATATCCTGATTGCTCAAAGTGTCACTCACAAGCGGATCAAAAAAACTAGTTGCTGAAGACTGTGGTAATGAGAATGCAGATACTAGAAATTCTGATAATTTTGATGAAAAGGATTGGAAAGATTGGCTATCCACTCTAAAGGTTTTCTTTTCTAGCTATTTTATTACAACAGTCTTCAATAAAAAATCTTCTAATGATGTGCGTCCGTACGCAACTATCAATATAGCTAATACAAATTTGTGTGGGTTGCTGGACTCCGGTTCTACGGTGACTATTCTAGGAAATGATTCTCATGAACATTTGAATTCATTAGGTGTCACACTTCATAAAGATGTCACTGAAACATTTACTGCTGCTGGAGGAGAACATTTGCCTGCTATTGGCTACGTTCATCTGCCGGTTAAATTTGGAAAGCAATTTCACATTTTAAAAGCTTACGTAATACCTTCTGTAAAATCAAATTTAATTCTAGGCCTTGACTTTTGGAAGAAATTTAATCTTTTTCCAAAATTTCAAAATTCTATTTCTTTTTCTAATAATCCAATTGACACTAGTAAAATATCAACTATTAATGAAGCTACTCGTGTGTTACATTCGTACAATGAACTTACTGAAGCTCAACGCGTAACTGCTGTTAATATCATTGAGCAATTTAGAAACATTTCAAGTGAGGTGCGCGGTTTAGGTAGAACTAATTTGGTAACACATCATATTGATACTGGCGATTCCTTACCTATAACGCAAAGATATTATCGTGTTTCTCCGGAAAAACAACGTGTCTTAGCTGAACAACTAGACGAAATGTTAGCTTTGGGTGTTGTTGAAGAATGTAAGAGTCCATGGTCTTCACCTGTTTTGTTGACTCCCAAAAAAGACGGTAAACTTAGATTCTGCCTCGATAGTCGAAAGCTGAACTCAGTTACGAAAAAAGACGCGTATAAGCTACCGTACATATCTGACATCTTAGACAACTTAAAGAATGCTAAATACCTAAGTAGTATAGACCTTTCTAAGGCATTTTGGCAAATACCTATTGCTGAAAATGACAGAAATAAGACTGCTTTCTATATTCCACGTCGCGGGACCTTCAGATTTGTTACTATGCCCTTTGGGTTAACCAATTCACCAGCTACCCAACAGAGATTGGTTGATACACTCTTCTGCGGGCCTGAATTTGAGAACTCCGTGTTCGTTTACTTAGATGATATAGTCGTCATCAGTTCTGATTTTGAAAATTATGTATCCCTTCTTTTAAAAGTACATAGGAAACTGTCCATGGCAAATTTAACAATAAATTTTGAAAAATCTGTCTTTTTCCGTAACGAACTCAAATACTTGGGTTATATTATTGATTCCAAAGGTCTTCATGTCGACCCCTCAAAGATTAATACAATTGTACACTACCCTACACCAACTAATAAAAAAGAGGTAAAAAGATTTTTAGGTGTAGCCTCTTGGTACCGTAAATTTATCCCTAAATTTAACTCAATGGCAGCCCCTCTGAATAAACTCACTTCTACCAGCAAGGAAGCTAAAACCTTTAATTGGGATACGGAAGCCGACGAGGCCTTTACAAAACTAAAGGAACTTCTAGTATCCGCGCCAATTCTTTCGTGTCCTAACTTTGACATGCCGTTTGAAGTCCACACCGACGCTAGCAACTATGGTGTTGGAGGCCTGCTAACTCAGACAATAAACGGATTCGAACATCCTATAGCCTATACCAGTCGAACTTTGACGGGGCCTGAAAGAAATTACAGCATAACTGAACGAGAGGCACTGGCTGTTTTGGTTACCTTGGAACACTGGAGATGCTACCTAGATAATGGTAAAAAATTCACCGTCTACACGAACCATGCAGCTCTCAAGTGGTTTCTTAATCTAAATAATCCAACTGGACGTATAGCTCGTTGGGGTGTTCGGCTCTCAGCGTTTAATTTTGACATCAAACACCGTCGTGGTGTTGATAATGTCATTCCGGATGCTTTGTCTCGTGCTTGCCAGGTTGCTGCTATAGACTCTGATTCTAGCACTACACCCACTGTTTTGCCTTCTACTAGTGATCAGTGGTATCTAAACTTGTGGCATGGTTGTCAAAATTCTCCTACATCTTTCGCTAACTATACTATCAAAAATGGCCGCTTATTCCGCTATATGCAGGCTAAACATCCTTTGCATAAAGAATTTGAGTGGAAAGAAGTGATCCCTTGTGAGGCTAGACAAGAAGCCATTCTCAAAAATCACTCAGAACCAACAGCGGGTCATTTTGGCATATTTAAAACCTATAAGCGACTCAGCCTCAGGTACTTCTGGCCGGGTATGCATGCTGATGTCGTGGAAACTATCACTTCATGTGACACTTGCATTGCGCATAAGCACCAGAATCACGCTCCTTTGGGTGAAATGGGTAAACCTAAACACTGCTCTAAACCTTTTCAGATCATAAGCATAGATCTAGTAGGACCTCTTCCAACTACTAGAAAGCAGAACTCGTACATCCTCGTTGTGACTTGTTGTTTTAGTAAGTACTGCTTACTATTTCCAATCAAGCGCGCTACTGCTGAGATCGTTACCAGAATTTTAGAGGAGCATGTATTTTTAATACATGGCATTCCTTCTACAGTGATTCTGGATAATGGTAAACAGTTTGTAAGTTCTACGCTAAGGCAAATGTTAGAAAAGTACAAGGTTCTAAAGTTACATTTTACGCCTAAATATTCACCACACGTTAACACAGTCGAGAGGTACAACAAAACTGTCATAACAGCTATATCAACGTTCATCTCTAACGATCAACGTGTTTGGGATTTAATTGTACCAAAAATCCAATTTGCGGTAAATAGCTCCGTAAACGAAGTAACAGGCTATACTCCTTCCTTTCTTGTGTACGGGCGTGAACTAGTCACGTGTGGTTCACATTATGTTAATACTGAGACTGAAGACGATCTTATTTTTCAACCTCGTGATTGTTACGCAGAGAATATAGGTGTTCTATCTAGTATATTTAATAAAGTGCAAGCACTTCTACTAAGAGCTCACAGTAGGAATTGCCAACAGTATAACTTACGCAGAAAGCCTGCTGAATTTCAGGTTGGTGATACTGTCTGGGGAAGGACGTTTTACCAAAGCGACAAGGATAAATATTTTAATAAAAAACTAGCACCAAAATTTATAAAATGCAAAATTATTGGTAAAAGGTCCCCACTCGTTTATGAACTAGCTGATATGTCTGGAAAGTCACTAGGCTCATATCATATAAAAGATATGAAACTTATTAACTATAAAACGTAAATAAGTAAATGTTTCTGTAAAATTAATTTTTCTCAACCTAGCCATTTGTTAATATCCTCTACTTTAACTCTAGCGTATTAAATGAAATAATTAGTCTTTAACAATAAATTTTAATACGTTAAAACCTACTTTGAGTACAGTTAATATAAATTCAATTGTAACTCTATCTGTATGGGTCTCAAATTTATAATTAATATTGAATTTGAAGACGTTATGGACTAAGATGATGAAAATATGCGTGAAGTATGAAAAATGATTATGAACGTAAAAAGTAGTAAGTAGTTAAGTGTTGTAGCCGGATTTTGCAATTTAGTAGGCAAAATCCTTCGCTTTGTGGCGGGGTACTGTAACGTTGTACTTTACAAAATACAAGAAATATATTAATTTTATTTATTTACAAAAGAAACAAATAATAACCATAAAACTAATACCACTTAAACTCTAAATTAAAGACAAAACTTGCATTAATAATAAAATAATAATTAATACAAACTTATTGCAGTAAATCAAAAACGTACGGAACTCTCAAGTACATAATATTGCTAAGGTTCTCGCTTCTATTGTGCGTGCGCATTCGCGATCCCTAACAAGTTTTTTCATCTGGCCGGCGCGCGGCGGCGACTGCCGAGCGTGCATTCGGGTGGCATCGGAATTTCCAATAGGCAGAGCATTTCGAGGCATCAAACGTGACGGCTGCGTCACTTGTTGCCAAAAATCTATTAAAATAAACTCGTTATTTATAGTGAATTCCCGCTGGGGTAAGTTCTCATGTATTTTATTAGAAGTGTTCTTTGTAAGGTGTTCTTAAGTTCTTTCTAACGCTAGCACTGTCCGCTTTAACCTTCTCTGGAACACTGTGACCCCTGAACCCGTCGACGACGTGGCTGTGCGACTCATGCTAAAGCTTCTTCTTCTGTCTGGGCTTCCAGGAATTCTACGAACAGTATACATCTTACGAGCACCGGCATCTTTCACCACTGACCTTAAGAAGGGCCGGCTGCGTACCTACCCCCATCAAGCTAGAGGAAGAAGCGCTGAACCTGACCAGCCTGCGAAGGACCCTGAGGAGCAGCAGTACCTTAGAACGACGTCGGTTCAGGCCAGTGTTCTCCCTTTAACCTATCTCTCAACAAGACGTGAGGCGGCCACACAAATTATAAGGCTTTGAATAAACGATTGTTACCTACTAAATAATCGTTTCTTTTCGAACCCCTACCTACCTGTGGCTGACTGGCGAAGGCCAAGTGCCGCAGGTATAGGCAGGCATAAGGGGTATTGTTTGCAGCTGTATTACCGATAATTGGCCTGATCTTTGATATGAATGTTGATCCGGAGCACTCTTCCCGGGTGCGGTCTTCTACCAGGCGTCTGGTATTTACTTCGGAAATGCTGTTATCAATACTTTGCTACTGTGTGGCTGTATACGGTGGACTCAGCAGGACAAGGGCGTCTATACAGAATCTCAATAGACTTCAAAAGGTAAAAAGTAGATTAATTAGTACACCTTTTTTACACCCGACGTTGCGACTAAGTTGCACCGACCGTGGTCTCGGGCTGAATGCTGCCGTGAAGTTTCGCCTGCGATTGCGCGGCAGTCTTCATTGACCATCATCTTGTTATAGTATTATTAGTTTATTGAGTTTTAGTCAAAGATCGATATGTTAACTTCTTGTGAAACGACTCGTTTATCTTTCTTTTGACGAACGCCTTTCGGCAAACCAAAATATACTGCAATGTCTGCCTTTGACTGATGTATTTATTTTTAGGCAAAGCAAGTATTACTAAAAATTTACCTTTTGTTAATATCCATTCAGTTGAACTCCGACCGACATTCTTCAATTGATGCGTTTGCATGTGTGTTAGCAGTATCATGAGTAACATGGCTTGGCTCTATGATGGTTGAATGTACATATTATAAGAAGCTAATTATAATATGTTTGAGTTTTATGTAATAATATATGTATTTTTTTTACTTTTATAGATTAATCACTCATTCAATTTTAATGCAACTTCAAGTACAGCAGAATGGAAGCTATACTGGCTGCCGTGTTTCATCGCACCCTTTATTGTGATTTTAACAACCTCGAGTTATTACATATTTCTGGATTCTGTGACATCGGCTGGCCGTGATCGTACGTACATTTAGATGATCGTCAGCGTCAGCCTCTAAACATTCCACTGCTAGACCCAGGGGCCTTACCATCACCTCTTAAATCATGCGAAATTTGCATAGTGATTAAAGTTTTCCGATTCAAATTCCGCCTCGCCGGCCAAATTAATGCAGATTGTTTGGAGGGATAAAAACTGTCCCTAAAATTTCTAAATGGAAAGCTACACCACAGCCTATGGACGCGAGTGACATCGAGGGCATCACACGCACGCAATGACTCTGAAGCTTTAGTTCTTATGCCTCTTTGCCCTGTAGTTCCACTGTACCTTGTATCCTTCATACCGGAACGTAACAATGCTGCTTGGCAGCAGCAATAAGCATCAAGGGCTTTAAGCAGTCATATCTTATTTGCAGTGTATTCTGCTGGCTTGTACGGGTGTTTCTACTACGCAATGATACCGTTGCACTTCATGAAGGTGCAGCACTTCCTCATAGTTTACGAAGCATACAAGACTTTGAAAATATTGAACGATCAATTTGAAAATACTCACCAACTACAGAGTTAGTAAACTTAACTTTTTTTATTACAATTTTACTATTACATTTAATATTTTCAAAGAGCTACAAAATGTAATCAATACAGACAAATTTATAAATATACCTAAGTATAATCATAGTTGTGGACTATGCGTTTCATATTAAGCTGAAATAGCTAAGATTACATCAGCATCGTCAAAATGCGATTTGAAGCTCCTTAAAGCAAGCATTTTAATAAGTAGAGAATAACAAAATGTGTACCTATTATAATGCTTCAGAATCATATTTTACGATACATATCGATAGTATTCAAAAAGTACTATTATTATTCAGATTGTAAATCGTTGCCAAGGAGTACAAACTACAAGTCTTTAAATGGTATGCCTTTCACATACTACAGTGCCTTTGACGTCATAAGAGACATCGACAGGAGTTACGGGCTCGGCTTTTTGGCCATAATGTTGCATACGATCATGCAACTGGTGATGACTTTGTACAACTTCATTGTGAACTTAAGTAAGTTTATGAGACATTTGTATTCTCCTCTGATATGAGTAAATGAGGAATTATAAAGGATTAATAATACACACATTTTAATTTTTATACAGCTGGAGAAATTGTAAACGTGCCTTTGGCGGTATGTGAACTTCTGTTTGTGTCTCTGGATGTTGTAACAATCTTGGCTTTCGTGGAACCTTGCCACTGGACTCTGCAAGAGGTACGTAGTACGTAGAGAGACAGTGATCACCAACCCGCATTTTTCAAGATTGGTAATTAAGCAAATACCCAGTAACTGTGACGAGGGCATGATTTTTATTAAGACTTTGTCCTGCTGTTAATAGGCTGTTTACTTTAACTTTACATATTTTACAATTGTTATGTAAATTACTACAAAATTTTTGATTGAATAAGGTAAAACGGATCAAGCTGCTAGTGTGCAAAGCGACTGTGCTGCCCTCAGAGGAGCCAAAGTCCTCGGAGCTGGACAGGTTCGCACGATACCTGACCCTCAACCAAGTTTCCTTTTCCGCTGTTGGGGTCTGCACCTTTTCGCGCTCACTTCTTGCTTCGGTATGCCATGACTCAATTGTTAGCTGAAACTGGTAGAAATTGGTTAAAAATCTGCTAGATTTAACTATTTTAACGCGGGGTTTATAAAAGTATTGCCAAAGCCAGTGCTGCGCATACGAACATCACTGCATGCCTCCGCCTTCTTTCCCCCGCCCGCCTGCGGCCCGCGCCAACGCTAGGGTCCGCTGGCCGGCGCCCGTAGAGAGAGCTTCCCGATCGCCGAAGGGAACGGTTGAGTAACGATATCCTCCGCGAATCTCTTTAAGCGTGACGTATTAGGTATATCTTAGTTTCTGTACTTACCAGTTGTATTAACAATAAATATATTTCAATCATTTAAAGTCTTTCGCTTTAAACTGGCGCCCATACTTGTGGCTCGAACCGCGTGTGTAACAAAGTTATACTTACATAAACAATAAAAACCGTGTACGTGAAACGTGCCCAACCATCTACCTACCTTGTCTAGAAGTACGGACATTCCACCTTATCCTAAGTGTTATCATCACTCGTAAGTTCGCGACGTGAAGATGCCGACAACGAGGAAAGGAGAAGCGCTCCGTCAACAGCAAGAAGAAGATGAGAATGACCTCACGCTCACTGAAGGAGATGACACTGTCGTTGAACCCGGCCGTGCTGACGAACCGAGTGCCGGCACGAGGCCGACACAACCACCGGCGTTCCAGCTGCCGACGGAACAGTTCCTGTCCACGCTGATCGAGTCGATCACGCGTGCGCAAACAGAAGCCAACAGAACCCTCATTAACTCGCTAATGTCGTCCAGTGGCGAATTAAGGACTTCCTCCCCAGTCGGGGCCTCTCCAACAACCAAGGCGTGCGACAAAAGCGCCGCCGCCAGTACCAGCGCCGGTGCCGGTGCCAATTTCACCAAGTGCACGGCGCGTTTCGACGGGTCATCCCAAGACGCCGAAGTCTTGGAAGCATTCCTGGACGCCGTCGAGGTATTTAAGGAGTGCGCAGCGGTGAGTGACTACCATGCCCTCCGGGGATTACCAATGCTACTCGAAGCGGAAGCGGCAGTATGGTGGCGCGGCGTCAAGGCGTCGGTGTCGACGTGGCCGGACGCCATCGCCCGTCTTCGCGCTATGTATGGCGTGGTGCAGCCCGCGCACCAAATTCTACGGCAGATTTACGCCGCCGAGCAACGGGAAGATGAACGCGCAGAAACCTTTTTGTGTAAAGTGCGCGCGTTATTATCGAAACTTCCGTATAAGCTCGATGAAGTGGTGCAATTAGACATTTGCTACGGATTATTGCATAGACGTGTAACGAAAAGAGTGCCCCGCGAAAATGTTCGTAGTTTAGATGAATTAATGTACAAAACGAGGATCGCGGAGGATACATACAAAGCCCATAAGGTGAACACTATTAAAAGTAATACGAATACGAGGAATTCCTTATCGCATTCCCAAACCAAAACATTGCCGGTCCCCACGATCGACAGTAACCTGACACGATCTAATTCACCTACGCGCGCGGCAAGTAACAATAACAATAGAAGTAAGATAAGACCGCGATGTACCTACTGTAAATTATTCGGTCATACAAGCGACGAGTGTCGCAATCTTGAAAAAGTCTCTATTATTAAGGAGTCGACTAGCGACACTACACAGAAAGGGCTGCGTTGTTACGGTTGCGGTAAACCGGGGGTCGTGAGGTCGAAATGTTATAATTGTGTCAAACCAATGTCGTCGTTTAACAATGTTGTTGTAAACAACGGTTTTGATAACAAGCACAGTAACGTTTGTACGGGTACGAGAAATTCGTGTGTACAATTAACGACAGTGAGTGCGCACGAATCCTACCCGATGGTAAATATTAGTGTTATGGGCCGTAACGGAGTTGCGATTGTAGATACTGGGGCTACACATAGTATAGCGAGTCCCCTCTTATACCGAGTCTTAGTTGACTCAGGAGTAAAATTTAGTGACACTAGGCGTTACGTACATTTAGCTGACGGAACACAGGGTTGGAGAGATCTGTTAACAGCCGAAGTTGATATTGTTATCGAATGTCGTAGCATGCGTTGTCAACTATTGGTGTTGCCCGGCGATGACACGAAGACGCTTTTAGGTGTAGATTTCTTAGCACGAGCCGGTATGATCATAGACGTTGCCCGGCGTACTTGGATGTTTTCGGACAATCCCGGACACTCTTATGATTTTGTTTATACCTACACGCTTAGCTCGGCTGATACTAACCTGATGCGCTCCGCCTCTACTGAGTTAACTTTGCGCTCGGATGAAGGTACGAAGTTAACGCTAGAGCAGAAGCGTACACTCAGCGCTTTTATCGATAAGCGCGCGCTACAGTTCGCACGTGACGGACCACCTACGGAGTTCGCCACGCACCGAATTAAGGTAAGTCCACAACAGGAACCCATTGCTTGTCCGCCATACAGGATGTCTCAAAACCGGAAAGAGGCCTTGCAGAAGGAGCTTGATAAGCTGCTGCGAGATGATGCCATTGAGGAGTGCGAATCCCCATGGGCTTCCAACGTCGTACTGGTGAGTAAAAAGGACGGAAGCTTACGGCTCTGCATTGACTACCGGAAGCTCAACGCCGTTACAGAGCCGGACCGGTACCCGCTCCCACGCATCGAGGACATCCTTCACGCCGCCAAAACTAGTGAGTACATGACTACGCTGGACCTCCGGTCAGGCTACCATCAGGTCAGCGTCTGCGCAGAGGACCAAGACAAGACTGCGTTTACATCACCTCTTGGCACCTTCAGATTCAAGCGGATGCCGATGGGACTTCGAAATTCTGGAGCCACTTTCCAAAGGTTGATGGAAAGAGGTGGAACTCCTGGCATATCTGGACGACCTGATTCTGCTGTCACCAGGACCCTTCGAGAGGCACCTGGCTGACCTAGAAGCAGTCTTTGATCGACTGGCCATGTTTAAATTAAGGGTTAACAGGGACAAGACTTCGTTTGCAAGAGAGTCTGTCAAATTCCTAGGGCACGTCATCGTTCCAGGTGGAATCCAAGTGGATCCTGAAAAGACGATAGCCATTGATAACATGGCTGCCCCTCAAAATGTTAAACACTTAAAGAGTTTTCTACAAACGTCCAGTTGGTTCCGACGTTTCATTGATAACTACGCGGAAGTCGCGAGACCTCTTACCAACCTCCTGAAGAAGACGAGTGTTTGGCGATGGGACGCTGAGCAACAGCAGGCATTTGAGCGCATTAAATCTCTTCTTGTATCTGCTCCTATTCTGTGTCAGGCAGATGAGTCGAAGCCGTTCGTTCTCTGCACTGATAGCAGCGCATACTGCCTGGGGGCTGTTTTAATGCAGGGGGAGGGACACGACGAGAGACCCATTGAGTACGCAAGTCGACTCCTCACCAGCGCCGAGAGAAACTACTCCACGACCGAGCGAGAGGCTCTCGCCGTCGTGTGGGCACTTAGTAAGTTCCGCGGCTATGTAGAAAAGGCGAAGGTAATTGTTAGGACAGATCACCAATCCTTGCGATGGCTAATGAGTCAACGGTCACCCAGCGGTCGACTAGCCAGGTGGGCTCTAACGTTGCAGGAGTTCGACCTTAGTATCGAATACACACCCGGCCGCTCGAATGTGGTTGCAGATACTCTGTCGCGACCCGTTTCTCTGCAGGATCAGGGTGAATGTCAGTTTTGCATGACAGTTGTCAATATGCCAAAGAGGACCAGCAGTGAGATCCGCGGTAATCAACTTCTAGACCCAGAGGTGCGCAAGATCATTGAAGACATTGAGTCCGACGAACCTTCTAGGGGGAGACCATGGTCCGGCCGCGGATACACCATATCAGACGGAATCCTTTATAGGTACAGCTTAGAGTCAGACGAGGGAGAGAACTGCTGATTAGTGGTGCCTGAGCAAGAACGCCGGCAAGTCATGGCAGACCTCCACGACGCGCCTACTGCTGGACATTTTGGCGTAGAGCGCACGTTGAGCCGTGTTCGTGCTAGATATTATTGGCCTGGCATGCGCACGTTCATCGCAAATTATGTAAAGGACTGTGTGCCTTGTCAGAGGTATAAAGCTGACAACCGCAAACCGGCAGGATTACTGCAAACCCCTGCTGTGAATAGGCGATTTGAAGTAGTCTCCGTGGACCTGTTTGGTTCTCTTGTAGAGACATCCAGGAAGAACAGGTGGGTACTGATTGTAGAAGACGTCTGCTCGCGCTGGGTGGAATTGATTCCACTAGAAAGTGCCACCAGCGTCGAATGTGGTCAAACTCTGGCAAACGAAGTTTTTCTAAGGTATGGAGTACCACGCCGCCTCATCAGTGACAACGGCGTGCAGTTCGTGAGTGAGGTGATGCAGCAAGTCTGCCATGTTTTGGGGATCAGCCAGTCACTCACACCTTACTACCATCCCGAGGCTAACCCTATAGAACGGAAGAATAGGGACCTGAAACCTTAGTTGGCCATGCTCGTAGGTCAAGACCATACCACCTGGGACTTACACCTCGCTGCGATCAGGTTTGCAATGAACTCTGCAGTTACAGGAAGTACAGGGTTTTCGCCGGCATACCTGACCTTCGGTAGAGAGCTGCGAGCTCCTTCCGATGCTGCAACGGACATGAGGGCGATTGTAGAGCACGATAATTTTGTGCCCAGCATCACACCTTACTTAAAGAAGATGGCTGCAACTTTGAACGACGCTAGGGACACACATGAGAAAGCGCAGGCCGTCCAGAAGAAAATTGCTGACCAGAAGCGGTGGGCACCGCCAGAGTATAAGGTGGGTGACCTCGTTTTACTTAAAACGCAGGGACCGAACGACGCAGGACGTGGACAGACTGCAAAGTTTATCCCACGCCGTGACGGCCCATACAAAATCGGGACAATTATGAGTCCCACCACTTACAGTCTGGAGAACGTTCAGACCGGCAAAAACGTGGGCAAATATCACGTTTCGCATCTCACGCCCTTTACCGGACAAATAGAACCTCCTATTAGGGAGAAACGTAAACGGGGTAGACCGCGTAAATTTTTAGACTAGCCCAACTGTAGGGACCCTTAGTTAGGCTAGAGGGGGAGAATGTAACGCGGGGTTTATAAAAGTATTGCCAAAGCCAGTGCTGCGCATACGAACATCACTGCATGCCTCCGCCTTCTTTCCCCCGCCCGCCTGCGGCCCGCGCCAACGCTAGGGTCCGCTGGCCGGCGCCCGTAGAGAGAGCTTCCCGATCGCCGAAGGGAACGGTTGAGTAACGATATCCTCCGCGAATCTCTTTAAGCGTGACGTATTAGGTATATCTTAGTTTCTGTACTTACCAGTTGTATTAACAATAAATATATTTCAATCATTTAAAGTCTTTCGCTTTAAACTATTTTATATTTTTAAAATATTTGTTGATTTTGCGTAAATAACGCTCAAATATAGTCTAAGTTATGGATAAGTTGAAAAAATTTGAATAATACCTATCTTAGGATGTAAATTGTAAGAGGTTTTTGAAACACTGTTGCTTTAGAACATAAAAGTCAAATCGTTGAAGAATTTCGACAGGTATAATCAATATCTCGGTAGTGGAGAGGCCAACGTAGCCGCCGGATTGCGGAGGACGTGGGCTCGATTCCAACCTGAGGTGGACATTCACATTTTCTTTCAATGTTTCGTTATCTTCGTAAAACAATATTATCATCTATCTATAAGACGTCTAGCTGGATAGATGGACTGATGAAAATCCTTGCTTATGAGGTCATACTACATCAGTACATAAGATTAAATTTTAAAATTATTTCAAATACTTTACAGATAACGGCAAGGACCTGACCGCGGTGAATTCTGAACACTGCTTTTCGCAGTATTATCTTCATCACCGTTAGCTGGACTTATGCCTTTTCACAGGAACAATACTAAATGGGGAGATAGGGACATAACCTAACAAACTGGTTCAATGCGGGTTGGTTCGGTCCCTTTAATGTGTGTGTGTGTGTTTTTCATGATTGGAGATATATAATTAAAGCCATGAAATTAAATTATGATTTAATGGTTTTCTGTGTAAATCGGTTATAATTTTAGTGTTGACGTTTGGGTCACTAAGCGACACCTATTGATATATCGACTACTTCGAATCGAATAAATACAAATAATCCGTTTGATATTAACTAAAATTAATTTGTGAATTCATTTTAAGTAAATGCTATACACCGCTAATGAAATAAACTGTCACTATGTTACTAATAACCCCAAAAGATTGGGTCAACATAATCATTTTTGATCAAAATATTGTTATTTTTTATTTATTTCAGTTTAATATTACATTATTATAAATGTTTTATGTTGTATTGACACCTAAAAGATCTTAATTGCGTCAATCCTGGGACACATGATTTTGAGGGCCACCACAGCATAATATAATTTATTATATTAAACAACACGCTAAATTAAATAAGCAGTCTTATAAGTTTACTTAACTTATGTAGTATTGAAGCATAATACCAATTGAAACCAATATTTTATAGAATAAATTGCATTAACACTCATTTGAAACTGAAAAGTGGGGTGATATGACAAGCTTTTTACATGTCACACGCGCGTCGCTCGATGTGGTTAGTGTATTCTATTTTTTACATTTAAAAGACTGCGCTAATTAATACTTTGTTGAATACGAAAAGAGTGCCTCTAGTAAAATATCATGTATTCATTATTACCACTCACTCGTGGCACTGACACAAAAATTGGCGCAATTGTCAACGTCAAATTTGACAGAATCGAGCATAGACTATGCAATATTTTGCAATCACGATACATAAAAAGTACTACAGAACCGAAATAATCAAACTTGTTAATACTAAAGTAGTCTGTAAGTCTATGAAAACACGGTACAAAGTCAAGTGTGTTTTTGTAGGTGCGGTCTCATGCGACCGCTTGGGGGCTGAGGGGTTAATATAATCATTTGGGGCTTAAAGTTACTTGCGTCCGTAGGTTTACCCTTGAGATCCTACACATGACCCCTGCGAAATGAGTGACACTGAGTGACACTGACTAAGTGGTAAAGCCACGCTGCGTTGCAGCACGTATTGTCCCGGCTCGCCCGGGGTAATACCACCCTCTCACGAATATTCGGCGTGAAGTAATGGCACTTGGTGCTGTTGTGTTTCGTCCGGCCAGTGAAGGTTCCGGAGGCCCTTCCCCCCCCCCCCTCACAATTCCTATTCCTTCTTTAAACTGCAACGCGTCTGCAATTCCTTTGGTTTTGCGGGTGTCCATGGACGGCGGTGGTTACTCTCAATCAGGTGACCCGTCTACTCGTTTGGCTCCTTCTTTTATAAAAAAATAAAAAAAATCTTAAATTGTGTGTCTGTAGTCGTTCAATAAAATGTCACGCGGTTGGCAAATGTTGAATCGGGTGACGAAATTATGTTTAGGTACCTACTTCATTGAATACGTAGTAAGAGTCTCGTGATTGGTCCAAACCATCGCCAGTTGTGCTGTAGCACTTCGTCAGGAAGGTCGTGGCGCTAACTTTCGCGCAAATACTTTTTTTTTTTTTTTTTTTAATTTTTAAAACTTTGTAATGTAGATTTGGATTGATGTGTTGTTTTGCTACTAAATTAAGAATAGTTACACTACACTGTACCAAGAACATGGTTGGATTCATCCCTGAGTAGGTGTTGAAATCAAAATGATTTTATTTATAGTTATATATATAAATAGCATCATTTTTAAATTGTCGTCAGATCCATCTGACTTTGTGTTTGCATTTGATAAAATGCTTTTCGTTTATAAATAAACATATTGGCGGCTTAGAGGTGGCCCAAGGGCCACACCCACGCCGCACCCTAACCTGCTATTACACTACGGTAACCAATTTATATTTGATATACCTGATACCCACTTTTGGTTTTTCAGATTCGAATAGCTATCAATAAAATAAAAAATATTGGAAAGACAAAACCAGTTAAAAAGTAATCCAAGTTATAGCAGATTTTGAAACTGTAACCTCACCTTCTGTTTTATCTAATCTTCCAGACTATCTTTAAATCTTTATGCCTAATAACTATTAGACGAATAAACAATATGCCTTGTAACTTTATGGAAATCAATATTAGGGCGAAAAACATTAGCCTAAAGCATATTTATGCTTAATGAAATAGTATGCCAAAAACCAATTAAGTCAAAATATTATTATGACAAATAAAAATATGCCTAACTCGTTATGCCAAATTAAATTAGGACAAAAAAAATTAAGCAAAAAAGAGGGAACCCGTTAAAATAACGGGCACTTCGATCACGTTTATGGTATTCATTATCGACTAATAACTAAATCTAGCTTAAAAATAAGTGGGCGCCAGGAGAATTTTCGTCAGATGTTCAACTGGATATTCTGCCTAACCAAGCTCGTATTTCATCTAGCTTAGTCTTGTAGATTAAGCCTTATACTAAAACGGCGTGTCGTTAGTCTACAAAGAAACATTCATCGTGTCAATACTTGCAACGCACTGGATAAAATTAGGTATAAACTGGCCCTTTCAAATGTTTGTTTTAACCGTTACATAAACAGTTGGGATAAGTAACAATATAAACAGTTAAAAACAACAGCAAGATTTATAACTAAATCAACAAATTCACATAGTTAAACTAACTCACGAGCTAGGGTTAAAATAAATATTTAAACATGTAAAGTCCTGTACAAAAATTATCGATTGACGAAGCGACGCGACGTTGCCGTTCAAGCAAGAGCAAGCCCGCGCGCGCGCGCCGCCCGCCCCGCCGCGCTGTGATGCCGTGCCGACAGCTTAGTTAAACGAGAAAATTCGGAGTGCACGGTGCGCAGGACGTATTTACGGAGATGAGGTGAACAGTTCAGTGTGTAATGGATTTAGGTAAGTACGCGGACATATAAATGTGTTTTAATATAAAAACGAGTATCCACCAAACTATCCAGCCCTGCCTAATGCAGGACTAAATCAGCCTTCTCCGCCTCCAACACCAAAGGCATGGGGCCCCCGCCCTGTGCCCTTACAGCCCACTTTTAACCAAACCAATAACCCGAATACACCCCCTGCCCCTCAGCGTTCCGCACCCGGACCATCCCCTCCGCAATGCGACTCTGCCAGTGATGCCGAGATCGCCGCATCTCTCTCATGCCGCATCGACATGAGAGAGGTTCATATCCTAGCTGATAAGTTACGCAGCGCCCGTTGTGGTAGAGACCGCGTTATGGCCTTATGCCAACACCAAGCGTTGATCCGCGCTTTAGATTAGTCACTAGGCTGGATCCTCTTGTCATTTCATTTAATTTCATTACATTTCATTCAATTTCATTTAATTTATTGTTTGTTTCCTGTGTTTGCTGTGTGTTCGCGGTAGTTCGGAAGGTTATACTTTATTAGCCTTCTAAATGGCCGCGAACAACATTACTTCAACAATATGTCGCTGTGTTAGGAATGCTGACCTATACAGAGATTAGGAGCTTCCAACTCTGCAGCAAAATATCAAAAATCGCACCTTAATCATTTAATACGCGAGACGTCGGTGTATGAGCCGGCCTCGCGACTAGGCTTTATTATCGTAGGCCGAAATATGGCTTTCAGACCCCCTTATCACTTATCAGTCGATCTTAATCGCCTTCTAGAGGCACGATCGTAGCCGCGTACGAAATAGCAAGCCTTCAGTTTGCGCAGCCTCACTACAGACTGAGTGCGTCCTACTAGAGGACGCGCCGCATTTTTCTCGCGCATTATGCTCATGTTTATTGAGTAGCCTGCTTCACCCTCCCTCCTCCGGAGGGGTGACTGCTTCATTTTGAACTGAAAGATCTCCCCAGGTCTATGGTTTTAAAGAGGGTGTTAGTCAGTAGGAGTCTGACATAACTTCGCCAGCCGTCTGGTGTCGTACTCATGTAGAGTTCACCTCCTCCCTCCCCTCGGTATCCGGGAGGGTGCCTTCTTCACAGGCGCAAAAAAAAAAAGAGTATCTACCCAGCTAGCACATAAGTTTTATCGTGTGTATTTTTGCCGTAAAACGCAACCGGCCTGAGTACCTTAATTAAATACTCATTTTGTTTCGTATATTTAGCCGAATAGGGTATTTCGGCGGAAACAGTCAAACGTTTTGAAGGTACCTACGTGTTTAATGTTTTCGTTGTCTGATTACTAAAGCTTAGCGCCACGCTGCGTGTCGCAACGCAATCGGTTACATACATTTTGCATAAACGTGGTTACATTAGCTCATAGTCGATTTTCACATCCATAAGTACCTAAGTAAAAACTATGTGTGGACGCTGGGCGGCAAGTAAATCTGTCTACTTATCGCATTAGTAAGCAAGGAAGTAGTAAGTTCAATTTACTTACTTACTTACTTATGGGTGTGTAAATCGGCCTTCAGTCCCGCGTGTCGCCACGTTCAATACAAAGCTTTGTATTGTAAGAAAGGAAAACTGGTTTTAACGAAAAATAATGTGTTATTTTAACTAAGGAAAGGAAAGGAAAACTGTGGTTTTAACAAAAAATAATGTGTTATTTTAACTAAAGCAAAGCTTTTGATTCAACTGATATATATCAAACAAAAAAAAAACACATTATTTTTCGTTAAAACCACAGTTTTCCCTTATTTATTTAAATGTTTGTGTTTACAGGACACATCTTCGGAGGCGGCAACAGCAAGTGATAACTAAGATATAATCAGCGTCGTCGAGCCTGGAATCTAGTAGTAACAAACACTCGAAATCCAGAGGAATATCACGCGTAAGTGTTTGAATGAAACATTACTTGTAAATATTTTTAACCCACGACGCAAAGAGAGAGGTGTTATAGTTATAAGCTTAACGTGTTTGTCTGTGTATCTATCTGTGGTATCGTAGCTCCCAAACGGATGAACAGATATTCGTTTAGTTTTTTTTTTGTGTCATAGATAATTTTATCCCGAGTGTTCTTAGCCATGTTTCATGAAAATCTGTTCAGCCGTTTGAATATCATCAGCTCTTTTCTAGTTGACGAGGGGATTTGACTAACTTCCTTATGTCCGATCGATTCGAAATTCAGTACCGCGTTACTTCAGTGATATATAAAGTATTTGGTAAGGTAAACATGACCTGATCAACCGTTTGAAGATCATCAGCTCTTTAATAGTTGATGAGGGGATCTGACTACCTTCCATATGTCCTATCGATTCGAAATTTGGTTTATTAAGTTTATTTTATTTATTTCAATTTTTATTTTTTTTTGCAAAATCCAAAATAGGTATTTAATAACAACATAACTTAATAATGATAAAAAAAACTTAATTACTTACATAAATAAATAAAATTCCACCTAAACTAAACAACGGTAAAAAAAGAAAAAAAAACCTATAAATAAAAGATGTCCTCCAACTGTGGGCTCATGGGTGCGGTACCAAGAATGCAGGCAACGTTACCTCTTTGGATTGCGAGGCTGATACGCTGGCAGAGGTAGCTGCCAGCCTTCTTGTCACCGGAGGCCTCAATAAGGCGACGACATAACTCTTTAACGAGCTGCTTGGCCTCCTGCCCCCATGGACCCATTGTTTCCACTGCAAACGGAACAAATATGTAGTTGCGGCCTAGGTTCGCGTACTTGTTCCGTTTGCGACTTTCAGCACTTACCGCAGCAGCCCCCTCATGAAGCGAGGTGGCGCGTACATGTGAGGGAGCCACGGTGTCTGCACAGGTCGCATCCCACACCAATGACGTGCCAAGCTTCCAAGGTCCAATGGTCATACCGTCAGGCCTTTTGCCATTGCTGAGAGAGATACCAGTTGGCTCTAAAACAGCCGGTACACCAACGGTGGCAAAAGCACTGCGAATGATGCTGTTGAGTGAGGAGTGCCGTAACATACGACCAGCACTGCGAGCGCAAGAAAGGCCGTGGTGGCCAAGCTCGTCAACAGCCTCCCCACACACACAGCGATGAGGGTGGACTACCCTGGCGCCAAGACGGAGGCAGACCGCTAGAGTGAGGGACGGCCCGTCCAACAAGGTACCGACGTTGGCAGATGGTAATGCCTGGAGCCAGTGGCCTGACTCTCTCTCGGAGACGGCAGTGAGACGAGCGAGTTCTGCCGAATCAGCAGAAGTGGATAGGAGCTCCTCATGAACTTGTTTGCAAAGTGGCTCGTCCCATTGCCTCTGCGACTGTGGTAACAAAGGGAGGTCTGAATTTTTACAGGTGGATATCCAAGCGTTTTTGGCATCTGCCACACACGACAACTCTACGGAACCCAGGGATGGGTTGATAATCTTCCGGTAGAGATTGTGCGTGCTATGAGCAGAAGACAAAAACGCTGGCAAGGCCACAATGCTTAAATTTCTAATGCCTAGGCCCCCGAAGCGTACAGGAAGGGAAGCCTGAAGCCATCCGCGGTCGCTCATGGGACAATTAAGAATTTTAACTAGAGTATCTCTAATAAGAATATCTAAGTTTGATAATAAGTTTGGAAAAAGCCAGAGTTGGGAGCATCGGAGTACGTAGGTAAATTTTGGAACGAAGAGACAAAAACGAATAATAAATAGTGCCATGTGTGGATTAATTTGGAATAGACGGTCTGAATTTAAATTGAATTTAGCGATGGCATCATCAATAAAAGCCGGCATGGCAGCATCTAGAAGTGGTGCACCTAATAAAAATAATGAGTCGTCGCTGAGAATTTTGATGTTGGGGGCCAGAAGACTAAAGTCAGAAATAATTTGAGCTCTACGATCCGGGGCCACGGTATTGGATATGTATAATTCACACTTCGAGAAATTTAGTTCCAAACCTATGGTGCCAAACTGGTATATTAAATTCTCTAGGTCCTCGAGAACCAGGTCGGAGTTACCCCCTAAAGTGCCGTCATCGAGGTACCAGACGTTAAATTTAGAATTTAGATTTGTAATTATTTGGTGGATAGCCAAAGAGAAAATAGCTGGACCCAGAGGGTCGCCCTGCTGGCAACCAACGGCAGAATGTAAAAGATTGTTACAGTGAATCAATTTAGTTGGTTCACTGTAACATTGCCATAAATAATTAAAAACATAGGTATTTCCTCCTTTACTTTCGCCAGCAGGGCACCCCTGTCAACGGAATTGAAGGCGTTTTTGACGTCCACCTTCAGCAGAACTTCGCCACCATCATTGAGCAAGAAGGTGCGGGCTGAGTGAACGGCGGCCTCGCAGCCACCTTTCGAACCGAACCCGAGTTGTATTGGCTGAAATTTTGATGAAAGGTCAGAAAGGGTGTGTTTGACACAAATTTTAGAGACGATGCGCCTTATGATACACCCTACGGCGATCGGCCTTGTACCGCCATCTTTCTTTCTTAAAGCGCAGAGGTTAGCGCCGTAGAGTATACCGATGATGTCTCGCGGAACTTTACCTGCAAGCATGAGGTTGGAGAGTTGGGTAATTTTGGTGAGTAGGACTCTGCCGGCGTCTCCAGAGGTGCCACAAACCAAATCTTTAAAATGTTGCGGGGAGAGACCGTTGAGGCCACCGGCAGAGCCATTTCTAAATGAAAATATAGAACTGTAGACTTCGTCTTCGTTGGTCGAAGACGAAGCATCTGTAGACTCGGGCGGATCGGGGAGGCGAAGTGTTGCTGCAGGAGGAGGGTATTTAGAAATTAGTGATGCCACAGTCTCTGGAGAGTCAAGAGCAACGGTATCACTAGAAAAAATCTACTGAGTGGCCCCTTTTAAATCACCTTCATTGATTTTTTCTTCAACCTTGCTTATGTTAAATGAAGTGATTTGTGATTTTCTAAAACTAACGACTGAATTATGAAGCGGTGGTAATGAATTTGTGCAGTTTGTAACGGTACAGAATGAATGGTATCCGTCCGTTAGTAAGGAATGTATGGGAGTAGCACTAAAATAAATATTAATGCGTAGCACCATTAATATAATAAGCATGAAAAAGGGAATAATAAACTAGTTCAGAATAATGGTCAGTGGTCTAGGGCTTTATCTTTAGTTTGAATTTCGCGGGGACTGCTCTGTGTGCCCCTTGCGACATAGGCGCCGTCTAGCGTGAGTTATTTACTTGAGCTTCGCGTAAGGTTGCTAGTTTGACTTCTTTAGTTTGAATTTCGCGGGGACTGCTCTGTGTGCCCCTTGCGACATAGGCGCCGTCTAGCGTTAGTTATTTACTTGAGCTTCGCGTAAGGTAGCTAGTTTGACTTCTTTAGTTTGAATTTCGCGGGGACTGCTCCGTGTGGCCTTGCGAGGTTGGCAAGCCGGTGCACATACGGGCGGGCGCCACCTATGGTCGGAATACGGAACTTTTTATAATTTCACAAAATACAGGATTATTGGCTTAAGTGGATGATTATTGAGAGGGAATTGTTAATAGAAGGCTACATTTAGATATTCAAACATGTAATATTGGCTATCTGACGAGATTTGGTTGGATTATGGAAAAACTTTAGAATTGCGCGGCGAACGGCGGCAATGAGCGAGCGAGAGGTTGGGAAAAAGATAGAAAGAAAGGTAGGATGTTATCTCCACGTGGCGCAACGCGAAGTTCGCGTATAACAAATAATAAGCGACGCGAAGGCGAGGCGCATCGAAAAACAGCTAGCGATTGGTTGAAGGGAGGAAAAGCGGAAAGTTGGGAAAGGGATGTTAGGCGCGCGTGGCGCGAAAGTTAAGATGCTTGGGAAAAGGGAGAAAAATTAGCGGGGCATTCAATTTTGAGACGTCGGAGGCGTGGTCCGATTTAAGAGTACGGTAAAACTCATGCGGGAAAACGAGCGTCCGAGCCTTTTAGCGCGCTAAGTGATATTCGAGTGGCGATTTTAACTAACATTGGTTGTGAAATAGAAGTGAATATTAGAGTAAAATTTTTGCTATCGCAACTCGAATAACTATAACAGAATGAAGTATTCTGGATCACGTTAGTGGACACGGGTAACGGTGCCAACAAAAGCTAACGTGGTTTCAACAGGCTTCGGTCTGGAGGCATTTGGCTGTATTCAATAATGCCGGCGTTATCTATTAAAACGCTAAATACAACACTATCTTCGAGAGACTAACGGAGGAGAGACAGTTGTCTCCCTAGTGAAAATTGAAGATAGGTCAGACACCAATTAGCTGGAGGTGGGCACGTACAACCCCGTCCAAAACCGTCCCGCCTCCTTACACACAGTGTAGTGTTAGGATTTACACTCTGAGTATACTGGCTCGATTGATAGTCCATTTAGAAGTCTGTTGCTTGCAGGGGCGACTCGGCTTACACAACTCACCACGAAATTAAGTTAAATGTGGCTTGGGCCTAGATTGCAAAGTACACAAGTAGGGACTGTTAGTTCGACAAAATATAGGCATTTCACGTGAGGAAAGCTGTAGGAATCTATAGGTAGGCGGTTCTATATAATTGTTGTGAGGAAGTGAGGGGACAGTACGGTGTGAGCGCGCTGTGCGTACATAGGCTGGGTATGCGGGCCGCAGGGCCAGGCGGGATTAATTCAGACTAATAAGATAGGGATAATTAGGTTACGGTGCTAAATAAAATTTACGATGAAGTGATGTGGGTCTTATCTAGGCATGTAATCTGTTACCGTAGGCCGATAAAATTCTAATTGTTTCCCTAAATTGTTACCAATTAATTATTCATCTTAAATAATTAACAGAAGTATGATAATATCGTACCATCATTACTTTGGAATACCTAAAAGGTCTAGACTGGTTTCCTATTACAAGAAAAATACTAAAAGTTATAGCAAATAAGCATAGCTGTAATGTGATGTTTGATTTCTAATACTGAAATGACCAAACAGGCATTTTTAGCTTTCCCTGGGGTGCAATACGGCCTTATATTGCTACACTCTTCAAAGTATTACAAGTATACATCCGATACCTATTAGTAAAATATAAGCTGATACTTACTAAACAATTAAAACCAGTTTAGAACTTGGTTGGGTCGTTGAAGCTGCGAATCCACATTAAGACCTTAAAAGCTATGAGCTGCTACTATTATGAAACATAGAAATAGTTGATTGATAACAACCTTCTAATTAGCCTGATAACACAGTCTACTTATACCATTTGAGTTCGCCTTAATGGTCTAAAGACCTCTTAAGATATGTAAGTACTTACTTCTAATAATATGAAACATTGAAATATTTGATGGGAACAATCTAAATCAATCAGACTTATATCTAGTACAGTCAGCTTTATACCTTTTAAAGTGAGTAAAAGATAACTTCTAAATATAATTGATTCATTGATTAACAGGGATAATTAACTACCTGATTTACTTACCTACTAAAAAGATATACTAACTATGATTTAGTAGTCTATCAAATTAACCACTCAGTCTGAGAGACAGGGGTGGAAGTTAATGGAAAAATAATTAACTTAAGTTCACTTCCTAAAAGTTAAGGATATTGAATAAATTAAACATCTTTTAATAAACTTAAGATGTAATGCTAATGTAATACTTTATAAGATCTGTATAATACAGACTAAGAGTGAACCAAAGTAATTTTACTTCAAATGATAGTATTCTATTTAAGTTCACTTCCTAAAGGAGTAGGATATTGAATAAATCAAACATCCTTTAATAAACTTAAGATGTGATAACTGCCAATGCAGCCAATCCAATGTAGTTATATTGGAACTTTATAAGACCTGTATAATAAATACTAAGAGTAAATAAAAGTAATTTTACCTGTATTAATAGCATTCTAATTTAGCCACCGCTTGAAGTGGCGTTTGAATAAATTATCCACCCTTTATAGAACTGAATATTAATTTTCTAATAAGACAAAAGGACAGTCAGTTAATATTGTTACATTGTGATCTCTTTATAATAGACACAATAATCAGAGGAATAAGTGGGTCCTGTTGAATGCTGGCATGTGAGATGTCTCTGTTCGATAAGTGATCTCATAAGACATAAGTTATTACATTGAACAATTAAGTTCTTAATGTGAAAAGGATATTTGGATGATAGCCAGCCTTGAGGTAAACTCTATTGATTTATGAGGAATAATAATAATTAAAATGCTAACACATATACCATAATATAAGATGAAATTAAGTCAAAAGTTGTGTTGTCTCTCTATAAATTAAAGTCAACGTGGCGGGGCCTGAAAGACGAATGCGTTGAACGGCACGATATGGGCGAGGATGGAGCTCATACTTCCACAAGACTCTTATAATTCCACAAGACCTTTATGTAAATCTGCACAAGACTTCTTATGTATCATGCTATTGTTTATAAATAATAATACCTGCAAGCTAAGCTATCATCTGATTATCTTTGAGTGGTTACAAATCTTCCCCGCAGCGGCAGTGAAGGATTTAGGTCACAGTTTAGACGGAGTCATTGCTAGGCTACACATATCTATGATATGATTTATAGACTGGTAGGTAATTAGGTTAGGAGAAAATAATTTAACACAGGGATAAGCCAATTACTAAACTTTCACGAAAGAACTTGAGTTACTTAAATGCGGTTAACCACGGAGGGTTCACTAGACGATCTGGCCAAAATAGTATTTATTATGATATTACGTTGCTTGACTGAAATTCACTGCAAATAGAATTAAGCTATGCTAAGGTTTCATCATCATACAAACACTACGTACTCCACAAAACTCTAAACACAACCATTAGATTGTAGATAAATTAGGTTAAATAGTTTTAAGAATTAGATAATAAGTTAAGTTAAGGTAAAAGCAGCGATGATGTGTGTATGTATTATAAGGTAGAAGTAGGGTAGAGATTTAGGTGAGGCGGAAAAGTTACAAGTTGGATTTGATTTTATGGGTTAGGGTACCACTATTGTCATCCTTGCTTACATGAAGAACGCGATAAGCAAATGACAATAGTAGTTCACAGCTGTACGAGGTGTTTTCGTGGATGACCCTACCTATGGTTTGCGCTAGAGAATGAGCTACTGAGGTGCGAGCTCCTCTCGGAATTCGTTTTATAATTGGGGTAGCATTTTTTAATTTTGCAAGTTGTTGCCAAAATTCAATATTTTGTTGGATGGGTGGGTCAACTGAACGAGAGGGTACATAAGGGGTGGGCTGGGAGGCATGAGAAGGTCTGTGCACCTTACCAATGTGGATCTTTAGACCTCTGGTGCCTCCAAAAAATTTTGGTTGAGAGCAGAGGTCGCACCTCACATAATGACCATTACCGGTATCTTGGCCTAAAGTCGTGGAGCGTTGGGACATCTAGTAAACTTAATCATAAGAAAATTAAATTATAAACAAATAAACCTAAAAAAAGAAAACAAATTAGTAGAAAACAAGGTGACGGATCTTGTGAGCGGCAGCGGGCGCAGGCGCGAAACGTCAGCAGCACGAAAAAAACTCGGTTCTTATTGGTTCGGAAGTGCAGGCTCAACGCCTATTGGTCAAAGCGGAGCCGTCGTCAAGGCGACAAAAGACAGCTCGTTGTTTACAAGATGTTGCTTGATGGATCACCATAAACCTTGTAAACATTGGGTGCTCCACAGACGCCACAGCGGCGGCGCACGCAGTAGAAAACGATAGCGCTGGTGTATTACGAGGCGGGATTACAAAACCCACCTTGAGCTTGTCATATTAAGCTTCAAAACTTTATATTTTAATTAATTATTGAAGAGCGAGTGTATAGACAGGTGTCACGCTCTAGCTGTCTACTCACTCACTCAATGATGTTGAAAGTATATGGTAAGGTAACCATGACCTGATCAGCCGTTTGAAGATCATCACTTTAAAAAGGACAAAATAAAAGTAAAATTAAATATTTTAAAATCCCCCCGACACAAAAAATAGTGTAAAAACTAACAAATAATATTTTATACCTATTATAATTATTATCATCACATATATTATACAAGTTCAAATATTTTTGTTTTCCAGGCGTCGTCGCGTCGGGGGACCGTCGAGCGGCTTGACAGCGGGCGTCTTCCACGACACGCAATCGTAGCCGAAAGTAAGCTGCGACGCGCGGCTGGGTAATATAGACTTTAAATACAGTGTACATGATTTAATATCGTTTAAAGATTGTAAAAACCGTCACCAAATTGTTTAGGAATAAACTTTTTACCGTATGAATCGTTTTTTAATGTTCTTTTTACAGTACTTGCTATGTCGAACCACTTTGTTTTCTTAGTTAGGCTAAAGATGTATATCTATGTATTAGTTAGAAGACACTTTTGTTTAGTGTCGTGTCTACTTTCTACCTACCTTCTATCTGTGTGATTTAAATAATGTTAGGTCATTTTATTTTAGTGTTTTAGTGTTGTATTAACCTAGAATCTATAGTATTTACGACAAAGCCGTTTTGTTGTGTAAACTTCTACAAATTTTGTTGGGAATACTAAAAATGTTTTGTACCTATTATCAACCTAGACATAATAGTATTTTCAACAAAACAGTTTTGTTGTGTCAATAATTTTTATTGCATCTACCTGTCCCCCTAGCACGCTCGGTTATATTTCCGACGTAAAGCATTTGTCCCTCTCGCACACGCATATTTGCCAGAAAGGGAAGAATACTTTATGCCCGACATAAAACTTAGCGTACTAGCCTCACAGATAAAAAAAATCAACCTCTCGAAGTAAATGTAGGCTTAACACGAGGTACAATGTTGAATCCACTTCCGCTATAATTGTTAGGACTATTTGAATTATATTGTCAAATTTACTACTTTACAATGGTATACGAGGTAAATTTCAACATGATTCAAGTTAAGGTGATCCATTAAGAGGGTTTACGCATTTCGGTTTCCCATACAATTTTTCAAGTCGAAATTTTTAAAGACCAATAAGAGTAGTAGGAAATTGGGCTTTCTGACTCACGGTCGTTCAACATAATTGAAGTTTTAGTTTTCAGTCTAAAGTGAATCATTCAACTATAGAGCGCGCTTGAGAGGCGCCTGGCGGCGCCTCTTGTGCGCGTCCTGAGTTGGTTGATTCACTGTAGACTGAAAACTAAAACTTCAATCATGTTGAACGACCGTGAGTCAGAAAGCCCAATTTCCTACTTTTACACTCACAAACTGGATTTATAGAGTGCTTAGTGTGGTAGCTCCATTTATGCAAAGGATGAGATGTCTATTACTGATAGATAGGTAGCTATACCAAGCTGGATTACCTAATGTTGATCATCACCATCATTACTTGAAAATATTCTAGAGCAGTATTACCTAATTTAATAAAGGTGAAATAAATATTTAGGTACCTGAGTATATAAAAATATATTTGATAAGTAGGTAGGTATAAAATGAAAGAAACAAATTTATTTAAAAAAGTTTATTTTCTTCACACCATTTGTTTAAACAAAATACATTTTTTAATGCACACACCCGAGTGTGATACATGCAACTAAATACATCGTTTGACTCTTTATACTTATCATACAAATTAAGTAAACTAGGACAAAACTTATCTTCTAAATTATAAACATTGTTATTTTCGGTTACATCTTTTAACCACTTCACTTTTTCTATTCCCTTAGTATAAATCATTTTGTTTGACAACAGTCGTACAATATGTTCTTTATGATAGGGATATGGTATGAAACCCTCTTTCCAGTAAACTGCTCTGTTTCTCTCAATCCAATTTACCTGTTTCCTCTCTGTTTTGCTTAGCTCGTAATAAGGAAACGGAGGTTTTATAAGAAGAACTTCTAACTGTTTTTTGTTTAGAATAGCAATTTCTTTTAGAATGAATTTATTATCATCTGTTTTAAAACCCTGTACATCTACAATAACCTTCATGATAATTTTCGAACAATTTTACTCAGAGGCTTGTATTCAACCAGACGATCGTTAATAATTAAACAATATGCTGTTGTGTCATCTGGTAAATATTCGGAACATTCAATTTCTACTCGCACATCTACAGGTCCAGTTTTCAAATTATCGTTTTGTCTTGAGCAATCAATGATGAACAAAGGAGCCTTGTTTTTAAAATTATCTAGATTGAGCAATGGGTCTGGTGAAATGTTGTAATACGAGTGACGAAATTTAGTGTATATATCGTATAATATACTATATTTATTCTCATTAAACTTCAAGTTCATAGATTCGTAGGGGTAATATTGCGAATTCAAAAATAATGTAACGTTTGTTAATTTACAATGATCAAACTCGGAACAGTCGAGAGTCCTACTATTCTTTCTGTTTGTTTGTAAGCCTAAAATCACATAACGAGGTTTTTCTATTTGTGAAGTAGTTTTTACTGACCATGAATGTTTAACTGTTTTTGGTAATACAGGGTATTCATATAAATCCCAGTTTCTGAAAGCAATTTGGATAGGCTTGTCTTTGTCAAGAAGTTTAAGCAATGATAGTTTCTCATAATCCGAAACTTTAATATGTGGAACTCGCCACTGTACTTTTTGTATATTTATTTTAATATGATTGACATCGTCTGGCAAAATGACACTGTTCAATACGCTATGACCTCTATTTAAAATAAGTTCATGCTTGCAGTTAATTACAATTTTCTTATAATCTTCTGCGAATCCTAATATTTTATCAAGGGGCACAACTGCACTAAAACTATTATTACTCCTAATAGTTCCATTCAAACTCCATCCCCATATAGCTGCAACTTTGCTCTCCCCTTCATTCATTGATATATACGATTTCATACAAGTGGTTATGCCGGCATTTTTGATGCGGTCTATTTCAATACCATTCATCTCATATCTAATATCTTGAAATAGAAATAAAACCGGGTTATTAGTGAGCTTAATACCTTTTTTCATAGGTTTACCGTCTTTATCATAAAGTTGTATATCTCCTTCTATATATATAGCACTCGCCGATGGTAATATGTATATATCCTGTTGATGAATTGGAATTCTTATTTCATCATTTTCATTAAAATTATTATTGTAAGGATTATAAGTATGAATTTCATAGCTTTCAATTGAGTTATCGTATTGAGGTAAATCACTTATTCCAAGAATACTCATGTTTTAAATCCTAGGGCCTGAAGAAATTTTTTATTGACTTTCGTAATTTTTTTAACAGGTTTAACACGTGTGGACACTTTAACACTATGTCGGGTATTGACACGCTTGGTGTTCGTATTCTGAACTTTATAAAAGACTATCATGTTGCTCTACGTAAATGAAGACGCAATTGAATACTTTCTCCTTGGAAATCAATGTAATTTCCGTGTTCATCTAAAAACTTTACACTCAGAGATGATATCTTGTTGTTGTTAACTGGTAGATATATGATATTTTTCGGTATTTCTATATATCGGTGACCAGGTGATACGTCAGGCACAAATTCATGTATAATATGTGAGGGCGCGCCGTTATTATACGATCCTTGCACTATATCACATTCAATCCTGATCAAGGATAAAGGCAGAATGTTTACTGGACTTACAGATTCATGCCATTTATTTGCTTCTAACTTTACGTTCTGAAAGCCAAGTAACTGTCCAATGCTGTTATTAACGCTAAAGTCCACTCTTTGAGAACAATAGAAATAACACTTCAACGTATTGTTGTTAGGTTTAATCTTGATTTCACAATCGGTGATATTTGTTTCAAGATATTCCGCAATATCGTAAAGATCGTAAGTTCCGAGAGGTATTTTTAACTGCTTATTATCAGCACCATAAGTAAATATGTTGTTAAGAGCAGTTACATTTGGTATGGAATTTAAAGCGGAAAAGTATAATAATCCACATTCACATTTTTCCCATAAAGTTAAAGGGGGCTGGAATTGTGATTCCAAGTAGGACTTATCCCCAGTAATGGTTAAAGTAATAGACATTATGTAGTACTAACTAGTTTGAAAGCTTTACTAACTATTTATTTAGGATTTTAGACCAAAAATTTCTAAGAAATTGGAGACATAAATGCCCGCAGTTAAAAGGGTGATTGTTCTGTACATTTTCATTATTATATTTTATATTACTAGTACCGACATAAGAAATGAATTCTTTTGGTGGCTTTAAATTACCATAGCTATCGAAATACATTACACTTTTACAATATTTTGCATAGGCTACCCAGTGAGAACCTGGATTTTTGGAGCTATCAAGATTAATAATACCACATTCTTTTGAAAGTGGATACTTCGGCAATTCATCACGCATATAAACACCTCGAAAGAATGGAATATCTTTAGCATTTTTAATAATATCGATATTGCTCAAAGCTCGATTGGGTAGCCGATTACTTAGTTTTTTTTATTAGAAATAAAAATTCCTAATCCATTATGATGAGGTCTAACTTCTAAACCTTTCCCTATACATAAAGTTTCCATCTTTTCGTTGTGTCGTTTTAGTTCAGAAAAACGTTTTTTAGCTGCTTTAAATTCATTAATAGCCTTAGTAATTGCTGCTGCTCCGCCAGCTAAGCTTCCAACCGCAGACAATCCAGCAAATATAGGTATAAGAGGAAGAACTCCACCAGTTTTTGGAACAGGAATCATGCGAGGTAGTTTTACAATAGAATTTTTCATTGACTCTTTAGCTGCTGCTATTGCTAGCTCAATAGCTATTTTTTTACACTTAGGCTTTAGTTTTTGTAAATGTTTTTTTGTATGAAAAACAATTTTTTTTAAATGTTTCTTCACACCACCTCCACTTTTAAGGGTTTCTTTATTTTCTTCCCTATTTTTTCTCAAACCATAACCTGTGCTAACTTTAGCTAACATAGCTTTATTCACTAAATGAGCTGCAAGCTTTTCTCCTAGACCAGCATTTACAGCATGAGCACGTTTTCGTGCCATTTTCATTAATTTTATATCAGCTTTATGACGATCACTTAATGAAGATGATTTGTTATAAGCTATATCGTGTTCTTTACAGTATTCGTCTAATAAATTAATACCCCTTTCTCTTCGAGCTAGTCTTTTTGCTAGTTTAGTTCCAGGACCACAATAATTATATCCAGGTAAATGAAGTTCAAAAGGTAAATTATTTATAAACCAATTTAGTAGACTGCTATCTACCATAACTCGTATAGAACTAGTTTACTGGAAGAATGTACCTATATTAATATACTATTGAACTATATTTGACTTATTAATCCAACTGTTTTCATTCGAAGGTAAACCCAACCATTTCACAAATACCTTTTTTCCCTTTGTTTTTAATACTTTTTCTATTAAGTATATATTAGGATGCTTTGCTTTCAATAATTCTTGCTCATAAAATGCCCCTAAAATAGCCCGATTTCTTGCATCTTTAATTAAGTATGTTGGTGGAGACGTTTTTTGTACTTTAATAATCTTGAATATTTCTGCTGACCAATTAGGTGTATAACCTTTTTCAAATACTCCTTTGTATTTGCTTATTCTCACAAAATCCTTGACTTTAAACTTGTGTCTCTTCACTATTTTATTTGATAGGTTAGCATACCTATCATGCAATATCTGAACATTATTTTTATTTACTTTTACAGGCTTTAGACCTATAGTTCTATGATAAGTGTGATTATATTCACGAATCACATCATTTAAAGTACCATCATTCCACCTGTAATTACCTTTTAAACTAAATAATTTATATATTTTCGTTTTCAATGTTCTAATAAGTCTTTCTGCAATAGAGGCCTTTTTAACGGAATACGTGGAATAATGTCTGATTTTATATTTCGCAAAAACTTTTTTCAGTTCATCATTATAAAACTCTGTTCCATGATCAGTTTGTAAATTTTTCGGGACACGTCCATTACTGAATGAATCAATAAAAGCATCACATATATCGTTTTTTGTTTTTCGTTTTAATGGGTAGGCCCATGCATATTTTGAGAATGTATCAATAACTACTAAAATATATTTATAACCATTGTTTTCTTTAGAGACACCTTGCATATCAATTAGATCAGCTTGCCACAAGTCATCAATATCTTTCATAATAACTTTTCGTCGTAGAAAATTCACCCTCACATTTTTATGTATTTCATTAACCACATCGGCTTTACTCATTTTTTGGATTTATTATTTGTACTTTTTTCAAAACTATTTAATTTAATAGTAAACTCATTCAACTTCTTATCAGTTGACTGAATGGCTTTCAAACATTTTTCTAAGGATTTATATAATAACTCTTTGTCTGTTGTATTTTTATTATCTATCTCTTTATAAATATTTTCAATAGATTTATCAACATATTCCTTGTTTGCGCTATCTGTTACGTAAACTGGTAATTTTACATTTCGTATGATTTTATTTTGAGCATCCAAATTGTTATCACTTAAATGTTTTAGAGCACATTCAACTATCATCAAATCTTTTTTAATTCTTTTGTTTTTATGTACATGGTGACCAAATTTGTCGACATTCATATTGAATGTTTATTTGATACTAAATATTATTTTATCGGGTTTTTGGTTTTATTGTTTAATAATATCAGATTCTTTCAATTCTTCAATAATAGATAAAATTTCATTATCATGATTAGTATTACCAGCTTCTTTCGAAGCAATCAGTAATTTTAATCTTTCTATCAACTCATTAGGATCATCCCAATATACCAAATCAGTATTAGATCTATACGTTTTAAACTTTGGCAAATTTCCACCATGCTTTTCCATGTCGGTATTATGGAATAATGGTTTGATTATGTCACGATATTTAGCGCTTTTATCACCTTTTATTTGTCCATTAGGACGATAATCTCTTCTGTGTGCGTTAGTAATGGAAAGCATATTCTTATATTTAACTTTATCATTTTCAGAAACCAAACTTAAATCGGGTTTCTTAGTTAAAAGCAATTCTTTTAGTCCTGGCGTTAATTCACAACGTTTACTATCTATAGTAATGAAAAACTTGTTGTCACGATCCGGGGCATTGTCCATTTTAGATAAAATTACTTTTGAGTCACCCATAAACAGATTTTCATTTTGACTTCTTATTCCATATGGAATATTTAGGTTTTCATAAATATCGAATAAATCATCTTTCACTAATGACTTTAGTAAAATATTTTTATCATCATCATAAAGATCAGAGCTTTTGTATAAAATGTTTATGTTTTCACTTTCATTATCATGATCATCATCTTTTTTACCAAAAACAGTATTGTAAGAATCTGAATCTTGGACTTGCTGTATTAAAGCTGCGCACTGAATAAGATTTTTCCATATTGTTATGTTGAAAAAGTTTATTATTATTATTATTATTACAGCTTTTTTCAACTAAGGTTTTAATTGGAACGGTCACAGGTTCCAGCAACTTTTTCATAGTTAAGTCAGTTTGATCTTCTTCATTTTTCATTTGTTTAATTTTAACCTGGATAGAATTAACTGACTTAATTAATTGCTGTTTAATATTTCCCTCCATTATTACCACACAACCATTAATTGTAACAGAAATAAAGATAATAATATTATTATTATCGTTTCAACTGGTTTTTATAAACTATAACTCATAATTTTCATATTGTTACAATGATTTAGTACTTTTCAGAATATTATAAATATGTCAAACTTTTGCCTATATCTTCCTTGTGCTACAGGTCTATCTTTATCAATTATTAAAAAATTGTGCTGAACTTTCCAAATTTCTGAGCACATGTTTTTAAAATAAAGCCAAGTCATGTCAGTATTAACGTGCTCATTGTAAATATGTTTTAGATTAATATCGTCTTGTTTGAAGATTATTAAGAAGTTAGCGTTATCACGTATCAATTGTTTTGGTATTTTAGAGTATGTTTGTGACAAATAAAAGCAATCAATATTGTTGTGTCTACCCATGGTAAAATAATTGCGAATATTTGATTGTCGATCACATACAACATCATCAAATATAATGATGGAATTTGGGAGAGCATCTCTAGGGTGAATAACTTCATCATGGTCATTGAATCCAAAAAAATTTACTCCTTGTACTCTTTTTAACACATTTTGTAAAAATCTGTATTTAGATTGAAAAGTTGTTTTGGAATATAAATAAACATTACGAAACTTCAGACCATTTTCATGTAACAATAAATTTATCATAACATTTGTTTTCCCACAATTTGAAGGACCACAAATTATGCACCGTATTGTATTAGGCAAAAGCTTGCTATGCCTCACATTATGCAATTTGGTATCAACGTTCAAATCATTGACCTCCAACGAAAGAGTTTGCTTAACGAGCTTCATTATGAGTTTATAGGCTGAAAAAATGTGTACATAGTAAGCTAAACAGTCGACCGTCCGGCACACATCTCGTAACGGATGTGTCTGCCAGGAACCACAATTATCCACTACTTATATTTTATTTTCAGCTTTTTAATAGATAGTGAATCTTTTAGTTCTTTGTATAGGTTTAGGAAATATAAAAAATAAATAAAAAGTCTAAAATCAAGGTAAGAATTATATTTTCACTCCTTATACTTAATAATAATAATAAAATTATATAGGTACAAATTTAACAAAATACAAACAATACAACTAACTTAATTTAACATTTAAAATAAAGTATCACAATGACCCCATGGTAAAGTATAAATTTGATTTGAGAGAACTTGTCGTTTATCGTCTTGTCTATTTAACACCAGTTTATTAACTCTCTGTGAATATAATACATGTTTTAAAGATCTAATTAAATTCATACTACATCTTATATTAATATTATTATTCAATGTGTTTTCATAGTGACTTGGTCTCAGTTTCTTAGTTACAGACTTTGATATACCTTTTGCTTTTTTTATCTGAGTTTTTGTACTTTCGATACAATAGAGTTTTGCCCTCAAACCAATAAATTGTTTAATAATATCACCACCCATTTCATCCTTAAAAAGACCTGGTATTTTTGCATTTAAGGCAGGCACACCGTAAACATTATTCTTTTCAAAATTACTAGTATCATAATAAGCAATATGTCTTTTCATTTCAGCATAGAAATCGTTACTATTTATTAAATAAAGTAAACTGTCGGTGTCAGTATAACATAACTTTACATTTTCGTTATACTTCTTTTTAATGAAATTATAATGAAAATGATACATGTGCTGTTTAGCATATTCAAGAACTGAAAACCCTATGTATATTGGTCTATCTAAAATAATCTTTTCTAATTTTAACTGAATTGCAACAAAATTATCTGAAAATATGGATATACTTTTTAAGTTGGGTCTCGAAATTAGTTTTTCTGCCCCAATTATTTTATTTGTTTTATTATTAGTGTCTCTCCATTTTGTAACTAATTTGACGTCTACCTGTTTTCTTCTGTTTTCAATTGTCTTCCCAAAAATAGCGTTATTTAAAAGTTTGAAAAAGTCTTTATCAAATGTGGAAGATGAATTTTGACGCAAATATGTATTTAATTTTATGTATTTAGCTAAAAAACTTTGCTGTCGAAAACTGATCACTCGGTGAATTTTTTTTAATACTAAACCATTTCTCAAACATTCTTTTAAATATACATAATGGATAACGTAATAAAATTTGTCATATAAATTTGCTATAAGTTTTTTAGTTTTGCCACCCGGTGGAATATGTTTTTCCGGTGCAAATGGTAAATCACTATGAATTGAATGTAAATTAGCAGGATAATCCAGATCCACTTCTAAAATGTATCCAAATTCAGCATCATCAGAAATACTTAATATGTTTAAATTCTGAATTTCATTGTCAGATAAAAATCTAAAGTCAGACATAGGCATTTTTTGCATCATAGCATAACCATACAGATTATTACAGTCTAAGTAAATAAGGTAGCTAGATGGTACTGATTCATCATAGTTTGGCATGTATTTATTATTTGCTTTAGCATGTCTAAGCGAGCACTGAGCTAAGCCACCGCGTATTCCTTTCTCTATCATTTCATACATATCTTTATCATCTAGCAAGTCTAATTTAACACCTGTATATAAAAGCATGGCATCCCAGCTTAAGCCTGGAGAAGTAACATAATAAGCTGGGTCGAGTTTATAATACTTAAGACTACTATTTCTAAACTTTTCAAAAATATCACATAGAAGCAACACATCACATTTCAAGTATAAGTCTGTATATTCTCCTAGCGATTCAATGTTAAAGACTTTCCAAATTTTATGTGCGCGAGTATAATCCTCCTCATTAATGTGCTCACCAGTTAAACTATTGTAAAAGTAGTCTCTTTTAGGTAAACTTGTTTCTTCAAATCTTTTACATGAATCCATATAATCATAGGGATATACACCTTTTTGACGAAGTAAATAAAACTGTTCTTTACAATTAAATATTTTTTGTAAATGTTTCAAATCTATATCTGCTAAGTTTTTACTTAAAGTATCTAAACTGGAACTAAGAAACTGAAATGAGTCCAAAAACTTAATTTGAATTGTAGAAGGAGAATTTGTGTTTTTTAAAAATTTTGTAAAAGATAGATACTTTTCTTTACTCTTCGGAATAACTCTGATATCACCATCATATTTAGCTAATTCTTTTATGAACAAATGAGCATCATAGTTTGCTAAATTGTGAAAAATTACTGGCACAAAGGGACATACTTTAAATAATAAGTTGCATTTAGTATGAGCAGCACCTCTGTATACACCGGTTATATGGTCATGATCAACAACTTTATCATTAATTAGTGGTAGTTTACAAATATGACAAATACTTGCATTAAGGTGTTTATATTTTTGTGATTGAGTCATCGGTAACATGGGTTCCTTCTTTCTAAGTATGCTTTCGATATATTTTATATCTTCTATTAGACGTTTTATAAAAACTTCAACACAATCTGATCCTCTATACAGCACAAGTTTATTTAGACTTTCATCATGTGAACAACAAATGTAATATGCAAAACATGAGGGTTGGTGTAATTTATAGGTTTCGGTATTACAACTGTTCTTTTCATGTTTGTTTAATAGTAAACTTTCGAAATCAGCATAAATTACAAAATTAATTTTCTGCTGTCTTTCATAATTTTTGAATTCTAATTTACTATTTTTACTTGGCAAAACTGTTAAAACTTTAGAACAAGTGTGTGAGTTATATTTTACCTGTGTTATAAAAAACTGAAGACAGCTTTCGCATAAGTATGTTTTACCATGATGTTTACTGAATTGTCGTCTAGTAAGTTTTGCCAAGTCTTTTATTAAACAATAATGACCTCTGGATTTCTGTTCAAAATACAATAGGTTAACATGATTTTCTTTTCTCTGATTTGTCATGTATAATGGGCCTGTGATATGATTTTTGTTATCTAAACCATAAATACTGACACTAATAGAAGGATTATTTTTTTCGAATAATCTAATATCTGTGAATGATGGCGGGAAATTCAGTCCTTTGATATTTAAAACTGAAGAATAAAACGGATATGAACTTGTTCGATTGACGTTTTTAGTACAAGGAAATAAAGCAGCCACTATACTCCATACAAAACAATGATTGTCATAATTTTTTACATTTAGACAACTTTTAGTACTACTAATTTCTTTAGGTAATTCTAAATAGCTACCACCCTTTAGAGGGGAGTATTTATTAACGTTTATTTCTAAATGATTGACAGAGTTAAAACACCAGCCTGACTCACGGTGCTGAAATTCACTTAATTTATTAATTAATATATTCTGAGTTTTTGAATACAGTTCAGATAAATCAGTATTTCTAAATATGGTCTCATACTTAGCATTGAATGATTTCATTTGGATTTCATCTGATGTAGGTAATTTGAAATTAGCAAATAATTCAAAATTAAGCTTTAAGGAACCATGTTTAGACAAATTCATGACTATAAGTTTTTTCACATCATCTGTAATTTTATGTAAAAATTCCTCAGGAGTAGAACAAACATTGTCATCAGAGTTTACTCTATAAGTAACTATTCTCTCTCGAAAAGCTGAAGCTATAATATAAATGTTATCAAAACTAGTTTTCAATAAGCAATTCTTTTTATGTAAATTAGTTCTTAAATGAAATCTGTAAGAGCTTTCTAAAACTTTAATATTACATTCATTACAAATCTTTATTTTATTTTTATTTCTATTTATCTTTTCATTCAAGGCTTTTGGGGGGTATTTGTCTGAAAAAAGTAAAAATGTATTCATTAATATTTGTATTTTAATAAACATCTTAAACATTAATACAATTATAAAACTATTCTATGCTTATAAAATGAAATTAGGTAAACAATAAGTTTATTATATGAATTATTATTGTATTATATTATCTATGATTATAAGTGCTTAATTCAACATAGTATTCAATAACTCAAGAATTCAGTAAGTTATTTGCTTAATGAATTCTTGAATTATTAAACTATATACAGTTCAATCATTCAAGAATTCAATAAGTAAGTTACCATTAGTTATTACTAAACCAAAATAATATTTCATAAATAATATACACTTATTTATATTATAGCAAAGCATATACCTATATGTCATTGTAAATGCAAAATTCAAAGTACCATATCATTATATAGAACCCTCATGTTCTAATGTATTATGGTTTTGAATGAATTTACCTTTTTATAAGTAAGTATTTTATTTTATTATTTTATTGATTCGGTGTACTAACATAGGTGATCGGACAATCCTTAAAGTTCTTTTTTACTTTTTTTAAAAATTTTACAAAACAACGGTATGCTGGATTGTCGTCATCTATTTTAGTTTTCAACGTTACTACAGCATGACGCCACCTGTTCATAGGTGAAATACTTTCAATTTCACTACACATGTAAAGTTTAAGATCTACAAAACGTGAACCTCTAATATCTGGATTGAGTTGTTTGGAAATGCCGTTAGATCCGCGACGACACAAATATGATACAAGCTCATCTTTTTTACCGGCTTTTTGATCTTCATCGGCATCCGAATCGGTCCCCATAATATCTTTCGCAGTGACCTTGGTGGAAGATGTCGCAGCTAGCGGTTGTGCAACACGCTCATTACTCTTCGCCTTATGCTTCTGACACTTCTCCGATTTTTCAGCGTGTTTAGCTCTAGAATTAAAAATGTTTTAGGTTAGTGACTAGTTTTATTATAATATACTAACTTTCCGCCCGCGGTTTCACGTGCGCGCGGTTTACACGAAGTTATCCCCGAGGGAATGAGATAATTTGCCCAGCTAAAAAGTAGCCTATGTGACTCTCCAGCCTACAAACTATAACCCGTGCAAAAATCATGCCAATTCATTGCTCCGTTTTTTCATCGTTCAACAAACACATTTATCATATTATAGTATGGAAGTATAAAAACTTACACAAGAATTACGTATAATTCAACATCTAAAATAATATCGTTCAACGTATAAAAGAGTTTTAAATTAAACTGAGAAAATAGTACTTATACAATAAATAAACCTTTAACTTTATGGTAAATTATTTAAAATATCAAAGGAAAATTCTATGAACCACAGAAAATGATATAATATTATATTATGGTTACCTTTTATTAGAAGAATGCGAGTGAGTGTTCTTCCTCTTCCGCTCATGTGCTACAGGCTCTAGCACTGGTTGGGGCGCGCGCTCGAGGGATGACTCCCGGCTGCTTGACGAGCTGCTCGAGCTCGATGAGCTACTGTCGCTCAAGTGCGCTTGTACTTCTTGTTTGCTCGACCTTAATAAAGATTGTTTTAAAATATTAATCACGTTAAAAATATCACAGAAAATGTATAGAGAAAAATCTAGTGACTTATAAAGAACATCTTTGTAAAACTCTATTGAATACTTACATAATTAATCTTCTTGCTTCTTTTAAAACACTTATTTTTTAAAACTGAAGTTATTCTAAATCTCGACAGGTAACGTGAATTACTTAGTAGTAAAATCAGTCACAAAAAATTGCAGCAAATGGCGAGGGGATACAAATTAGGGTCTATAAATAGATTCAGGATGTGCATTAGTGGTGGTTTGTTGTAAGACGAAAGAAACTTACCCGATATGGTACAAGCTGGTGTGTGCGTGCACTTCACGGCGCGTGGTGTATGTCAGCAAAATTTCCATATTAGAAAGACAATCAATATCTTTGTAATACTAATATCGTCATGCGGCTTTCCTCGTATTATTAATAAATTTTAAAGGTGTGCGATATTAATTTGAACACCCATAAAATAGGTAGCTACCGTATTAACAGATTTATTATTAACATTACTTAACATAACATTTATTAACAGACATAGTAACAGTTTCTATGTAAGTATATAAAATGCTGTAGAAACAATTATGGAATTTACCAGCCCCTGATTACGTAACTCTGTTGCTAACAACTCTCGGTTGTAACCGCAGTTACATTACTGTTTTCAGTGAGATAGTTGTCACATTGGTTCTTACTAAAGCAGCAATGTAACTACGATTTCTTTTAGATTTGATTGCAACAAAGTTACAAAATCAGGGGAGGAAGGGGGTGGGGGAGGGGCTGTTCATAAGTATTTTATTAGTCTTAAAGTATTGTTGAGTATTGTCGCACGTGTGTCTATCTGTTAAGCAAAACTGAAGATCAAACGACAATGTCGGTAAGTTTAATAAAACTTAAACTAATTTGTAAAAATCAAGCTAAATTATAACGAGATGCTATAAAATGTTCACCTTTCTTTTTAATATTCACTTCTCAAGTTTACTTATTTCTTTTTAATTTCAGGATACAGAGTCTCTGTTTAATTTTATTCGTCCTAATCAAGTTCAAGCAAATTATGGAAAACAAGTTGGTGAAGGATCAGACGTATCAAGAAAGCGAACCAAAGAAAACGGGACATATTCCTATATTAAAATTCCTGCCATGGGGCGAAAAATTATCAAGTTAGAAATCTATGATGCGGAGCAATTTAACAGTGAGGGGATTTGTAAATGTTCTGCTGAAATATGTTGTCAGCATATCGTTCAAAACATTTTCAAGGATGAAATATATAAAGCTGTGCGTGAAATAATTGATAAAATGAGTGAGCAAATATGTAATGAAAATAGCAAGTATTTTTAATATTATTTTATCATCTAAATATTTCCTTAATAAATATTAGGAATGTTTTATCTTTACTCTTTTATTTTTCCTTTATTTATTCTATACAGAACTAAATTACCCATGACTAAGTTTTCACTACTACTTCTTTCATCATCGTTATTTATAAAATATTATAGTTTTATGCAGAATCGCGGGTTCTGAATTGCAAACTCTTCGAACACAATAGAAGTTAAGTTTTCAGACTCATAATTGAATAGATCAACATAATATAAGCAGTTATACTATTCACTCTACTCTAACTGAGAGCTAATAGTAGGTTCCATATTTAGGATTCACTACCTACTACAATTTTTTTGTAATACTTAACATATAATTATATACTTACTTACTACAATAATACCTCATTTTCTATAGGTTATGAACAGTATCGTTGATGTTCACCAATAGGGAACCTAACCTAGGTAGTATACTCGTCCTATGCTTATGTGAAGCTATCACACTAAACACTCTATAAATCCAGTTTGTGAGTGTAAAAGTAGGAAATTGGGCTTTCTGACTCACGGTCGTTCAACATGATTGAAGTTTTAGTTTTCAGTCTAAGGTGAATCAATCAACTCAGGACGCGCACAAGAGGCGTCGCCAGACGCCTCTCAAGCGCGCTCTATAGTTGAATGATTCACTTTAGACTGAAAACTAAAACTTCAATTATGTTAAACGACCGTGAGTCAGAAAGCCCAATTTCCTACTACTAATAAGCCTATTTCCGTGAAACTTTGCATGCTAAAGTAAAATACAAGGATCTTAAATAGTTTGTTGATAACATTTTTAAAAAAGGTTTATTTGGCTGAGTTATTGCGATTTAAATTCCACTATAGAAAGTTTGGATAGAGATAGAAGATCCAGGATCTTATAATGATAGAGCGTGGCATATTCCAGGGCGACAGTCTGAGTCCTTTATGGTTTTGCCTAGCTTTGAATTCTCTCAGTACTTTGTTGAGAAATTCAAGGTTAGGCTGTCGACTGCAGAGAGGGGGTGAAGTTATGTCGCATTTGTTGTACATGGATGACCTCAAGTTATTCGCACCAAACCGCCAAGACTTGGTGAAACTGCTGAAAATTACTGAGACTTTCAGCAGTGCCATCAAGATGGAGATTGGTGTGGATACGTGTGCGGTTATGCATGTACAGCGTGGGAGAGTAGTAAATTCAACCAATTTACAACTCTCCGAAACGATAAACTTCAGATCTCTCTCTGAAGTTGAAACTTATAAATATCTTGGTATGTCAGTCTTTGGGTGTTGAGGACAGGGACATAAAACAGTCATTACGGGAGCGATTCTTTTGCCGCTTGAGAAAAGTACTTAACAGTCTTTTATCGGGTGGCAATAAGTCGCGTGCTTTTAATGGCTGGGTTATGCCTCTGCTCACATACTCCTTTGGCATACTGAGATGGACTCAGACCGAATTGGACGCCTTGAATAGAAGAGTCCGTCAAATGCTCACGACTTCCAGAATGCTACACCCGCGCTCATCTGTTATGAGGCGATAAAAACGATAAACTTCAGATCTCTCTCTGAAGTTGAAACTTATAAATATCTTGGTATGTCAGTCTTTGGGTGTTGAGGACAGGGACATAAAACAGTCATTACGGGAGCGATTCTTTTGCCGCTTGAGAAAAGTACTTGTAACCTCTCCATCTCTCTATAAATTTATACACCTTTCTATAAATTCTCTATACCTAAATCTAATGCCTTTCACACCTATATGTCTAGTCTACCTTATAATACATACACACATCCTCGCCGCTTTACCTTAACTTAAATTATTATCTAATTCTTAAAACTAATTAACCTAATTTATCTACAATCTAATGGTTGTGTCTGGAGTTTTGTAGAGTGTGTAGCGTTTGTATGAAGATGGAACCTTAGCATAGCTTAATTCTATTTGCAGTGAATTTCAATCAAGCAATGTAATATTATAATAACTACTATTTTGGCCAGATCGTCTAGTGAACCCTCCGTTGTTAACCGCATTTAAGTAACTCAAGTTCTTTCGTGAAAGTTTAGTAATTGGCTTATCCCTGTGTTAAATTATTTTCTCCTGACCTAATTACCTACCAGTCTATAAATCATAACATAAATATGTGTAGCCTAGCAATGACTCCGTCTGAACTGTGACCTAAATCCTTCACTGCAGCTGCGGGGAAGATTTGTAACCACTCAAAGGTAATCAGATGATAGCTTAGCTTGTAGGTATTATTATTTATTATCAGTAGCATGATACATAAGAAGCCTGGTGCAATTTATATAAAGGTCTTGTGGAATTATAAGAGTCTTGTGGAAATATAAAAGTCTTGTGGAAATATAAAAGTCTTGTGGAAATATAAGAGTCTTGTGGAAGTTTATGAGCTCCAACCGCCGCTCCATAGCGTGCCATTACATCTCATTGTTTAATTATGGCCCCGTCCACTTTGGCTTTAACATTAATTATTAGCTTGTAGCTTTAATTCTTTCAAACTGAGAATTTACATCTCTTCTCAAAATCTAATTTCATTTTACATTATGAACTATGTGTTAGCAATTTAAATTCTTATTATTCCACATAAATCAATAGAGTTTATCTCAAGGCTTGCTATCATCCAAATATCCTTTTCACATTAAGAACTTAATTATTCAATGCAATAACTTATATTCAGTTCTATAAAGGGTGGATAATTTAATCAAACGCCACTTCAGGCGGTGGCTAAAGTAGAATGCTATTAATACAGGTAAAATTACTTTTATTTACTCCTAGTATTTATTATACAGGTCTTATAAAGTTCCAATATAACTACATTGGATTGGCTGCATTGGCAGATTATCACATCTTAAGTTTATTAAGGATGTTTAATTCATTCAATATCCTTGACTTTTAGGAAGTGAACTTAAATAGAATACTATCATTTGAAGTAAATTACTTTGGGTTACTCTTAGTGTTCATTATACAGATTTATAAAGTATAAGTACATCTTAAGTTTATTGAAAGATGTTTAATTTATTCCATATCCTTGACTTTTAGGAAGTGAACTTAAATAGATTACTATCATTTGAAGTAAATTACTTTGGGTTACTCTTAGTGTTCATTATACAGATTTATAAAGTATAAGTACATCTCAAGTTTATTGAAAGATGTTTAATTTATTCAACATCCCTGACTTTTAGGAAGTGAACTTAAGTTAATTATTTGTCCATTAACTTCCACCCTCTGTCTCTCAGACTGAGTGGTTAATTTGATAGACTACTAAATCATAGTCAGTATACTTTTAGTAGGTAGTAAATTAGGTAGTTAATTATCCCTGTTAATCATTAAATCAATTACATTTAGAAGTTATCTTTACTCCCTTTAATAAGTATAAATTAGACTGTGCTAGGTATTAGTCTGATTGATTAGATTGTTCCCATCAAATATTTCTATGTTTCAGATTATTAGAGTTAAGTACTTACATATCTTAAGAGGTCTATTCAAATGGTATTAATAGACCATTGTCAGGCTAATTAGCTGGTTGTTATCAATCAATTATTTCTATGTTTCAGATTATTAGAAGCTCTTCTTTCAACGACTTATCCTAGGTTCTAAACTGGTTTTAGTTGTTCAGTTTGTATCAGCTTATTTTTGCTAATAGGTATCGGATGTAAAATTTTCCATACTTTGAAGAGTGTAGCTATTTTAAGGCCGTATTGTACCTCAGGGAAAGCTAAAAAATGCCTGTTTGGTCATTTCAGTATTAGAAATCAAACATCACAGTACGCTAAGCTAATTTGCTATAACTTTTAATATTTTTCTTGTAATAGGAAACCAGTCTAGACTTTTAGGTATTCCAAGTAATGATGGTACAATATTATCATACTTCTGTTAATTATTTAAAATGAATAATTAATTGGTAACAACTTTAGGAAAACAATTAGAATTTTACCGGCCTGCGGTAACAGATTACTTGCCTAACTAGGACCCACATCACTTCATCATAATTTTATTTAGCGCCGTAACTTAATTATCCCTACCTTATTAGTCTGAATTAATCCGGCCTGGCCCAAATACCTTGCCTCCCATAACTAACCATATATATATCCGCCTACCTATAGATTCCTACAACTTTCCTCACTTGAAAATGCCTATATTTTGTCGAACTAACAGTCCCTTTTGTGTACCTTGCAATCCAGGCCCGAGCCACATTTAATTTAAATTCGTGATGTGTTGTGAGAGTCGCATTGCCCCTGAAAGCAACTTACTCCTAAATGTTCTATCAGTCGAGCCAGTATACTCAGTGTGTTATTTTCCTATCACTACACTGTATGTACGGAGGTAGACTCGAAATTGGACTGGGTCATACGGGTCTACCTCCAGCTAAATGGTGTCTGACCTATCTTCAACTTTCACTAGGGAGACAACTGTCTCTCCCCCATTACTCCGTCGAAGATAGTGTATTGTTTAGCGTAATAATATAAAACGCCGATCTTATTAAATACAATCAAATATCATCCAGACCGAAGTCTGTTGAAAGGTACATAGGTTTTCGTTGCCACCGTTACGCGTTTCCGCCGATGTACCCCGGAATACTACATTCCGTTAACGGATTCGAGTTGCGACCGCAATAGTTTTAATTTATTAATCACTTTCAATTTCACAAATCTTAATTAATATCGCAGCTCGAATATCACTTAGCGCACTATCAAAGCTCGGACACTATTTTCCCCGTATGAGTAGTACCGCACTCTTAAGTTGGACCGCGCCGCCGACGTCCCAAAATTGAATGTCCTCTAATTTTCCGCCCTTTTCCCAAGCATCTTAACTTTCGCGCCATGCGCGCCTAACATTCCCCCGCGCGAGTCCGCTTTCTTCCCTTCAACCAATCGCTAGCTGTTTCCCCGATGCCCCCCGCCTTCGCGTCGCGCCATGTGGAGCTATCATCCGACCTCTCTTTCTGTCTTTTTCTCAACCTCTCGCTCGCTCATTGCCGCTTTCGCCGCGCAATTCTAAAATTTTTCCATAATCTAACCAAATCTCGTCCGACAGCCAATATTTCATCTTTGAATATCTAAATGTAGCCTTCTATTAACAATTCCCTCTTAATAATCCTCCACTTAAGCCAATAATCCTATATTTTGGGAAATTATCAAAAGTTCCGTATTCCGACCACAGATGGCGTCCGCCCGTAGGTGAACCACTTTGCCGACTCGCAAAGCCCCGCGAAATTCAAAATAAAGATAAAGTCCTAGTCAACCTAGCAACCTTACGCGAAGCCCAAGTAAATGACTTCCGCTAGACGGCGCCTATGTCGCAAGGGACGCGCAGAGCAGTCCCCGCGAAATTCAAAATAAAGAAGTCAAACTAGCAACCTTATGCGAAGCTCAAGTAAATAACTCACGCTAGATGGTGCCTATGTCGCAAGGAGCACACAGAGCAGTCCCCGCGAAGTTCAAACTAAAGATAAAGCGTTAGACCACGGACCATTATTCTGAACTAGTTTATTATTCCCTTTTTCATGCTTATTATATTAATGGTGCTACGCATTAATATTTATGTTAGTGCTACTCCCACACATTCCTTACTAACGGACGGATACCATTCATTCTGTACCGTTACATACTTAACAGTCTTTTATCGGGTGGCAATAAGTCGCGTGCTTTTAATGGCTGGGTTATGCCTCTGCTCACATACTCCTTTGGCATACTAAGATGGACTCAGACCGAATTGGACGCCTTGGATAGAAGAGTCCGTCAAATGCTCACGACTTCCAGAATGCTACACCCGCGCTCATCTGTTATGAGGCTGTCCCTCGGAGATGTGGGGGTCGCGGCTTTTTAAATGCCAAGGACCTACATAACCGTGAGGTGTGCAGTCTCAGGGATTATTTCCTTAACAGTGAGTGTGGGATGCATTTGGATGTCGTGGCAGTTGGTGAACTGGCTACGTTTCGGTGACCTCTTTGGGGAAACCGAAGGTTTTGTCTGTGCCATTGAAGATGAAGTTATCAAGACGAATAACTACCGGAAATATATTATGAAGGACGGTACGGTCGACATCTGTCGGGCATGCCGCCGTCCTGAAGAATCACTCCGACATATTATTTCCGGTTGTTCTCATCTTGCTAACGGAGAGTATTTGCACAGACACAACCAAGTAGCCAGAATAATTCACCAGCAACTTGCTCTTCAATATGGCCTTGTTGAATCAGAGGTGCCGTACTATAAGTACGCACCTGCGCCAGTTCTCGAAAATAGTCATGCAACGCTCTACTGGGATCGCTCTATCATCACGGATAGGACTATTGTCGCCAATAAGCCTGATATCGTGGTGATCGACTGATCTCAGCGCCAAGCAATATTAGTTGATATCACCATACCTCATGACGAGAACCTCGTGAAGGCCGAGAAGGACAAGCTCAGTAAGTACCTTGACTTGGCTCACGAGGTTGCCGCCATGTGGGATGTGGATTCAACTATTATTGTACCGATAGTCGTTTCGGCACACGGTCTTATAGCTAAGAGCCTCGATCAACATCTAGAGAGGCTCTCGCTAAAAGGTTGGGTCGAGGGTCAGATACAGAAGGCAGTACTCCTTGACACGGCACGTATTTTGTGAGGAGGTTCCTCACTCTGCAGCCCTAACCACCGATAGCTTGGGTCTATCCCCGCTGCCGGTGGCAACCTAGGTTAAGTTTTTTATAATATTTTATATTGTAAATATGTTTTTATATAAAATATTGTAAAAAAAAATTTTTAAGATATATGTTGAATAAAGAGTATAATAATAAAAAGCTTTTATTTCAGACCAAAGATCCATATATTGTTAGTAAGACTTATGCTATGTTAGTAAGACAACAATTTTTATTTATGTAAATTATGATTATAAAATCACTACACCCGGTAGACAAGACAAGGCAGTTTGACCCTCACTCCATCATCACCCGGACGCAGTGTTTGAAAAAGGGGCTATCCAATCTATCTGCTAGCGTCCTCAGGATGGAGTTGGTGCTCGCTCGCAGTCTGCTCAATAACGACGCAGTTTTTTTGCGCAGGCAAGCTTGGAACCCGTCCGTACGCGCCTCGGCGAACATGCCAGAGGCACTACAAAACCGCGGTAGCCCCAACAACATCCTAAATGCGTTGTAATATTGGACGCGGAGAGAATTAATCGATTTTTGCGTATATGTGGGCCACAGGCTACCCGTGTAGAATGTCTGGCAATAGGCTTTAAATAGGGTTATTTTTACATTTTGTGAACTACGGGAAAACTTTCGAGTCAACATATAAGCAATTACCGTCAAAGCTCTCCGCTCCCTTTCTATGTCTAGCTCATCATTCAAAGTGTCACTAACAATATGACCCAAGTACTTAAACTGGCTAACTCGCCTTAGTGGCGTTCCATTTAGCAGTATAGGTGGTAAATTTTCTACCTTTTTGCCCTTTGGAGCGAACACCATCACTTCGCTCTTATTGACATTATATTTGAGACCATGATCTTCAGCGTACTTTTCACACATTACCAGTAATTCCCTCAAAGCGCTGATAGATCGTGCCAGCAGCACCATATCGTCGGCGTAGCTGATGTTATTAATGGGTGTTCCATCCATATAGCATCCTATTGGTTTTCTACTGAGACCATCTATCAGCTTATCCACATACAGGTTAAAAAGGTGGGGAGAGGAAACCCCCCCCTGCCTCACGCCACATTTCAAACCACCACCACCACGACCACTTTACATGTGTAATTTGGTTCGCGTACCAATACTCAAAAACAGATACTATTTCTTTGGGTAGGGTGGTGTCCCGAAGATTCTTCCACAGCATATTATAACAAACTTTGTCAAAAGCTCGCGACAGATCCAAAAAGCATGCATAAACCGGAGTCCGTCTGTTCACATAATACCCCACTGTGTGTTTAAAGGTCAGTCATCATGGTCATGGAGTTGTAAATGCTTGGTTAAGTGTTTATCCAGAATCCGGTCCAGCACTTTAGCTGTTATGGTAGCCAATGATATTGGTCTATAATTAGCCTTATCGCATATATCACCCGTTCTGTTTTGAACTATTGGCACGACGATAGTCTTCATAAAATCATGAGACAGGTAAGAATGGCTAATGCAAAGCGAGTATAGCATAGATAGAACCCTAGCCAAGTGTAGACCCGCGTGCTGAAGGTGTTCGATGCTAAGGCCATCATGCCCCGGAGATTTACCTCTGCTCGAGGCCTGGATAACCTCTCTCACCTCCTTGGCCTAAATCCTCACAGTACATTCCCGACCACGGCAGACCTCACCATCGACCACCGTCGCACAGTGGTTAATAGTAGGTTCCACACAGAAATGCGACCGAAACATATTCGCCATTTCCTTAGGGTCCGAGATCCCAGCTACACTAGCTGGGAGACCAGACTTCAGGTTAAGCCCGCGAACGCCTTTCCAAAATTGCGAAAAATGTTTGGCAGATCTTTTACTAGCTATGATATCCATTCGTATTTGGTCTTTATTAGTTTGAAACCATTTAATTTTAGCTTTAAACAATTTTTTACTAATTAACATTTCCTCGTATATTTTTCCACAATTTGGTCTACCGCTGCAAACCCAATCCCGAAATTTTATTCTAGCGACTTTATGAGCCTCATTTACATGTTTATTCCAGCCGGTTAAGTATTTACGGTCTTTATTACTGTTTTTTGGTACAAAAGTCAACTTGGCACATTCAGTTAAAATATTTGTAATATGTGTATACAGTTTATCTAGCTCCATACATTGGGTTCCGGGGATCCCAAAAAATCCGGGATCCATACATTGTTTATTTGCACATAAAGTAATTGCCTGAGGGGAATCAATCAGCCTTAACCTGTCATTACAAAGTATGGAGTACTCACATACTTGTGACTCTTTACGTTCACCCCATATAACAGATCTGTTTAATGCTACATTATCCGATGATAGTTTCTTACGAATAAGTTTGAGATCACAACACACTTCTAGCGGGTGATGGTCTGACCACATAACATCATAACATACCTTAATGTCCTTAATGGTGTCCAAAGCCGATTGTGTGACCACACAATGGTCTAGCCATCGCCTCGACCCGTGCGCATCGCTTACATAGGTATACTCACTAAAACACAACCCAAGACTAAGTATATCCGCACACACCCATGCCTGGTCGGCACAAAAACGCGATAACTCAGTCTCAAACAATTCCGTTGGGTGTGCGTTGAAATCACCCAACAAGAACACTAATTCGACTTTATTACTTTCAATAATGGCACTAATTTCACTTAAACATTCCGTGAACTCCGGCAAGTTATCAATTGACTGCATCGGCATGTACACGCTAAACACAATAAAAAACCCGTTAGCTGTTTCAAATCGCACCGCTGTGACGCGATCACTGGCGCACTCAATCAGCGTTGTCGATATAAATGCATTCTTGCGCCACAGTATAGCGGTCCCGCCGTAAGGCCTGCCTCGCAGTAGGCCAGATGACATGTCCTCCACTGATTTCCCCGCGTACTCAAATTCTGCATGTATACTTCCAAGGAAAGGTAAATCATGTGGAATAAGCCATGTTTCCTGTAATATGATATGATATCCGCGGTGCTACATAGCTGTTTTATACACATAGCAGATCTTTTTACACTTTTGCAGTTAAAAGTTATTACTTTGCATACATTCATTTGTTTTGTGTTAAATTACTCTTATCGTCTCGCCTGAAAGAACCGACAAAACGTCTAAATGTTATTCCTTTTGGCCAAAGATGCACATCCAAAAATACCGTAAGCTTGCTCCTTGGTATCAACATTTTGTATACATTATATTCTCGTGGCAATTTTGGAACTATCTTTTCCAAACATACCTCCACATTAGTTTTTTCTAGAATATATTTAGATAATTATGTCTTCTGCCGAAGTACACCTGTCCACATTATTTATGAACAGTGGAACTTTAACATCCGCAGCTTTGAACTTAACTCCTGGAATCACTGTTGCTTCTCCCTTTGAAGTCTCCAATCTGTTCCTTAACCTTCTTTTCTGTACCTGTATCCATTCATCGCTGGGCAATCTGTCTTTCCATTCTCCTTCCTCACTGACAAGCTGGACAAATGATTTCCTATGAGGTGTCTCTCTATAAGAGATCACAGCCTTCGAAATCGGAGAAGCTCGCGACGTGACAGTAGTTGATGGTGGTTTGGGTCTGTCAATAGTAGGAGTCCTTGGCAAACCCTCCGCGGATACTTTGGATTCTGCACTAGCCACAGCCTGCTTATGATCAGGTGTTTGTGATCCTGGTATATGGAGCAATCCTTTAGGACCACTATCGTATCTATCAACTATGTCTGATAAATTCGAACCACCTCGGCGTAATGTATTCACATTAGTTGCTTCAAAGTTGTTGACAATGGAAGTGGTTTTTATGTTTTCCACGTCACTTCTCAGTACTTTAAGTTCCTCCTTTGTTGCATAACTTTGTTCAATTGATGTGATATCACTTTTCAACAGTAACAAATCTTCCTTTAGAAGCTTAGGTGCATCTATGTGATCAAAGTGAATTGGGGGTAGTTTATTTATATTTTGAACAACGAAAACGGGAAACTCCTTTGGGTCCAGTTTTTGAAACACTCCTATAATGTCTTCTAGATCTCTCTGTGCTTTTCCATTTTTTCTACGCTGTGACTTCTTTTTCGATGTAATACACACGTACAAAATATCTATTTGTCTCCAAAATATCTTCCGGCGTAAATTTACTAGCACATATCTGTGTCAGACTTCAGTAACATCCAGCTTATTTTGAATAAAAGCCAGGAGCTCACAAATTACTACATTGCAACTGTTACACTTTGCATTTAACATTATGCGTAAAATGTAGTGTCCTAAGTATATCACCCTAAGTTGAATAATTATTTGACAATATAATCCAAGTTTTAGTCCTAACAATTATAGCGAAAGTTGATACAACATTGTAGCTCGTGTTAATCCAACCTCTACTTTGAAAGGTTGATTCAATAGTATTTTATCAGGTAGATGTAACTCAAACTCACTTATTGACACAACTAAACTGTTTTGTTAAAAATACTATTATGTCTAGGTTGATACTACAAAATATTTTAAGTGTTCCCAAGTAAATTAGTAGATGTTGACACAACAAAACTGCTTTGTTAAAATGACTATTGATTATGGGTTAATACAACACCAAGACAGTTATTGCCTCAACAAAACTACACTGTTAATTTTACCATTCAATTGAGGTTAATTCAACAAAACATACATATAGATCTAACTATTACAGCAAAAGTTGGTTCAACAGTGCAGGACTGTTAACCCTACCCATTTTTGAAAGTACATTTAACCTTTAAAGTGGGTAAGTTCAACACCTTGACATTGATCGAATCAACAAAACGATTTTGCTAAAATACTGTTGGATATACCCAAAATATTTTGGGTTGACCAAACAATATAGTACCGAGTTGATCCAATAGAGTAACTCAGCTAACACAACCTTGAGTTCGAAGGTTAATCTAACATTAAAAGCAAGTAGATTTAACACAAACACACTCGTGTTTTTAACATTTCGAGTACGTTACAGCAAACCTTGTTAGAAGGTCAATTTTACTGTCATGGTTGGTTGTTTTTACAAGTTTGCACCAAGTGCAAACCAGTAAAACTAACCATTAAAAGCAAGTCGATTCAACACAAACATACATGTATTTTTAACATATCGAGTACGTTAGAGCAAACCTTGTTAGAAGGTCAATTTTACTGTCATGGTTGGTTGTTTTTACAGGTTAGCACCAACTGCAAACTAGTAAAACTGACAAAATCTAAAGGTAGGTATTGAATTAACATATTGCTAGACGGTTAAAATTATCATTGTGCTACTGGTAAAAAATACTAAATTCCACGGGTTAGTGCTATATTAACCCCTTGTTAGAGGGTTAATTTTACAATTTTAATGAAATGTTGAATCAACAAATATGTAATAAGTTAAAAATATCGAAACTGATCAACAATATAGTTGTTGTTCATTCAACAAACCTCAAGAGTAGGTGCTATATCGACACCCAATATGAATAACATTGTAACTCAATGTGTCATAGTTTTCAGCACAGCCATTTTAATATTTTTTTAAAGTTTATTATTTATTTGCAGCTGTTGTATTATAGTTAGTCTATACAATTTTAGGTATCATATACTGATTTTAATTGCTTTTTAAAATGAAATATATGCCATTTTGATAAAACAACTGCAAGTATGACTTTTGCAATGTTACAATATACAGATATTAAGTATTTTTTAAATGAAAATCATCGTAACTAACATTACAATGGGGTCATGCAAACATTTGAAAGTATTTTTCAGCATATTTAATTGTAACTTATTTTACAATCACGTATTTTACTGACGAAAGGAAAATATTTATTGAATAATATTGTAAGCAACATTACAACGTGTATTAATGCTACTTTTGGTTGAAAAAACATGGTAAGTACTATTAAAGAAAATAATAAAAATCAATGTGTAATACATATTTTAAAGAAAAGAATAAAAATCACTGACCACCAGCATGGTAAAAAATAGCTACAATTAGTCTTCAATGTCAGAATCAACCGTATTAGTAACGGTGTTTGAGTGCGGCAAGTTTACATAAAACATTCTGTATTGTTCTGGAATTGCACCGCTGGAGCATAAGCTCATCAAGTCCTTGTATTTGCTTTGAGTGATTGGGTGTAAGCTTTCATACGCTATAGCTAAATTATGACTCCACAACGTATCCAAATTTTTGTTTTTATTCAGTCGTCTGGTCTTTACTTTGTGGTAGTCCAAATCAATCCAATTTAGTAGATCGCTATAAAAATCATTTTGAAAGTTTATAATATTTGGACTTTGCATATTAATTTCAATATAATTAACTTTTGACCACATCATTTTCATTTTATCCTTGTCCAATTCCCAATTCGGAACTAAGTTCAGCAACAACTTGAAGTCAAATATATCATTTTGATTGACCTCTTTCACGGCGTATGGTTTGCCTGTACTTTTAGCACAGCGTATGAGAGTGTACCATTGTTGTGGTACATAAACCACTTGATTTTTCTTACGTCGCTCTATAAGAGCATGCATTGAGTCTCCTTCTGATTGGGAATGGCCAACTTCAAAAAAACTGTGTTTAATATTCACTCCAAATATTTTTGAAGCATAAGCATACATTAGAAATATGATTCGATTTCTGTTCTGGCCACTGCAGCAATCGGAATAGAATCGGAATTCTTTTATACCTTGTGAAGCCTTCTGTTTTATAAAGTCGAATAGAAAGCTAGCAATTTCGTTAGGGCCTTTTTTCCCAATGCATTCGTCCCACACATAACAGTGACCTTCTGCAGATCCGATGTCATAAATTGTGAAATTGAATACTTGAAATTTTCTTTTGTAATAGAAGGTTGAAACATCGGACTGAGGAGTAGTTAAAATTTTTTGTAAGTCAAAACATGCTGTAATCAATGTTTTCTTCAATTGTTTGGCTTCAGCCTTATCGTTTTCTTTTATTTCACGTACGATAGATTTATTTGCTATATGTAATGCATAATCAATTGCTGTGGTTTCTTTTTCTGACTCTGAAGCTTTTTGGTGAACCTCACATTTTAAACATTGGTCTTTCTTTGGTTTGAAGAAATCTATATTAAATTCTTTATAAAATATTTGTCTGTACTGTTCTTGGGTAGCTTTAGCATCATTAGGTTTATTTTCAGTCATCCATTCGGCATAGAGAGAGTACAGTTTAGGAAAATTAAGTGATTCTTCAAAATAAAGTTTCGATGTTCTTTGCCTTACATAATGTGACTCCTTGACTGGAATTGAATTTATGTGTTGACGAACTGAAATCTTGATATTTTCATTTATTGCATTCCCCCTATTACAATGCTTACCACGCCTGTCATTTGGAATGACTTCTTCATTACTTTCGTCCATTTTTTTGAACATCGTGGTTATCCACATGTCTGTGATACTGAATGTGTCTAAAAACATTTTTTTACATACTCTCATTTTTTCTCCCAGAGCAGGTAAGTAATACTCATAAGTATATTGGCGTCTAGAATTAATGTTATTCAGTTGTACTGTTTTTCGTTGTACTCTAGTTAAAAACCGAGATAAATACAAAACTTGTTTGTCGTGATCACCCATTGCCCAAAATAGTGTGAATAAGTTTGTTCGGTGATCATTTGAAATATTTGTGTGACATTTTCTTATGCAATCTTTATCAGTTTTACATCCGGGTCCCAACGCTCTCTTTTTAACTAATTTTCCTTTTTTGTTAGTATATTCTAATCCCAAATTTCGAAGTGTTTTTAACTTATTCATTTTCCAATTCTTTGGATCTCTTTGCCTTTTTCTACCAGGACAACTTTTTTTTGGATATACTCTTTTCGTTGACTTACTAATTTTGTCCCTATCATTCGCGGAGGAACATGGATCAGTTGGAATCTGTGGTTCTCGCCTTTCGGAGCTGCACGATGGATCTTCATTAGTGAGTAAGGGTTCTTCTTGGTGCAAAGTGTCAGTCATAATTGGAACTTCTAAATTACTGGAAGTACTAGAACGAGACACATTTTGATGTGAGGAGCCGATCGAACATGGATCTGTATTTATAGCTGGATCCTGTCTTTTCATACTGCACGACGACAGATCTTCATTGTTGAATATAGGTTCTTCTTGGTCTAAAATATCAGTCATAATTGGGGCTTTTAAATTACTGGCAGTACTAGACAGAGACAAATTTTGATGAGAGGAGCCAATCGAACATGGATCTGTTGTTGTAATATCTAATTTACGTCTTTCCGGATTGCACGATTGATCCACATTATTGAGTATATCAGGTGAAACAGGAACATTTTTAGTCGTTGCTGGAGTTACATTAAATGTTGAAAACCCAACATTATTATCCACATTCAAATCCTTGTTAGTTGTTTTCTTATTATCTACCTCAGCAGTTATATCAGAATCTAAAAAAAAATAGATTAAATAAAATAAAATGTCGAGTAAAGTACATAATAGATAAAATACTTAATAGCATGAAAGTACCTAAGCAGAAGTAACTGTTTTGGTTTGAAGCTACTCCAACTCCCAAATCGTTAAGAGTAATCAATGGATTAATTTCCATGTTATTTTCATCTGCGTGTACTTGACAATCACTTAAGATATCAGAGCAATTAGAATCTGAAAAAAAAACACAAATCATTTTAATAGATAAACTATCACACTAAATTTGAAAATTTGTGAACGAATCAAAACGTTTCGGTAAATAGGTATTCAATTTGTTACTTTTTAAAGTAACACGAACCATTATACTGAGCTCTGGGATCTTGAAGCTGAGGAGGTAGATATTCGTCAGATAATTCATCAGCTGAAAAATCACCATCATCGTCTTCTGAACAGGCGTAATGAATGGAACGATTACGCCGTCTTAGTTTTCTTTTAAACTTTATTAATTCTGCACCTTATAAAACAAAAAGCATAAAATGGAGATACATAAGATTTATTTTTACAAACATAAAATGTATATTTAAGTAAAATTTGTTCGATTCCCGCCTGAGGTTGTCGGCTTTTTTCAGTGTTTAAAATTTTACTTAAGTATATTTAAGCGTTAATAAAACGCTAAAATATAAAACATTAATAAAATGTATATTTACTAAATAAATAAAAATAATACCAACCATCGATTACTTCAAATTGATCTCTGTTGCGTTTCTTACCAATTTCCATTTGATTTAGAGTATCGTCATTTGCAGTATTTGTAGATTCTGTGAATTAGATAATCATAAATTATCTTTATTAATTCACTAATAAAATAACTTTAATTCTAGAGACACTGAGTCTCCGTCTGGTTTCCCTCGGTAAAAAGTAGCCTAGGTACATACCTAAATACTTTCTTAATAAACTCGTGCTTGATCTACCTAACAAATACACACGCACAGCAACCCCCAACTTTCATATTATTAATATAGTACCTGGATGACCGTTTTTTTTTCAACGATGTTTTCTAAAAATTAAACCTAGTTAGATCGATTTATCGCCCCTGAAAACTCCTGCATACCAAATTTCATGAAAATCGTTGGAGCCGTTTCCGAGATTCCGATTATATATATATACAAGAATTGCTCGTTTAAAGGTATTGGATAGATAGATAGATAGATTAGAAATGAATTATTACTAGACACAAAACAAATATATTATGGTTACCATTTAAACAAGAATAAAACCAACCGTGAAGTACTTCAAAATGATCACTGTTGCGTTTTTTAGAGATCTCCATTTGATTTGAATTCTCGTCTTTTGAAGTGTCGGTACTTTCTGTAAATCAAATAAGCTTATCCTGATTGTATGTTTATCTAGATACTAATGATTTTGTTTTTATAACAAGTGACAAAGACAAGTGAAAATCAAAACAAATAAAACTTTTAGGTTATAAAGAAGTCAAAGGCGGTAGGTAATACTTGTGTTTTTAGCTTACCTATTGATTCCACAGCTGAGACATCTTTTTTTTTAACAAGGCTCACCATGAGCCTCCCACGAAACATCACTGACACAATATTCACAATAAAAACCACAATTAAACCACAATTAATGTTCACTATCACTGGAGCACAACATTCACTGAGCAGAAACCTGACAGTAATAGCGGTTATGTTTACGAATAAAAATATTGCTCGCCAACAATAACATCGGATATGATGATACTATTATATTCAAATGACGTACTTGTAACTTGATCTGGATGTCAACACCACAACTGTCTTTACAATTGTATCATTTTAAATAAAGTGTTTAACGTTTAGTAGAATAACATGATAACTTAAATTACGATTTTATCAATATGTTAATTTGTTGCAATTTAAAATGAATAACATTGTATGTGAATTTGCAATTACTGTAACACTAAAAAACCCTTGTCACCAAATATTTTGTGTACTGTAACTTCATCTACAATAATACTTCAATGGAAACATTATTAATTTTCAATTACAATGAAATTATATTGTTTCACAAAAATAGTTGTTATTGTCATAGAAATATGGTTCAAAGACAGAAAATTAAGTCTGACCTTGTTGAATTCATACGTCATAAAGTTGTACAAACGTGTAATTAAAGTTACAATGTTGTTCATATTGGGTGTCGATATTAACCCTAAATTTTTTTTGAAATAAGGTAAAACCAACTAATAACTTCTTTCCGTGTAGTTTGTCGTGTAGGTGGCAGGAACCCGGTGGAAGAAACCCGGTAAAAGAACCCTGGAACCCACAAGAAAAAGAAATAAACTTATGTTCACTGAGTACATTGAAACCACAACCTGGCTCATTCACTGAGTAAATTGTAATTGCAAAACCGTTAAACAATTTTAGCAAGAGACTTTACAGAAAGTAGAAGAAGTAGGTAGAATTGTAATTGAATGTTGTACTGAAAAGTTAAAAATGAGTAATTATAAAATTAACTGGGAATGTTATTTCGTCCACGGGATAATAGGGGACCTCGCGTCACTTCAATACCATTGCACTTCCTCGATCGTAATCATAACAAGGAAGAAATAGCAAATATTCAACTTGAAGGTAACATGACTTTAAAAGAAATATATTAATTTATGCTTTACGTTAAACACTAACAATATATGCAATTACCAAACTCTTTAAAACACTAGTGTTATCTGTAAAATTAAAACACAGCAATTTAACAAAAATAATTCAAGTGAAAGATATGACAGACAGCTTGCTCAAGAATTTGTGGTTATATTATTCCGAGTAGAATTTCAGCAGCACGATGTGATTAGGTAGACCCGGAACAGCAAAGAGACTGTTCTCAGGAGGGTCAGCCTTTTATATCGGCTGAAGACAGTCAGAAAAAAAACTCCGACGGTTATTTCAAATCCTCCATGTATCATCAAATCACACAAGAAGAGACAAAAACCAGCGACCAAACCATAAGGAATACAGAGCAATAAACACGGGTTTACACATTCATCGAATGTCACAAAATTATAAGTGGTATTAATGGTGTAAGACCTGAAAGACATACAGAAAAATCCAAATGTTTCTTAAATATGTCTCACCCCAAAACACTATTTAATTAAAATAAATTAGAATTTAGAACTACAAAGTTTAATCATTGAAAACCACTTCAACCCGGCTGCAATACGCTTTCACCGTCCTAACGTAATAGTTATACGACAGATTATGAAGGGTAAGAACTTAGATTAAGAACAACCAAGCGTCTTTGGCAGCTGTCAAAAATCAATTTTTATTGCATGTAAATTAGATGTGTATAATTAGCAAAACTAATCATATTTGCCCAGCAGTAGGACGTTTATAGTAAAATCATTTGATTTGATATAATATTATGGAATGAACAACAACGTAAATACTCTAACAGCTAGAATTCATTGTTGACCAATCATTGTATGTTTTAAGTTCGTTTTTATTTTCACAACAGCACAATTCAGGATTTGTGGTTAGACAGAAGTGTTACATCCCACTTTTTAGAGTAGGATTATGCCTACGAAAAATCCAATTAGGTAAAAAAAATTAATCCTCAAGACTAATACAGAAGACCAATTTCATCTTTATACATCGTCGCATATAATTAAACAGTTACATTCATTAGTCTCTACATTCTTCATAATGCAGTCATAAATTAACATATGACTACAACTTAAATCCAAGGAGCTTATCTTAAGTTATAAAACCACCAATATGACTTCAAGAGTGTTAAATATCTTTGAAGAAATAACAATCACCGAAGATATTACCAACTGTAACCAAAAAGAAAAAACAATCCCAAGAATTGGCGGAAACCCTGCCACTTACAAGACAGCATGAGTCAAGTTTAAAAAGCGAGACAAAAAAATTCAATAAACATTAATTGAAACGGTTACAGTTGAAAAACGATCTCTACCTATCTAAAATTTTAATTTTTTTATATTAATGAATAAATTTATTCGTCATTATTTATTGTATAAACTGTGTACATTTTACAATTTAATAATCAAAGAAATGCTAAACCTAAACAATTATACATCCATTACAAACTTACAAATTAAAATAAATAATTCATAAATTAAAATAAATATATTTAACATAAAAACTTTAAAAAACAAAAGCTGTTGTTGATGTAACAAAAAAAAACAAAAAACAATTTAGAAGAAAAATTCGTAGTACTTACAAAAAAAAACAACTTATCTTTATAATTGAAATTTTGCATTCACAATGCTATATAGATTTAGGATAAAATGTTTACTATTATTATGACTTAAGGATCTTCAAGAAACGAGCCTATTCCTTCCTTAAAGGCCGGCAACGCGCCTGCGATTCCTCTGGTTTTGCGGGTGTCCATGGGCGGCGGTGATTACTTTCCATCAGGTGACCCGCTTGCTCGTTTGCCTCCTTCTGCTATAAAAAAAAAAAAATAGATTTAGGATAAAATGTTTACTAGAAAAAAAACAACCAGTCTCAGGAAAGCTCGAACGGGATTCGAACCCGTGACCTTTGGATTGCCGGTCCACTGCTCTAACCGCTAAGCTACCGAGACCCCAGAAGACTCGTTGAATTTTTTCTAGTAGTTTATACGCTGCAAGCCAGCGGTATTACGTCACTGTGAAGTCTACCCTCACATTCGAAAGAAATACTATTGCAAGTATTTAACAATCGATAAAGACGTAATTGCTTATAAATATCTTTATCATTGAAATTTTGCATTCACAATGCTATATAGATTTAGGATAAAATGTTTACTAGTAAAAAACAACCGCTAATCATTTCTTTCGAATGTTAGGGTAGACTTCACAGTGACGTAATACCGCTGGCTTGCAGCGTATCAACTACTAGAAAAAAATCAACAAGGCTTCTGGGGTCTCGGTAGCTTAGCGGTTAGAGCAGTGGACCGGCAATCCAAAGGTCACGGGTTCGAATCCCGTTCGAGCTTTCCTAAATAAAACCACTGTTCAGTTCACTTTAAATCTGCTACGTAGTTAGCAATCGATTCCCCTGCAAGCTGCCTCCTCTGTCGAAATTTGTATCGTTCCGCCAACATTGAGGGTTTAGGTTGCAGATGGTTCCTTAGAAGTTCAACTGCCCTTTCGTACGTTAATGTTAAAGGTTTCACTGGACTTGCTAATGTGGACAGCAATTCATAAGCCTCTTCGCCGATAACAGCTATTAATGTTGGCAGTTTGACCTCCTGCGAAATTTTATTTGCCAGGAAATACATTTCGAGCCGCTCCGTATACGCAGACCAGTTCCCACTTCTCACATCGAATTCACCAACTTTCCCGATTGACATTTTATTATGTGTAAATGTTAATGCCACCAAAATTTTATTTTCCTCGTCGCCAATGCAAAATAAAACCACTGTTCACAATAACTGCCATTTATTGACTGCCTTATAACAGTTATAATAAAACTACCGACATACAAACTCATTAATATATAACAGAGACTGGTTGTTTTTTTCTAGTAAACATTTTATCCAAAAACAACTTAATCTAATAGGCCACCGCGCGTCACTCCTGGCTCAAAGGTTCCCATGGTACCAGCCGCGTTGCCGCGCTGTATCCCCATTGAGATCCTTTGAACCAGGTATGACTTGCAGCGGCGATCGTAGCTACGATCCGCCAAGCGGTGTCCTACTTTGGCAATAAAAGATTTTGCTTCCGAGCCCCACACTCCCGAAGTCTCTACCGCAAAGGGGACAAAAAGGTACTGAGCCTTTAAAGCCTCATACTTTAGGTGCTTTTGCCTCGCGGCAGTCTCAGCGGCAGACCCAGCAATCCGCGTTGTGCCGTGGAGATGAGACGCCGCGAATGTGCTGACACACGTCGCATTCCACAACAAGCAGCGGCCTTTTTCCCAGGGAACCAATGTTAAACCATCGGGTCTTTTGCCGTCTGTGCGACTCAGGCCCGGAGGTTCCAGCGTGCAAGGAATATTAGCTGTAATTAACGCTCGTCGAATGATGTCGTTTAGCGCGTGATGTCTTGGGAACCTGCCTGCGCTTCTAGAGCAGCTCAACCCATGGTGGCCATTAGCCTCAACCTGAGCTCCACAAACACAACGATGTGGCTCACAAATGTTGCAACCGAGCCTCAATCTTACCGCTACACGCAAGGAATCGTTGTCCATAAAGGTGCCCAACTGTGGAGAAGGCAACGCATGCAACCAAGCACCTGATTCTGGTTGAGAATCCGGGTCCCTTAGCCTAGTCAGATCTACAGCGCTCGCGCCATCCATGACTTCAGCGAGGGTCAGCTTAGATCGGACATCGTCCCAACTTTTTTGAATTTCGGGGTGATCGGGACAAAAAATCGACCAAGCGGCCAAGGCCTCACGTGCAAAAGGCAGCTGAAATCCGTTACCATTAACATTAAGTATGTGAGTAACCAGACTCAGCGCCCCATGCATAGAAGCCAAGAAAGCCGGTAACGCCGTGTCCTGTACACGACGAATGCCAAGTCCACCGTGCCTTATTGGTAAAGATGCCTGATGCCACTGCTTATCGTTCAGATCGACGACGATCGATCGGCTATGATCGATAACCGACATTTCTTGCAGGCAAAACCACACCGGAGCCGTCCTGACAGAATAATTTAATTTTGGCATCGACAAACAGGATCGTAAAAGCGTCAAAGCAACATGCGGTGGCAGCCGCTCCAAATGAATGCGGCTTGACAGAAGTTCCTGATTCTTGACGAGCAAGACATCAGGTATTGCTTCTGAAAAGATTGGAGCGCCTAAAATTCTAAAATTTATTTTATCCATAAGCTTGGTAGGATATTTTCAATAATGGTCGATGAACTATCACTACAAGTAAAATATTCGCACTTGCTCATATTAATTTTGAGACCCATATCTCGAAGCCTGGGAAGGCGTGACTGAATGTCTCTGGCTACAACATCCGGACTGCCCCCTATAGTACCATCGTCCAAGTACCGAATGTTTAATGGGGAATGCAACAGAGAAATCACTTTATGGACAGCCAAGTTAAAAATCAAATGGCCCACAGGATCACCCTGCTGTGTTCCCGACTGTGAGAGAATAGGAGAATCACCAAAATACAAGTTACTAGACGCTGAGTAACACTGATGGAGAAAAGGATAAATAGAAGGTACACGTTCCTTGACTTCTGTCAAGATCGTGTCCCTTTCTAAGCTGTTAAAAGCATTTTGAATATCTAACTTTACTATTACATTGTCGGTGCCACTATTCATGTGAACAAACGCGCGAGTTGCATGTATAGCAGCTTCGCAGCCAAGGGAAGTCCCAAAACCGAGCTGTTGTGGCTGCAAATATGATGCAGTTTCGGATTTTACGGCACGACAAGCCAGTTTAGCAACCAAACGGCGTTTTGTTTAAGGCGACTAGGGAAGCTCCATATATATGTCTTGTTGCATACCAAGCCAAAAAAAATCATCGATAATCCTCTCAAGGTTATAAAAATTCCCAAATGTTTAGAAGTAGGACTGGTATGATTTATCTTTAGAATATCCAGTCTGAATTCGTTAGGAACAACTTCCTTCCATTTAATTTTTCGATTTTGAGGATTCTTACTTTTGATGAAACGATAAAGTTTATTATCGTATATTTTATAATTTAAAAATGAAGTGGGAGATGACTGACAACCATTATAATTTTTTTGATACCAAGTATCCGTGTCGGTGCGGCTTGGTTAGTATTAACTATAGCTACTGCAGATATAGCACAAGGTCTAGAATATGTTGCTTCGATGGAGATATTAGAGAGATTAGGTTCCAGAGGAGAGTCTAGAACTAAACGATCCAGCTCACTCAGGTCCAGGAGATAAATTAAAAGCTCTCCAGAAATCCATTCCTAAGATAAGATTATATTTACTCTCAGCGACTTATATAGACTTATATAGTTTGAGTCTGATTTTTAAAAGATAGCGGCATATTTAAATACGATGAAGCATAAAATATTTGACCGCCAGCTGCAGAAAGCTGTAATGGATGGCAAGAATTTAATTTACCAGTTAAATTAAGTAAGTGTTTGTGGGAATTATTACCTAAAATAGTAATGCTGGACCCAGTGTCCAAAAGACCAACAATATATTTGCCATCAGCATTGACTTTGACAAAAGGTCGAGATGTAAGTACGACAGAGTTTTAGATTCCAGTATTGGAGAAATATAGTGCTCAATATAAGTTGAGAGTTTAGCTCTCGGATCCTGACCTTTTTGCTATATAAAGTTGCCATTTTTAGAGCAATTCGGAATCTCGGAAACACGAACACCCTTTTTGCCACATTTAAAACATAATATATCACGAGGTTTCCTACACTGACTGAGTCTATGTGTGTCAGTGCGACATCTAGAACAATAGTCTCCTCGAGGCTCAATAGCCGAGGCGAACAATTTCTTAGGAAAACCTGCAGGTGAAGTAGAATTATTAGTCCCCCGATATGCAAACTCAGGAACAAGAGTTTGAGCACTAGTACCTGGAGGCTCGTGAAAATCAGTAAATTGGCATTGCACCCTGTCATAGTGTTGGCAAGCCACCTTAAGTGCATTAATTAAGAAAATAGGCGAAGCCGCGACCAAAGCATTGGCGTAGCACGGTCTTACGTTATGCGATAAAATTTCTAATTTATCCCTCACCGACAAGGGTTTCGATAAACGTGAAAACATACAGTCCATTACTGCTAGGTAGATGGATATGGACTCGTCCCTACCTTGTGTTGTGTACGGGAACGAATTTCAGGTAAAAATCTAAAATCAAAATCTTGCAGGCTGAACTCAGATTTTAATAATGTCACCAATTCAGACCAACTGGTGATGTTAGGTCTCACACACCTAAACTAATGCAGAGCATCGTCAACAAAAATTTCATAACCGAACGACAATACCTTACCGTGAGAAATACTTCTCGATTCAATGAACTCGTCAACCCGTTGTATGAATAATCGCACACACGTTTTACCGTTAAATCTTAGTTTAGTAAAATCAGCTGCAGCGTTACGTTCAATATTTAAATTTATTATTGATTTCTCCAAATCGATCAAGCCTTGGAACGATGTTGGCTGCTTAACAGTTTCAGGTTTTAGCGACAATAAAATTTTATATCAGGAGTCGAACTTCTTCCTACACTCCACCAAGTCGTCATGTTGAATTGTCTTAGAAGTCTATTGTGCATGAGGATGTAATTAAAGCACGTCGTGAGCCACATCACCGCCAGTGGACCCATATGCCGGAGGAATTCATTGTAGATATTATGTTGCCTGCCTGCAGCTTTGTTATTTTTTAGTAATTTTATAGCACTAACCTACGGGTTGGGTGCTTTGGTCTCACTTTCCCGGTACACCTAAATAAAATAAAATATTTGCAAATTAGACTGATTAAATTACTAGTAAATAGAAATAAACTAAATATATTAAACAAATGTTATGAAAAGTTATTCAAAATCTGTAAAATAATGCCGGTAGATAAGAAAGTCAAAATAGGAATTATGGTGGAACAAACTAAAATGACTGAGAAAAGAATACTTAAAATGCATAAGCACCCAACCCGACATGCTTCTAACAAAAAAAAATATGAGGTACCTCAAAAACTGAATTACTAGGGAAAGAGAACCAGACAATGGCTGACACCCACACTGTATAATGGACTCCCTGGGGAGATGCAGACACAGTTGGAGGCAGATAATTATGAAAAAAATACACTTAAAAATATTTTGCGTAGGCATTATCTAAGTATGTGCCCCTAGGTGTTGGTGTCTCTTCATGTTGTCTCTTTTTTGATAAATGACTTTTTTGTTATCTCTTTGTTGTCATGTTGTGTAAAGTAAGTATCTCTTTTAATTTTGTCTATAATTAATGTAATTTAAATTTGAAATGTGCTGCTTTCTGCGAGAACTCTGCCGACAAACTGTGGTGCAGTTTGGCAGAATGTTAGACTTATTAACTATGTACATTTACTAAATGAAAAATAAATTTATAAAAAAAACTTAATGTTTTCCCGACAGTAAAGGGCCTAGACAATTCTTGACCGGATGGCCATTGTCGCTTTAGCGTAGTGAGTTCCTTTCTGACTTGCTTTGTTAACGATGCATTCCTTTTAGTTCTTGTTACCTCTACTATTCGATTTGCAATGGCGTCTGGTTTCACAGCAGCTGTTGGTTTTGGAGGGTGCTGCTTTCCTGTAAGTACATTTAGCACGCGCCATGACTTACGACTCGATCTTTTAAAATCCATTTCCTCAACTGTATCTTCCCACTTTGCTTTTCTTTGAGCGCCTAAAGATTACAGGAGTTCTGCCCCGATACTGTGATTTTCAGTTTGCTGGAATTTATTGAATAGTTCCTCACACTCGGCTGAACAACATGGTATGTAGTCCTTTCTATATCCTCTTGGCATATTTCTTTTTCCTGCCTTAGTTACACAGTCATAGTTGTCATAGTTGGAAGCGTTGGGTTCTAAGTTCACCGATGCAAGGTCTGAGTCCAAGTCTTTCAAAAAGCCTTTCCAGTTACTTTTGTTGAAGTTCCATCTTGGTAATGGGATCAAAGTCAAAGTCAAAATAAATTTATTCAATAAACTCAATTAATAAGTTTTTTGAATCGTCCAAATCTTTTTAACCTACCACCCATTCAGGACGTCATTTTTTAACTATGGCAAAGAACGAGCGCAAGAAACGACATTTAGAAATAAAAAAGAATATTAAAACTATTTTAACGGGACCTGACACGATTAATTTTTGTAAGTAAGTACATATCTACTTACTGCTTGACGTTTGCTTGCTTGACGTGGTCAAAAGCAAACTGGCGGTGTATACTGCGGGTATTTGTTTCTTCATCCACGTTTACTTAAATTGCCACAGTGCAATGAATCGTCAGCATCACGACTCCGGCACACTACACAAACAGTATTGGAGTTTCTTTTTATAGACAGATGTTGCGGTTTGCATTTGCTAATCACTGGATTTTACGCTGATGATAATTTAAACCCGTCCTCCCGATTGAAATTTTTATATTTCTTGATCTCAATCGCTTCACGTACTATCCTACTATGATAATAACGATCGTTGGAGAGGATGAATCATGTAACTTGTAACGGTACAGAATGAATGGTATCCGTCCGTTAGTAAGGAATGCATGGGAGTAGCACTAAAATAAATATTAATGCGTAGCACCATTAATAATAAGCATGAAAAGGGAATAATAAACTAGTTCAGAATAATGGTCAGTGGTCTAGCGCTTTATCTTTAGTTTGAATTTCGCGGGGACTGCTCTGTGTGCTCCTTGCGACATAGGCGCCGTCTAGCGTGAGTTATTTACTTGAGCTTGCATAAGGTTGCTAGTTTGACTTCTTTATTTTGAATTTCGCGGGGACTGCTCTGTGCGTCCCTTGCGACATAGGCGCCGTCTAGCGTGAGTTATTTACTTGAGCTTCGTGTTAGGTTGGCAACGGGCTTTATCTTTATTTTGAATTTCGCGGGGACTGCTCTGTGTGGCCTTGTGACATAGGCGTAGGTTGGCAAGCCGGTAGACATACGGGCGGGCGCCACCTATGGTCGGAATACGGAACTTTTTATAATTTCACAAAATACAGGATTATTGGCTTAAGTGGATGATTATTGAGAGGGAATTGTTAATAGAAGGCTACATTTAGATATTCAAAGATGTAATATTGGCTATCTGATGAGATTTGGTTAGATTATGGAAAAAATTTAGAATTGCGCGGCGAAAGCGGCAATGAGCGAGCGAGAGGTTGAGAAAAAGACAGAAAGAGAGGTCGGATGATAGCTCCACGTGGCGCGACGCGAAGGCGGGGGGGCATCGGGGAAACGGCTAGCGATTGGTTGAAGGGAAGAAAAGCGGACTCGCGCGGGCAAATCTTAGGCGCGCGTGGCGCGAAAGTTAAGATGCTTGGGAAAAGGGCGGAAAATTAGCGGACATTCAATTTTGGGACATCGGCGGTGCGGTCCAACTTAAGAGTGCGGTACTACTCATACGGGGAAAATAGTGTCCGAGCTTTGATAGTGCGCTAAGTGATATTCGAGCTGCGATATTAATTAAGATTCGTGAAATTGAAAGTGATTAATAAAGTAAACTATTGCGATCGCAACTCGAATCCGTTAACGGAATGAAGTATTCTGGGGTACATCGGCGGAAACGAATCACGGTGGCAACAAAAACCTATGTACCTTTCAACAGACTTCGGTCTGGATGATCTTTGATTGTATTTAATAAGATCGGCGTTTTACACTATTACGCTAAACAATACACTATCTTCGACGGAGTAATGGGGGAGAGACAGTTGTCTCCCTAGTGAAAGTTGAAGATAGGTCAGACACCATTTAGCTGGAGGTAGACCCGTATGACCCAGTCCAATCTCGAGTCTACCTCCATACATACAGTGTAGTGATAGGAAAATAACACACTGAGTATACTGGCTCGACTGATAGAACATTTAGGAGTTAGTTGCTTTCAGGGGCAATGCGACTCTCACCACACACCACGAATTTAAATTAAATGAGGCTGGCCTAGTTTGCAAGGTACACAAAAGGGACTGTTAGTTCGACAAAATATAGGCATTTTCAAGTGAGGAAAGTTGTAGGAATCTATAGGTAGGCGGATATATATATGGTTAGTTATTAATTCAGACTAATAAGGTAGGGATAATTAAGTTACGGCGCTAAATAAAATTATGATGAAGTGATGTGGGTCCTAGCTAGGCAAGTAATCTGTTACCGCAGGCCGATAAAATTCTAATTGTTTCCTAAAGTTGTTACCAATTAATTATTCATTTTAAATAATTAATAGAAGCATGATAATATCGTACCATCATTACTTTGGAATACCTAAAAGTCTAGACTGGTTTCCTATTACAAGAAAAATACTAAAAAGTTATAGCAAATAAGCTTAGTCGTACTGTGATGTTTGATTTCTAATGCTGAAATGACCAAACAGGCATTTTTTAGCTTTCCCTGGGATGCAATACGATCTCATATCGCTACACTCTTCAAGGTGTTAAAGTTTTACATCCGATACCTTAGCAAAAATAAGCTGATACAAACTGAACAACTAAAACCAGTTTAGAACCTAGGATAAGTCGTTGAAAGAAGACATTGCAAGCTATGAGCTTCCAATAATCTGAAACATAGAAATAATTGATTGATAACAACCAGCTAATTAGCCTGACAATGGTCTACTAATACCATTTGAATAGACCTCTTAAGATATGTAAGTACTTACTTCTAATAATATGAAACATAGAAATATTTGATGGGAACAATCTAATCAATCAGACTAATACCTAGTACAGTCTAATTTATACTTATTAAAGTGAGTAAAAGATAACTTCTAAATGTAATTTATTTAATGATTAACAGTGATAATTAACTACCTAATTTACTACCTACTAAAGGTATACTAACTATGATTTAGTAGTCTATCAAATTAACCACTCAGTCTGAGAGACAGAGGGTGGAAGTTAATGAAAAAAATAATTAACTTAAGTTCACTACCCTAAAAGTCAGGGATGTTGAATAAATTAAACATCTTTCAATAAACTTGAGATGTACTTATACTTTATAAGATTTGTATAATGAACACTAAGAGTAACCCAAAGTAATTTACTTCAAATGATAGTATTCTATTTCAGTTCACTTCCTAAAGTCAAGGATATTGAATGAATTAAACATCCTTTAATAAACTTAAGATGTGATAATCTGCCAATGCAGCCAATCCAATGTAGTTATATTGGAACTTTATAAGACCTGTATAATAAATACTAGGAGTAAATAAAAGTAATTTTACCTGTATTAATAGCATTCTACTTTAGCCACCGCCTGAAGTGGCGTTTGATTAAATTATCCACCCTTTACGGAACTGAATATAAGTTATTGCATTGAATAATTAAGTTCTTAATGTGAAAAGGATATTTGGATGATAGCAAGCCTTGAGATAAACTCTATTGATTATGTGGAATAATAAGAATTTAAATTGCTAACACATAGTTCATAATGTAAAATGAAATTAGATTTTGAGAGGAGATGTAAATTCTCAGTTTGAAAGAATTAAAGCTACAAGCTAATAATTAATGTTAAAGCCAAAGTGGACGGGGCCATAATTAAACAATGAGATGTAATGGCACGCTATGGAGCGGCGGTTGGAGCTCATAAACTTCCACAAGACTCTTATATTTCCACAAGACTTTTAAACTTCCACAAGACTCTTATATTTCCACAAGACTTTTAAACTTCCACAAGACTCTTATATTTCCACAAGACTTTTAAACTTCCACAAGACTCTTATAATTCCACTAAACTTTTATATAAATTGCACCAGGCTTCTTATGTATCATGCTACTGATAATAAATAATAATACCTACGAGCTAAGCTATCATCTGATTACCTTTGAGTGGTTACAAATCTTCCCCGCAGCTGCAGTGAAGGATTTAGGTCACAGTTCAGACGGAGTCATTGCTAGGCTACACATATTTATGTTATGATTTATAGACTGGTAGGTAATTAGGTCAGGAGAAAATAATTTAACACAGGTATAAGCCAATTACTAAACTTTCACGAAAGAACTTGAGTTACTTAAATGCGGTTAACAACGGAGGGTTCACTAGACGATCTGGCCAAAATAGTAGTTATTATAATATTACATTGCTTGACTGAAATTCACTGCAAATAGAATTAAGCTATGCTAAGGTTCCATCTTCATACAAACGCTACACACTCTACAAAACTCCAGACACAACCATTAGATTGTAGATAAATTAGGTTAATTAGTTTTAAGAATTAGATAATAATTTAAGTTAAGGTAAAGCGGCGAGGATGTGTGTATGTATTATAAGCTAGCTAGGCATATAGGTGTGAAAGGCATTAGATTTAGGTTTAGATTTAGGTGTAGCAATTTAAGCACAGGGAGGGAGTTACAATTTGGTAAGCCATGACCAGGATCAGAAAGTTAAGTTATAAATTATCATTAATATAGTTGTATTGGATTTCAGTCAAGCGGTAATACTTTAATTTAGAAGTGGGATTTTTTCCCACAAATTGTTGTCGTGTTGCGATGCGTGAGTTTAGAATTGGCTTAATAGGGAATAATTCAATGAAGATTAATTAATTCAGAGATATTGAAGAATTATAATTTGACACTTTTCACAATAAACGTTGTTATCTTCTAAAGTTGATTCATACACTTTGTATTACGGGCTCTTGATAATGGGTGAATTATAATTTGACACTTTTCACAATAAACGTTGTTATCTTCTAAAGTTGATTCATACACTTTGTATTACGGGTTCTTGATAATAGATTAAGACCAATATTGTAGACAGTCGCAATGAGAGCTGGAGCTAAAATTTTGTTGTACGAAATCTGTAACAAAAAGATTTTCAGGTTAGGTTAAAGGTCAAAGGAGGAGATAAAGCTACAAAACAATAGCGTAATGAGTATTATTTGAAATATAATACCTTCCAGGGATGTCCGTTGTTGCGAGAGGCAATGTAAGATAATGACACATCTGTCGATTTGGCACTCGATTTTAGGGGACAATGAAATTGCTTCGGGTGTAATTTTTGTTTTGGTTGAGATTGTTACAAGAAAAATACTACGGTTGAATGTATGGTGATTGAAGATTGTAGTACTAAGACTTTGTATTCGATTTTGAGACGCTAAGTTAATTGTTGACGTTAAGAGTTATGGTAACTGTAGTTTTGTTTCTATTCCTGGTGATAGATTTCATATAGGCATAGGCAACTGGTTCATACAGCCTTGTGTTGAGTTATTTTTAGGATCGTAAAAAGTCGATAGGGTGACATAGTTCAACATTTATTGATTTAGAAAGATTTGTGGAATAGGGGGCGGTTTAATTATTATTGCTGTCGGATGGGAAGGCTAGGGGGCGAGATTGGACAGAGGTAACCAACTTAATTATTGCTGGATTCAATTTATATTATAGGACGGCGATATGCTGTACAATATTATAAAGTTATGACGCTAACAGCATAATATAAAACTAATAATAATTATATTTTGACTAATAATCGTTGAGCGATTGCGGTTTTTAGTTGATGTGCTATTCCACGTATTATATTTTATTTTGTTGGTTATGTTAGAAAAAAAAATATAATAATGTACTTGAGTCTCACATCTGAAATCCATAGAGTAGTTTAGGCTAGTCAAGGACTATTAAATCATTTGTCTATGGTTGGACCATAGAGACCAATGATTTAGCGACACCATAAACAATCTAGAATTAGGAATGATTATAAAACATGAAGTCATAAAACCAATCGGAGAGGAAACTTCCTTATCGCGTAATCATGTGATTTTGTAATAGCAAGCGGAATCACCTGTTATTTTCCATACCTGTTATTTTAATACCTGCGATTTTTACATTGAAAGAGATTTTCCTAATATTTATCACGTAGTAGATTGGAATGCAATGACATTGTGGTGGAATTATTATTATGTGACATGTAGATGGGGACAATTGCTCTGCACAAGGAAAATGCCGCTTCATTTAGTTAGTTCGCTAAAATCCTAGGAAAAGTAACATAAAATAGTATTACGGTTCAAAATACACGCGTTGATGAGGAATCGCGATTATAAGTAATAACAAGTAGCAGGGATGTCATGTAGGGGATAGAATCATATGACTATTCATTGCTAGTAGGAATTTTGGGTTAAAAGCAACGTAGTTTGGGATGCATAATATAAACGGATAAATACGTCTAGTAGGCGATAAAAGTCGTTACCGTCTGGAAACAACTATCTAATATCTACTCTGTTGTGGGGAGGTTACCTATTAGCGAGGCTAGATGGCGTTGGATTACCAATAAAAGATTTTATTTTGGATGATGGTAAAAGGGTGCGGTCTAATAATAATATGTATAATTGAAATACTCTTGCAGCGTTGCGAGTAGTCGTTACCGGTAATCGTCGCTTCTTACCGTATAGTTGAAATCGTGTTAAATAGTTAATTATGAAGGTTTATAAAGGATTATTATTAGCTTAAGATGAGGTTAATGTACGCAGAGGTAAAGCTCGCTGGGCATAGCTTACTATACCTACTTAACTAATATTATCAGTTGTGAGTTACCTAGAAATATCTAAGTCGGGAGAGCGGTGAAAAGAAAAGACCTTACTACATGACTAATTAGTTAGGATAGGTAGAGATAGATAAATCATTAAATTCACTGGGTTGGATTAGTCTATTAAGAAGGGTACCTTTCACAATTGTCTATCTCCGTTGAACGATTAAGATGTTGAAAAAAAAAAAAAATAGTAGAAAAAAAGAAATATATAGTTGACTGGCTTGAAGTCGAGATTTAACTGCAAAATTAACGAGTTATAGCACTGTTATGCTATAGGGATAACAATAGCGTATGTTATCACATCAATTATAAAGGCGAGTTGCGGGCGGATGTCACGTCATAATCAATAGTTAACTCGTTTTATTATTTTAAAAGTTAACGCAAGCTACTTATAAAACAGTGATCGATTTTATATACCACAATTTTAAGTTGTAGGATAAATTTAAACTCATAGTCCGCAGAAACATTCAAGCCAGAAATAAAGCGACTGATATTGCGAGCTGAGAATAAATCTCTTACCGCTTAACAAGTAAATCCCTGGTATTGCGTTATCGAGATTACAATACAAAATCAACTATCACATTTCGAATCATACAAGGTAATTATTTAGATGTTGTCTCGCGTCGACAGGTACAAATTTTAATTTAGATGGGTAAAGACATTAGAACTGAAATGGGTTTCGGATGTGTGACGTTCTTAGGACACGTACTGTTTAGTAGCATAATTTAAATTTAGTAAAATCGGCCGTATTGGACATATTTCGTTTTGCGGATATATATATTTAACCGAGATTATCGTGGAGGTAGCCATAGTTCAAAGTTTACTAAACCCGACCTAGAGTCATAGCCTATCTTTATATGTCAGAAGAAAATAATAAATTTATAAGTAGTAGATTTTAAAGTCAATAGTAAATTTATTTTCCCGAGGTGCGACCTGAAACCTAGTTCACACTAGGCCATTCAAATACTTTAACCGGTAATGTTGATTATAATAAATAAAGATGTTCGGGATTTATAATAATATTCTAATACTGCTATATTAAAATTGTTATTATGAAATTAAATAGGTTTGCTTTAATTGGCAAATAATTATTAACTCAAGAATTTGTTTAGTACAAAGTAAATGTCTACAGGTTTAGAAATGATAGGACGAACGAAACGCGTTTTTGACTTGTGGGAAGGTCAGCGCAGACTGTCACAGCGGGATGATCTTGTTGGTTATTTATTAGAATTGCTAGAATTCTTAAATAATCTAGATTATTGGCATCTAATATGTACGTGATGTAATTGTAGATGATTAAAATTAGTGCTAAGGTAGGTTATTGTCGAAGTTATGGCACAACCTTAAAATTGTTAGTTAATGTGAACTGCATGTTGCATCTAGATTGTTTTATACAAACTAATTAATTGACAGTTTTCACATATGTAGGCCGGGACATTGAGTTGATGAAATAGTGTTATCAAAATCATTCATCACGGAAAGATAAAGATATTTTATTTGCAAGTGTGAATACAAAAGTTTACTTCGGTTAGTATTATTCTGTTCTATACTAGTTTTGTGGTAGCGTTTTACCTAGGGTTGTTCTAAATTATAAGTAATTAAATATTATTTGTCTGTTGCTGTCTTCTACGTTAGAGAAGGAACGGAGAAAGATAAGGGGGACTCATTTTGTTATAGTCAGCTGTATGATAGATAATCCTCCTAGTAAATATTTCTTGTGATTGCGGTAGCAACATAGAGTGTTTATAGGATGTTTTGTTCATTAACTAATTATCTTCACCGCAGCTGTGGATAGGGATGGCTAAAGTATGTGAACAGGGGTGGAGAAGATAGGTCATTATAAATTAAAATAAATACTTGAATTGCAATATGCCTGACTAAATAGTGCGAAGAGATGGAGTAACTATGTTAGAGAAATTCTCAATTGCATAATATTCGAACTTTTGACATTTTCAATTGTAACTTTAGAATTTTGATTAGAGTATTTAACTAAGCGGGTCCAACGAAGAAGGCATGCTGAAAGCGAGGTCTTTGGTCGTCTATGCACACAATAAAATTATAGATGACACAAGGGAGCATTCTTAATTGGCACTGTTAAATTAGTAAAAGTAGCTTGTTTAGGGTGTTCGAATATTTTTAGTCGCACTGGGCACAAATAGAACTTAGTTAAGCGTATAGGGTTTATTTTGATTTACCTGGTGAAGTAATTGAATCGAAGTTTCGGAACTGTGCTGTAGAAGTGGGAATTACTCAGCACACAATAAAATTAAGTGGTTTCCATTTAGCTTCATTTCCTAAACTAGCCTTTCTTAAAGTTGCGGAAATTCTGCTGTAAGGTGGTTCCTTTGGGGGCGTCTTGTGAAGTCTAAATCAGGACAATTATACTTGACTAACCTATAGAGAGATAATGTCTTAGGCTGCAGAAACAGAGGCCATTGATGGCATTTCATTTTGGCGTGGTCAGGGGATCTCGTGTTGCTGGGGAATTTTACCATCTGGACGGAAGGCTGAAAAGTAAAGTAGAATGCATAATGAGTAACCAATTAGAGTTACAAACATTCGGGAGATTACCATCTTAATAATGTGTCTTGTGCGAGTGTAAAATTAAAATCATCTAATAAAAAAATAAAAAATAAAAAGAAACTAGCACTATTGAATCACGCAGTTTGGAATTCAGTAAATACGAGAAGGAACTTACGATATTAATTACCATGAATACTAAGACGAAGTGTCACCTTTAATGACTTATTATTTACCGATTTGACCGATTATTAGTAATATAAAAGGTAGGAAGTTAAGTAGAGTTGTGGGGGCGGATAAGATAGTTACCGGTCTGTTTAATTTAAAAAGAAAATGATATTTTTCAAAGGTATAGGAAAGTAAGGGGATATTGACGTATTATATATTAGCAAATGAGACTAAATGTTGTCTTTCGTGCATAGTAATAACTAGGGATGAGACATAGTTACTAGATAGGTTTTGGCATAAGTATTTGCTTATACGTATAAGCTCAGTACTTGTCAATTAGTATACAATGTCCAACACGTACCGGGGTATTAACAAGTATTTATCGATGACGCATATATTGACAGTTAGACGGATATACATAGCACACAAACTTCTAATAGATCTGAACTACGGGGTAGCTAGTTCAAAACTCAAGGACGTGTTTCGAGATGCGTACCCCCTTAGAGTGAATGAGTTTTTCCTAAATATTTACGATCGACAACCTTATTGTAAGGCGTTAAGACCTCTATTTGTATGCACGGTGAGTGGGTGTCACTGCGTACCGGACGGAAGCGAGTCTAGTATCTATCTCGGTTATTTGTAGGATTAGACATTAGATGTATCTCATCTAAAATAAAGTTATAACTCTTGGGCGATGATGGTATGCCTACTGGTTTTGGTTGATATGGGGGTTTGGTTAAGATTTCTTATCCGCGTAGAGGAAAATAGGTTTCGGTTGAAAGAAGTAGCTAATTAGGGATTGTGGAGGACGCGGGTTCGATCCCTGCCTGAGGTAGACAATTGTTCCGACGTTTCGTTATCTTAGGTAATTATATAAGTTAAGATGAGATTGGTAGCGTTGAAGTATGAAGGAAAGTTTTAATTCAAATTATTAATAATTATTCATTAGCCTAGTTGGAACTAAAACCATGACGGCGAAGTGGTTGATGCTTCCCCCACGAAAGATCCCAGGTTCGATCCCTAGGTAGCAACATTTAGATGCGAAACAAGTTGTAAGAAGAGACGTAAGTTAAAAGAAGGCCATGATGACAGATGTACTTGAAATTATTCTAGGAAAATAATTTAAAGAATAGAATAATTGAATGGTTCGGAAGATGTTATAAACTTACGTCGGAATCGTCATAGAGTTGAAGAGTTTTCGCTAGGGGGCGTTAGTAGACAGAGCAAAAGACTGTTATATTGATTTATATTATAATATGATTTGTTGTTATGATGGTAAACAAAAGGCAAATCATTATTCGGAGGTTGTGTATGATTAAAGAAATGGTAGATGTCTAAGTTATTGGGAAATATTTACCGAGACTAAGTTTACTGGGATTTCGTTTCGAACACGAGAACTGGGTTTGCGATTATGATTTTGTGTCAGTTGAATAGAATGAGGGGTGTGGGCTATTTTGCAATAAGAAAGCTTATGGAGGAAGGAGTCATTAGGGATTTGGGGAGGAACTATAAATAGTAGGAATATCTTTGAGGGCTAGGATGACAATGAGGTTGGCAAGGAAGGAGGTGCTATTTTGTACTTAATTAAGTACAGGGTTTAGATATAATTCGCCGCAGATAAGAGTGGTACTTTATCTGCTTAAATTCTATCGGGGGCGGCTGTAACGGTACAGAATGAATGGTATCCGTCCGTTAGTAAGGAATGCATGGGAGTAGCACTAAAATAAATATTAATGCGTAGCACCATTAATAATAAGCATGAAAAGGGAATAATAAACTAGTTCAGAATAATGGTCAGTGGTCTAGCGCTTTATCTTTAGTTTGAATTTCGCGGGGACTGCTCTGTGTGCTCCTTGCGACATAGGCGCCGTCTAGCGTGAGTTATTTACTTGAGCTTGCATAAGGTTGCTAGTTTGACTTCTTTATTTTGAATTTCGCGGGGACTGCTCTGTGCGTCCCTTGCGACATAGGCGCCGTCTAGCGTGAGTTATTTACTTGAGCTTCGTGTTAGGTTGGCAACGGGCTTTATCTTTATTTTGAATTTCGCGGGGACTGCTCTGTGTGGCCTTGTGACATACGCGTAGGTTGGCAAGCCGGTAGACATACGGGCGGGCGCCACCTATGGTCGGAATACGGAACTTTTTATAATTTCACAAAATACAGGATTATTGGCTTAAGTGGATGATTATTGAGAGGGAATTGTTAATAGAAGGCTACATTTAGATATTCAAAGATGTAATATTGGCTATCTGATGAGATTTGGTTAGATTATGGAAAAAATTTAGAATTGCGCGGCGAAAGCGGCAATGAGCGAGCGAGAGGTTGAGAAAAAGACAGAAAGAGAGGTCGGATGATAGCTCCACGTGGCGCGACGCGAAGGCGGGGGGGCATCGGGGAAACGGCTAGCGATTGGTTGAAGGGAAGAAAAGCGGACTCGCGCGGGCAAATCTTAGGCGCGCGTGGCGCGAAAGTTAAGATGCTTGGGAAAAGGGCGGAAAATTAGCGGACATTCAATTTTGGGACATCGGCGGTGCGGTCCAACTTAAGAGTGCGGTACTACTCATACGGGGAAAATAGTGTCCGAGCTTTGATAGTGCGCTAAGTGATATTCGAGCTGCGATATTAATTAAGATTCGTGAAATTGAAAGTGATTAATAAAGTAAACTATTGCGATCGCAACTCGAATCCGTTAACGGAATGAAGTATTCTGGGGTACATCGGCGGAAACGAATCACGGTGGCAACAAAAACCTATGTACCTTTCAACAGACTTCGGTCTGGATGATCTTTGATTGTATTTAATAAGATCGGCGTTTTACACTATTACGCTAAACAATACACTATCTTCGACGGAGTAATGGGGGAGAGACAGTTGTCTCCCTAGTGAAAGTTGAAGATAGGTCAGACACCATTTAGCTGGAGGTAGACCCGTATGACCCAGTCCAATCTCGAGTCTACCTCCATACATACAGTGTAGTGATAGGAAAATAACACACTGAGTATACTGGCTCGACTGATAGAACATTTAGGAGTTAGTTGCTTTCAGGGGCAATGCGACTCTCACCACACACCACGAATTTAAATTAAATGAGGCTGGCCTAGTTTGCAAGGTACACAAAAGGGACTGTTAGTTCGACAAAATATAGGCATTTTCAAGTGAGGAAAGTTGTAGGAATCTATAGGTAGGCGGATATATATATGGTTAGTTATTAATTCAGACTAATAAGGTAGGGATAATTAAGTTACGGCGCTAAATAAAATTATGATGAAGTGATGTGGGTCCTAGCTAGGCAAGTAATCTGTTACCGCAGGCCGATAAAATTCTAATTGTTTCCTAAAGTTGTTACCAATTAATTATTCATTTTAAATAATTAATAGAAGCATGATAATATCGTACCATCATTACTTTGGAATACCTAAAAGTCTAGACTGGTTTCCTATTACAAGAAAAATACTAAAAAGTTATAGCAAATAAGCTTAGTCGTACTGTGATGTTTGATTTCTAATGCTGAAATGACCAAACAGGCATTTTTTAGCTTTCCCTGGGATGCAATACGATCTCATATCGCTACACTCTTCAAGGTGTTAAAGTTTTACATCCGATACCTTAGCAAAAATAAGCTGATACAAACTGAACAACTAAAACCAGTTTAGAACCTAGGATAAGTCGTTGAAAGAAGACATTGCAAGCTATGAGCTTCCAATAATCTGAAACATAGAAATAATTGATTGATAACAACCAGCTAATTAGCCTGACAATGGTCTACTAATACCATTTGAATAGACCTCTTAAGATATGTAAGTACTTACTTCTAATAATATGAAACATAGAAATATTTGATGGGAACAATCTAATCAATCAGACTAATACCTAGTACAGTCTAATTTATACTTATTAAAGTGAGTAAAAGATAACTTCTAAATGTAATTTATTTAATGATTAACAGTGATAATTAACTACCTAATTTACTACCTACTAAAGGTATACTAACTATGATTTAGTAGTCTATCAAATTAACCACTCAGTCTGAGAGACAGAGGGTGGAAGTTAATGAAAAAAATAATTAACTTAAGTTCACTACCCTAAAAGTCAGGGATGTTGAATAAATTAAACATCTTTCAATAAACTTGAGATGTACTTATACTTTATAAGATTTGTATAATGAACACTAAGAGTAACCCAAAGTAATTTACTTCAAATGATAGTATTCTATTTCAGTTCACTTCCTAAAGTCAAGGATATTGAATGAATTAAACATCCTTTAATAAACTTAAGATGTGATAATCTGCCAATGCAGCCAATCCAATGTAGTTATATTGGAACTTTATAAGACCTGTATAATAAATACTAGGAGTAAATAAAAGTAATTTTACCTGTATTAATAGCATTCTACTTTAGCCACCGCCTGAAGTGGCGTTTGATTAAATTATCCACCCTTTACGGAACTGAATATAAGTTATTGCATTGAATAATTAAGTTCTTAATGTGAAAAGGATATTTGGATGATAGCAAGCCTTGAGATAAACTCTATTGATTATGTGGAATAATAAGAATTTAAATTGCTAACACATAGTTCATAATGTAAAATGAAATTAGATTTTGAGAGGAGATGTAAATTCTCAGTTTGAAAGAATTAAAGCTACAAGCTAATAATTAATGTTAAAGCCAAAGTGGACGGGGCCATAATTAAACAATGAGATGTAATGGCACGCTATGGAGCGGCGGTTGGAGCTCATAAACTTCCACAAGACTCTTATATTTCCACAAGACTTTTAAACTTCCACAAGACTCTTATATTTCCACAAGACTTTTAAACTTCCACAAGACTCTTATATTTCCACAAGACTTTTAAACTTCCACAAGACTCTTATAATTCCACTAAACTTTTATATAAATTGCACCAGGCTTCTTATGTATCATGCTACTGATAATAAATAATAATACCTACGAGCTAAGCTATCATCTGATTACCTTTGAGTGGTTACAAATCTTCCCCGCAGCTGCAGTGAAGGATTTAGGTCACAGTTCAGACGGAGTCATTGCTAGGCTACACATATTTATGTTATGATTTATAGACTGGTAGGTAATTAGGTCAGGAGAAAATAATTTAACACAGGTATAAGCCAATTACTAAACTTTCACGAAAGAACTTGAGTTACTTAAATGCGGTTAACAACGGAGGGTTCACTAGACGATCTGGCCAAAATAGTAGTTATTATAATATTACATTGCTTGACTGAAATTCACTGCAAATAGAATTAAGCTATGCTAAGGTTCCATCTTCATACAAACGCTACACACTCTACAAAACTCCAGACACAACCATTAGATTGTAGATAAATTAGGTTAATTAGTTTTAAGAATTAGATAATAATTTAAGTTAAGGTAAAGCGGCGAGGATGTGTGTATGTATTATAAGCTAGCTAGGCATATAGGTGTGAAAGGCATTAGATTTAGGTTTAGATTTAGGTGTAGCAATTTAAGCACAGGGAGGGAGTTACAAACTCCATCCAGTGATTAACTCCAGCTTCCAGCAGATGTTCAGCTACCGCCGATTTGTCTATTTGTCGATTTTTGACAGCTGTGATATGTTCCTTGACACGTTCTGCGATAGTCCGCTTAGTCTGTTCAATATACGAGCTACCACAGCTGCAATCGAGTTTATAAACTTCCGGTGTTTGGAAAGGTATGACGTCTTTAGGCGACCGCACTTTGTTCGATATTTGGCATAACGGAGTATAAGTCTTAATGGAGAAGTTTCTTAGTACTGTTCCAATTTTGTCCGTTATGCCTTTTATGAAAGGTAAAAACGCTGCCTGGCAACTCACTTCTGGTCAATTTTTTTTTCATTCTGCTTTTTCCTCTTCTGTGACACCCTGTATCCGTTACGATTTAGTACCTCCTGAACATGAGCAAGTTCAGACTGAAGATGTTCAGGGTCACACAGGTTCTGAGCTCTGTTGGTTAGTGAGGTCATCACAGACTGAAGATGCCGAGAATGATGATGAGAAGAGGCGTGTCCTGTCCGTATGAGTGGGTTTGCAGTACACAGAGTGTGACAAAGTACCATCATCTCTTAACTTTATCTGCACATCAAGGAAAGCCAAAGATCTGTCCCTCTCTATTTCATAGGTAACGTTTGGGTGGATTGAATTTAGGTGTACTATATATTGTTCAACTTCTTGCTGGCCTCCGCTGATAATGCAAAAAACATCATCTACGTACCTCCTCCACAGTTCCACAATTTTGGGTCCAAACGTCAAGCAGTAAGTAGATATATACTTACTTAAAAAAATTATTCGTGTTAGGTCCCGTTAAAATAGTTTTAATGCAATGCAACGCGATAGTTTAAAGTCTTAAAAAAGAATATGTCGTTACCAGTTCACTAAATCCAAAATATGAATTAAAAAAATAATAAATTATGCAATACAAAACTACAATACAATGTAAGTATCAATTAAATAAAGACAATTAGAAATAGCTGTTGGAGTAATTGGAGCATTTCGGATCTAAGCTGTTTTGTCTTCTGTGTAATCTGACACTTTATAATAAGCTTTTTTATAAAGCTTTTCTTTGATTTAGATTTTAAATTCTTATAGATCTAATTTCTGAATATCATTTGGCACTTTGTTGTAAAATCTTACACACAGACCCTTAAAAGAATGATTTATTTTATGGAGCCTAGTACCTTTACCTTAGTTACCATATTTACCTTACAAATAAACTGTCACGTAAACGTAATTTCAAGTTAGAGTAAAAGAGACAAAACACGGAATAACTAAACCGACCTTATTTGCTGTTTATTTGTAAGGCACCTAGTGTTTACATTGTGAATATCACTGTTTTTTAAAAACATTTCAATATTTTTATTTTATTTTATTTATTTATTAATTATATTTTTTATGACCATAAATCAAATTTTCATAAATGTATTGTGATGCAACAGTCATTATATTTATATCCTTAAATCTCTCTCTGAGAGAGTCACCAGCCTTTAGGTTATAAATTGCTTAAATAGCCCTCTTCTGCAGCACAAAGATAGTTTGAATGTCGGCACCATTTCCCCACAGTAAAATGCCGTACGAAATTACACTATGAAACTAACTGAAATAAACTAATCTAGATGTATCAACGTCAGTTAACTGACGGATCTTCATTACTACATAAGCCGCAGAACTAAGTCTATTCGATAATTTAGCTATATGTGGGCCCCACTGAAGCTTGGCATCTAACGTGACACCTAGAAAAACAGTGGTGTCCATAGGATTCTCCATCCATAGGAATCTTAAACATTTGGTTTATCCCTCGTTTAATAGCAAGTTATTTAAACTAAACCAATGAACAATCTTTGTGATCGCATTATTCACATCTTCATAATTTGTGTGTCGTCGTTTCACTTTGAATAAAAGTGAAGTATCATCAGCAAATAATACTATCCCATTACTGTCTATTACAAAATAAGGTAAGTCATTAATATAAATCAAAAAACAAGAATGGACCAAGTATTGAACCCTGCGGAACTCCCATTGTAACCACTGATCCCGGAGATCTTTTACCGTTATTGTGGACCTTCTGAATCCTGTTACTCAAGTATGAGATTAGAAGGCTCAAAGAAGCATCCCTAATTCCATAGTGGTTAAGCGTCCTGACCAAAGTTTCATGTAAAACACAATCAAAAGCCTTGGATAAATCACAAAATACCCCTGTGATTCGTCCCAGGTATTAAATATGGATGGATTAAAAGCTCAACACCGGCGTCAGTTGTTGAGCGACCCCTAGTAAAACCATACTGTTTACAATGTAAAAGTTTATTTCTATGAAAATGAATTTGAATTTGGTCTAGCATCAACTTTTCAAAAATTTTACTAAATGTGGGTAGCACAGAATTAGGTCTAAAATAAGAGGGGTCAGAAGTGCTACCTGATTCAAATAATGGAATTATTTTACTATGTTTCATAAGATAAAAACACCACAGTCAATGCATTCGTTAAATATGCAAGCTAAAACTAGAGCTATTGTCAAAATTACAGATTTAGCGACGTCCACGGAATTACCCCACAGATCAGCAGTTTTCTTTTTATTGAGAGTGTTAAATGTTTTTATTATATCTCTAACACAACTTTTTTGAAAACTGAAATTACTTTCTTAATCTTTCACATTCTCCTTCAAAACAGATTTAGCTACAGTAGGGGAGGAAATCAAGGCTTATGTGGTTGAAACTGGAATGTCAGTAAAAACCTCTCAAATGCTGCAGCAACATCAGCATCAGAAGTCAATGTTTTAATATCATAATTTAAATTGTACTCATTATTACGACTTTAGATCTTTCCTGTTTCACTATTTATAATATTTCATGTCATTTTTATTTTGTTATTACTATTGTTAATCTTAGAACTCAAATAGTTTGCCTTGGCTAATCGACATACTCTTTTGAATAATTTTTAACATGCGGTCGAGGTGCGGATCGAGTTTGCCAATGGGATTTTGAGGCCTACCTCTAGAAGGATAGGGCGATACTGACTCTTCGGAAAGTCTGATAGAACAGTCTTTCTGAAGGCTGATTTAGGTGATCGAGGGAGACAAACGTAAGGTCAGGTTTATAATCCCCGCACCATCTTGCCGACCGAAAATATCCCCTGTCCTTTTCATCGAAAACCAGATGTAAATCGCAAATTTCCATCCACTGTACCAGGGCACTTCCGTTGTTGTCGGTACTGCGATAACGCCATAAAGTGTGATTGCTGTTGAAATCGCCTGTATAAATGCTGGGGTGGGCGTGTTGTGGCAGGACTCTTTGAGGCCACTGGACATTTGATGATAGTATCATTTACTTGTATAGTTATCGTATATACCTGGTCCCGATCGCTCCAATCAAGAAACCGCACGCCGATTAGTCCCGTGCTCGTATAAGTTGCGATGCCGTATTTCGGATGATGAATTGCTTTTATGAGGGTGTAGCCAGGCAATGTACCTCCTCGGTGGAGGTCGTTAACATCTTTGGTATGCTTTTTCTGGACATTGATGACGTCGATTTTGTTTGACTGCGATAGTCGCTTATGGCTTTACTGATGCCTTCAACGTTAAGTTGTAAGATTCGGACTGAAGGTCCGATATCTTTAGTCTTCGAGCCCTGAAAAGGGCCGTTTGTGTGACTTTGTGGGAGTCTTGTGGTATTCATTTTTATTATTACGCCTATTTCTATCGGTCGTTTGAGCTCGTTTAGCACCACCCAGGGGACACGTGCAGGGTTGTGGTAAGCAACTCCTGCTGACGCGAGCTGTGATCGTCCCCCAAATCTATCTATCAATAGACTATCGATAGTGGACTATCGAGCGGCGACACTAGCTCACAGCGAGCTATCTAAAAATTTGGCGCGGGTTATACTTAAACCACCTTATGCGTCAGTCACCGAATAAAGTGTTTTATTATTCACTGTTGTTTTAGCAACGCTTATAATATTTATTTTAAGTAAAAGTCGACTTGATAGCGTTCGCGCACATACAATACAACGTAAGTTGAAATGGGTTCAAAGAATTTATTCATAAAAACAACAAAAAAATGTTTAATAAAATGAGAATACGACTGCATGCGGCAAGCTGAAGACAGGTTGAAATGGCGCACATTAGGGGAGGCTTATGTCCAGCAGTGGACTAATGTAGGCTGATGATGATGTTGATGATGATAAATTAAAGATTACCTACTAGTACTAAAAAATAAACCCACTACCATCCGTCAGTATCACTGTTATGTCAACAAACTGTCAAAATGAGCAGAAATTACGTTCGGATACATACAAAAGTATGAGTTACGTACAATAAAACAAGTAACATTAATTTGATTTCTCGATAAGTATATTTCGAATTTAATATAGTGGCACTTTCTGAAATTGGTGCGAGGAAAACTATAGTTTAAAACAATGCTATGAATTAAGATATTGTCAAGACAGTATCTTTAATGTGATATTAGTTGTTCCTAAGTTTTTACAGCAAGCAGTATATTGCTGAAGTCCTTCATAATTTAGACATTTTTATTTTTAATAACACTTAACATGTTCATTTGCTAATTGCTTTCTTCAACGTTTTATCAAACAGTATTTTTTATTCACATTTTTACTTAGTAATCCCATTAAAGTAATGAGGGTTTGCCTTTAGCTGTTTGCAATACTATAGGTAGCACTATACTATATACTTCTTAGTCAAGCGTAATAGAAAGGACGCATATAAAAAAACGCCAGCGTTCATGGCCTGGCCGTAAAGCGTTGCAGATCCTTTAAAAACGCTCTTTTTTAATAATTACTCCCCCTACTTACCATTTCACATACTTATATATATTTTCTTTATCTTACTAATCTTATCTTCTAACTTTTTTCCTACCTGCGGGTACCCTAAAGCTCGACACACTTTTTAATTCAAGTGTTTACTGTAAGTACTTTGTGTTTACAAAGTTAGTTTAAGTTGAGATATTAAAACAATCATTTTGTTAAGCACTCGAGCTCCACTACAGCTGATGTCTTATCCAAAAAGAAAAGGAAAACCTTATCTTTTTGAAGTCCGTCGTCATTTGGACTCTTTGTTTTTTAACAATACAAAAAGTGTTTTTGCTAATTGCCATCAACTATGAAGAGAGTTTCGAAAACTAAGCTACACCTACAAAGAGAAAAGGACTGCTCAGTCTCAGGGGCCCTATATGTGATGTTTAAGATATCAAGGATGGTCGCTCTTTCGCCAGTCTGCTTTGAAATGCAGCAGAACAAGTGCAGAATGAGGGTGTCCTCTACCCTCAACACCATCAACTGTGTAGTTGTAACGATTTTGGGTAAGAATTGAACAATATGCCTACTATAATATTTTAATCTATGTTCAGTGTTCAGTATCCCTTCGAAACTTCCTACCTATACATAGTGTAGCATAAGTCCAAGGCTCGATAGTAAAGAGCGCGAAGACTTGTTTCACGCTCATTTGATAATAAGTGACGATGACATCGAAGGTGAAAGCAGACTTCACCAAGAATTACCAACTTCTGGGAAATTAATTAGCTATCTTAACTCTAACTGTTAGTAGAGAACAATACTTGTTTTTATAGCGGGTGCAGATTCAGGTGGTGGTAGCGTACCAAGTGGAAGTGTAATCTTATAACAAGCATTTACGAACTATGCGAACCGCTGGAGCTTATCAAGCTGGGTTGGGTCTTAGAATAGTTATGTGAGGATGCACCGCTGTCCCTCGTGACTGAATGGGCAGAGAGCTTTAAGATGGTCTTAACCCTAGAAAGATAATCATATTGTGTAGTATGGAAAAGATACTCATGCGTAAAAATTACGCATGTGTTTTAATTAGCTGCAGGTCGAGGTGTATTAATTTATTTCAATAAATCGTATGTCATTACATATATTAATACATATGCAAATAAATTATTTATACTCATTTATTTAAGAAAAAAACCAAAAACTTTAAACTTCTACTATAAATCAATGAAATTGTTTAACACTTACTCTTTGATATAAAAACTAATTATTTACTACAATAATCAGCCCTTTTTCAGTACAAAATCAACAATTAGCATAATATGTTATTATATTAGGAACATAAAGTTATATAAAAATCTGTTACAAACAGCTTTGGCATATTTATCAATGTTATGCTCACGACATTTAATTTTTTTACACTTTTTGCAGGACGCATTTGCCTTTCGCCTTATTTTAGAAAGGCAAAAGTACAGTAAATAAGTTTTTTGCTACTGGCTCATCAGTATTGTCTTTCAATGTACCAGGTACTTCATTTGGCAACATATTAGAGGTATTATCTTGCAAATATCTCTTCAAAGTAGGTGCTTCTAAACGCCTACGCATAAACAAAGAAGACAGACCCAAGCAAGGGTTTTTCATGAAATTTTTACGACATAAGCTTTTCTTCTTTGTTGTTAACATTGTGGCTGTAAACTATCAACCAACAATGTCTATTCCTACCTCTGATAGTCATCTGTTGCAAGGTTAAGATCCTACATGAAGCCGATGTGTTCAGTACTGCTTTGCCCGCTAGTTGTTCAGTACTGCTTTGCCCGTCTAAGATTACACTTCCATTTGGGGTCGGCTGTTCTTCTTGAACCTCATCTATAAAAGCTTCTTCTGTAACGCTCTGCACGTCATCTTCACTTTCGTGATCCGCTACTTCACTGTCGTTATCCTCACAGGGAAACTCGTTTTCACTTTGCATGAGAGTGGCCAGGATATGGTCATCGTCCAAGTTTGTACGCTCCATTGTATTATATTTTTGCTTCAATATCAATAAAAAGAATATAATAATATAAGTTATGTTATAAAGTACATAAAGATAAAAAAATAAAAAAACTATCATAAAAGTCAAAATCATAAATGTCACGTAAAAGATAATCATGCGTATTTTGACTCACGCGGTCGTCATATTTCAAAATTCGTGACACTTACCTTATTGACACGTACGACACACGGCAGGTCCCAGTGACGAATGAGATGTCCTAAACGCACTGCTATGAATTCGCGCTATTTAGAAAGATAGAGCAATATTTCGAAAACGCATGCGTCAATTTTACGCAGACTATCTTTCTAGGGTTAAGCAACTCAGACAATCCATCCTGGGCTTGGTCCTGAGTTCCTGATTATAAACTTGCAACCGTGGACGGACACAACCATCGTCGAGTAGCTAGTAGGAAACTGACCGGCAGAAGCGACCAATATCTGCACTACTCACTTTCACAGAAGATTGGGGGACGCTCAAACTATCCCGGACATCCCCCCCTCTTGCGGGATGTTGCGGAGAGAAACTCGGTATTTGCTGTTCATGGTCTTGAGTCATTCTCGTGGAAGAGAAGGGATGGTACTAAGTATTTTGGATTAAAGACAGATACTAGACTTAAGAGGTGACTAATGATGATTGCTTGTAGCTGTTTTACCAATAATTGGCCTGATCTTTGATATGAATGCTGTTCCGGAGCACTCTTCCCGGGTGCGTACTTCTACCAGGCGTCTGGTATGGACTTCGGAAATGCTCTTATCAATACTTTGGTCCTGTGTGGCTGTATACGGTGGACTCAGCAGGACAAGGGCGTCCATACAGAATCTCAATAGACTTCAAAAGGTAGAAACTAGATTATATTTGTAAAATATATTTTTTTCTACTAAGTAATAGTATCCTACGCATACCTCTTTACACCCGACGACGTTGCGACTAAGTTGCACCGGCCGTGGTCACGGGCTGAATGCTGCCGCAAAGTTTTGCCTCCGTTTGCGCGCTAGTCTTTATCCACTATCACCTTTTTATAGTTTAGTATCTTTTAGTCAAAGATCGATATAAGTAAACTCCTCACGGAACGACTCATTTATCCTATTTGTGACAAATGCCTTTCGGCAAACCAAAATATACTCTAGTGTCTGAAAATTTATAGGCAAAGCTATATTACTAAAATTTACGTTTTGTTAATATCCGTGAAGTTAAAGTCCGACCGACATTCTTCAAATGAATGAATTTGCGTGCATGCGTGCGATGAGTATGCAATGTGTGTGTGTGCGTTGACAGTATCATGAGTAACATATGATGGTTGAATGTACATATTATATGAAGCTAATTATATGTTTGATTTATAAATATATATTTTTTTTACTTTTATAGATTAATCACTCAATCAATTTAAATGCAACTTCAAGTGCAGCAGAATGGAAGATAAACTGGCTGCAGTATTTCATGGCACCCTTTATTGTGATTTTGGTAACCTGGAGTTATTACATCTTTCTGGATTCTGTGATATCGGCTGGCCGAGATCGTACGTACATTTTGGTGATCGTCATCGTCAGCCTCTAAACACCCCACTGCCGGGCACTGGGGCCTTTCATCACTTCTTCATTCATACGAATTTTGCATAGTGTTTAAGTTTAAATTACATATATTTTAAGTCCATTTTTTACTAACAATTTATGATTCATTATTACTCGAATAAAAACAAAAAGTAATGCAGATCTAAGGCACGGGACAAACACAGGCGGCGCCGGCGTCGGGCGCGGCGCCCCAAGTAACACAGAAAGCTGTATATTTAATCACTTGTGGTCATAATGGCTGCTTACAGAGTATTAAAACCGTTATTATAATTCACTGGTGATCCTTAAGCTGAATATTAGTACACAAGGAGCTATATTCTGAATAAGAACTAAATAATGGTAGATATTCTTCTTAAACAGCAAGATGCGTTTATTTGGTATATAACCTACGCTTTTATAGAGCCGTTTTAAATTTTCGAGCCTACTTACTGAATAAGGGCAATTAAGTAGTGGCAAATACGTCATATGCTGTATAATAGAGTAAATGTCTACCTCTAAACGCTGCCTTCTAAAGGGAGTACATGTGTACTGTTACACAGATTTATGATAATATATGAAGGAGTACATTTCGTGTGTTATTCAGTAAATGGTGTAAAATTTCCCTGTTGATCCGTATCTATACTGCTATTATTTACTACTAAATAGTGGCTGTTTACAAATTCATCTGAACGTTATTATTACTCTTGAAGAGCACTTTGAGTATTTTATAACGTATATTGCTTAATAGAGGTTCACATCAGTTGATTTAATCTGGTGATGACTGAATAAGTATATCCCCGTGAATCTTGTCACGGATCAATTCATTTACGTAACAAGTCCCTAAAATGGATCAGTCTATAATATGGAGATCCTTAAAAGTGTATTTTATCATACATTTTATCGTTGCTAGTTCGAACGAATATTCAGCCAGTAATCAGTGTATTGCCGTATATGGATTCACATGTAAGACTTTATTACGGCTAAGTTTGAATAAGCAGACATATGTGCCCCATTACGCGGGCTACGACATTAATGTAGAAGTATACCGGTTCACATCGCTCTTTAATTTCACCACCATTTTTTATTCTGTATAACCTTTAATTTTTACTCTGGTATACATAATTTTATTTATTTAACACGAACTTAATAAAGTAAGGACTAACAAATAAATATTTTTAATGTGATTATTGGTGACAGACTAAAATAATGACACAATCAATCAATTTTTACCCGAAATGTTTTCGATTAAATGTGTTTATTTTAGTATAATTTGTAGTAAAAACTTATTTATGCACTGGCGCTTGAAAATTTTCTTAGAAATATATGTAGTATACTCTAACAGTAATTTTGAATTCCCACTACCTTTCACGTAAAATAATGAAGTTATTAACAAAAGGTACATTTACCGATATCATACAATCATTTTAAAAACTTATCTTCTCTCACTGTCATAAATATGAATCATCTGTCACCAAAAGTATTAATAGACGTTCTTACAGAACAAATCGTGAACCTTTAACTTAATTACTATAAATATAAAAGCGTACATTGACGACAATTGTCTAAATAAAGTGTAACTAGTGTTTCCTTAATTTGCTAGTATTTTGCCTTGTTACCACCTGTTACACCTTATACTGCGATTATAACGTTACTATAATGATATTACTCAGCAATTGCGAACTAAAGCTGAATAATTTGTGCCCATTTAAGCAGTGTAGTGGCTAAATAGCATGCTACTCTGCTTTTATTCAGTAATTTTATTCAGCGTTAAGTATACAATAATCCATTATTCATCTAGTATTCAGCCTATGTGTGTTACTTGGGGCGGGCGCGGTGGCGGCGTGGCGGCTATTTGGCGCCCGCTCATTCGTGGTCGTCCAAGGTAACTAGCGTAACCAAGTGACATATAACCCCTTACGTCCATACGAACTAGCGTAACCAGGAATTTTGCAATTTTGCAAACTCGCATTACGACCACGGTGAGTGTAATTACTCAAAACACGTATTACGTAGGCTCATCAAAAGATTTGAGATGATTCTGTGGTTACTAATTCAGTATAAAAGTAAAAGAAATATATTTAATGGCAAACATAATTTCACAGAAAAAAATAATGAAATTGGCGAGAATTGACAGTTCGCCAAAACGGAGTTTTGCAACGTAAATGTCGAAATACTCTTCTACTCACCGTGTTTCCTAAATAAGTGCACATCAAAACAATCGCATACTATTTATCGTTAAGGATTATGGTTTGTTTACATTTGTAGACAGTGACATTCCAATTTTTTTTTTTTCTGACCAAGCGCCATAAACACGGCAACGTTCTTTGTTAAGGTTGTTGATCACTACATCTAGTTCGTAGTTCCGCAAGAAAATTTGAGGTGGCTCTATGGATATCAATTGATCCGTAAAGCAATTGAAACTATGGTACAGTGTACGAGTACCTTTAGTAAAAAAATGAAATTGTTGACAATTTTGACGGTTCGCCATTTTTTTTGCATAGGATTTTTTTGTGCTAATAATGTGTTAGTTACTCTTCGTAATCATTATTCTTCCTAATAATGTGCACATCAAAACAATCGTTATGGTTTTTGCTATCGAAAATGATATGATTCTTTATAGTTTGAAACAGTGACTTCCAAGTAATAACGACTTCTAAATGTCGATATAAAAAAAATATTTTTGTTTTTTGTCTTGGAATCTTCAATTTTGTCATTTTTGTTAAAGCTTTTCATAATTAACTGTTAACTTATTAAAATACTGCGTTTTCTAAGCATTTGGTACGTAGTTTAGGTTTTGATATAGCTTTAGCAATGGGTTAGTTCTAAGCTTTTTTGTCAGCTCGGGTAGTCTCGGTCAGCGTCGGCAAACTTTCGGACAGCTGTCACAATGGCTGGACGGTAGGAGCCATATTGTATATACGGTCTTGGACGGCTAAGTGGTTAGTATGAAACACGAATGAGCAGGCGCCTCGCCCGCGCCGCGCCCGTCGTCGCTTGTGTTTGTTAGTGCCCTTGGTGGTGTTCCCACGTGAGCACGTGTAATGTTGATCACTACAATATAATGTTTGGTGGGTTTTAACGACTGTCCCTAAAATTTCAAAATAAAAAGCGACATCACAGCCTATGAACGCGAGTGACATCGAGGGCATCACACGCACGCTATGACCCTGAAGCTTTAGTTCTTATGCCTCTTTGCCATGTTGTTTCACTGTATCTTGTATCCTTCACACAGGAACGTAAGAAAGCTGCTTAGTGGCAAAAATAAGCGTTAGGGTGGTCGCTGCATGCAGTTGGATTCGGGGTAGTATCCTACCACCGTGCATCAGCAAAGGCTTTAAGTAGTCATATCTTGTTTTCAGTGTATTCTGCAGGCTTGTACGGATTTTACTACTACGCAATAGTACCGCTGCACTTCATGAAGATGCAGTACTTCTTCATGGTTTACGAAGCATACAAGACTTTGAAAATGTTAAACGATCACTTTGAAAATAATCACCAACTACAAAGTTAGTAAACTGAAGTTTTTTTTTATTATAACATTTACTATTGCTTTTAATTTTTTCAAAGGGCTGCAAAATGTAATCAGTACAGACAAGTTTATAGCTAAGTTCATAGTTGTGGACTATGCGTTTCATATTTAGCTGAAATAGCTTAAATATTACCTACATCAGCATCGTCAAATCAAATTAAATGCTATTTGAAGCTCTTTAAATAGGCTTTTTTTAAAAAAAGAGACTAACAAAACGTTTACCTAATAATACATAAGAATCATGTTTTACGATACAGATCGAAAATAGTATTCAAAAAGTACTTTTATTATTCAGATTGTGAATGGTTGCCCAGAACTACAAACTACTCGTACAAGACTTTAGACGGTATCTCTTTCATGTACTACAGTGCCTTTGACGTCATAAGTGACATCGACAGGAGTTACGGGCTCGGGCTTTTGGCCATAATGTTTCATACGATCATGCAACTGGTGACGTCTTTTTACAACTTCATTCTGAACTTAAGTAAGTTTCTGAGGCAATTGTATTTTCCTCTGATACGAGTAAATGAGGAATTATAAAGGATCAATAATATTCACATTTTAATCTTTATACAGCTGGAGAAATTGTGAACGTGCCTTTGGCGGTATGTGAACTTCTGTGGGTGGCTCTGGATGTTGTGACAATCTTGACTTTCGTGGAACCTTGCCACTGGACTCTGCAAGAGGTACGTAGAGAGAGACAGTGATCACCAATCCGCATTTGGCAAGCGTGGCAATGCCCAGTAACTGTAACGGTGACATGATTTTTATTGACACTTTGCCCAGCTGTAAATAGGCTGTTTCCTTTGACTTTACATATTTTGCTATTCTTTTGTAAATTACTACAAAAATTTTGATTGAATCAGGTGAAACGGATCAAGCTGCTGGTGTGCAAAGCGACTGTGCTGCCCTCAAAGGAGCCAAAGTCCTCGGAGCTAGACAGGTTAGCGCGATACCTGACCCTCAACCAAGTTTCCTTCTCTGCTGTTGGGGTCTGCACCATTTCGCGCTCTCTTCTCGCTTCGGTAAGACACGACTCAATTGTTAGCTGAAACAGGTAGAAATTGGCTTAATAATCTGCTAGATTGGACTATTAAATATTTTTAAAATATTAATATTCTAAGTTATGGACACGTTGAAAAAAATTGAATGGTATCTTAGGATGTAAATTGTAAGAGGTTTTTAAAACACTAAAAGTCAAAAGCGTTGAAGAATTTCGACAGGTATAAATCTCAGGTATAACCTCGGTAGTGGAGTGGCCAACGCAGCCGCCCGGAGGACATGGGCTTGATTTCAACCTGAGCTATACAATTTTCTTCAATATTTCGTTATCTTCAAAAAACAGTATTATCATCTACCTAGAAAACGTCTAGCTGGATAGATGGACATATAAAAAAACTGACTAAAAATTATATGAGGCGAGAGTAAAGAATGTTGAAAGGAACACCTTTTATAGGTCATACATACTACATCAGTACCTACATACTATTCGCACATTTTTAAAATTATTTCAAATACTTTACAGATAACGGCCAGCGTAGCAACTTACTTGGCGATTCTCGTTCAGTTCCAAGGACCTGACCGCGGTGAATTCTGAACATTGCCTTTCGCAGTATTATCATCTTCATCACCGTTGGCTGGACTTAGTAGGCCTTTTTACAGGAACAGTACTAAATGGTGATATAAGAACATAACCTAACAAGCTGGCCCAATGCGGGTTGGTTTGGTCCCTATAATGTGTGATTGTGTGTGTTTTTCATTATTAGAGATATATAATTAAAGCTATGAAATTAAATTATGATTTATTAAATTTCAGTGTAAATCGTTTATATTCAAAGTGTTGACGTTTGGGTCACTAAGCGATACCTACTGAAAGATCGACTACTTCGAATCGAATAAACACAAATAATCAGTTTAATATTGACTAAAATTAATTTGTGAATTCATTTTAAGTAAATACCAACCACCGCTAATGAAATAAACTATTACTATGTTACTAATAGCTCCAAAAGATTGGGCAGATACACAACCCTAGTTAGCGTATGCAACAATCATTTCCGATCAAAATATTGTTATTTTTTATTTATCTAAGTTTATTTTTATGTCAATCCTAGGACACTTGATTTTGAGGGTCACCACAGCATAATATGGGGTCTCTCTCTATAGCTCAGCAGTCAAAGCAGTGGACCGGCAATCCCAAGGTCATGGGTTCGAATCCCATTCGAGCTTTCCTGGGACTAGTCAATTTTTACTAGTAAACATTTTATCCTATTGTTAGCGCCCAACGCTATTTTGTCTGTAATCGCGAGCGCGTTGCCATAAATAACGAGAAGCGCGCGGCCGCCAACATTGATGCCGCCAATTTTGCTGTCTAATTAAAAAACTTTACTTCTTGTACTGCATTCACCAAACAAGGTTCAATAAAACTAAATAATAACAAATAATACGAGTTTCTATGAAATTCCATATGTCCACGACGAGACATAATTTGGTGACCCCGACGTGATTTAAACAAACAGTAAAATCAAAGAAGAAAACCTGCCAACAATATACTGATTTCGCCGGGCAGTGCCGCATCTAAAGCGCCACCTCGCAGCAGAATATTTACGTCAGTTAAGTGCCTTGGGTTTTCCATTCTTCCGTTCTAAAGTCATTACAAAGCAAAGTCAAAGTCAAAGTCTCTATTGAAATAAATTTCACTTGTGTTTCGCAGTGCAAATAGTCATCATTATCATACTTACAAGTTACAAGTAAAACATAAAACGTATACTTAGGTACTTAGTTCTTATTAATAATACCATAGTTATAATTTTATAATTATATTTATGTAGATATCAATAAACATAGTAAATTCATTAGGTTTTCCTTCCTTCGCACTAGTTTTTGCGCGATATTTAGTGGTATTTTGGCCGACTAATTCCAGAGTTGCTGGTTACGTCAACTGGATCGTGATTGCTAAGCGGCTGTGGCGCTTGGTGCATCCCGATCCCGGTCCCGGCCCCAGGTATCGCCGTGCGTGAGGAGCGTGAGCCAAACAATTTAATTTATAACTAAGAAACGTTGCATTGTGTATTTGATTTATGAACTGTTAGTGTTCAGCTGCTAGTATTGCAATAGCAATTTAATTTAACATTTTAAATTTATATTTTTTATTATTTAATAATGGCCGAAGTAAAAGATCTTTTAACAAAAAGAAGTTCAATTAAAGGCCAAGTAACAAAATTTAAAAACTATATTGACAAAACCACAACGCAACCTACATTCTCGGCTTTCGAGTTTGCCGAGTTATCCATAAAGCTAAGCAGATTTGAAAGCCTGTCTACTAAATTTGATGACTTGCAGACTCAGATAGAGATTTTAAATTCAGATTTTTTGGATTCTGAGATTGATGAGCGTGAGCGCATTGAGCAAGACATAATTACGTGTACAGCTATAGCAAAAACCTTAGTCGAAAAGCAAAACGAATTAAAATCCTTTGAACAAGAGAAGATAAAACGAGATTCTTTATGTATGGAAGCTCAATGCTCTTTCGGCCACAACCACGAATCTATAGGTATCCGATTACCGCAAATTAAAATTGCTAAATTTGACGGATCATTTTTCCGTTGGCTTGAGTTCCACGATACTTTTTCTAACTTAATTCACAATAACTCGCGTATTTCAGATATACAAAAATTTCATTACTTATTGTCTTACCTTGATGGCGAGGCAAAGCGCATAGTTACAAATATTGAAGTTTCATCTGCTAACTACATTACTGCATGTCAATTACTCTGCGATCGATACAATAATAAAAGATTATTAATTAACTATCACCTAAAATCTTTATTTAATATTCAACCAGTTTATCGTGAGTCTGAAGGTTCCTTACGGTTTTTTGTTGATCATATTACTAAAAATTTACGCGCCTTGTCCAACCTTGGTCAACCAACGGATCAGTGGGACACCATAATTGTATTTATGTTAACATCCAAGTTAGACAACAACACATTGACTAAATGGGAGGAGCAACGTTATAACTTAAACGACATCCCTACATTAGAACAATTTAAATCATTTTTAATTGATCGTGCCCATGTCCTAGAATCCATACATCGGAATAAAGAAAGCAACTACACTAAATTACAGACACAAAACAGAGATGGCGCTAGTAGTATTCGACAAAACACAAAGTCATTAAATGCAGTCCTTCAAAATAATAATTTAATCTTTCTTTGCATTATTTGTAATCAGAACCATAGAATTTATGACTGTCCTACATTTAAATCAAAACCCATTAACGAAAAATTAGAAGATGTGTCAAAATATAAACTTTGTTCAAATTGTTTAAGACAAGGCCATGCCCTTAGAGATTGTCGTATGGGGCCTTGTAGGTATTGCAAAAAACGCCATAATTCACTGCTACATAATAGTTCTAGGGATTCTAAAGTAGATGTTCATGAACCTAAAGAGTCTTTAGTAAATTTTTCTAAAGCAAGGTCTAGCCAGATTATTTTATCTACTGCCCTAATTGAGGTCATAAATCCTGTGACTAAAGAGGCAGCCCAAGCGCGTGCCTTACTGGATTCAGGCAGTCAGTCATCATTTATAACGAAATCTTTGAAGGAGAGGATGGGTTTAGAAACGATCCCCACAACCATTACAGTTATTGGTATTAGTAATTGTCACGCCAACACAATCACCGAAAGATGTGTCGTGCAACTACAATCCCGCAATAATAATTATTTTAAAATTAAACTATCTTGTTTTGTCTTAGACAAGCTGACCGGGAAAATACCAAGTTTTCCTCTAAACACATCTCAATTCAACATACCACAGAATATAGACCTGGCTGACCCACAATTTGATCAGCCAGGTCCAATAGACATCTTGATCGGAGCCGATATATTCTGGGATGTTATAGGTTGTGAACAAAAATCACTAGGTGAATGCAACCCTAAATTACATAATTCCCAATTTGGTTGGTTGATTGGGGGCGAAATAAACATACCGAATTTAAACACAAAATTAAATAAACAATTACAAATTTCATTAAAATCTATTAAAAATAAAACATTACAATTTTACTCAGACAAACTAAAAGAAAACGGAATAAATTACAATATAACTACAAATAATTCATTAATTAAAAAAAATAAAATGTCACATAATTCATTACAAAATAATATTATACATAACAACCATGTAGATTTATTCGAGCAGGATTTGTCCAATGAATCCCAGGTAGATAATTTTATTAAACGTTTTTGGGAGTTAGAAGAACTTCCCCGAAAATCACTTTTAAGCGAATCTGAAAGAACATGTGAAAATCATTTTATAAAACATACAATAAGGTTAGATACAGGCAGATTTTGTGTTAGGTTACCACTACGTGACTCACCTCTATGTTTAGGTGACACCTATTTGCTAGCAAAAAAACGATTTCTCAATTTGGAGAAACGTTTTAGAAAAAACCCTAATTTAAAAATGCAATATGTACAATTCATGAAAGAGTATGAAGCATTAGGCCATCTTTCAAGGTCCAAAGTTCACTTACCCAAAATCTCATATTTCCTATGTCATCATGCTGTCTTCAAGGACTCCAGTAAGACAACCAAAATCCGTGTTGTGTTTGACGGCTCTGCACCTTCCTCTTCTGGATACTCTGCCAATGACTTGCAGCTGGTAGGTCCAAATATACAGGATTCTCTTTTCTCCATATTGATTCGTGCTCGACAACACAGGTATTTGCTAACCGGGGACATCGAAAAGGCTTACCGGCAAATCGAAGTACATACCGGTGACAGAAACCTGCAGCTGATCCTATGGAGAGAGGATGTAATGAGTCATTACCTATCCAAACAATGCATTTGAATACGGTCACTTACGGAACCGCAAGTGCCAGTTATTTAAGCACGCGCTGCCTTTGGCAGATAGGAGAGGAGTGTAATGATAATCTTATTAAAACTATAATACAAGGAGACTTTTACGTTGACGACCTAATTACGGGGTCAAACAACGAAGAAGAATTAAGTTACATTCAAAATTATGTAAGTAAGGAGCTCCAAAAGGGTTGCTTTAACTTACGTAAGTTTAAAACAAATGCAAAACCTATTTTTAATTCATCTGAACTTCAAGATATATTAACTATCAGCGAATCTTGGAACACACTTGGACTTAATTGGAATCCTAACAAAGATACACTACACTTTCCTGTGTCTATATCTTGTCAAAACAATGTTATTACTAAGCGGTTTATTATGTCTAATGCATTCAAAATATTTGACCCTTTAGGTCTACTTAGTCCTTGCATAATGATACCGAAATTAATGTTACAAAATCTGTGGCAGCAAAAGGTTGACTGGGACCAACCTGTCCCAGATGCTATTATAAATCAATGGCATGATTTCACTAACGACTTACCCTCTCTTTCCACCCTACAAATTCCAAGACGTGTGTTGTGTGATAATCCAATGTCCATTCAGCTCCACACATTCTGTGACGCCTCACAGGTAGGCTATGGAGCTTGCGTATATATGCGCTCAGTTGAAGGCAACGGTGACGTCACGGTGAAATTACTGTGCTCTAAGTCTAGAGTAGCACCCTTAAAGCCGACGTCGATCCCCCGGCTCGAACTATGTGCCGCCCTTCTGGCAGCTCGCTTGTACAAAAGTGTCACAGAATCAATACACTATACTCCACATACCATAATACACTGGACTGATTCTACAGTGGTCCTAGAGTGGTTAGCAAATAATCCTTACAAAATTAAAAACTTTTGTCGCCAACAGAGTTGGTGAAATCCTAGAAACTACTAATCTACTGTCTTGGAGGTACGTTCCCACCAAGGAAAATCCTGCCGACTTAATTTCAAGAGGTGTAAATCCTACCCAACTAGTAAATAATACATTGTGGTGGCACGGTCCTCAATATTTGTTAAATGATGAATCTAGGTGGCCTGTCTTAAAACAAAAAATGTTAGAAGATTTACCCGACACAAAAATAACTCTTAATATACTACCTACATTTAAATTTGAATCAATAATCGATATAAAAAGGTTTTCTAAGCTAAATAGATTAAAAAGAACAGTATGCTATGTAAAACGATTTATTCACAATACTAAAAATACTAATAATATAATGACTGGTTGTCTAACAGTCGAGGAACTTTCCAATGCATTTAACTTAATATGTTTTATAGCTCAACAAGAAACATTTTTGAATGAATATAATTGTTTGAGTAAAAGTAAACCACTAAACTCTAAATGTAGAATTATTGCCTTATCACCTTATATAGATCAGTCCGATAATTTAATTAGAGTAGGAGGAAGAATAGATGCTTCCGACTATTCTTATCAAAAACGCCATCTTATACTTCTCGACTCAGGTCATTATTTAACAAAGCTCATTTTTCAATTTGAGCATATAAACAATTTGCATGCAGGTCCACAACTTTTGTTAGCTATAATCAGAGAAACAGTGTGGCCGCTTAGCGGTAGACGCCTTGCCCGACGTACAGTAAATAACTGTGTGCTATGCCGCCGCGCTCAAGGTAAGACACTATACCCTAAAATGGGAAACCTACCTACACAACGCATTAGTCCAGATTTCCCTTTTAAATCTGTAGGTATGGACTACGCTGGGCCGTTCTATATTCTAAATCACAAAGGCCGTGGCGCTAAAACAATAAAATGCTACCTATGTATTTTTGTATGCTTAAGGTACAAATGTTTACACCTGGAAGCCGTGAGTGACCTTTCTAAAGAGGCATTCATTATGACATTGAGAAGGTTTACTTCTCGCCGTGGCAAGCCGGTGGAACTCTTTTCCGACAATGGACGCAATTTTACATCAGCAGCCAAGGAACTAAATTTATTCCTTAAAAACAATTCTGAGTGTTTGTCTGAGTTTGCAACTCTTATCTTACTCTTACGCACCTCACTTCGGCGGTATTTAGGAATCCGGTGTAAAATCGGCGAAATACCATATAAAACGCGTAATGGGTAATACACACCTCACCTTTGAGGAATTAAGTACTTTATTTTCACAAGTGGAATGTATTTTGAATAGCCGACCAATATGTCCTCTTTCCTCGTCACCCGACGATTTTCAATACCTATCCCCAGGGCACTTTCTGATAGGAAGGCCACTGAATGCGCTACCTGCACCTACTCTGGAAACCAAAAAGGAACATAGCCTCTCCCGCTACGCGAGCTTAGAACAAATACGGCAGCACTTTTGGCGACGCTGGCAGCGAGAATACATCTCAGAACTTCAACTCAGAACCAAATGGAAGCAAAACACTAGAAACTTGAAAATCGGAGATTTGGTGCTACTTTATGAAGATTCACTTCCACCACTTTGTTGGCGCGTTGGACGTGTCACTAAACTGTTCCCTGGACCAGACAACGTAGCCCGTGTTGCTGACGTAACCACCATCAAAGGAACTTATCGACGCCCCTTCGTGCGACTCTGCCCACTTCTGCCTACGCCAGAAGAAGAAAGTTGAAGAATGGCATCTTCAACGGCGGGGAGTTATGTTAGCGCCCAACGCTATTTTGTCTGTGGTCGCGAGCGCGTTGCCATAAATAACGAGAGGCGCCGCGCGGCCGCCAATATTGATGGCGCCAATTTTGCTGTCTAATTAAAAAACTTTTACTTCTTGTACTGCATTCACCAAACAAGGTTCAATAAAACTAAATTACAACAAATAATACGAGTTTCTATGAAATTCCATATGTCCACGACGAGACACCTATACTTATAGGTAGCATTGTGAATGCAAAATTTCAAAAATAAAGATAAGCTAAGTTTTGAAAGAGCACTTCGTCACGTTGACACTTTAACACGCACACACGTGCTCTTTTTGTGCGGAAGTTTTGAGAGCGTTGATTGTGCATCCAGTTTTTATTTGTGAACGAAGCCAAGTATTTACTGGCAAAGAAAAATCAACTACATTATGCATATAAATTTTTTTATTTTATTTTTTTATTGCAGAAGAAGGCAAACGAGCAAGCGGGTCACCTGATGGAAAGTTATCACCGCCGCCCATGAACACCCGCAAAACCAGAGGAATCGCAGGCGCGTTGCCGGCCTTTAAGGAAGGAATAGGCTCGTTTCTTGAAGATCCTTAAGTCGTAACGGTCCCGAAATACCGCCGCCGAGAGCTGGTTCCACAACACTGTAGTTCGAGGCAAGAAATTTCTTGAAAAACGCACAGTAGTAGACCGCCATCCATCAAGGTGATGTGGATGGAATGACAGTCGATTGCGAATAGTGCGGTGAAGGAAATCAGCGGCAGGGATCAAGCCGAACAATTCCTCAGAACACTCCCCATGATATATACGGTACAATATACAGAGAGACGCCACGTCGACTGCGACTCTGATGCTATGCCCAGTAAGAAAGCTGGGGCAACCCATAAACATAATTTCTCAGGAAGCCCGTATGATGGAAGTTTAGGGAGAAGAGCCCTGTGCCATACCCTGTCAAAAGCTTTCGCTACGTCCAAGCTAACTGCCAGTGCCTCCCCTTTACTCTCGACTGCCTCCGCCCATCGGTGAGTAAGATACACTAAAAGATCACCAGCCGAACGACCGCGACGAAAACCATACTGGCGATCACTTAGTAGCTGTTTCTCTTCTAGGTACCTTAAGAGCTGGCGGTTTGTAATGGACTGCATTACTTTGGAGAGTGAAGAGGTAATAGCTATTGGCCTGTAGTTGGACGGATCTGAGCGATCGCCTTTTTTTGGAATCGGGTGGACAAGGGCTGTCTTCCAAGAGCTCGGGACGACGCCAGTAGTGTAAGAGAGCTGGAAAAGGCGCGTTAGAACGGCGTGTCCGAAGCACAATGGGTGGAACTGCATCAGGCCCACTCGCCTTATGGATATCAAGGGAAAAAAGAGCCTTACGAACTGACCTTTGCAGGAACTGAATGTTTGGCATTGTACAAGCGCAATGCGGTATGGTTGGTGGAGAGTTTTCCCCATCGTCCAAGGTCGAGTTTAATGCGAAAAGAGAGCCCAAGAGATCGGCTTTCTCCTTTGCAGTATAGGCCAGGCAGTCATCGGTCTTGTGCAATGGTGTTAGGGACGGCAGACAAAAATTCCCTAAGATAGCTTTGGCGAGAGACCAGAACGCACGCGTCCCCGAAGGAAGACGTACTAGCCTCTCGCCGATTCTATATATAGATATATGAAACATTTTTTTAAATTCTATCAATTGTCCATCATCTCACATGATGTTAGGTGTTGATAATAATTAGCCGATGGCGGAAGCGCACGACTATTATCCCCTAAGGGTTAGGCAGAGACTAGGCAATGAGGACAGCAAAAGCAATCCTCTACCATAGACAACTTTTCACCAAATATCCACTGCACATGTGCTCAGCGTGACAGGTGGTGATCCAATTGCCGCTCTATGCTGTTAGATGTATGTGCAGTCTTTAATCCTTTAGTCGCCTTTTACGACACCTAAGGGAAGGAGGGGGTGGTAGTATTCTTTCACCGCTACGCAACACGGTTATGATTTCAGCTACACTTTTTTTTTAATTATTTTACTTGGTCTTCATCTCAACTGATGTTCGGTTATGACAAAACCGATGGTCGCGAATCACTTAAACCCCTAAAGTCACGTTGCGTCCGCAGGCACACTCTTATAGTAGAGGATCCGAGTATACAACGACCTTCACCGAGCGGTTAATGGATGAAAAGTATTTTATATCAAATTTAATGTGTTAAAAAATATATTGCGAGTGGGTTGGCTGAAAAATTTCAGTCCAGTATATGATTAATTAAATATTTAAAAATATTTTTTTTTAAATATTGCACTTGTTTCGATAATAGATAAATTACATAGGTACCAATCGAAAGTATGAAGCCTATAGAATATGCAAACGTTAGGTTGACTATTTTTTTCCTGTCATAACATTGGGTAGGCAGGTGTAAACAGGCAATTCAATATTAGTAATTTGCAACCGGCTGGTTAAATAAATAAAATTTATGTTTATATAAAGATAAGCTCATTACCAACACACACACACCAAACCAGTGCAATGTAAAAAAAAATATTTTTTTTAATATTAAATTAATCATTAATGGTACTGGACTAACATTTTTCAGCCAACCCACTCGCGATATATTATTTAACATATTAAATTTGATATGAAATACTTTTCATCCATTAACCTTCTCGGTGAAGGTCGTTCTATACTCGGATCTTAGACTATTAGGCCCTTTTCTGATTTGTCGGCGCAGCAGCAGGGGTGCGAAATCAACCTGTCGGTATGCCGAAAGCATACCGCGCCGCTTCCGCTTTCGCACATGTCTGCAAATATTGATCAGAGCTGTTTGTGCCGTTGTGAAATAATATCGTCTTCGAGTTCGAGTGATGAAGATACTTTTGTTCATTATATTGGTCGCTATTGGTCTAATTTTTACATTGGTTTTTAGTTTGATTTTTATGTTTTTTTTTTTAAATAGAAGTCCGTTGTTTTTGTAATAAGTAGTTATTTTTGGAAAATCCTTAACGTAAATATAGGCTAATATTGTTTAACGTAGCATAAGGATTATAATTTTGTTTTAAAACATTTGTTTATATTTTCAAGTATAAGGTGAATTCTTTTACAATAGTTTTTTTTAATTAGCACCCTTTTTATATTAAAGTAAGTAAGAAATGATGTCCATCTCGCTCTTGAACTAAAACTCAATGAACCTTAGTCTCACTAAGCCTATCTCGCTATTGGACTAAAACGCAATGAACCTCAGTCAAACTAAGCCTATCTCGCTATTGGACTAAAACGCAGTGAACCTTAGTCTCACTAAGCCTATCTCGCTATTTCGCTATTGGACTTAAACGAAATTGACCTAAGTCGCAATACGCCCACATCTCGTTTGGTCTAGGCATAACGCGACTTAGGCACACTGCGTTATAGGTATACAGAGAGCAAAGGGTAAGAACAACCTCTGTTATGCGTCTTTGGCAGCTGTCAAAAATCAACGTTTATTGCAGGTAAATTAGAGGTGTATAATTAGCTAAATTAATCATATTTGCCCAGCAGTAGGAAGTTTATAGTAAGATCATTTGATTTGATATAATATTATGGAATGAACAACAACGTAAGTACTCTAACAGCTAGAATTCATTGTTGACCAATCATTGTATGTTTTAAGTTCGTTTTTATTTTCACAACAGCACAATTCAGGATTTGTGGTTCGAAAGAAGTGTTACATCCCCCTTTTTAGAGTAGGATTATCCCTACGAAAAATCCAATTAGGTAAAAAAAACAATTCTCAAGACTAATACAGATGACCAAATTCATCTGCATACATCGTCGCATATACTTAAACAGTTACATTCATTAGTCTCTACATTTTTCAAAATGCAGTCATAAATTAACATATGACTACAACTTACATCCAAGGAGCTTATCTTAAGTTATAAAACACCCAATATGACTTTAAGAATGTTAAATATCTTTGAAGAAATAATAATCACCCAAGACATTACCAACTGTAACCAAAAATAAAAAACAATCCCAAGAATTGGCGGAAACCCTGCCACTCACAAGACAGTAAGAGTGAAGTTTAAAAAGCGAGACAATAAGATTCAATAAACATCAATTGAAACGGTTACAGTTGAAAAACGATCCTTACCTATCTAAAATTTTTAATTTATTTTGTTGTATTTTTTCTTTTAATGTTTTTTTTTATTTAGGTATATTTTTCATATTCTCTTTTTTTCCTTTACATTGTTTTTTCTTTCTGATAATATCTCGGAATTCAACTTAGAATAGAACCAACAACAACGTCATCACATGTAGACCCGAAAAGGTGTGCAATTGCACACAATTTGCCGGAAAACAAAACAGTATTCGCCCGAAGACCTGAAAGAGTGCAATTCCCCTGAAAACAAAAAATATATTTTTTCTCATATCTTTTTTTTTTTTTTTAGTATTTCATTTTGTTAGAATAATCTATTTAAAGTAGGTATAAGATAACCATTGCTTGATGAGTACTTTAGGTTTTTAGTCATTGTACCAGTTAGATTAGATTAAATAACTCTTTTATTGCAACAGTTTACATTACAAATAATAAATAAATAAATAAACTTTCCTACACTCACACCAATTATCTAGCTTAAGAGAAGCTTCCTTATGAAACTCGTTAAATGGTTACTAGACAACGGATAAACATACTTAAAATACTTAAATACATACTTATTATACATAGAAAACACCCAGACCCGAGACAATTTAGAAAAACAATAATTTCTAAATTGACCCGACCGGGGATCGAACCCGGGACTTCAGAGATGGCGACACCATGAAAACCGGTGTACAAACCACTCGACCAAGGAAGTCGTCTACAAATATATACAAAAAAATGGGTAATATACATAGTCACAATTTGGTGGACTTATCGCTATGAAGCGATTTCTTCCAGACAACCAGTCGGATGGAGAGATCATATAAACTCGAAAATCGAAGGTGTAAACTTTTTATGGAATTTTAATAAAAGTGAATAGATAGCAATAAATAATGTCGGTATACATAAATAGGTGTGTGTGAAATAAATATATTATTACTACATTCTTAAATATAATACTCTCAGGTAGAAAGTAGTTGACAATGGCAGCTTTGCAGCAGGATGTGGTTAAGCGGATAGGTAAAAATTTTTCACGAGCTTCTTAAATGTGTGGATATATTGCGCACGCCTGATCGCAACTGGAAGCAAATTCCACACTGAAAGAACAAAAAGGTTGATTTTGCACGGGTTGGCGACACATTAGTTGAATTAACAAAGTGATGGGTTAAAGCAACATGAACAAATTGTTGTTTTCACAGAAAAGTTTTTGTTGGTATGAAAACAGTTGTTTTTACCTATTTGTACACGTTGGCGTAACAATTCATGCATAATTCAATAGGTAATTGTTGATTTTACTGTTCAAGTTGTTGAAATAACCATTTTTAAAGTTAAATTTACAAAATAAATACGTTAAAACAACAAAAGATATTCAACCATTTGTCGATTACCAGAAACAACAAAATAAATTTGTTAATTATGCCTATTCCCTATAGTTGATTTAATGTAAATTTTAATGTTGGAACCAAGCTGATTGGCATAAGCCTTTCAAATGTTTGTCTCAACCGATCCACAAACAGTTGGGATAACAATATAAGCAGGTAAAAACCACAGCAAGACATAAAGTTAAACCAACACGTTCGAATGGTTAAACGAACACCCGAATGATGGTTAAAATAATGATATAAATTCTATACAAAAAAAGTAATTAACACGACCCATTAAAATGTTTGTTTTAACCGTGACACAAATAGCTAAGATAACAGTATTAAACAGGTAAAAACAACAGCAACACATAAAGCTTAATCAATATGTTCGAATGGTAAAACTAACTCAAGAGCAAGGGTTAAAATAACAACATAAATAGGTTAAGTCCTATACAAAAAAAACGATTGACACAACCCTTTCAAGTGCTTGTTTCAACTGTCACACAAACCGTTGGGATAGCAATGTACACCGGTAAAAACAACACCAATAAAAAAAGCTAAATTAACCTGTTTGAATGTTTAAACTAGCCCTTCAGAGTGTTTGATTTAACCGTCACATAAACAGTTGGGATAACAATATAAACAGTTAAAAACAACAGCAAGATTTATAACTAATTCAACAAATTCGGATAGTTAAACTAACTCACGAGCTAGGGTTAAAATAAATATATAAACAGGTTAAGTCCTGTACAAAAATTATCGATTGACACGACCCTTTGAAATGTTTGTTTTAACCATCATACAAACAGTTGAGATAACAGTAATCAACAGGTAAAAGCAACAGCGACACATAAAGCTTAATCAATATGTGCGATAGATAAAATTAACTCAAGAGCAAGGGTTAAAATTGTCTTTCAAATGTTAGTATTAACCATCACACAAACAATTGGGATAGCAACATAAACAGGTAAAAACAACACCAAGCCAAAAAACTAAATCAACAAGTTTGAATGGTTGAGCTAACGCTTACGAACGTATGTTATAACCGTCACACGAACAGTTGGGATAGCAATAAAACAGGTAAAAACAACAGCAACACATGAGGCCAAATCAACATGTTTGAATGGATAAACTAACTCACGAGCTGGGGTTAAAATAATAATATAAACAAGTTAAGTCCTACACACAAAAAAAAACTGTGGCGTAGCAACATTACTTTACATAAATAAATACATAAATTATTATATAAGTTTGTGTAAACTTAAATATAAAAAAGTAACATTTTAATATAGTATAAATACATTATTTACATAGTAAAGCTAAATATATACATAAACTTAATATATCGTAAAGTAGATAATACCTACTCATAATAAATTATAGTAAGTACATTTTATTTTATAAATTTTTACTATACAAAATGTATGTTTAGGCGGACAAACAGATTTGGTTTTGTTATTAGCTAGCCGTGCGCATACGTCACTCGACCGGTTGCTCTCAAAGAATAGCGAGAGAATGCCTACACCGGCGCGGCGGACATCGAGCGCCCGTCGCCGCGCGGCAGTGCGAATTCGGTCTTGATGCTAAGCGTATGCTGCCTACCTAGAGAACCAACCGCCGCTGACGTACGCGCACGGTCGTTATTTGGTCGTTCGTAATTTGTGTCTACTTTCCTTAATTCTATTACTCGTTTTCTCCTTCTGTAACTGTACTGTTTTATTGTGGTGTTTGTGCGTGTATATCTCCTGTGTTCGTGCAATAAACTGTATGTACTAAGCTAGTGTCTTTACTGCTTAGTCCCTTCTGTACACACCTACACTTCACTGGTGACCCCGAAGGAGCACAAGATGAACGAGACAAAAGGAATTCAAAGCTCTGGCGGCTGTTCCAACCCCAGCCCACCGAGCGATGTTCATCGAGTCGGCGTGCGGGTACCCCCATTCTACCCGGAAAAACCTGCGCTCTGGTTCGCACAGCTAGAAAGCCAATTTTATTTAGCCAACATCTCTACGGACTCAACAAAGTTCCACTATGCCATCAGCCAGCTCGACCCCATGTATGCAGCAGAGGTAGAAGACATCATATCGGCACCCGCTTCACCTGATAAGTACGAGCGGCTGAAAAGTGAGCTTGTGAAGAGATTATCAGCATCCAGAGAGAAGAAGGTTAAACAGCTTCTAACCCATGAGGAGCTTGGGGACAGGAAACCGTCCCAATTTCTTCGGCACCTCCAACATCTCGCCGGGCCAGGTGTTCCAGATGAGTTCCTGCAAACAATTTGGACAAGCCGTCTACCCAATAGCACGCAAACTATTATAGCGTCGCAAAACAAAGCGTCACTGGAGGAGCTTGCAGAACTAGCGGACAGAATACACGATGTGGTTCCGCCGAGCACGCAGGTAGCGACAACTTCTATACCTACAAGTAGCACTTCCGAGATGGCCAACCAAATCGCAGCACTGATGAAGCAAATGAATGCGTTATCTCACAAGTTGGACAGAATGTCAAGACCGAGAACAAGATCTACCTACAGAAACCGTTCCAGCGTGAGATCCAGCTCTACTCGATCCCACTCCAACTACAAAAAATTTCCATTGTGTTGGTATCATGCGAAATTTGGCAATAAGGCTAATAAATGTGTTAAACCATGTGATTATACGGGAAAAGCTTAGGGCAGTTTGTTATGGCGGCCGATGCCTGCCCTAATACTGGTCGCTTATTTGTTACTGACCAACGGACAAAAACACAATTTTTAGTGGACACTGGTAGTGACATTTGTGTATTCCCACGGCAATTTATTAAAGAACGTTGTCAAAAAACAAACTATGAATTGTGCGCCGCTAATGGTTCAATTATAAGCACCTACGGTTGCTTGCATTTAGTATTGAATATAGGCTTGCGCCGCGACTTCGCTTGGCGATTTATTGTTGCTGACGTGACTAGGGCGATAATAGGCGTGGATTTTTTATCTTATTATAATTTGATAGTGGATGTACGAAATCAACGCCTTATTGACAGTAATACTACGCTTGCTACCGTGGCTTCGCTTGCAAAATTTAATGATGGTGTTGCTTCAGTAAAAGTCGTTTCTGGTAATTCTTTGTATCACGCTATACTAGCTAAGTACCCCGACATCACTCGCCCTTCTGGCATACACCGTGCGTGTAAACATAATACAGTACATCACATAAGAACCACACCTGGACCTCCAGTGTCCTGCACACCACGCAGATTAGCCCCAGATAGGCTTAAAATTGCAAAGGCAGAGTTTGATGCAATGTTACAGATCGGTACCTGTCGTCCCTCCGAGTCAGCCTGGTCGTCACCACTACACCTTGCCCCGAAGAAGGATAACGGCTGGCGTCCCTGCGGAGACTACCGAATGTTGAATGCTCGTACAGTACCTGACAGGTATTCTATTCGTAACATCCAGGACTTTGCTCATAGCCTTAGTGATTCCACAGTGTTTTCTACCATAGACCTGGTAAAGGCGTATAATCAGATCCCGGTAAATAAAAGCGATATAATGAAGACAGCCATCACCACACCGTTCGGCTTATACGAATTCCCTTACATGACGTTTGGGTTACGTAATGCCGGACAGACTTTTCAACGTTTTGTCGACGAAATGCTTCGGGGACTCGATTTTGTGTACGCTTTTCTCGATGACACTCTGGTATTTTCAAAAGACCAGAAATCCCACGAAGCACATTTACAGGAGGTCTTCACTAGGCTTCAAAAATATGGCATGGTCATTAATACAGCAAAGTGTGTATTCGGGGCTTCACAGGTCGCTTTCCTGGGATATCATGTCTCCGCTGACGGTACGAAACCATTGCCCAGCAAGGTCGACGCGGTAAAAAATTTCACAGTACCTAAAACGGTAAGAGAACTGCGAAGGTTCCTTGGGATGGTGAACTTTTACCGAAGATTTATCCCAGATGCTGCTTGGAAACAAGCACCGCTCAACGCTCTCTTAATAGGCTCGGTCAAAGGTTCGCATCCTGTCAATTTTACAGACGCAGAACTGGCTGCTTTTGAGAAGTGCAAGCAGGGCTTGTGTGAAGCTGCGATGTTAGCACACCCGGACGGCGATGCAAAACTTGCCTTAGTGACAGATGCGTCCGATACAGCTATTGGAGCGGTTCTGCAGCAGCTAAAGGGAGATTCCTGGCAACCGTTAGCGTTCTTCTCGCGTAAGTTGTCACCATCGCAGGCGAAATACTCTCCATATGACCGGGAATTACTCGCAATTTATGAGGCCATTAAGCATTTCCGGCATATGATTGAGGCACGTGACTTTGTGATATATACCGATCACAAACCGCTTACGTTCGCCTTCCATTCTAGAAAAGAGAACTGTTCGCCTAGGCAGTTCCGTCACTTAGACCTTATAGCACAATTTTCCACTGACATAAGACATATATCCGGGAAGGATAATGTGGTAGCTGACACTTTGTCGCGGGTCAGTGAAGTTACAGAACCCGTTGACTTATACAGGCTAGCTAGCGCGCAAGGTTCTGACCTGGAATTAAAGCAGCTGCTCAGTGGAAACAGTTCACTATGTCTGATAAAAGTGACTCTGCCTGGTGCTGGTATAGAACTATTCTGCGATGCAAGAAGTAATCCGCCTCGGCCTTATGTTTCTAAAGACCTGCGCCAGCAAGTTATTGAAAGCTTGCATTCTCTCAGCCACCCTGGAGCAAACGCTACAGCTAAGATGGTCAGCGATCGCTATGTATGGCCTGGGGTTAAAAAAGATTGCAGAGAATGGGTACGTACTTGTCTGGCTTGTCAGAGGTCGAAGGTACATCGCCACGTACATGCACCAATTGGTACGTATAACTTACCACGTGCCAGATTTCAAGATCTAAACATTGACCTGGTTGGACCACTACCCTTGTCTCAGGGTTACCGCTATTGCCTCACTGCCGTTGACCGCTTTACGCGATGGCCTGAGGTAATACCAATACCTGACATAACAGCCGAAACTGTCGCCAAGGCATTGTTAAGTGGTTGGATATCTCGTTTCGGATGCCCCACTAAAATTGTAACTGACCGTGGAAGACAGTTCGAGTCAGCGTTGTTCAAACATCTTTCACAGATCGCTGGTTTTAAACACTGTCGAACTACGGCTTACCATCCATCCTGCAATGGACTCGTGGAGAGGTTCCATAGGCAGCTCAAGGCTGCCATAACCTGCCACGCAGATAATAATTGGGTGGAATGTCTCCCCATGGTACTATTAGGTATCCGTAGCGCGTATAAGGATGATATTAAATCATCTTCTGCGGAGCTACTGTATGGAGAACCACTACGTCTACCGGGTGAGTTTTTTAACCCTATAGATGACGTAGATCTAGATGTAACTAGATGTAAACAATTTAAGTCCTAAACAAAAAAAATGATTCACGCAACCCTTGCAAGTGTTTGTTTTAACCGTTACACAAACAGTTGGGATAGCAATATAAACAGGTAAAAACAACACCAAGACAAAAAACTAAATCAACAAGTTTGAATGGTTGAGCTAACGCTTTCGAATGTATGTTAGAACCGTCACACGAACTGCAAAATCAACGTGTTCGAATGATTGGGCTAACGTTTTCAAATGTATGTTGTTAAATTAAACGCTACCTAAATGCTAAATACGAGTAATCTGAGATAAAATTACTGTGTCACATACCTACCTACAATACAGACAAACCGACATAGCGAAACTATATCTATATTTGTATTTGCTTTCGTATGTCTGGCTGTTCAGCTTTTCCGTCTAAGTATAGGTCACTCTCTCAACCGATTCTCGTGAAAATTTGTGAGCGAGTTCGATACCTATTTATAGTTAGGGCAAAATGCTTTTGTATGTCCGGCCCTGTGATCTTGTTTTGGAAGATAACAAGATGAAAAGTGGAATTAAACGCCATACTTACCTACCTTAACAGTGTAAGTAGGTCCCTACTGTTAAACGAGCTTTGATTTTTTAATGGATTGTCGAAAACGGCTGTACTTAACGATTTCGATGTTTACGCTATAATTAGTGCTTTAACAGGACACAAACTTCTCAAATGTTTGTTTTAACCCTTTCACAAATAGTTGAAATAACAATCTAAATAATTTGTGCTGATCTCCCGGCAACGTCGCAAATTACTATCTGCGCGCGCTCAAGAAGCAAGGGCGTCTATTCACGAGAAGTTCGGCTATGCGATTCTCTAAGGGACACAGACGCAGCGCGCATGGCGGTGATCTGCTTTCTCTTTCCAATTCTATGAATATAAAAGAGACAGAGTTAATTCTCAGCGCTACGGCAGCCGAACTTAGAGAATCGCACTGCTGTTGACAATGACATGTGAGTGGACACTTATGATGTTATGGTTACATTATCGCGATTCGGCGAATGTTTGACCTGTCGCGTCGTGTAGCTATAGCCAAACAGTTTGCTGAACCTACCGCACATCAAAGGGATATTTTCTCAAACTTGCAATGAAAAATACTACGTAACCGGTGCGATGAGTGAAGATGATATGTAAAGGAATTTCATACAGCCCAATACACCTACCTAGGCCCGTAAAGCAACACTCTTGTCTTTACGGGGGAGGGGGGGGGGGGGGGAGAGCGCAGGCCCATTGTTTTCATTTGATTATCACATTACACACATGACATTACTTATCCTAATAATAGTTACGCACAATATTAATTAGGCATAACTTTTAAGACACATTTTTTTAAGGATAACTTGTATTAGCATAATAAGTTAAACATACTATTCTAAAGCCTAATACTTGCTAACGCATAATTATATTTAAGCATAATTTTGTTGGGCATAATAATTATACTATAGGGAAAAAGTAAGGTTTGGAAACTTTGTGTTTGCATTTGATAAAATACTTTTCGTATATAAAATAAACATGTTGGCAGCATAAGGGTGGCCCAAGGGCCACACCCACGCCGCACCCGAACCTGCTATTACGCTACAGTAACCAGTTTATATTAGATATAGGTACCTAATACCTACTTTTGGTTTTTCAGATTCAATTATATCACTAAAATATAAAATATTGCAAAGACAAAACCTGTTAAAAAACCAATTCAAATTATAGCCGATTTTGAAACTGTAACCTCACCTTCTGTTTTATGTTATCTACCAGACTATCTTTATGCCTAATAACTATTAGACGAATAAACAATATGCCTTGTAACTTTATGGAAATCAAAATTAGGGCGAAAAACATTAGCCTAAACCATATAATTTATGCTTAATGAAATAGTATGCCAAAAAACAATTAGGTCAAAATATTATTATCACAAATAAAAATATGTCTTATTCGTTATGCCAAATTAAATTAGGACAAAAAAAAATATGCGAAAAAGAGGGATCCCGTTAAAATAACGGGCACTTTGATCACGTTTATGGTATTTATTATCGACTAATAACTAAATCTAGCTTAAAAATAAGTGAGCGCCAGGAGAATTTTCGTCAGATGTTCAACTGGATATTCTGCCTAACTAAGCTCGTAGGTATTTCACCTACCGTACACAAAAAGGGCGTGTCGTTAGTCTACAAAGAAACATTAATCGTGTCAATACTTGCAACGCACTGGTTAAAATTATGTATAAGCTGGCCCTTTCAAATGTTTGTTTTAACCGTTACATAAACAGTTGGGATAACAATATAAACAGTTAAAAACAACAGCAAGATTTATAACTAAATCAACTAATTCACATAGTTTAAACTAACTCACGAGCTAGGGTTAAAAAGAAAATATAAACATGTAAAGTCCTGTACAAAAATTATCGATAGACGAAGCGACGTTGCCGTATCCCGAACGCGCGCGCGCCGCCGTCGCGCTGTGATGCCGACAGCTTAGTTGAACGAGAAAATTCGAATAAAGAGCACGCACGGTTTGCAGCATAGATTAACTTACATAGTTTGCAGTACGTATTTAAGGAGGTGAGGTGGACAGTTCAGTGTGTAATGGATTTAGGTAAGTATGCGGACATATAAATGTGTTTTGATATAAAAACGTGTATCTACCCATCTAGCACATAAGTTTTATCGTGCTTATTTCATTTTTGCCGTAAAACGCGACTGGCCTGGGTACCTTAATTAAATACTTATTTTTATGTTTCGTATATTTAGCCGAATGGGGTATTACGGCGGAAACAGTCAAACGATTTGAAGGTACCTACATGTTTATTGTTTTCGTTGTCTGATTACTAAAGCTTAGCGCCATGCTGCGTGTCGCAACGCAATCGGTTACATACCTTTTTCATAAACGTGGTTACATTAGCTCATAGCCGATTTACACATCCTTAAGTAAGTAAAAACTACAAGTGGACGCCGGGCGGCAAGTAAGTCTGTCTACCTATCGCATTAAGTAAGCAAGGAAGTAGTAAGTTCAACTTACTTACTTACTTACTTATGGGTGTGTAAATCGGTCTTCAGTACCGCGTGTCGCCACGTTCAATACAAAGCTTTGTATTTTAAGAAAGGAAAACTGGTTTCAACGAAAAATAATGTGTTATTTTAACTAAAGGAAAGGAAAGGAAAACTGTGGTTTTTAGGAAAAATAATGTGTTATTTTAACTAAAGCAAAGCTTTTGATTCAACTGATATATATCGGTTGAATCAAACAAAAAAAATGTGTTACTTTAACTAAAGGAAAGCGTTTGATCAACTGATATATATCAGTTAAAATAACACATTATTTTTCGTTTAAACCAGTTTTCCCTTCTTTATTTAAATGTTTGTGTTTACAGGGCACATCTCCGGAGGCGGCAACAGCAAGTGATAATGTTTATGATATAATATCAGCGCCGTCGAGCCCGGCATTACGTAGTAACAAACACTAGAAATCCTGAAGAATATCACGCGTAAGTGTTTGAATGAAACATTACTTGTAAATATTTTTAACCCACGACGCAAAGAGAGGGTTGTTATAAGCTTAACGTGTCTGTCTGTTTATCTATCTGTGGTATCTTAGCTCCCAAACGGAAGTACCGATTTTCGTTTAGTTTTTTTTGTGTTATAGATAATTTTATCCCGAGTGTTCTTAGCCATGTTTCATGAAAATCTGTTCAGCCGTTTGAATATCATCAGCTCTTTTTTTTTAGTTGATGAGGGTTTTGATTAACTAATCTATTGTTATTTTAACTAAAGTAAAGCTTTTGATTCAACTGATATATATCGGTTGAATCAAACAAAAATAATGTGTTACTTTAACTAAAGGAAAGCGTTTGATTCAACTGATATACATCAGTTAAAATAACACATTATTTTTCGTTTAAACCAGTTTTCCCTTCTTTATTTAAATGTTTGTGTTTACAGGGCACATCTCCGGAGGCAGCAACAGCAAGTGATAATGTTTATGATATAATATCAGCGCCGTCGAGCCCGGCATTACGTAGTAACAAACACTCGATATCCTGAAGAATATCACGCGTAAGTGTTTGAATGAAACATTACTTGTAAATATTTTTAACCCACGACGCAAAGAGAGGGGTGTTATAAGCTTAACGTGTCTTTTAGATTTTTTTTAAAAAGCCCCCCGTCACAAAAAATATACTTACTGTAAAAACAAACAAATAATATTTTAAACCTATTATAATTATTATTATCGTCACATATACACTCACAGGCACAATTAACCGCCCACCTATGTATATCATTCGTCTCCCTGATTGTTTTTGTTAACTATGGCTTATCGAGTGTTTTGTTTTTTGTTAAGTGGGTAGTCCTGCAATAAATTAAACACTTTTACCCTTATTTCGTTTCTTAAATTTGTGTCAATGACGGGTTTTTGGAACTTAGTCGTTCTTTGACATTGTTGCAAATCTGTTATTATGTATATGTTAATATGGATACTCCTCCGAGTTTCCGGATTATTATGATAAAAATACCGAAACATCGAAATTATTACATGAAACTAGTTAAAAATGTATCAATACTCTCAACGCTATGCTGCTAGTGGCGTAGATGACCAGAATTTAATAGTAAAAAATGACTGGTGTGTAAAAACCTTGTTGTAGTAAAAGTGTTGGAGTAAAAGCCTAAGCATGTATAAAATGATATAATAATAATATTCATTTCAACACACGACATCCGGCAAACAGGGTCTTTTGTCCTCTTATCTCTATGCTCAACGCATCTGACCAATTAGAATCAAGTATCCAGGATGACTCATTGACTGTTTGTTCGAAAACAATGCGCTCGCACCGACATCCAGACCAAGTGGCTCACTCACTTATTTCGGTTCGTGGAGTGCGCTTATTTTATGTGTTGTGAATATCTTGACTTGACCCTGGCTTGTTTACTGTCTTCTGAAATCTACTTAAAACGACGAATTTGGCTTATAACTACGGACATCGATTTATTACTCTTGGATTGGGCCCATTTGAAGTTGTTTTTGTACGGGTAAGTTTTAATTATTTTCACTATTTAAGAAGGTTTTAGAACTTGGAAACAGTTAAAAAAATCACTTTATAGCAATCATCACAGCGCATGAGAGTCCGGTACGCACACCGCAGGGCTATCACCGCTTCAGTTAAAAAAAACACTTTATATGAAACAGAATTTCATTATCGACTTTACAGTTGTGTATGTATATATTGTAAATTTAAATCATTGTTTTAGGTGAGATATAAATAAATATGGCAAAGGTCAAGGCTGAAACAGTGCAAAAGTGGTTATTGCACTATCCTGAGCTACTTTACGATAACGCTAGTGGCACTATATACTGTACAAAGTGTGAAAGTCATTTGAAAGCTGTGAATAGAGGCAACATTACCAAACACATTGAAGGCGCTGTACATCAAGGAAAATTTAAGAGACCGCAAGAGGAATTTTACTTCGACCTCATTAAGTTCCTGATTCTATGCAATATTCCTTGGTCGCAAATGAAAAATCCAGCGTTCAAAGAGTTTTTTCAGAAATATATGTGCAGTACTTGTTGTTGCGTTTGTACCAATCGTAAAGTGGTTGACGAATCACAGTTACGAAAAGTTTATTTGGAGAAGTTTTATAGGAATAAAATCAATTCGATTTATGAAACTAATAAAAATGAGAAACTATGGATATCGCTGGATGAGACAACAGACATTTTTGGTCGATACATAGTCAATTTCCTAATAAAACCATTGCATCCTAGTAATAGTGCAGGCCGGCCTTATTTGATTGCTTGTAAAATGCTAACAGCAGTAAATGGACAAACAATAACACAATTTGTACTGCAATGTCTAGAAAATTTATGGCAAAACACTTTTGAAGCGAAAGTTGACAATATTTTAATGCTTTGCACTGACAGTGTAGCGTACATGCTATCTGCAGGGCGAAATTTAAAACATTACTTACCTGAAATGAAGCATGTGACATGTTTGGCGCACGCTCTTCATCGTGTAAGTGAGCAGATAAGGTCAGAATACAACGATGTTGATATTCTTATATCAAATGTTAAAAAAGTATTTTTAAAGGCTCCTAGTAGGGTAAACATTTTAAAAGAAAAATATCCTGACTTACCGTTGCCTCCGCAACCAGTCATTACCAGATGGGGTACTTGGTTACAGGCAGCATCTTACTACGCTCAACATTTAGATAAAATAAAAGAAGTTTTATCCTGCTTGAGCAGTTCTGATGCTATAGCCATACGAAACGCAAAAAACATTTTGGAAAAACAAAATTTAGAAAATGATTTAAAATATATTGAAGAAAATTACTCTATTATACTACTAGCCCTAAAAGAGTTACAAAAACAAAATTTATCTCTAGCTGATTCACTTTTAGTATTTGATCAAGTAAGGGCTACGCTTAACGAGTGCAATAATGAGAATATAAAAAATAAAATAGAATCAGTTATGGAACGAAATCCAGATTTAGATACAATTAGAGAATACAGCGAGAGTATTGAAAAAAGCGTAGCAAATAATCAGAAACTTTATTTCAAATTCGCTCCATTGACATCTACAGATGTTGAACGATCATTTTCCACTTACAAATGGATCTTAGATGTTAAAAGAAATAGCTTAAAATTAGAAAATATTGAAAAAATTATAGTTATTTATTTTAACTGTATAGAGACAGAAAATCAAAATGTAGAACTTGTAACCGATGAGGATTAAAAATAATTATTTTTAATAAAACTGTAATAATGATTATTTGTATTAACAATAAACAATTTTGTTTGCTTACATATGGTTTTTTATTTTATTACTCTATTTACCAAATTTTTGGAAACTCCGGTACATTCCGGAAGAAATGCATGTCCATGTTATGATATCATGACGCAAGTATCTAAAATCAATATACCTACTCCGACCACTGGTTATCATTTCCTGTTCTTTTCTGCCATAGTGTGCGATTATTGTTTAATTCGAGTTTCTAGTGTTAGCTTATTGTTTGTGACTGCAAAAAATGCCACTCGATGCAACTGGTGTAGCCAGGGCAATTGCCTTAGCTGACGCTGGGTACAGCCAACGTCGCATCGCTCGTACACTCGGTGTACCACGAACAACCATACGGGATGCCATCAGACGGTTCCGGGAGACAGGTTCATACACTCGCAGGCCAGGTCAAGGTCGACAGCGATGCACTTCGGCTCGAGATGACCGCTTCGTTGTCGGCAACGTGTTGAGAAATCGCTTTTCTACCGCTACTGAAGCTCGTACGCGTTTTTTTGAAGTACAAAACGTCAGTGTGAGTGAACGTACGATTAGAAGAAGACTGGCAGAAAGATATCTAAGGGCATTTCGTCCCGCTCGCGCCCCAGAACTGCTCCTACAACACCGTAGAGCTAGACTTGCTTTTGCGCGAGAATATGCTGAATGGACTGTACGAGAATGGAATAAGGACGTACTGTTCTCAGATGAGAGCAGAATAGCCTTAAGAGGTCCAGATGGATGCCAGCGTGTCTACAGACGCCCAAATGAAAGGTTTGCTCCATGCGCTATAACGGAAACAGTGGGTTACCAGGGAGGGTCCATAATGGTTTGAGGAGGTATCTCTTACGAGGCCCGTACCTATCTTGTAGCGTTCGACAGAGGCAGTATAAATGCTCAAAGATACGTGGAAGAAGTTCTCCAAGAACATGTCATACCGTTCGCACCATTTATTGGTGACAATTTTAGATTAATGCATGACAATGCACGATGCCATACCGCAAGATTGGTTACTGAGTACCTTAATGAGACCGGGATTCAAGTTTTGCCATGGCCATCACGCAGTCCGGATCTTAACCCAATAGAGCACATATGGGACAACCTCAAAAGACGTATTCGAGCAAGAGTACCAGCCCCTACATCCTTTGGAGAGCTCAAGACGGCTGCGGTAGAGGAGTGGCACAATACCCCCAATCAGATATCCAAGATGTGATGGATGGACTATCAAACCGGCTCCAAGAAGTCATAAGGGCCAGAGGCGGCAACACCCATTATTAATTTTTATATTTTTTTAGTAAGACCGTTTTTTTTAAAAATGTCTAAACGACTAAATTTAAAATGTCTAATTTTGGTCGAAATTTTAAAAATATCGATTTTTGTCATAATTCTGTATTAAAAGACTTTTTAAAATCAAACCTTTTATTTTATTTTTCTCCTTAAATGTTGTTTAAACGTAGCATTCATAAAATGTGATCTATGTTTAAACATTTCTAAAAATTTTAGGAAATATAAGGTGGGCGGTTAATTGCCTGTGAGTGTATTAATAAGTTCAAATAATTTTTATTTTCCAGGCGTCGTCGCGTCGGGGCACCGTCGAGCGGCTTGACATCGGCCGTCTTCCGCGACACGCAATCTTTCGTAGCCGGAAGTATGCTGCGACGCGCGGCTGGGTAATATAGACTTTAAATACTGTGTACATGATTTAATATCGTTTAAAGATTGTAAAAACCGTCACCAAATTGTTTAAGAATAAACTTTTTACCGTATGAATCGTTTTTTAATGTTTTTTTTACAGTACTTGCTATGTCGAACCAACTTGTTTTCTTAGTTAGGCTAAAGATATGTATAGCTATGTATTAGTTAGAAGATACTTTTGTTTGTCTACTTGTCGTGTCTACTTTCTACCTACCTTCTATCTGTGTGATTTAAATAATGTTATGTCATTCTATTTTAGTGTCTTAGTGTTGTATTAACCTAGAATCTATAGTATTTATGACAAACCCATTTTGTTGTGTAAACTTCTACAAATTTTGTTGGGAATACTAAAAATGTTTTGTACCTATTATCAACCTAGACATAATAGTATTCTCAACAAAACAGTTTTGTTGTGCAATATTTTTTGTTGCATTTACTTGTCCCCCTAGCACGCTCGGTTAATTGTCCGACGTAAAGCATTTTTCGCACACGCATATTTGCCAGAAAGGGACGAATGCTTTATGTCCGACATAAAACTTAGCGTACTAGCCTCACAAATAAAAAAACTATTAAATCAACCTCCAACCAATGTTGAATCAACTTGCGCTATAATTGTTAGGATCATTTGAATTATATTGCCAAATTAACTACTTTACAATGGTATACGACGTAAATTTCAACATAATTCAAGTTAAGGTAATCCATTAAGAGGGTTTACGCATTTCGGTTTCCCATACAATTTTTCAAGTCGAAATTTTTAAAGACCAATAAGCCAATTTTAGTGAAACTTTGCATGCTAAAGTAAAATACAGGAATCTAAATAGTTTGTCGATAACATTTTTAAAAAAGGTTTATTTATCTGAGTTATTGCGATTTAAAGTTCACTATAGAAAGTTTAAAAACGCAATAACTCAGTTAAATAAACGTTTCTTGAAAATGTTTTCAACAAACTATTTAGTTTTCTATATTTTACCACAGCATGCCGAGTTTCATCAAAATTGGCCTACTGGTTTTTAAAAATGTTGACTTGGAAATTTAAATGGGAAACCGAAATGCGTAAACCCTCTTAAGTATCTTCACCCTAAGTTGAATAATTATTTGACAATATAATCCAAGTTTTAGTCCTAACAATTATAGCGTAAGTTGATACAACATTGTAGCTCGTGTTAATCCAACCTCTACTTCGAAAGGGTTGATTCAATAGTATTTTATCAGGTAGATGCAACACAAACGCACTTATTGACACAACAAAACTGTTTTGTTGAAAATACTATTATGTCTAGGTTGATACTACAAAATATTTTGAGTGTTCCCAACTAAATTAGTAGATGTTGACACAACAAAACTGTTTTGTTGAAAATACTATTATGTCTAGGTTGATACTACAAAATATTTTGAGTGTTCCCAACTAAATTAGTAGATGTTGACACAACAAAACTGCTTTGTTAAAATTACTATTGATTATGGGTTAATACAACACCAAGACACTTATTGCCTCAACAAAACTACACTGTTAATTTTACCATTTAATTGAGGTTAATTCAACAAAACATACATATAGATCTAACTATTACAGCAAAAGTTGGTTCAATAGTGCAGGACTGTTAACCCTACCCATTTTTGAAAGTACATTTAACCTAAGTAAAATTGTAAACACTGAAAAAAAATGTTGACTAAAAACATAAGCATCAAGCACTGACAAATTTCGACGGTTGAAAGCCAGACCTCGGTAGCCAAGTGGTTAAGGCAGCCGCCCGGAATGCGGAAGGTGCGTGGTTCGATTCCCGCCTGAGGTTGTCGTCTTTTTTCAGAGTTTTTTTTTTTTTTTTTTTTTTTCAGTGTTTACAATTTTACTTAAGTATATTTAAGCGTTAATAAAACGCTAAAATATAAAACATTAATCTATAAACGCAGCTTCATCTTAACCGAATGTTCAAATATTTGTAAAATTATTTCTTTCGGATCTCAGAGGTGAAAACTTCTAAGATGTGATGAAGCAATGTTGACTAAAAACATAAGCATCAAGCACTGACAAATTTCGACGGTTGAAAGCCAGACCTCGGTAGCCAAGTGGTTAAGGCAGCCGCCCGGAATGCGGAAGGTGCGTGGTTCGATTCCCGCCTGAGGTTGTCGTCTTTTTTCAGTGTTTTTTTTTTTTTTTTTCAGTGTTTACAATTTTACTTAAGTATATTTAAGCGTTAATAAAACGCTAAAATATAAAACATTAATCTATAAACGCAGCTTCATCTTAACCGAATGTTCAAATATTTGTAAAATTATTTCTTTCGGATCTCAGAGGTGAAAACTTCTAAGATGTGATGAAGCAATGTTGACTAAAAACATAAGCATCAAGCACTGACAAATTTCGACGGTTGAAAGCCAGACCTCGGTAGCCAAGTGGTTAAGGCAGCCGCCCGGAATGCGGAAGGTGCGTGGTTCGATTCCCGCCTGAGGTTGTCGTCTTTTTTCAGTGTTTTTTTTCAGTGTTTACAATTTTACTTAAGTATATTTAAGCGTTAATAAAACGCTAAAATATAAAACATTAGTACATTTAACCTTTAAAGTTGGTAAGTTCAACACCTTGACATTGATCGAATCAACAAAACGATTTTGCTAAAATACTGTTGGTTATACCCGAAATATTTTGGGTTGACCCAACAATATAGTACGAGTTGATCCAATATAGTAACTCAGTTAACACAACCTTGAGTTCGAAGGTTAATCTAACATTTAAAGCAAGTAGATTTAACACAAACACACTCGTGTTTTTAACATTTCGAGTACGTTAAAGCAAACCTTGTTAGAAGGTCAATTTTACTGTCATGGTTGGTTGTTTTTACAGGTTTGCACTAGGTGCAAACCAGTAAAACTAACCATTAAAAGCAAGTCGATTCAACACAAACATACTTGTATTTTTAACTTTTCGAATACGTTAAAGCAAACCTTGTTAGAGAGTCAATTTTACTGTCATGCTTAGTTGTTTTTACAGGTTTGCACTAAGTGCAAACTAGTAAAACTGACAAAAGTCTAAAGGTAGGTAATGAATTAACATATTGCTAGACGGTTAAAATAACCATTGTGCTACTGGTAAAAACAACTAAATTCCACGGGTTGGTGCTATATTAACCCCTTGTTAGAGGGTTAATTTTACCATTTTAATGAAATGTTGAATCAACAAATATGTAATAAGTTAAAATTACCGAAACTGATCAACAATATAGTTTTTGTTCATTCAACAAAACTCAAGAGTAGGTGCTACATTAACCCTAAAATTTTGTTGAAATATGGTAAAACCAACTAATAAATTCTTTCCGTGCAGAGACGATAAGTTTGTACGGTAAAGGAGCTATCGTAAAAGGTTACTTTTAGTTATGATTTTTCTGTATATTTGTTTAGCTTTTTGTTTACGCGGCTGTGCATCTGTGTATAAGTTATAATCGCTATAAGTAAAACTTTATTCAGTATAAACTTGTTTCATTTTCATGATAAGTTACAATAAAAATGTTAAGAGTGTTAATTGCTTGTAGTTTACTTTATTTAATAAGGTTTTTCCAGCGAAAAACTTTAAAAATAAGAACTTATTATTTATATTTTTATTTTAAAATCCTTGATATGCTTTTTACCATGCATGTCGACACTTAGGGCGTCAATTTTGCTTTAATTCGACACTTAATATATTTAGGGGTAAGTTTCTGTGAGAAATATTTGTCTTTGTCACTTTGGTAATAAGTTTTACGCCAGACAATATCACCCATACTAATTTCATAATTTTTGGACGTACATTGTATGGACCACAATTCCTAGTATGAGACCTTATTAAGGATCCTTGTACCTGGTTGAACAATTTAGCCTTATTCAGTTTCTTAGTTTTAGGCAAGGTACCCATTATGTCATTAGTAGACTTTTAAATTGGTCTAAAACATTTCCAAGGACGACCCATGTAGCTTTGGGTAGTATGCTGAGCATGTTTATGTGAATTACATGCGTCACAATTATTAACAAAATTTGCTACGTCTTGTTGCATACCAGGCCAAAAATAATTCATCGATATTTTATTTTTTTTATTTTTTATTTTATTTTATTAGTACACAAACAGAATCACAACTAAGATCAACATACAGCAACAAGCGGAGAAACACACAGGATAAGTTGCAGCTCCAAAAACAAGTGTACATCTACATGCATAATCAAAAAATAGTTGATATAAAGTTAAATTAAATTAGATTACAATAAATTAAATTAAGTTATTAGAGCGATCAAGAGCTGTTTAAAAATTTACTAAAGATAACAATACTTATATTTATAAAAAAAATGTATGGCAATAAAATCGAAAATTTTTATAACAATCAATGAGAAATCAATAAATAAACTTAATTACATTAAAAAAAAATTTACACGAGTATTTAACGAATAGGTATGGTATAAAAAAAGGAATGGGCTAACCTATTGACAGTAATTTACAAACATCCGTCTTAAATTTGTAAACTGATAGGTTATGGATGTCAGGCACGTCGCCAATATCTGACGCTAAATCATTAAAGTCGCGACAAATACGATGTATGGGATTGTTGAACGCGACATTATTGGAGCAAAGGGGCACTGCAAAGGTGAGCTGCTGCCTCATCGATCGCGACGGTACTCTCAACTGGAGTCTATTGAGCACCGAGGTTGACACAAAGCCATTCAGCATCTTGTAGAGAAAGGATATACCGTTTATTTTACGGCGCTTCTGCAAGGTCTCTAGCCCAAAATACTTCAGTCGGTCAGCATACGTGAGAAGGTCTCGTTTACGGCCATGTCGATACGTCAGTATTCTAAGAAAACGTCTTTGTATTGCCTCTAAACGGTCTATAAAAACGTCTTTGTATTGCCTCTAAACGGTCTATATGCGTATGGTACTGGGGCGACCAGATTATGGAAGCGTACTCCAGTCGGCTCAGTATAAGGGAGCGGTACAGATGCAGCGCACTCTTAGAGGATTTAAATTCACTAGAAGCTCGGCATACGAAACCCAACAGCTGGTTACATTTTCTAGGCACAGTATCGAAGTGCTCGTTAAAACTCAGCTTGCTGTCGAATACAACGCCAAGGTCTCTGACCATCTGTTCACGTGCAAGCGTCTCTCCACCGACTTTATAATTAAAGATCTGTGGTTTTTTTTTGCGAGTGAACGTAATTACAGCGCACTTACCGACACTTAGCTTCATGTTGTTTTTTGTACACCACATCTGCAGATAATCAATGTCAGATTGAAGTGACAGGCACTCTTGCAAAGAGTTAATCTGCGCATATATTTTTAAGTCGTCAGCATATAGCAGTTACAAGTTACAGAGTTTAGGCACCAAGTCATTGATGTAGACGTTGAACAATAAAGGGCCTAAGTGGAACCCTGTGGGACACCAGATGTTATAGAAACTGACTGTTAATAATAACCTCTTAAAGCAACAAGCTGACTACGATTCGAAAGATACGATTTCAGCCAGCTTAAAAGACAACCGTGTATACCCATGGAATCTAACTTGTTGAGCAGGACTGTATGACTAACTCTGTCAAAAGCCTTCTGGAAATCTGTATAAATTGCGTCCACCTGACCACGACCATTCAACAAACCGCAAATAAAGTCCATGTATTCAATGAGATTACTTACCGTTGACTTACCCCTAACAAACCCATGCTGTTGTTGGTGAATGTGTGGGCTTAGGTGATGATATAACTAATCGTAAATCAGTAATTCGAAGACCTTAGCAAAACACGAGAGCAAGCTAATAGGCCTGTAGTTCACATAGTCACTAGGGTCGCCAGACTTGTGGATGGGAATAATATGGGCAAGCTTCCACTTTTTCGGAAAGCAGCCCGATTTCAGTGATTTGTGGAACAAGATGTGCAAGCTTATGGAAAACGCACCAGTACAAGACCTAACAAAGCATGGTGGTATGCCATCAGGACCTGCCAGTTCTATTGCCAAAGTGTGTACTTATAGGAACAGAAGGGTTTTTCCTCCTACTCTTGACAAATAAGAAAAAAAGTTTAGTTGATTTTGAAAGGGAGTTCTCCACATTATTTTTGAAAGACTCATAACATTTGTTTTGATAAGTTTCTTTGATCTACGCCTTAGTAGGTCAAACTCATCGTAGCCTCTGGGGTTGCTTGATTTTTTGAACTTCTTATCAGCTCGCTTTTTTTCGATAACGCAGGCTTTTAATGAAGCTGAAAACCAGGTCGGGTATAGAGAGCTGTGTCTGCTCTTTAGATGGGGTATTTTTTTAAATAATACTATCAATAGTGCGGTAGAAGCAGTCGACATCATTATTAATGTCTGTATGCGTTAGTATGCCATCCCAGTCAACATCGTTCAGCTGTTCAGAACATGTCTCGGTGTCGCATTTATGGAAGTTAAATGTTTTCCTGGTCTTACCTGGCAGGTTCCTAACTGGTAGAAAAAAGTCCGCCTCAACTTGTAAATCAGGATGGTGGAGGTCAGGAGTAGACAGGGGAGAGCACTCAGACAGTTTTATGTTTTCAAGGTCATAATCCTCTCAAGGTTTTAAAAATTCCCAAATGTTTAGAAGTAGTACTGGTATGATTTTTCTTTAGAATATCCAGTCTGGATTCGTTAGGAACAACTTCCTTCCATTTGATTTTTCGATTTTGAGGATTCTTACTTTTGATGAAACGAAAAAGTTTATTATCGTATATTTTATAATTTAAAAATTGAAGTGGGAGACGATTGACAACCATTATAAATTTTTTGATACCAAGTATCCGACACATTAGGTGCGGCTTGGTTAGTATTAACTATAGCTACTGCAGATATAGCACAAGGTTTAGAATTAGTTGCTTCGATGGCGATATTAGAGAGATTAGGTTCCAGAAGAGAGTCTAGAACTAAACGATCCAGCTCACTCAGGTCCAGGAAATAAATTAAAAGCTCTCCAGAAATCCATTCCTAAGATAAGATTATCTTTAATCTCAGGGACTTATATAGACTTTTATAGTTTAAGTCTGATTTTTAAAAGATAGCAGCATATTTAAATACGATGAAGCATAAAGTATTTGACCGCCAGCTGCAGAAAGCTGTAATGGATGGCAAGTATTTAATTTACCATTTAAGTTAAGTAAGTGTTTGGGGGAATTCTTCCCTAAAATATTAATGCTGAACCCAGTGTCAAAAAGACGCATTCATAATGTCATTCATAATTTAATTCAATAGTCTTTTTTTAAATTTCGAACTGATAATCTAAAGAAACAAAAGACAATTTGGAGCCTGTTCGTTGATATCAAACAATCGAATACTAATTAAACTTGATTTTATTGGTTTACTTGGATTTAATTCTTGAAAATGTGATTCTTCTCTTTGGTTTTGCAAACAAACATTACTTATTCTTAACATTAAGGTGAGGTTCTATCAATAATCTATGGATACTTCGCCTGAAGTCGCCGCCCAAGCTGTGGCACTTATCCAGGTCGGACACAGCCAAGGAAATGTGAGTGCTCAACTTAATTTAAGTCGATCTGCGGTCCGAAATGTTTATCAGAGGTACCTAGAGACTGGCGGCTTTGTTCGTCGCCAAGGAAGGCCACGAACTCGGCTCACAACTGAAAGGCAGGATCGATTCATCGTGACGACCAGCTTCAGAAATCGTCACCTTACCTCCATTGAGATACAAAACCAACTTCGCGACTTCCACGGAGTATCTGTGAGCGCTCGTCGGAGAAGGTTAAAAGAACGTGATATGGTACCACACAAGCCAGCTAATGGCCCCAAACTAACGTGAGCCCACCGAACAGCGCGTCTTCATTTCGCGCGCATTCATTTAAATTGGACTCAGCAGCATTAAAGCCGTGTACTCTTTTCTGATGTGTCTAAAATTGCGTTACATGGCAATGATGGAAAGAAGAAGGTCTACCGACGTAAGGGAGAGCGTTTTGCACAATGCTGCTTTGAGGAGAGGGTTGCTTATGGCGGTGGCTCATGGACTGTCGGGGGCGGTATATCCGAGAGCGGCAAAACTCAACTTGAGGTTATTACGGGATCACGGCTGCCAACATTAAATGCTGAAAGGTACATTCGTGAGTGCTTAGAACCTCACGTGATGCCATACGTGGACCATGTAGGCCCAAATTTCCTTTTTATGCATGATAACGCAAGAGCCCATAAGGTCGGCATCGTCAGGGAATATCTTCGGATGTGAACATCACAGTTATGGACTGGCTAGCCAGAAGCCCAGACATGAACCCGATTGAGCACTGTGGGACGAGCTAAAAAGGGCTCGTCAGCCAGTTGCCCAGATGATGCAGGTGTTGAAAACTGACTAATCGTATGAGAGCTGTCGTAGACGCCCATGGAGACAACACGCGTTATTAAATTAAACCTTTATTTGATAAAACATGTTTTTTATTCAAAAATCAACTGCCTTCATCAAGGCGCATACCATAATTGTTAGGCGTAGCTCCATGTCGTGTGGTGTTCTCAATTCAAATTTAAAACAATACGATCGAAAAAGATGGTAAAATGTATCAGGTTTAAAACTGCATCAATAGTTTTAGTTCAATCTAGCAATTATATTTAAGTGTGGGCCATAGAAACCTAAACTCTAAGGTGTGTGTGTGTCCAGAAGTGTATATCACGAGGTTTCTTACACTGGCTGAGTCTGTGTGTCAGTGCGCCATCTAGAACAATAGACTCCTCGAGGCTCAATAGCCGAGATAAACGATTTCTTAGGATAACCTGCAGGTGAAGTAGAATTATTAGTCCCCTGATATGCAAACTCAGAAGCAAGAGTTTGAGCACTAGGACCTGGAGGCTCGTGAAAATGAGTAAATTGGCATTGTACTTGGCAAACCACATTAATTGAGAAAATAGGCGAAGCCGCGACCAAAGCATTGGCGTAGCACGGTCTTACGTTATGCGATAAAATTTCTAATTTATCCCCCACCGACAATAGGGCTTCGATAGACGTGAAAACATACCGTCCATTATTGCTAGGTAGACGGATATGGACTCGTCCCTACCTTGTGTACGGGAACGAATTTCAGCTAAAAATCTATAATCAAAATCTTGCGGGCTGAACTCAGATTTTAATAATGTCACCAATTCTGACCAACTGGTGATGTTAAGTCTCACACACCTAAACCAATGCAGAGCATTGTCAACAAAAAATTCATAACCGAACGACAATACCTTATCGTGAGAAATACTTCTCGATTCAATGAACTCGTCAACCCTTTGTATGAATGATCGCACACACGTTTTACCGTTTAATCTTAGTTTAGTAAAATCAGCTGCGGCGTTAGGTACGTTCAATATTTAAATTTATTATTGATTTCTCCAAATCGATCAAGCCTTGGGACGATGTTGGCTGCTTAACAGTTTCAGGTTTTTGCGACAATAAAATTCAGGAGTCGAACTTCTTTCTACACTCCACCAAGTCGTCATCGTCGTCGACTACGACCCTATATTGAATTGTCTTAGAAGTCTATTGTGCATGAGGATGTAATTAAAGCACGTCGTGAGCCACATCACCGCCAGTGGACCTATATGCCGGAGGAATTCATTGTAGATATTATGTTGTCTGCCTGCAGCTTTGTTATTTTTTAGTAATTTTATAGCACTTAATGTTTCCCCGACAGTAAAGGGCTTAGACAATTCTTGACCGGATGGCCATTGTCGCTTTAACGTAGTGAGTTCCTTTCTGACTTGCTTTGTTAACGATGCATTCCTTTCAGTTCTTGTTACCTCTACTATTCGATTTGCAATGGCGTCTGGTTTCACAGCAGCTGTTGGTTTTGGAGGGTGCTGTTTTCCTGTAAACATATTTAGCACGCGCCATCCCTTACGACTCGATCTTTTAAAATCCATTTCCTCAACTGTATCTTCCCACTTTGCTTTTCTTTAACGTCTAAATATTTCAGGAGTTCTGCCCCGATACTGTGATTTTCGGTTTGCTGGAATTTATTGAATAGTTCCTCACACTCGGCTGACCAACATGGTATGTACTCCATTCTATATCCTCTTGGCATATTTCTTTTTGCTGCCTTAATTACAAAGGAGTCATGGTTGGAAGCGTTGGGTTCTAAGTTCACCGATGCAAGGTCTGAGTCCAGGTCTTGGAAAAGCCTTTCCAGATACTTTTGTTGAAGTTCCTTTTTGGTAATGGGATCAAAGTCAAAGTCAAAATATATTTATTCAATAAACTCAATTAATAATTACTTTGAATCGTCCAAATCTTTTTAACCTACCACCTATTCAGGACGTCATTTTTTAACTGTAGCAAAGAACGGGCGCACGAAACCACAGCGCACAGAAGCAACGACATTTACAAATAAAAAAGAATATTAAAACTATTTTAACGGGACCTAACACGATTAATTTTTGTAAGTAAGTAGGTACTTAACTACTTACTGCTTAACATTTCGGCCGCGATGCTGCGGCCGTGGTCACAAGCGAACTAGCGGTGCACGGCGTCGTCGGCTCGGGCGGGTATTTGTTTCGTCCACCCTCCCACGTTTACTTAAATTGCCACAGTGCAATGAATCGTCAGTATCACGACTCCGGCACACTACACTAACAGTATCGGAGTTTCTTTTTATAGACAGATGTTGCGGTTTGCATTTACTAATCATAATCAATCAATCAGTTACAAATCAACACACTATACTTTGTACTTATTTTATTACATTTTAAGAAATTATATTTTTACTGTTTTATATTCACTTGTTAACTTTATTAACTTAACATAGTACATATTATGATTTGTATTGATTTTATTTAATAAAAATTCGAATTATTTACTGTTTGGTTTACATTTCCCTAATCCACTGGTTAACAAAAATATATTTAAAAAAAATGAAATAATTATCAAAATGACTACACTTTTAAGTAATTACTCTTTATAAAGGATAATGTAAATTCATTCAATTTTTGATAATGTATCAGAACATTATTAAGTACTTAAAATAACATTGATTATGTATGCGTGGTCCTAATAATTTATAAAAACGAATTACTTACTTACTTATGAAAATGAATACATTTGGTTGCGCTATCCCAAAAAAAGATAAAATACATTGCTTTTACATATAAGTTCACACATGACTTAACTACATACTGGCGAGCGTAACATTCCAACGCATAAGGCGTATACTCCAAAATCTATTTATAGAATATTTGTCTTACTTTCATAACAAAAATGACAATTTATGTATTTTAAAATGTGTTTTTAACCCAATAAATGTTTCAATTATAATTAAGAGAAATTACTACTTTTCTGTACTTAAAATATTCTTAATCTACTACTTCCTTTTACATCATTTTTGCGGACACCTGTTTTCAGGGCCGTCTTAAAGGTATTTCATAAGAAACACAACATTTAATTTTCATGTCTTAGGTAGCTGTTGTGAAGGCATGCTCTGCAATAAATGAAAAACAGCTTAAAACTCTGCAGCACCCCTCACGCCAGCGCCACGCATGTTTTACACAGAATTACTAAATTGGTACTTAATATTACCCGAAATAATTTTAATGAACACCGAAAAAATAATAGAAGACTTACAAATGTATAATTTACACAACTGCTTGAGCCTGTGTGGCTTGTTTAATAGTATTTCCCATCTCTTTGCGTAGCCAACCTCGAACTCGGGAACGGCATGTTCCACAACACCAAAACACTATAATGGCACAAATGAGTATGGCGATTATAGTAATTATTACTCCATAGGTTTGCATGTGATTTTCTAAACTGCTAAAATTTGCTTGATTAGCTCCATTCTGCGCTATTATTACTTCCTCATTTTTACTGTAGGACTTTCCCATTTTGATAATAATTTTGAATGTTTAAAATTAAAAATAGATAATAATTGCAAAGTCAAAGTCAAAGTCAAAATATATTTATTCAATAAACTCAATTAATAAGTACTTTGAATCGTCCAAATCTTTTTTTAACCTACCACCCATTCAGGACATAATTTTTTAACTGTGGCAAAGAATGGGCGCAAGAAACCACAGCGCACAAAAGCAACGACATTTACAAACAAAAAAAAGAGTATGTCGTTACAAGGTCAATACAAAATATGAATTTAAAAATAAAAAAAAAATGATGAAATACAAAATTACAATACATACAATGTAGTATCAATTAAATAAAGACAATTAGAAATAGCTGTTGGAGTGCTTGGAGCATTTCAGATCCAAGCTGTTTTGTCTTCTGTGTAATCTGACACTTTATAATAAGCTTTTTTATAAAGCTTTTCTTTGATTTTGATTTTAAATTTATTAAGATCTAATTTCTGAATATCATTTGGTACTTTGTTGTAAAATCTTACACACAGACCCCTAAAAGAATTATTTATTTTATGGAGCCTAGTATAAGGTACTGCTAATTTGTTCTTACTTCTAGTGTTTACATTGTGAATATCACTGTTTTTTGAAAACATTCCAGTATTTTTATGAACATAAATCAAATTTTCATAAATATATTGTGATGCAACTGTCATTATATTTATATTCTTAAATCTCTCTCTGAGAGAGTCGCCAGCCTTTAGGTTATATATTGCTCGAATAGCCCTCTTCTGAAGCACAAAGATAGTTTGAATGTCGGCAGCATTTCCCCACAGTAAAATGCCGTACGACATTACACTAGAAAAGTAACTGAAATAAACTAAACTGGATGTATCAACGTCAGTTAACTGACGGATCTTCATTACTGCATAAGCCGCAGAGCTAAGTCTATTCGACAATTTAGCTATATGTGGGCCCTACTGAAGCTTGGCATCTAACGTGATGCCTAGAAACACAGTGGTGTCCACAGGATTCACGTTCTTATCTTTAATTTGTACACTAGTTGTTACTTGCTTAACATTAGGCAATACAAATCTTACACATTTGGTTTTTCCCTCGTTTAATAGCAAGTTATTTACACTAAACCAGTGAACAATCTTTGAGATCGCATTATTCACATCGTCATAATTTGGGTGTCGTCGTTTCACTTTGAATAAAAGTGAAGTATCATCAGCAAACAATACTATCTCATGACTGTCTTTTACAAAATAAGGTAAGTCATTAATATAAACCAAAAACAAGAATGGACCTAGTATTGAACCCTGCGGAACTCCCATTGTAACCACTGATCCCGGAGATCTTTTACCGTTAATGTCGACCTTCTGAATCCTGTTACTCAAGTATGAGATTAGAAGGCTCAAAGAAGCATCCCTAATTCTATAGTGGTTAAGCTTCCTGACCAAAGTTTCATGTAAAACACAATCGAAAGCCTTGGATAAATCACAAAATACCACTAGGGCATCCTGTGATTCCTCCCAGGTATCAAATATTTGGATTAAAAGCTCAACACCGGCGTCAGTTGTTGAGCGACCCCTAGTAAAACCATACTGTTTACAATGTAAAAGTTTATTTCTATGAAAATGAATTTGAATTTGGTCTAGCATCAACTTTTCAAAAATTTTACTAAATGTGGGTAGCACAGAAATAGGTCTAAAATTAGAGGGGTCAGAAGTGCTGCCTGATTTAAACAATGGAATTAATTTGCTATGTTTCATTAGGTCAGGAAAAACACCACAGTCAATGCATTCGTTAAATATGCAAGCTAAAACTGGAGCTATTGTCATAATTACTGATTTAGCGACATCCACGGAATTACCCCACAGATCAGCAGTTTTCTTTTTATTGAGAGTGTTAAATGTTTTTAATATATCTATAACACATTTTTTTTTAAACTTAAATTACTTTCACAATCTTTAACATTCTCCTTCAAAACAGATTCAGCTACAGTGGGGGAGGAAATCAAGGCTTTTGTAGTTGACACTGGAATGTCAGTAAAAAACCTCTCAAATTCTGCAGCAACATCAGCATCAGAAGTCAAGGTTTTATTATCACAATTTAAATTGTACTCATTATTACGACTTTTGACCTTTCCTATTTCACTATTTATAATATTCCATGTCATTTTTATTTTGTCATTACTATTCTTAATCTTAGAACTCAGATAGTTTGCCTTGGCTAATCGGCATACTCTTTTAAATAACTTTGAATAATTTTTAACATATAATTTGAAGTCGTCGTCTTCACCCATATCACTACAGGCGTGTGCAGACATTATTACCGCGGGACTATCCGCTACGTGTTGCATTTTGCCGTGTGATGCTGCAAAAGCACAGAGAAGATCCCCAATTTTTAGATAAAATTCTATGGTCGGAAGAAACAACCTGCAAGAAAGATGGTTATTTAAATCTTCACAACTTACATAGCTGGAGCAATGAGAATCCACACCTGATGAGACAAGACAAATCCCAATATCAATTTAAAGTTAACCTATGGTCGGGCATATTAAATGGAAAAGTGATTGGGCCCTTTGAGTTACAAGGAAACTTAAATGGCAATAGTTATTTAAACTTTTTACAAAATGACTTGCCAGATTTATTAGAAGATGTGCCCATAAATGATTTACAAAACATGTGGTTTCAAAATGATGGTTGCCAAGCTCACTACGCTCATTCAGTGCAAGAATACTTAAACCAAGAGTATCCAGGACGTTGGATCGGGCGACTTGGTCCTATCTTATGGCCACCACGTTCACCCGATCTAAATCCCCTAGATTTTTTTTATTGGGGTTGTCTCAAAGACAGGGTCTACTCAAAACCCATTGCAACATTGGACGAGCTCCGCCAAAAAATCGCTGAGGCTGTGGATCATATCAACGGTAGAAGATATGCACGACGAATAAAACGATCCTTTTTAAGGCGATGTCGTGCCTGTATTAATGCCGGTGGCAAACAATTTGAACATGTACTCTGATGTTAACAATAAATTAATAAAATAATTGTAAAAATGTTTCTACTATTTGTTTTAATTCATTCAACATTTTTGAACAACTAGAAACCTATTTTGGGCCTAACTAAAAATGATTACTATCAACAGCAAAAAATCATTAAATTTGGTTCTTCTTTAGAAATAGAACGCACTTTCTTTCGTATCTAGTTTTCGTAGAGTCTCATACCATTTTAGAATCATAGTTAGTTGCGTTAATTTTTAAAAAAACTTGCCATAGTAGTTACCATACGTTTTTTTTACGCTACGAGGAGTGAAAGTAGACTGAAAGTATAAAACTTTCAAATTTTTAGGGAAATAAAATATTATGATTGATTTTTGAATAAAAATTACTGTAGTTTTAGGATTTTTAAGAATTGTGGTGTATAGCAGTGCTATGTAAGTTGCCGATACAAAAAAAAAACTGAAATTTTAGAAAAGTTGTGGTTATGGTAGTTAAAAATATGTTAAGGGGTGTAAATTTTCTAAGGATTTCAATTTTTTTTTGTATTTTCATAGAATGTTGAGATTTTTTTTTTCTTTTTTTTTTCTTTAATAGTCAAGAAAAGGTTCATCCTCTGGTACCAGCTTATCCTTGAATTTTGGGACATGTGTATAACACAAATTTTTTGAAAACTGAAATTACTTTCACAATCTTTAACATTCTCCTTCAAAACAGATTCAGCTACAGTGGGGGAGGAAATCAAGGCTTTTGTAGTTGAAACTGGAATGTCAGTAAAAAACCTCTCAAATGCTGCTGCAACATCAGCATCAGAAGTCAAGGTTTTATTATCACAATTTAAATTGTACTCATTATTACGACTTCTGACCTTTCCTGTTTCACTATTTATATTATTCCATGTCATTTTTATTTTGTCATTACTATTCTTAATCTTAGAACTCAGATAGTTTGCCTTGGCTAATCGGCATACTCTTTTAAATAACTTTGAATAATTTTTAACATATAATTTGAAGTCGTCGCTGGTGTTATAGTTGCGTTCACCATAAAGTTCATAAAGGCGTTTCCTACTTTTGTGAATACCAATTGTAGCCCATTCATTAAAAGATGCAGTACCACTAACCGAGATCTTTTTTGGAACAAAAGATTTATTAAATTCTGAACAATATATGTTAAAAAAATCATTATAAAAGACATCAGGGTTGTCATTGTATTCTAAATAATTTAATTTTGTATCTAGATTGCTTTTAAAGCGTTCCAACCGACCTGCAGTTTTTGGCACAACAGTGATATTCTTTTTCATCACTTGCTTACGCTGGTGTGGAAAGCTGACCATTTGGCCACAATGATCAGAGTCCAGGTTATTAATAATTTGCTTAGCCAGTGGTTTTACATTTGTATATATGTTATCAATACAGGTGGCCGAAGTGGCAGTTATTCTTGTCGGCTCCAAAAATAAATTATTCAAATTGTATGATAGAAATAAGTTTTTAATTTTAGTTGACAATGTGGAGTTTTCTAGCAAATTTATATTAAAATCACCGCAAACAATTATTGTTTTACCTACATTGCGGACCTTACGCAATGTCTCATCCATAACTTTTTCAAAAAGATCATACAATGCTGAAGGAGGTCTGTATACACTTATCACAACAAACTGCTCCAACTCCACACAAGCTATTTCTATTGTTCGCTCAACCGAGAGGCTCACTATGTCTTTGCGTTCTTTTAATTTAAACTTTTTACTAACAATAATTAAGGAGCCACCATGTATTGCATTTCCTCGACTGAACGAACTTCCTACCAAATGATTCTTAAAATTGAACATGAACTGATGGTCTCTAAGCCAGTGCTCGGTAATGCAAAGAATATCAATATTATTACAGTTCATGAACAATTCAATCTCTAAATCTTTGCCCATCATTCCTTGGATGTTCTGGTGAACAATGTTTAAAGATTCTACATTTTTTAAATTTAATGATTGACCAGGGCTTTTTATAAAGCTATTTTTACATTTATTTAATTTCATTGTATTTGCAAACATTTTGCAAGAGAGTTCCTCTTTTGTCTTATAATTTAATTCCAATAATTTGCTAGAGGTGTCCTCTATTGTCTTATAACCTAATTTAAATTATTTGGAACATATTCCAAAGTCTGAATTGGCATGTCAGTATGTTGCAGCTCAATAGAAGCCGCTGAGCTAGCCATGTTATTGGCTAAATACTTAAAATAAAATGATAGCGAATTTGCTATCTGTCGCTTAAAATAAGTCTTAAGATAATATTTATCTTTTGTCAATATAAAATTATTATCTAATAATTTATTTATGTCTATTAATTCTACTTTCTTTTCATAGAAAGCCATTGTATTCAATGTCAAATTAAGCTTAAATCTATAATTATTTTCTTCGTGTGGCAAGTTTTTACTGTAAGGAAGTGTGAACATTATAATTTTTGGAATATTTAAAGAAAGTAATTTTTCATAAAAGTTAACTAATACTTTTTTATTCACATTTCCTTTTTTCCCAATTAAAATAATAACAGTTTCTACATTATTAAGGTCATGTGAAATCAATTTTTTCATTATATCATGGTATGTCAAACCAGGCATACAATAATTTAAGACAGTTTGCCCCTCAGTGTTTAAAAATTGACCCAACCCTCTTCCAATTTCATCACTAAACATTAGAGTGCTACTTTTAGTACATTTATTGTCTTTTTGGTAAGAAATATTGGAATTCAAACTGGACAAACCATGGCATAGCTGCTTAGGAGGTGAGGAATCACACACTGGTATGGACATGGAATGCTCCGAGGCAGCCAGGCCTGCCGCCAGGGATTGCCTAGACTCATTATCAAAGTTCTCGGTCCGGTCGGTGCGTAAGTACTAGCTTAGTGAGGTTTGAAATTCGAATGAGTAAGTTGACATAATTAACATAATTACATAATTATTCTAGAACAATCTAATCATTATTTTCGAGGTCACTTGTCAGCATAAAAATCTTACTGGTGGTCTTACAACACGTCCGCTATTCGTGGTACGAGTCGTTGGGATACCATTATTATTTTCGACTTCTTTTGTTTTACAGTTACTATTTTCTTGAGTGCTAATCTTTAGTGAATCAGTTAAATTCTCATTTATATCTTGATTGAAAATGTATGCGGGTTTCAGTCTATCTATCGATACATTTACATCCCTATTACCCAAGCTAACTTTATAAACTTTGTTTTGTCTACTTAAGATGCGGTAGGGGCCTTCGTACGTAGGACTTAATGACTTTTTTAACATATCATTCTTAATAAACACATGTGTACATGATTTTAAATCGTTATTTACGAAAAATTTCTTAGAGTCGCTTATCGCTCTAGACTGTGGTTTCAACTTACTAATTGTTTGACGTAATTTATCGATAAATTCCTGATTGCTATTACTTATACAATTTTCAATAAAACAATCTGACGGCAGTCTTATTGTCTGTCCGTAAATCATTTCCGCTGCACTTAACCCTGTATCTGTTTTATATGTTGTCCTTAATCCTAACATTACTGTCGGTAATTCGTCTACCCAGTCTGTACAATCTGTAAGTCGTGCTGTTAATGCATTCTTTAGTGATCGATGCCATCTTTCTATTAAGCCATTGCTCTGGGGGTGGTAAGCCGTAGTTCTTATTCTTTGGACTCCCAATACTTTAATTAATGCGTTAAAAAGTTCGCTTTCGAATTGCCTCCCTTGATCTGTAGTTATTCGATTTGGACAACCGAATCTGCATATCCATTCTTTATAAATAACATTAGATACCGTTTCAGCTGATATGTCTGAAACTGGAATTGCTTCCGGACAACGCGTGAAACGATCCATAATAGTTATTATATAACGCTCTCCATTTCTGGATGTTGATAGGGAGCCTACGATATCTGCGTGTAAATGTCCGAATCTGGTACATTCTGGATATTTTGTAAAATTAGCAATTGTATGTCGGTTAACTTTCGTCTTTTGGCAAAGAATGCACTGTTTTGTCCACGTATTGACATCCTTATTCATTCCTGGCCAAAAGTACCTTTCAGTTATTAACTTTTTAGTGACGCGACTACCTGGGTGACTAATGTTGTGAACCGAATTAAATACTGTTTTCCTAAACTGTGTTGGTATAACAGGTCTTGCATTGTTCGTACTTACTTCACAATAAACTCTTGTGTTCGAATGAGGCATGACTATGTGTTGAAATTTTAATCTATCGCTTCCTGTAACTAATAATTCTTGGGCGGTTTCCTCTGCGTGGGCTAATTCCTTTTAATCTAACGTCGTAGGGCAAACAATAGACTCTATGCGCGATAAGGCGTCTGCAACTGTGTTTTCTGAGCCACAAATGTTTTGTATATCGCTAGTGAATTCGCTAATGTACATCAATTGTCTGGCTCTTCTAGCAAGTTCTTTGTCATTACCTACTTTTGTAAAAGCATAAATCAACGGTTTATGATCCGTGAAAACTGTTAAAATTCGCCCTTCTATCATGTTCTTAAAGTGCATTATAGCCATATAAATTGCTGCAAGTTCTTTGTCATACGTACAATATTTCTTTTGAGATTGAGATAAACTTTTAGAAAAATAGCCTAAAGGTAACCATTTACCATTTATTTTCTGTTGGAGAACCGCGCCGACACTTGAGTCGGACGCGTCGGTCATTAATGCTAAAGGTACATTTACACTTGGGTGTGACAATGTAGCGGCGTTTTTTAGGCCAACTTTACATTGTTCAAAAGCTTGTAAACTTTTCTCATTCCAACTAATTATTGTTTTATCTTTCTTTTTTGAATTATGCAAAAATTTATTTAACTCTACTTGGTAATCAACTGCATGGGGCAGATGTGCCCTGTAAAAATATGTCATTCCTAAAAAACGTCTCATTTCTTCTACTGTATTAGGCTGCTGATAGTCTGTAATAGCTTTAACTTTTTCTGGCAGCGGGCTTATACCGTCTTGTGATACTAAATATCCTAGGAACTTATGTTATGTTGCCCAAAGCTGCATTTACTTAAATTAATGGTAATACCTAATTTTTGAAATCTTTTAAATATTTCTCTTAAGTGGACTTTGTGAATCTCTTCGTTATCTGAAGCTATAATAATATCATCAATAAAACAGAAAAGTGCCGATTCGTCTTTTTTTTCCGAATTTCCTACGCGTTCTATTCCTTTTAAAACGTCATGATCCATGAATCTTTGGAAGGTTTGCGCTGCATTCCTTAATACACACATTATGCTAATATTATTATTAATAATAATAATAATAATAATAAATCTTTATTTGCATAAAACATGGTATTAAAAGATGTTACAAAATTTAATGTGCATAGACATGAATTGCGAATTAATATTGCATGCAAATTTTTTAACATTTATGTAAAAACTAATTAATTAAATAAAATCATTGTAACGATCACAATCCATTATTTGTTATTGTTATCAAAACAGAAAAAATCCTTTAGATCATAGAAATTATTCTCATGTAACCAACTATAAAGATTCTTTTTGAATAAGTATGTGTAATATTTTATATATATTGTTTTATTTCTTGAAATATTTCATCTATATTCGACTATTCTAATTAGACCAACATCCAGTTTTGACGAGTACGCAGAAATAAGGACTTGACGTGTAAACAGTAAAAATAAGAGTTTGGCATTGTTTGACCAATATACAGTTTTGATGAGTGTGTCATAGGTCTTAATTTGACCCAACATCAACAATATTCAACAAAAACAACAACAAACATGCTAAAAATCCAACATCCAGTTTTGACGAGTACACAGAAATAAGGACTTGACGAGTAGACAGTAAAAATAAGAGTTTAGCATCGCATGACCAATATATAGTTTTGATGAGTGTGTCATAGATCTCAATTTGACCCAACATCAACAACATCCAACAAAAAAAACAACAAACATGCTAAAAACCGTTTATAAATGATAAAGTTATCATGTAAGAGTAAACATGAAATCATTACAATTTACCATTACACTATCGATAAAAACAAATTTTATCGTAAAACTGCCGACGCGCTACCGATCATAGCGTCTCCCTAGGCAATACGACAGACAATCGTGTTTTCTGTATCGGCTAGCGGCAAACTATCTACTTAGCCCCATACAAATAAAGACCAATATGGCTCGCGCTGATGGAACGTAATTGTGCGTACACTCGTACAATGTCAAGTACTACAATTTTCATTGTTGTAAAACTGTATAAATAGTTGTTATTTATTGTGTAAACGTGTTTCAAATTACTTTTTATAATGTTCTTGTAGTATTTGCCAACAAACATTGTAACAATTCACTCGGAAATTAGAAAAAAGCTAACGGGTTTCACCGGTTTCAACGTGTTTTATTTAGTAGTTATAACGATGTATTTCTTACAACTTATTATCTCAATAGGATCATTATAGTCTCAATAATCATTTTCTAATAAGAAACAGTACTTACATTCAATAAATCCAATAGAAATATCACTTTATTCACAGCGACTGATTAACTCTGTCACAGAAATTGGCGCAACTGTCAACGTCGAAAATGACAGAATCGAGCATAGACTACGCGATGTGTTGCTATCTCGATACGTAAAATTTACCAGAGAACCGAAATAATCGAACTTGTTCATACACAAGTAGTCTATAAGTCTGTGAAAACATGAAACAATGTTAAGTGGAGACCGCGGTCTCATGCGACCGCTTGGGGTTTGACGGAATGGCGCGATTTTTCGGTGCGGTCTCATGCGACCGCTTGGGGCCTGAGGGGTTAACCCCTCAGTCTTGGAAATTATATGTCAAAAATAATGACAGCAGGTGCGCCATAATTTTTATGAATTACGGATGACGTCACAAATGCCCCCTTATACAAAAAAACATATTACTCTACAATCAAACCATATTTTGTCGTTCTGTAAACGACAATGTACTAACTGATATATTTCCTATCCATCAGGTATCAAAATAAAGTGAAATCATGTAACAATTAATTAGTAATTCACGTTCAATATTTGAAAACAATGTTGCGGGCTGGATAACAAGAAATAAATGAAAGCTCAAACGATATCAAAACAACAAGGGCCTTTGCTATCTAATTATGTAAACAGTTTCAAGAGGACTACTTGTTTTTTTACAATAACATCACATGCAACTCGACGCGACGGAACATAAAAAAAGCTAGTGATGTTCCTTCACCTTTTGTAATTTTATCGATAGTATCTATAGTAATTATTTTTGTAAGGTGTTTAGTATGAGTAAATTAAAATACGACATCATTCAATATTTTGTTTTATTTTCAATAAAAAAAACTATCATTCAATACTTTGTTTTATTTTTAATAAAAAATAGTAAAATTAACAGTTTTATAAAGAAGTAACGACATTTACAAAGAATATGATTGATTGACCAGTCAATAATCCGTGAATCCTCGCCTAAGGTACTCGCGCGATGCGCTACGCGTCTTGTAGTATTACCTGTAAAATTAAACAGCTTTATAAAGAAGTAACGACATTTACAAACCAATATGATTGATTGACCAGTCAGTCATCCGTGAATCTTTGGCTAAGGTACTCGCGCGTCTGCGGTACGCGCCTTGTACTGTTACCTAAATGTAAAGTTCAGTATATATTGACTGTCGTGCATAACTAACACAACTTCTTCGACCCGATACTCACTCCAGACAGATAGCAGACACGATCTTTCTGATAAAAAGAATAAAATGAACATATATGTATTTATTAATAAAGCCCTTTGCTAAAAGTCTGTCCTTACATGAGACTTAAATTTGTCAAAGGGCAAAATTAAAACATCATTCAAGATTTTAGAAAGACAAGAAAATGTTATAGGAAAAATGTTTACTAGAAAAAAATCAACCAGTCTCAGGAAGCTCGAATGGGATTCGAACCCATTACCAACAGCAGACACGATCCTTCTGATAAAAAAAATTAGAATAAACATATATGTATTAATTAATAAAGCCCTCTGCTAAAAGTCTGTCCTTTGGGACTTAAATTTGTCAAAGGGCAAAATTATATAACATCATTCAAGACTTTGGGAAGAAAAAAAAATGTAATAGGAAAAATGTTTATAAATGTTTAGAATAGAAAAAGGAAAAATGTTTACTAGAAAAAAATCAAGCAGTCTCAGAACCAGTCTTCGAATGGGATTCGAACCCACGACCTTTGGATTGCCGATCCCTCATTCATAAATAATGAACCTTTCACTCTGATTTGACAAAATACCTTTAATAATATCTCGAATGGGATTCGAACCCATGACCTATGAAACTCGAATGGGATTTGAACCCATGACCTATGAAGCTCGTATGGGATTCGAACCCATGACCTTTGGATTCACCCGTAATCATAATAATCTTTCACTCAAGAATACTATCCACAATAGTTATTTATGAATAATTGGGAAGCATGAAACAAAAAAAGCATAACAATGCAAGAAAATAAAAGCATGACGATGGTGCTGTATGGTATACGAATAATTGAAAAAAACATTACAATGGTGCTGAAGCATGAAAGAAAAAAAAGCATTAGAATGGTGTTGTATGGTATGACTTAAAACAGTTCTTTATACACAGTGGCACGTTACAGGATTCGCAGGCATATGGTGTTTTCTGTGCCTTTCGGCCCTCGCGAAGGCAAACAATGCAACGCTTTCTAAAGCTCCGGTTTTGTGCTGAACTGGCTTCTGTCGATTCCATTAAAACGGGCCAATGTGTAGAAATAACGTGTCTGTTAGGTAGTTCGTGTGTAGACCTACTGCTGGAACCAGCATACCTACGGCTTTGCGGACAATGTGAAAGATGATTTGTGAGGATGGAATCTACAAGCTGAAGGCGGAAAGCTAAATGATCCTGGTGTTTTTGTGTGGATGACTGTAGAAGAGTGCGAGAGTTAAGTATAGAAACATTAATGAGGCGTTTAAAAAGTTTCATGTACCATTTGGCACAACGTTTCCTTTCTAATAAATAAGGCTCAAGCATCTGGTCTTTCATATCTACTCCCCCCATGAATTTATTATAATCTAAAACTACTTGTGGTTTAAAAGGTACTGGCCGTGATGCTAATCGAGATGAAACTGTAGGCAAGGCAGCAGTTGCAGCATGACAAGTAGAAATCATAGTAATACGTTTCTTATCATGCCATGCTGTCACTGCGACGTCGCCGCAATGTCTGGCAATAAACTGTCCCCTTTTAAGCGGAGCCTTAGTTACTACAATGGGAACGTCTCTACGGTTAGCTCTCAAAGTACCGACGCAGTCGGTACCATTGAGCTTTAAAAATCTAGCTAATAGGGGTGAATTATACCAATTATCCATAAATAATCTATACCCTTTGTTCAGTAGGGGACCCATGAGCTTCTTCACAACAGCTGTACTTTTAAGTTCACCGGGTGACTGATCTAAATCTGTACTAGATTGTTTCCCGGCGTAAACAATAAATGACCACATGTAACCAGTAGTACTCTCGCACAACTCAAATGTTTTGATACCAAACTTAGAAGCTTTGTTCTGAATATACTGTTTGAAATTCAATCTTCCTTTCCAAAGGGTTAAACTCTCATCTATGCTAATATCTTTACTTAAAATATAATTAGACTGAAAACATGAATTTAAATGTGTAATGATTGGTCTCAAACGGTGTAGTCGATCAGAGCTTCCATCAGCGCTAGTGTTGGATGGATTTGAATTGTTAATAGCGGGGTCACAATCTATAAAATGTAATGCTCTAGTTAACATTTCGTATCTCCTCCGTGTGAAAATGCGGGTAAAAACTTCCGTTTTTAAAAGGGGATCGACAGAAAAACAACTAGTAATAGTTGGCATTTTGACGATCCCCACCATCATCCAGAACGAAAAGAGACACAAAATTTCGCTAATATTAGTAGGGACCCATTCAGACTGAAAGGCGGCAGAAACAATTTTAGTGGCATACAAGTTCGTTTCAGTCACAATAAGGCCTAAGATGTCATCGCTCCAATAGGAACGAAAAGCATCATATGCCGAATTGAAGACTTGGACTGAACCTGTACGCTCTGGTCTAAAACTTTCCTCTCGCCCCCGAAAGGACTCCATAGGAGACCATTCAAAGTTACCGATCGATCCATCATTAGCGTCAAGAAATTCGTCTTCATTTTCACTGTCGCTAGCATTCTCTCCCTCTTGCATTCTCATTTGTACTTGTCGTCTACTCAACACATCCGTCGCCAAACTCATCAACTCATTGGGAACTTCCTCGTCATTCATCCAAATTTCATTCAGTGGATGTCCTACCTCCCACCGAACCTGACTCACCCTACTACGGCCCTGGTTCGGATACCCACGCCCACGTACACTACCACGCACACCCCTAACACCACCTCTTCGTCCACCTCTTCGCCCACTCATTCGTCTTATTTCACGTCCGCGCTCCTCAGGGGACACATACAAATCGTGGGTATCCGGGGCTAAAAAACCGTCGTCCTCGTCAGCAGCGTCAGCAGCATCAGCATCAAGCGGCGCGCCACTCTCGTCGTAGACCCGCAGGACCACACCACGCACGCTGTAAAAATAAATAGTATTATTAAAAGTATAAGGAAGGCCTGTGCCTGGGAATTAAATGACGAAAATGGGGGTCAAAGTTGCTCGCGTCCGTAGGTTTACCCTTGAGACCCTACACGTGATCCCTGGGTGGTGCTAAATGAGTGACACCAACTGAGTGGTAGAGCCACGCTGCGTTGCAGCACACATTGGGCCGGCTCGCCCGGCGTAATACCACCCTCTCACTAATATTCGGCGTGAAATAATGGCACTTGATGCTGTTGTGTTTCATCCGACCAGTGAGGGTTCCGGAGGCCCTTTCCCCCCCCCCCTTCCTCCCAATTCCTATTCCTTCCTTAAACCTATTCCTCCCTTAAAGGCCGGCAACGCGTCTGCGATTCCTCTGGTTTTGCGGGTGTCCATGGGCGGCGGTGATTACTCTCCATCAGGTGACCCGCCTGCTCGTTTGCCTCCCTCTTTTATAAAAAAAAAAAAAAAAAGACGAGGATTACATATATTCAATATACGGTCATATCGTAAAGATAAGGAAAATGACATATTTGTACCTATTTATCCCTAAAGAATATCAGCAGAAATGTAACTTACTTGTCCGCCGAAGACGAAGCGTTGAAATGTATAGGCGACCGGGACCTGTTGAGGTCTAGAGGCGCTTCTTCTTCTTCTATAGATACCTAAAACACAAAACAAATGTGAATTAATTTATTATCATTACAACCCAATACAACAATACAGTATACTTTACACAATAATGAATGCATTACCATTACCGGCAACCACTCGGGCAACCAATCGGGACTGCGCGCAGGAGACGTGAGAGGAGAGTAAGGTGGAGCCACCGGTGAACGATCGGGATTGATCTAAAACACACAAAAAACAAGTACTGCAACCCATAAGCTATAAATACAGCATCTCACCGAGAACCAAAATAAACGCATTACCAATATCGGCGGGCTCTCCCAGCGTTCCGGCGAGTCTGACCGATGGACCCCTCGATTACTCGCTTCATCCTTAAACATAAAAAATGACATAAAAAAACATCCCAATGGAATAACCGCCATCACCATGATTGGAAACTGACACAAGTGCTTGACTATCCACACAATATGTAGGAGTAAATGAAGTAATATATCAAGCAAGAATAAATAAGTAACCAGTACCATAAGACAAATAAATTATAAGGCAAACCCACCTCCTCAACATCGAATTCGAAGTCACGCTCTCTCTCATTGCTATCCTCATCATCATATAAAAGATGGAGGAAGTCTTCAGGCGGCTCCTCATTGACTCGCCAATTTGACATGCTATAAACAAAAAAGAGACAACTATCGTTATAGTACTTATAAAGCTACCAAATAATTAAAAATTAATTGTAAAATCAATTATAATTATTTTTAATTTTTTATTATTTGACAAGCTATACAACAAAAAAGAGACAACTACCATCGTTATAGCACTTAAATAAAGCTACTAAATAATTAAAAATTAATTCAAAAATCGTTTATATTTTTAATTATTTTGTACCCTTTTTATTTATTATAAGTTTTTTTTCTATAATGTACTGTACTACAAGTCAAGCTCTTTCATTTGATACCCATATTAAGGTAGTTAAACAAAAAAATATAATCTACAATTTTGTGGAGGCGACCATTTTAAGTTTTTTTCTTCTATAATGTACTGTATACTACTAGTCAAGCCTGTTCATTTTATACCCATATTGAGGTGGTTAAACAAAAAAAATATAATCTACAATTTTGTAAAGGCGGCCATTTTAAGTTTTTTTTTTGGTAATGTACTGTATACTACTAGTCAAGCCCTTTCAATTAATACCCATATTGAGGTGGTTAAACAAAAAAAAATGTAATCCACAATTTTGTGAAGGCGGCCATTTTAAGTATTTTTTTTCTATAATGTACTGTATACTACTAGTCAAGCCTTTTCATTTGATACCCATATTGAGGTGGTTAAACAAAAAAATGTAATCCACAATTTTGTGGAGGCGGCCATTTTGGATTTACAATGATACTGAATATACATAATTGTATTGTCATCAGAACTAAAGGTGTGTACCAAATTTCAGATCAATTGGTCAGGTCAGGTCCAGGAGGCAAAATTTTTAAGTACTAAACTTTACAATTAATAAAACTATACTTAGTATTATCTTCTTTTTATTCTATGTGGACAGTAAATCCATTGGATCTACGACACACTCGTCAAAACTGCATATTGGTCAAGCGATGCCAAACTCTTATTTTTACTGTCTACTCGTCAAAATCTTATTTCTGCGTACTCGTCAAAACTGCATATTGGTCTAACTTATAGAATCTTCGATTAGAGTTAAAACCTCTTTGCTTTAAATTCCCTCGTTTTTTACTTAAAACTGGCCACATATAATAAATTAAGCTAATGCTATAGTTTTATTTATTGAAATATTTCAACTCTAATCGACTATTCTAAAAATTAGACCAATAAGCAATTTCAGCGAGTATGCAGAAATAAAAACTTGACGAGTAGACAAGAAGTGTTATTTTGTTTTAAGCCAAAGCTCATGCGAGGAAATTCATAAAGTCCAAATGGAGTGCATATGCCTGTCTTCTCAATATCCTTAGTTGCTATACAAATATTGTGGTAAGCTCTTTAATCTAAACGAGAAAAAATCTTACGGTTTGGCAAAATATAAGTGAAATCTTGCATATGAGGTATCGAGTAACGGTCTGGCTTTGTTATAGCGTTAAGCGCTCTGTAATCCCCGCAGGGCCTTAATTGTCCGTCTTTTTTCGGTACCACATGAAGTGGACTTGCCCGTTCTCCTTTTCCCGGCCTACATATGCCTAAGTCTTGCATTTTCTGAAATTCTTTTTTAACCTTTACATATCGGTCCGGCGGTAGTGGCCTTGGACGCGCACATACCGGGGCACCTGAAGTAATTATGTGATGTTGTACCGTATGCGTAGAATTTTCTCTAAAAGCGACTGGTTTTGTTATTTCCACAAATTTCTCTTAAATTTCGCGATAAGGGTGGTCGCTCTGTATGCTCTTAATAGAAGGTTGATCGCAACGTACAATGGACCCATCCGTATCTAAAGTAGTCAAACTATCTATAAGCTTTTTATTGTATAGGTCAACTATTAATTTATAGTGTTCAATAAAATCTGCGCCTAAAATGGCTTGCTTTACATCACATATAATAAATGTCCAATTAAATGCTCTCCTTAATCCTAAATTCAATTCTAAGGACTTTACACCATATGTCTTAATATCTGAATTATTTGCTGCAAACAATTTATAATTACTCAAAGCGTTTTTACATTTAAATTGACTTACCGGTAAAACGGATACATTCGCACCTGTATCTATTAGGAATCGAATCTTGGACTTCCTGTCTGTCACGCTTAAACGATGGTTTCGTGTTGCCGTTGTGCAGTCTCCCACCGCGCAGGACTGGACGGCGCTTAGTTTTCCGCATTTCCCATGTTTTGTCCTTGGCCTCTACTTGCTGTCTGTCCTTGGCTCCCTCCAGCTGATGGCTGCTTCCAGTTGCATGGCTGCTCGCAATTCATTGCTCTCTTTCTGTAGCGATAATGGTACTGGCACAACCAGTTTGGACTAGCTGGTGTACGTGGAGCTGTACGCGGTCTCGAAAAACGGGATGGCGATCTAAATCTGTTATTCCAGGCGTTTCCACGGCTCCTGCTGCGGCCTCTTGATTCTCTTATTTCGCTTATTTCGTTACGTAGGTTCTTTAATTCGATGGCCATTTGCGTGAATTGGTTAATCATATCCGGGAAACTAGGTGTAGACACTGATGATACTGCTGCAATTTCTCCTGTCTGGAGGTTTTCCATGATCTTATCGGCCATTGCTGCTAGCCCTTCCAGTTTGGTGTCTTGTGCTACCGATAACACGGCTTTCACTGCATTGGGTAATCTCGATATTCAAAGGCGTCTTAATGCTTCGGTTGATACCTGAGTGTTGCTGGCGAGTTCAGACATCCTTCTCAAAAGTTGTGATGGTCGTTGCGCTCCTAGATCCATCTCAGATACAAGTTTGTGAAACTGCCTTTCGGCACTCTCTTCGTATGCAGTGATCAATCTTTCTTTAATAGTTTCATACTTCCTCTCAGCTGGCGGTGTGATAATTAAATCGCAAACTTGTTGTAGCGCCTCTCTGCTTAATTTGGCTATCACCATATTGAATTTAGCCAGGTCACCTTGCTTTTAGGGTTCCATGACGGAATCAAACTGTGCGAACCAAAGTCTCGGCATATCCTTCCAAAACTCCGGTATCTTCGTAGACACTGATATTGCTGCTAAATCTGGTGTCATCTGATGTGCATCTGGGATGGCAGCAGGTCCTCCCGCCTTAGCGGTGCTCGCTGTGTTTGGTGTGAGAGACATTTTTCACAAAAAAATGTTTTAGTCCGTACACACGATTACAGCACTATATTTCACCAGAGCCAACCATTCGAACCAGCTATATACCCGTCGCAGAGAAAAAATTAACGGGGAGTCGTCCGTTATAATTTATCAAAAGTCACTTGTTTGTTTAATTTCACTGTTTATTTCACTGGTATTGATTATTATTTATTATTTATTGTTCACAGGTTGCAGTTCATTTCAATAGGGTCACCACTGTAGGGGTAATAACTATACTGTAGGGTATAGTGTTACTGTATTGCTAATGTATGAAGGGGACAGAAAGAACAACTACGTTTCCTGGAACCGCATTTATTTGCGCGGAATAATGCACACAATACTGTTAACAATTACGTGGTATAGCTAGTACGGTGGACACGGGACGACTGGTTGGACTGTGGCGCGCTCGCAGCTCTATTGTTCTTTATGCTTACACGACACTATACGCCACGTCCCCATACAGTAGATGTTCAGCTACCGCCGTTGTCTATTTGTCGATTTTTGACAGCTGCGATGTGTTCCTTGACACGTTCTGCGATAGTCCGCTTAGTCTGTCCAATATAGGAACTACCACAGCTACAATCGAGTTTATAAACTCCCGGTGTTTGGAAAGGTATGACATCTTTAGGCCACCGCACTTTGTTCGATATTTGGCATAACGGAGTATATACAGTCTTAATGGAGAAGTTTCTTAGTACTGTTCCAATTTTGTCCGTTATGCCTTTTATGTAAGGTAAAGGTTTCTTTTTTACGCTGCCTGGCGACTCACTTCTGGACGATTTTTCTTTCCATTCTGCTTTTTCCTCTTCTGTGACACCCTGTATCTGTTACGTTTTAGTACCTCCTAAACATGAGCAAGCTCAGACTGAAGATGTTCAGGGTCACTCAGGTTGTTCCCAGTGTGGGGCCGCGGTCCCACACAAAGAAGAAGCGGAGGGGGGGTCGAGGGAAACCTCCTCCCCCCCTAGGAGGGCCGCGGCCTAGTGTTGAGGAGCACTAGGCTGCATTGCACAAGCTCTCCTCTCGTTTGGAAGCAGCCTAAACCTACCAGGCTGCTCCTCTGGGGCAGGGGACCCAGGTAAAACTGGGTCCGTAGCGTTGCGGCGTTTCGCGGGGCGTAGTTATGCGGTACCGCGGCGCCGCGTCGCGCTTCTGAAGGAAGGTGCCGGTTCTTTTACCAGGTCGGGCCCGTATGTCCTTACTCACCCGTTTTCCCCACGGGGGGGCGGGTGGGGACATATGGGTTCCAGCCCTGGACAGTGCATGGGGTGTCTCACGTTCCTCTCGAGGCCTCATGCCAGTGCAGAGAAACATTTTCTCCGACTAAAACAAAGAAAAGGGTCACTCAGGTTTTGAGCTCTGTTGGTTAGTGAAGTCATCACAGACTGAAGATGCCGAGGATGAAGATGAGAAGAGGCGTGTAGGTACCTGTCCGTGTGAGTGGGTTTGCGGTACACAGAGTGTGACAAAGTACCATCATCTCTTACCTTTATCTGCACATCAAGGAAAGCCAATAAACTGTCCCTCTCTATTTCATAGGTAAACCTTACGTTTGGGTGGATTGAATTTAGGTGTACTATATATTGTTCAACTTCTTGCTGGCCTCCGCTGATAATGCAAAAAACATCATCTACGTACCTCCTCCACAGTTTCACAATTTGGGGTCCAAACGTCAATCAGTAAGTAGATACATACATGGTATATATTTACTTACAAAAATTAATCGTGTTAGGTCCCGTTAAAATAGTTTTAATGCAATGCAACGCGATAGTTTAAATTCTTAAAAAAGAATATGTCGTTACCAGGTCATAAAATACAAAATATGAATTTAAAAAATAATAAATTATGCAATACAAAACTACAATACAATGTAAGTATCAATGAATTATAGACAAATAGAAATAGCTGTTGGAGTAATTGGAGCATTTCAGATCCAAGCTGTTTTGTCTTCTGTGTAATCTGACACGTTATAATAAGCTTTTTTATAAAGCTTTTCTTTGACTTTGATTTTAAATTTGGAAAGATAATTAGATCTTATCTTAATATCATTTGGTACTTTGTTGTAAAATCTAACACACAGACCCTTAAAAGAATTATTTATTTTATGGAGCCTAGTATCAGGTACTGCTAATTTCTTCTTACTTCTAGTGTTTACATTGTGCATATAACTGTTTTTTAAAAACATTTCAATATTTTTATGAACAAAAATCAAATTTTCATAAATGTATTGTGATGCAACAGTCATTATATTTATATCCTTAAATCTCTCTCTGAGAGAGTCACCAGCCTTTAGGTTATAGATTACTTGAATAGCCCTCTTCTGCAGCACAAAGATAGTTTGAATGTCGGCAGCATTTCCCCACAGTAAAATGCCGTACGACATTACACTATGAAAGTAACTGAAATAAACTAATCTAGATGTATCAACGTCAGTTAACTGACGGATCTTTATTACTACATAAGCCGCAGAGCTAAGTCTATTTGATAATTTAGCTATATGTGAGCCCCACTGAAGCTTGGCATCTAACGTGACACCTAGAAACACAGTGGTGTCCACAGGATTCACATTCTTATCTTCAATTTATACACTAGTTGTTACTTGCTTAACATTAGGCAATACAAATTTTACACATTTGGTTTCTCCCTCGTTTAATAGCAAGTAATTTACACTAAACCAATGAACAATCTTTGAGATCGCATTATTCAAATCTTCATAATTTGTGTGTCGTCATTTCACTTTGAATAAAAGTGAAGTATTATCAGCAAATAATACTATCTCATGACTGTCTTTTACAAAACAAGGTTAGTCATTAATATAAACCAAAAACAAGAATGGACCAAGTATTGAACCCTGCGGAACTCCTATTTTAACCCCTGATCCCGGAGATCTTTTACCGTTAATGTCGACCTTCTGAATCCTGTTACTCAAGTATGAGATTAGAAGGCTCGAAAAAGCATCCCTAATTCCATAGTGGTTAAGCGTCCTGACCAAAGTTTCATATAAAACACAATCGAAAGCCTTGGATAAATCACAAAATACCCCTAGGGCATCCTGTGATTCCTCCCAGGTAACAAATATTTGGATTAAAAGCTCAACACCGGCGACAGTTGTTGAGCGACTCCTAGTAAAACCATACTGTTTACAATGTAAAAGTTTATTTCTATGAAAATGAATTTGAATTTTGTCTATCATCAACGTTTCAAAACTTTTACTAAATGTGGGTAGCACAGAAATAGGTCTAAAATTAGAGGGGTCAGAAGTGCTACCTTATTTAAATAATGGAATTATTTTACTATGTTTCATTAGGTCAGGAAAAACACCACAGTCAATGCATTCGTTAAATATGCAAGCTAAAACTGGAGCTATTGTCATAATTACAAATGTGGGTAGCACAGAAATAGGTCTAAAATTAGAGAGGTCAGAAGTGCTACCTGATTTAAATAATGGAATTATTTTACTATGTTTCATTAGGTCAGGAAAAACACCACAGTCAATGCATTTGTTAAATATGCAAGCTAAAACTGGAGCTATTGTCATAATTACAGATTTAGCGACGTCCACGGAAATACCCTACAGATCAGCAGTTTTCTTTTTATTGAGAGTGTTAAATGTTTTTATTATATCTCTAACACAAATTTTTTGAAAACTGAAATTACTTTTTTAATCTTTCACATTCTCCTTCAAAACAGATTCAGCTTCAATGGGGGAGGTAATCAAGGCTTTTGTGGTTGAAACTGGAATGTCAGTAAAAACCTCTCAAATGCTGCAGCAACATCAGCATCAGAAGTCAATGTTTTATTATCATAATTTAAATTGTACTTATTATTACGACTTTTGACCTTTCCTGTTTCACTATTTATAATATTCCATGTCATTTTTATTTTGTTATTACTATTCTTAATTTTAGAACTCAAATAGTTTGCCTTGGCTATTTGACATACTCTTTTGAATAACTTTGAATAATTTTTAACATGCGGTCGAGGTGCGGATCGAGTTTGCCAATGGGATTTTGAGACCTACCTCTAGGAGGATAGGGCGATGCTGACTGTTCGGAAAGTCTGATAGAACAGTCTTTCTAGAAGGCAGAGACTGATTTAGGTGATCGAGGGAGACCAACGTAAGGTCAGGGTTATAATACCCGCACCATCTTGCCGAACGAAAAGACCCCCTGTCCTTTGCATCGAAAACCAGATGTAAATCGCAAATTTCCATCCACTGTACCAGGGCACTTCCGTTGTTGTCGGTACTGCGATAACGCCATAAAGTGTGATGGCTGTTGAAATCGCCTGTATAAATGCTGGGGTGGGCGTGTTGTGGCAGGACGCTTTGAGGCCACTGGACATTTGATGATAGTATCATTTACTTGTATAGTTATCGTATATATCTGGTTCCGATCGCTCCAATCTAGAAACCGCACGCCGATTAGTCCCGTCCTCGTATAAGTTGCGATGCCGTGTTTCGGATGATGAACTGCTTTTATGAGAGCGTAGCCAAGCAATGTGCCTCATCAGTGGAGGTCGTTATCATCTTTGGTATGCGTTTCCTGGACATTGATGACGTCGATTTTGTTTGAATGCGATAGTTTGAGCAGGTAATCGCTTATGGCTTTACTGATGCCTTCAACGCTGAGTTGTAAGATTCGGACTGAAGGTCCGATATCTTTAGTCTTCGAGCCCTGAAAAGGACTGTTTCTTTTTTTATAGCAGAAGGCGGCAAACGAGCAAGCGGGTCACCTGATGGAAAGTAATCACCGCCGCCCATGGACACCCGCGAAACCAGAGGAATCGCAGGCGCGTTGCCGGCCTTTAAGGAAGGAATAGGCTCGTTTCTTGAAGACCCCTAAGTCGTAACGGTCCGGAAATACCGCCGCCGAGAGCTGGTTCCACAACACTGTAGTTCGAGGCAAGAAATTTTTTGATAATCGCACAGTAGTAGACCGCCATCCATCAAGGTGATGTGGATGGAATGACAGTCGATTGCGTGTAGTGCTGTGAAGGAAATTAGCGGCAGGGATCAAGCCGAACAATTCCTCAGAACACTCCCCATGATATATACGGTACAATATACAGAGAGACGCAACGTCTCTCCGAAGAGCCAGTAGATCGAGCCGACCTGAAATTACCACGTCGCCGACAATTCGAGCAGCTCTGCGTTGAATGCGGTCAAATGGAAGGAGTTGGTATTGGGGTGCTCCAGCCCAGAGATGGGAGCAGTATTCCATATGCGGCCTGACCTGTGCTTTATACAGTTGTAAACGGTGGGCCGGCGTGAAATAGTGACCCGCTCTATTAAGCACACCAAGCTTTTTCGAAGCTAATTTAGCTTTACGTTCCAAATGACCACGAAACTGAACGTCACTCGAAATTTCGACGCCAAGGATTCCAATAATCGGATTGGTATCAAGGGGAGCTCCCTCAAAGTTCAGAGGTACGACGAAGGGATGTTTTTTCGCGATAAATGCGCAAACTTGTGTTTTGGAGGGGTTAAAGCGGACTAGGTTATGTCGGCCCCAATCCGAGACATGACTTAACATGTTCTCGGTGTCAGTCACAAGTTTATTCCGGCTCTCGATGACGCTTTCCAGAGACATGTTAGTTCGCCCGGTGTAGAGCGTATCCCCAGTACTGTCGTCTGCATAGCAATGAATGCTGTTGTTATGCAGCATGTCATTGATATGCAGAAGAAACAGAGTAGGGGACAACACACACCCCTGCGGGACTCCAGCATTCACGGGCTTCATGTCGGAGCACGAACCATTGACTGCGACTCTAATGCTACGCCCAGTAAGAAAGCTGGCAACCCATGAACACAATTTCTCAGGAAGCCCGTATGATGGAAGTTTAGAGAGAAGAGCCCTGTGCCATACCCTGTCAAAAGCTTTCGCTACGTCGTGTTTGTGTGACTTTGTGGGAATATTATTACGCCTATTTCTATCGACCGTTTGAGCTCGTTAAGCACCACCCAGGGGACACGTGCAGGGTTGTGGTAGCCAACTCCTGCGGACGCGAGCTATGATCGTCCCCCAAATCTATCTATCAATAGACTATCGATAGTGGACTATCGAGCGGCGACACTAGTTCACAGCGAGCTAGCTAGAAATTTGGCGTGGGTTATACTTAAACCACCTTATGCGTCAGTCACCGAGTAAAGTGTTTCATTATTCACTGTTGTTGTAGCAACGCTTATAGTAATTATTTAAAGTAAAAATCGACTTGATAGCGTTTGCGCTCATACACACAAACACAAATAATAACCACATACAATACAACGTAAGTTGAAATGGGTTCAAAGAATTTATTCTTATAAAAACAAAAAAAAATGTTTAATAAAATGAGAATACATAAGAGAAATAGACTGCATGCGGCAAGCTGCAGACAGGTTGAAATGGCGCACATTAGGGGAGGCTTATGTCCAGCAGTGGACTAATATAGGGTGATGATGATGATAAATTAAAGATAACCTACTAGTACTAAAAAATAAACCCACTAACATCCGTCAGTATCACTGTTATGTCAACAAACTGTCAAAATAAAAGTAGAATAAGCAGAAATTACGTTCGGATACATACAAAAGTATGAGTTCCGTACAATATAAATATATTTTTTTAATAAATAAACGGGCTTCTCTTAAAATCTAGAAATTATTCAGGATTATTGTATTTAGTCTCCTGAATAAGGAGGTGCAGAAATTCCGATTTGAACGAAAACGCGCTCACTTATTCAATGCTGTTAAACTTTATTGCAATTAAGTATACTTACCGATAGGATCGAAACCATGAACTTTGGATGCAATTTTACTGTTTTAGGTAGTTTTGATTGAAAATGATTTGAGATTCAACTGTAAAAAAAGGATTTTGTCCAAATGCGTAATTATACCGTTTTGTTCGCCAGTTTTTTGTCTGTTGCGCAGTATTGTCGTGCACGAGCAGCGGGGATGAGCGATTTACCAAAGCAGTTGGTTGCATATTATGTCCAAGCTTCTACAATCTGCTTCTGCAGTAAAGCTCGTCACGTTTGGTAACAACCTGTCATGAATCACACCGGCATGCACTAAATCACAAAACAGTGACTATTACTTTTGTAGTAGTCACTGTTTTAGGGCATTGGTTAGGCGTTAACAATGCGGTTCAAAATTCGTACTTTTCCGTGCCTGTTGAGCAGTGCTAGGCAGGACTCCGTCGCTTTGGCGATCATTACGATCGCAGGGCACATAATTGATATGTCGAGATTTTGCCAATTTAACGCGAATGGACAAATCTTGTTTTAATCATGACATCGTCGTAGTCAATTTGTTGTCATTGTCAACCAAAGTTTTTAGACGAACACGAGGTTAATTTTGCAGATCGAAATTTCTTGCAAGATAATGGGTTGTGTGCGTCTATTTGTATTGGTCGCTCCGTATACGGTAAATGGATGTTGCTTGCCGTTTGTGCCGCATTGCTGCCACGGTGGTACTCATAGTCCACAAATACTCGATTTTTTAAAGTATTCATAAACTTGTAAAACAATTCAAACCGAAGATTCTTTAGAAAAGTTTTTAAGTTATTTAGAATTCATGGTAATCGATCAAGTTCTCCGTAATATGTTGGTAACATTAATTTGATTTCTCGATAAGTATATTTCGAATTTAATATAGTGGCACTTTCTGAAATTGGTGCGAGGAAAACTATAGTTTAAAACAATGCTATGAATTAAGATATTGTCAAGACAGTATCTTTAATGTGATATTAGTTGTTCCTAAGTTATTTCAGCAAACAGTATATTGCCAAGCATCTTGCACTCCGTCATACCTACCGCGAAATGCACCTACAGCGCGCGACAACGCGGCGTTGTAAATCGGTCAGGGACTCAGGGCCCCAGCGCGCTTTCGAGCACACGCACAGCCCACAGGCATAGTTTGAAGTGGTGTCGGATCACAATTTAGATTTGTTTAAAAATAACTACCTCTCCGACAGTGGCGGTACCTTCATACAAGCCGAAAAGCCCGGCTTGCCCTAACAAAAACTCAATATCACTAACTTACTGGTAAAACGCAATTATTAAAATCACTTAATATTTTTTACCATTGTTAATTTTCTTTCATCAGCATTCAAATTATCAATTTTATAAGTTTGTCTTATTAAGAATCGCCAAACAAATCGCATAAAGCTGCTTATAAATCGTGCGATGCTTTACATCTCTCTCGCACAAGTTGGCTTGCAACCGGGCTTCGGATTTAAAGTATATCCGCTCTCTTCTAACTTTAACAAAATTGCTACTCTATAAACATAATACTGCGTAAGTATGTATATATTCTATGAGAAATTCATACTCTTCGTCAAAGCCAGCTTGCGTTATGAAGTTCGCAAGTAAGGACTTCTCCAAATCAGGCTTTATTTCTACCGAATCACGTGCAACTTCAACGCGGGCGAACCAATCAGAGGCGACCGACGACAGCTCGAGCTAGGGTGAACCAATTAGAGGCGAGCGTTAATACGCGATTGTGATGTGCAGCAGCTACAGGCTGCAGCCAGCCATTTTTTATTCTTTGTTATTGTCACACTTCACTTTGTTTGAGCGATTGTTTTTAAGTAACAAGTGTTTTCGTAATTTGTGATAAAAAAAATGTGTTCTGAGTTCATTTCGTCGCTTTATTGGTCTCTGTGACGAACTTAGATGTGTTGGGCATGTGATGTGTTGCAAACAAATGTGTACCTAAACGTGTTGATGGCATACGAAAGGCAGAGGTAAATAAATTCTTTGAACATCATAAGTACATGATTTATGTATTTCGCAAACTATTAAAAGTCATCGAGGGCATTAATTATAATAGGTCTATGTAAAAAAACTCTTTGGATTGTTGGTTGCTTCCATTCAAAATAATTAAGTAGTAATTAATAAATTAAGTGTAGAGGCCTACATATCGACTGTGATTCCCGCGCAAAATGCCCATTTACGCATTTTGTAGTAATTTTTCAGTTGTATTTATCGTTTTTATCGAAAAAGGATAATAAATGCATGCTTATATTACGAATCTCCACTCTGCGAGAATAAGCTGAGTTCGGACGGCCGGCGCATCGCATTTTGTAGTAATTTTGTACTTAGGTAGTTGTGTTTATAATTTTCATCGAAATAGGATAATAAATTCATTACTTATAACATTTTTATTCCTCATAATTAAACAATTATTCTGGTTTAAATTTTACTCAATAATATTATCGTAGATAAGAGAAATTCACAGTTAACTTAACGCGATTTTCGAAGTTTTTTTGATTGTAAATAACATTTTTTTTCTATATAAAATCAATAATATTTAAAAATTCCGTGGCCGCTACGCAATATACGACGCGATAACATTCTCATTTTTTTATTTCATTTGTTTAGAACCTCGCGCAATTTATGATAATCTTTCTCTGCAATTTTGGGTTTAAATAAAAAGTTAAGCAAAATTTACAAAAAGCGAGGCTGCTACGTACTATGCCAATAGCTATTCTACACTATTCAATGAGTAAATACTGTTAATGTATTTTTGTTTCTGAGATAAAGAACGCCAAAATTGGCCCCAGTAATTTTTTTTTTTAAATTTCTCACAAAAACCACATTCAAGATGTAATAAAAGGTAATAAGCTGTTTTTTACAAACGACAAGAACGTTTGAAATGCCACGGCCTATGACGATTTTAGTAAAAAATGTGGCTAGTGTCACAAATGGGTACCAACATTGTACCTAGGTAGCATGATTAGGAACTTCAGGTTTCGTGGCTTGCCCCAATCTGAAGCCCTAGGCACGCCACTGCTCTCCGATATCATTTAATCTACAAGTTCTGTAATAATGGTGTAATGCAACAATAATAATTGTTGTGTGAAAGGCTGTTGAAATAAACAGAAAGATTTGAAGTTATCTTTTTTTACGTTACCGTAAGATTCTGGAAGGTACCTATAATTATATTTTATTTATTTTAAACTTAAGTTTGTTTACAGAACGAATAGGTAATACGAAAGTAAAGGTAGGTAAGTATGTCATTACTTATTTATGTAAATTATTTTGCCGTGTGAGTCTGTGACCTGTGCTGTGACTGTTGTAATGTAGAAGGACCTAACCTACCTGCGTAACTTATATTTATAGTGAGTTCGTAAGAATTAAAATCGCCAGTACTTATCATGATGTAGGTAATAGAATGTATATAACGTAATAAAATGTGGTTTCCGTTTTGTTTTCGTTATATCTTCAACTCGTCATATCGTGCAGTCTTTGCTTGTTTCTTAGACTTTGAGTGCTTGTTTGTTAAATAGGTAAATAGGTAAGTAAGTAACTTACAGAACTACATTTTACTTGGTGTGCAATCACAGAATAAATTATTTACTAAGGTTGCGTTGATATGTTTATTAACTCTATTTGTTGTCATCCCTAACACACGACTCGACGGCGTAGGTACGTTCGGTACAAGACGCACCACAAAGTATTAACTACTCTCCGCGTAGAGCGATAAGGTGCTATTTTGAATGCACACGTTGCCTATCTAATATTGTAGGTTATTAAAACGGCGGCTTTCTTCAATATCAAAGGAGTGCAACTTCTGTACGTAGTACTATTATTTATTCTGTGATATTGCTGAAGTCCTTCATCATTTAGACATTTTTATTTTTAATAACAGTTAACATGTGCATTTGCTAATTGCTTTCTTCGACGTTTTATCAAACAGTATTTTTAATTAACATTTTTGCTTAGTAATCCCATTAAGGTAATGAGGGTTTGCCTTTAGCTGTTTGCAATACTATAGGTAGCACTATACTATATACTTCTTAGTCAAGCGTAATAGAAAGAACGCATATAACAAAACACGAGCGTTCATGGCCTGACAGTAAAGCGTCGCAGATCCTTTAAAAACCATTTGACGCCATTTTTGAACAATTACTCCCCCTACTTACCATTTCACATACTTATATATATTTTCTTTATCTTACCAATCTTATCTTCTAACTTTTTTCCTACCTGCGGTACCCTAAAGCTTGACACACTTTTTAATTCAAGTGTTTACTGAAAGTACTTTGTGTTTACAAAATTAGTCTAGGTTGAGATATTAAAACAATCATTTTGTTAAACACCTGAGCTCCACTTCAGCTGATGTCTTATCCAAAAGAAAAGGAAAACCTTATCTAATTGAAGTCTGTCATCATTTGGACTCCTCGTTTTTTAACAATACAACAAGTGTATTTGTTAATTGTCATCCAACTATGAAGAGAGTTTCGAAAACTAAGCTACACCTACAAAGAGAAAAGGACTGCTCAGTCTCAGGGGCCCTATATGTGATGTTTAAGATATCAAGGATGGTCGCTCTTTCGCCAGTCTGCTTCGAAATGCAGCAGAATAAGTACAGAATGAGGGTGTCCTCTGCCCTCAACACCATGAACTGTGTAGTTGTAACGATTTTGTGTAAGAATTGAACATGGTGCCTAATATAATATTTTAATTATGTTCAGTGTTCAATATCCCCTCGAATCTTCCTACCTAAGTATACATAGTGTAGCATAAGTCCAAGGCTCGATAGTAAAGAGCGCGAATACTTGTTTCACGCCCATTTGATGATAAGTGACGATGACATCGAAGGTGAAAGCAGACTTCACCAAGAATTACCAACTTTTGGGAAATTAATTAGCTATCTTAAATCTAACTGTTAGTAGAGAACAAATACTTGTTTTTATAGCGGGTGCAGATTCAGGTGGTGATAGCTTCGATCAACAATACAACTAGATAACGCGTCACGTACAAAATCAAAGCTTAATTCTGTCCACGTGAATAAATACTTTTTTAAAGCAATAAATTACTCCTGTCACTTAAAAATAAAAAGACGTCAATAACATTTAGTGGTGAAATCAACCTTAAAAGGCAATAAATAAAGTACTTATTCCTGTTATTGCCTTGCAAGAAAATAAACGCTCACTTCTCAAGTGCGCGCTTAGAATAATAACGCTATAGAAAGATAGTCTTCATACAAGCGCTCTGTCAAAAATGAAGCACTAAACCGATTCACACACGCGTGACGTGCGCGCATGGCCGTGATCTGCTGTCTCTTTCCAATTCTATGAATATGAAAGAGACAGCACTGCGGCACCCGCTGCTACCGAGGCTTTAACTTAGAGAATCACACTGCAGTACGTTTATATTTTGACCTAATTAACTACAAGATACTATGAAATACTGAAAGCTTACCTGTGAAAAGTGATGTTATTACACTTCTTTTGTTTTTCAGATGTGTTGTGACACAATTTAACTGCACAAACCGTCATATTTTTTTTGTTTTCGCGAGACACGTTCGGCGCGCTGTGACATTGATCACTACGGAGCGGTCCGGCGTTTGGTGCCATTTCTGGCTTCAATTAATGTGCTTCAAAATAGGCGCGCGAACTTGGTTTCTATAGCCTTATTATTCTAAGAGTGCGCGTTTATTTACCGAGACATATTTTTAGCGCCAACCAGGCATCTAGTTGTATTGTTGATCGAAGGGTGGTAGCGTACCAAGTGGAAGTGTAATATTACAACAAGCATTTAGGAACTTTGCGAAAAGCTGAAGCTTATCAAGCTGGGTTGGGTCTTAGAATAGTTCTGTGGGGATGCACCATTGTTCCTCATGACTGAATGAGCAGAGAGCTTTAAGATGGTCACAAGCAACTTAGACAATCCATCCCGGGCTTGGTCCTGAGTTCCTGACTATAATCTTGCAAGCGTGGACGGACGCTACCACCGTCGACCATCGAGTAGCCAGTAGGGAACTGACCGGCAGAAGCGACCAATATCTGCACTGCTCAGTTTTACAGAAGATTGCGGGACGCTCAAACTATCCCAGACATCCCCCCCTCTGGCGGGATGTTGCGGAGAGAAACTCGGTGTTTGCTGTTCATAGTATTGAGTCATCCTCGTGGAAAAGAAGGGATGGTACTAAGTATTTTGGATTAAATACAGATATTAAACTTAAGAGGTGACTAATGATGTTTGTTTGTAGCTGTTTTACCGATAATTGGCCTGATCTTTGATATGAATACTGATCCAGAGCACTCTTCCCGGGTGCGGTCTTCTACCAGACGTCTGGTATGGACTTCGGAAATGCTGTTAACAATACTTTGGTCCTGTGTGGCTGTATACGGTGGGCTCAGCAGGACGAGGGCGTCCATACAGAATCTCAATAGACTTCAAAAGGTGAAAACTAGATAATTTATAAAATATATTTTTTCTACTCAGTAATAGTATCCTACGCATACCTCTTTACACCCGACGACGTTGCGACTAAGTTTCACCGGCCGTGGTCACGGGCTTGACGGGCTTGAATGCTGCCGCAAAGTTTCGCCTCCGTTTGCGAGCTAGTCTTTATCCACTATCACCTTATTATAGTATTATTAGTTTACTATGTTTTAGTTAAAGATCGATATTATTATGTAAACTCCTCACGGAACGACTGATTTATCCTATATTTGACAAATGCCTTTCGGCAAACCAAGATATACTTTAATGTCTGAAAATTTTGAGGCAAAGCTATATTACAAAAAAATTGCCTTTTGTTAATATCCATGTAGTTGAAGTCCGACCGACATTCTTCGAATGAATGAATTTGCGTGCATACGTGCGATGAGTATGCAATGTGTCTGTGTGCGTTAACAGTATCATGATTATCACGGATTGGCTTTTTGATGGTTGAATGTACATAATATATGAAGCTAATTATGTGTTTGATTTATAAATATATATTTTTTTTACTTTTATAGATTAATCACTCAATCAATTTAAATGCAACTTCAAGTGCAGCAGAATGGAAGCTAAACTGGCTGCAGTGTTTCATCGCACCGTTTATTGTGATTTTGTTAACCTGGAGTTATTACATCTTTCTGGATTCTGTGATATCGGCTGGCCGAGATCGTACGTACATTTTGGTGATCTTTATCGTCAGCCTCTAAACACCCCACTGCGGGGCACTGGGGCCTCATCATCACCTCTTAAATCATACGAATTTTGCATAGTGGTCAAAGTTTAAATTACATATATTTTAAGTCCATTTGTTACTAACCATTCATGAAAGTCAAAGTCAAAGTCAAAGTCAAATTATTTATTTAATGTAAACCTTTACAGGCACTTATTGACGTCAATACAAATAATAATAAAAAAACAGTTAACTAACTTATAGTTAAGACTTAACAACTAATCTAACGAGCTATAGTCTGTGCCAGACAAATGCGCATCGCTACCCCTAGTACCACTGCACGCCGAAACAGAATCGCGTCGAACCGAAATATAAGCCGTGGTTATAGAATTGTGTAAACATACGTATCCTGGTACGAGAAAGAATAGCGGGCAAGTGTCTCTCCCCTAGCGACACAAACGGCTAAAATTTATAGGTAATTTATCGTTTTTTTGGGATGAAAGGTGAAAAATGATAAATCATAATGAATTGTTAACTTAAGTTATTACATAATGAAATAAAATTAAATATGATTTCCAATTATCGTTATGATATTGTGGTAAGTAATAGAAATTGGAGAGTTTTTGAAGTAAAATAAAGTACCTAACAACTGAAATGAGTTTTGGAAAACATTAGTACCTAACCAATAAGGTTGACATTTTTAATCATTCAAATAACTTTTTTTATAAAAACTTAAGCATAAAAAAAACGTCAAAAATTAATAATTATAAATTTGTGTGTTTTAAAATTGTTTCGTTTTTCGTCTTGGTACAAGCACACAATAACTACTATTACTAGCGTACAGAAGGTTCACCCTCCAACGACCCCCACGCGAAACCGAAACCCATCGCGTGACCCGAGCGTTCATATTCCGATAAGCACAGCCGACTCGATATCGATTTGACGTCCGTCAGGAGCGCAGGGTTTACGCGCGCGCGTAGGGATTACGAGTTAAGGCTGATGAGACATAGAAAATAATTGTTTAAATTCTGAAAAAAAAAAGTTTGTATTAGTTAAGGTTCCAATCTATTCAAAGTCTCATTCAGTTACAAGATTCAATGAACTTCACTCGATAGAAAAACAAAAAAAAACCAAAGTTACTCCTTTTTGTAATCCTTGTTAATATTATGACTATACTACTGATACTTTACATTTAATTTATGTACTCAACGAAAGACAAATAATTCGCAGATAAAGGACAATGGGCAAAAGTGGTCCAAGAGCTGAGACCAGATCCTCCACCGATGAGACCCGCGGGAAATAAAAGCCCACACCTGCCACACGATTCCGGCAAAAGACCATCCAAATCCGTCCCGGGTCCCCCCCCCTATGGTCAAGTTACACTGGTCATTAATAATGAGATTTTATGTTATGTGTGGCGCATGTTCGGATGAGTCATAATTACTAAAATTTTAAAATGAAAAGCGACATCACAGCCTATGGACGCGAGTGACATCGAGGGCATCACACGCACGATATGACCCCGAAGCTTTAGTTCTTATGCCTCTTTGCCCTGAAGTTTCACTGTATCTTGTATCCTTCACACAGGAACGTAACAAAGCTGCTTGGTGGCAGAAATAAGCGTTAGGGTAGTCGCCGCATGCAGTTGGATTCGGGGTAGAATCCTACCACCGTGCATCATCAGGGGCTTTAAGTAGTCATATCTTGTTTTCAGTGTGTTCTGCTGGCTTGTACGGATTTTACTACTACGCAATATTACCGCTGCACTTTATGAAGATGCAGTACTTCTTCATAGTTTACGAAGCATACAAGACTTTGAAAATGTTAAACGATCAATTTGAAAATAATCACCAACTACAGAGTTAGTAAACTAAAGTTGTTTTTTTAAATTATAACTTTTACTATTGCTTTTTATTATTTCAAAGGGCTGCAAAATGTAATTAGTACAGACAAGTTTATGGCTAAGTTCATAGTTGTTGACTATACGTTTCATATTTTAGCTGAAATAGCTATAATATTACATCAGCATCGTCAAATCAAAATTAAATGCTATTTAAAGCTCTTTAAAACAAGCTTTTTTAAAAGAAGAGACTAACAAAACGTGTACCTATAATACATAAGAATCATGTTTTGCGATACAGATCGCAAATAGTATTCAAAAAGTACATTTTTTATTCAGATTGGGAATGGTTGCCCAGGACTACAAACTACTCGTACAAGACTTTAGACGGTATCTCTTTCACGTACTACAGTGCCTTTGACGTCATAAGAGACATCGACAGTAGTAACGGGCTCGGGCTTTTGGCAATAATGTTTCATACGATCATGCAACTGGTGACGACTTTGTACAACTTCATTGTGAACTTAAGTAAGTCTCTGAGGCAATTGTATTTTTTTTTTATACTAAGCCCGGCAAATGGCCCCACTCCACCTGATGTTAAGTGGAAATGAAGTCCAGGCGCGAGGACAACTGGTGCAGCGTAAGAGACGTAGCATCAGTCACCCTCACTCTGCCGGCCCACAAAGTGCTTCTTTACGCCTCGTTTGAAGGACCCTATATCATAGGTAGGAGGGAATACGTGTGCTGGTAGACTATTCCATCTTTTGGAAGTGCGGCAAAAAAACGAGTCACCAAATTTCTTTGTGCGTGATGGAATATTAGAGACTGTAAATTGGTGACTCCGGAGAGCAGCACCCGTACTCCTATGAAGGAAGGAAGAAGGAGGGATGAGGTCAAAGAGTTCTTCAGAGCACTCGCCATGGTATAAACGGTAAAAGACGTTGAGTGACGCAATATCTCTACGGAATTGCAAAGGCTCGAGAGTTTTAGTGACCTCCGCATTGCCGATAATGCGCACAGCGTGGCGCTGCAATCTGTCCAAGGCATCGAGAAGGTACTTTGCGGAGCCGTCCCAAAGATGAGAGCAATACTCCACGCAGGACCGCATCTGTGTCTTGTATAATAGACACAACTGATCAGGCATGAAGAATCGCCGCACCTTGTTCAGGACACCGAGTTTACGTGACACATTTTTAATCACGGTTTCGATGTAGTCCTTTTTGTTCAGATTGCAGCGGATATCCACACCGAGCATGTTAATACTGCTCTGCAGGCCTAGAGATGTACCCTGAAGAGAGGGAAGGTGAAGGAATGGCGACTTTTTCGCTGTGAACGCGCACACCTGTGTTTTCTTGGCATTGAACTCCACTAGATTATCGGAGCCCTATTTAGAAATGCGGTCCAACACCCGATCGAGCTCAATAATAAGATTTGCTCGCTTCATTTCGGTGTCTACCCGCACAGCCGTTGGGTGACCGTTATATCCCCCATGCACTGTGCTATCATCTGCATAGCAATGAATGTTTCCAAGAGGAAGCATGTCATTGATATGCAGAAGGAACAGCGTAAATAATTATTATTATTTTCGTATTCTCTTCTGCGAAGAGTAAAGGATTATTAATATTCACATTTTAATTTTTACAGCTGAAGAAATTGTGAACGTGCCTTTGGCAGTATGTGAACTTCTGTGGGTGTCTCTGGATGTTGTAACAATCTTGACTTTCGTGGAACCTTGCCACTGGACTCTGCAAGAGGTACGTAGAGAGAGACAGTCAGCACCAATCCGCATTTGGCAAGCGTGGTGATTAAGCAAATACCCACTAACTGTAACGATGACATGATTTTTATTGAGACTTTACCCTGCTGTTAATAGGCTGTTTACTTTGACTGTACGTATTTTGCAATTGTTTTGTAAATTACTACAAAAGTTTTGATTGAATCAGGTCAAACGGATCAAGCTGCTGGTGTGCAAAGTGACTGTGCTGCCCTCAAAGGAGCCAAATTCCTCGGAGCTGGACAGGTTCGCCCAATACCTCTCCCTTAACCAAGTCTCCTTCTCTGCTATTGGGATCTGCACCATTTCGCGCTCTCTTCTTGCTTCGGTAAGACATTGTCATGACTCAATTGTTAGCTGAAACTGGTGGAAATTGGCTCAGTAATCGGCTAGATTTAACTATTTTATATCTTCAAAATATTTGTTGATTTTGCGTTAATAACGCTAAAATATACTCTAAGTTATGAAAACAAAATGGAAGATAAAATTAGAACAATATCTTAGGATATAAATTCTAAGAGGTTTTTGAAACACTGTTGCTTTAAAACATATTTGTCAAAATCGTTGAAGAATTTCGACAGGTATAACCAATACCTCGGTCGTGGAGTGGCCAACGCAGCCGCCGGATTGCGGAGAACATGGGCTTGATTCCAACCTGAGGTGGACATTTTCTTTCAATGTTCCGTTATCTTCGTAAAACAATATTATCATCTATCTAGAAAACGTCTAGCTGGATGGATGGACAGATGAAAAACTGACAAAAAATTGTTTGAGGCGAGAGTAAAGAATGTTGTAAGGAAAACCTTGCCTATGAGGTCATAAACTACCTACATGCACATACAAAGCGCAAAATTTTAAATTATTTCAAATACTTTACAGATAACGGCCAGCGTAGCAACTTACTTGGCGATTCTCGTTCAATTCCAAGGACCTGACCGCGGTGAATTCTGAACATTGCTTTTCGCAGTATTATCATCTTCATCACCCTTAGCTGGACTTAGTAGGCCTTTTCACAGGAACAGTACTAAAGGGGGATATAAAGACATAACTAACAAGCTGGCCCAATGCGGGTTGGTTCGGTCCCTTTAATGTGTGTGTGTGTGTGTGTGTTTTTCATGATTGGAAATATATAAAAAAATAAAATTAAAATGAGTTTATTTCAGTTTCTCAATCAACATATCACACAATTTATTGGGACACCCTTTTGAGTATTTTGAAAACACTTGTGTAAGGAGTATTCGCTTTTCCTAATACTTGTTTTCAACAAAATATTGAGTTTCTTAACTTATGGGGTAACATAACAATACACAGCTATAACCAATAATTAAGTGTGTGAGTGTGGTGTGTGTGTTAGTGTGTGAGTGTGAGTGTGTGTGCATGCGTGTATATATCGAGTGTTTAATGTATGACAAATGCCTACATCAATATTTAGAAAGAATATGAATGACTAACTAAAATAATTATTTATGATTTTATTTCCATCAGGGATTCAATATCTCTAATATAAGATAATTGTTTTAACCAGACCTGAACTTTGCTTTTACAGTCATAAATCTTTAATGGATAGATATGTAATTTTGTATTTATAATATTGTATAACCGTGCTGATTGTCGACTGTACTGTCTACTAGCAAATACTGTTTTTGTGGTTCTCGATGTTATTACATTTTTTCTCCTCTTCGTATTTAGTCTGAGATCAAATCCAATTTAGCTGTGAACCTTCAGTAGACATTTAATATATATATTTCAGAACGGAATGTAGATCAGCAAATTGGTATAGGGTGTCTGTAGAAAATCGACGAGGTTTAAAATACATTATCTTTGAGCCCTTTCCAATTCTAACATTTTTATTTTTCTAGAACCACCCCAAACCGTTATACAATATTTTAATATTGACTGCGTTAATGCGATATAAATTTTATTTAAGAGTTCTTTGGTAGTGACGTGTCGTAATGTTGTATAAATCCAAATAAATTTACGTACTCTATTAATAACTAGGTCTATATGTTGATGCCACGATAACCTTTCGTCTATTACAATACCTAAATATTTGATACTAATGGCTTTATTTATAGAGGGACAATTGCAGTCAGGTTTTTGGGGACAACATGTATGTATCTTTAGCGAGAAGTTGTCCTGCGGTTGTGTTCTTTTGTCTATTGTAAAGCACGTGTAGTTGGACTTGGTTACATTTAAAGTGAGGAGGTTCAGATTTAGCCACTGTGCTATATGCCTTAGAACTTTTTCTGCAGAGTTTTGCACATCTTCCCAAGAGCTGCCAGAAAATACAATGGCTGTATCATCAGAATAACAAAATACTTGTCCATTTTCAATTGCAAAATTGCACAAGCTGTTTATGTAAATTAGGAACAAGGTTGGGCCAAGAACACTCCTTTGTGGAACTCCGTAGCTTACTTGTTCCTCATCACTTATATACTCACCAATTTTTACGCGTTGAGTCCTTCCAGACTTCCAGACAGTAAGGCAATTTTTACTCTGGTCTACATTGGAAATAATCAACGAAGTCATCTCAGTAACTGCATACTCAGTTGACAAACCTTTGCGAAAGCTTAACCACAGTATAAATTATACTGTGGCTATTATATACTGAGCATTAGACAAGATATTAAATTTATTAAAAAAAATAATTAACCTATTATTCACAAGTTTTTCTAATATTTTAGAAAACGCTAACAACACAGAAATTGGCTGATAGTTATTAATATCGTCTCTGTCTCCACCCTTGTAAACTGGTGTGATTATGGCTTGTTTTAGAAGACTCGGAAATATACCAGTGTTGAAACATAGATTTGCCAAGTGTGTAATAATCGGGACAATAATGTCTTGACATTGTTTATGTAACACAGTAGTTATATTGTCCCAACCAGGAGCACTACCAGAATCCAGGCCATTTAAAATCACTCTAACTTCGTTTTCGTCTGTCGGAAGAAGAAAGAACGACGTTTGTGCGGCTGCTGAATTCCTAACAGTTAAAGGTATATTGTTAGGAATAATATTTTCAGCTAAAGTTTTTCTAATGTTTGCAAAAAAGGCATTAACATAATTTACTTCATCAACAGGCAGAGACTTAATTTGAAGAAGATTTGTGTTTGTTGTTTTAGGTGCTTTAAAATGAGTTATAGTATTAACGGTATTCCACATTTCTTTTGAATTTTTAGATGCCTCGCATATTTTTTTCCTTTGGTATTGCCTTTTATGTTTTTTTATCAAATTGCTATGAGTGATTATGAGTTGGGTATTATATTTAAACGATTTTTTAATGTTATAAATCAAGCGGTGGGCTAGTATATTCGGGTCCTGGATAAGTATTAGTTTAAATGGATTGGTTTTCGTAAAGCTTAAATAAACCTGCTCATAATCAATCACAGATTTGGCTCTTCTGGGATTGGGTATAATACTATGGGTATTAGAGATGTTTGGTAATACCATAGAATGGTCTGTTATGGATGTATTCATAACCGCAATAAACGCATCATGCCTACTTTTTTCAATTTTTAAGTTAAAAAATTTATATGTAATTAAAGCCATGAAATAAAATTATGATATCATAGTTTTCAGTGTAAAACGGTTTTAATTAAAGTGTTGACGTTTGGGTCACTAAGCGATATACTAATGAAGTAAACTTTTACTATGTTACTAAAAGCACCAAAAGATTGGGTCAATACAAAATCCCAATTTGCGTATGCAACATAATAATTTTCGATCAGAATATCGTTATTTTTTATTTATTTATGTTTAATTATTATCATTATTATAAATGTTTTATGTCGTATTGACTCCTAAGAGGTCTTAATTGGGTCAATCCTGAGACACTTGATTTTGAGGGTCACCATAGCATAATATAAATAATAATATACAACACGCTAAATTAAATTAGCAGCTATATAAGTTTAATTAACTTATTTAGTAATTGAAGCATATCAAACGAAATCAACATTTTATAGAATGGATTGCATAAACACTCATTTAAAACTGAAAAATGGGGTGATTTGACAAGCTTTTTACATGTCACACGCGCGTCGCTCGATGTGTTTACTGTATTATATTTTTTACATTTATAAGACTGCGTTAATAAATACTTTGTTGAATACGAAAAGAGTGCCTCTATCAAATTATTTATTGTTTTAATTTAATTAAAACTCTTGTGTCTGTAGTCGTTCACTAAAATGTCACGCGGTGGACAAATGTTGAATCGCGTGACGAAATTATGTTTACCTACTTCATTAAATACGTGTCAGGAAGGTCGTGGAGCTAGCTTTCGCGCAAAAACTTTAATTTAAAGTTCTTTAAAAATTTTAGGTAGCATGATAAAGCTTGTGTCTTGTTTTGCTACTAAATTAAGAATAATTAGACTGAACTGTGTACCGAGAACATGGTTGCATTTATCCCTGAGTAGGTGTTGAAATTAAAATGAATACTATTTTATTTATAGCTATATATAAATAGCATTGTTTTTAAATTGTCGTCAGATCCATGGCTATAAAATCCGTGGATTTAAGCCATGGATCTGATTTATTGGCCATGGATATAATATCATTGATCTGACCACATATTCAATCCCAATTAATTTCTATGCATAATTACGAAAAGAGTGCCTCTATCAAATCATTCATTGTTTTAATATAATCAAAACTCAAGTGTCTGTAGCCGTTTAATAAAATGTAACGCGGTGGGCAAATGTTGAATCGCGCGACGAAATTATGTTTATCTACTGCATTGAACACGTGTTAAGAGTCTCGTGATTGGTCGAAACCATCGCCAGTTGTGCTGTAGCACTTCGTCAGGAAGGTCGTGGCGCTACCTTTTGCAAATACTTTATTTTAAAGTTCTTTGAAATTTTTAGGTAGCTAGATAAAGCTTGTCTTGTTTTGCTACAAAATAAGAACAATTACACTGAACTGTGTACCAAGAACATGGTTGCATTAATCCCTGAGTAGGTGTTGAAATAAAAATGAATACGATTTTATTTATAGTTATATATACTTAAATAGCATTATTTTTAAATTGTCGTCAGATCCATAGCTGTAAAATCCGTGGATTTAAGCCATGGATCTGTTTTATCGGCAATGGATCTGACCACTTATTCAATCCTAATTAATTTCTATGTATAATTACCGTGCCTTATTGATAGACCGACTAGTTTTTTAAACCTTCTTTTGCCATGTAATTTTTGTTTTAACGCTTCACCCAGGATTGACCCAATTAGGTACATCAAATGTCACGTGCTGCACTAAACGTTTTTACTGTGATTGTCCCTAAAAATCGGGTCAAGCAAACTCAACTGGCCTATGCATAATTATTATAAGAATAAAATATTGTGTATTTTATTAATAGTCGAAATGTACCTTACAGCTTTTTAAAAAATAAAGCTTAATTTTTTTTATATTTTTAATTAATCAAAGTAATCACCTACGCAATCGTTGCGTGGTAGTTTTACGATGCTCTTCTTGAAGAAATCAGCTGAACGGGACACAACAAACAAACAACAAACAAACTCTATAAAGCTAGCTGTACCTACTCAATTCAAATAAGTAGTATTACAATTTTATAACTTGTTAAGTATATTTATTTTGATTTATTTTGTTTTTCTTAAGAGGCCTAATTACATTCGCATTATGCAGTTGTATTTATCGTTTTTATCGAAATAGGATTATAAATTCATGCATAATATAAGAAATCTCCAATCTGCGAGAATAAGCTGAGTTCGGACGGCCCGCGCATCGCACTTTTTAGTAATTTTGCAGTTGTATTTATCTTTTTATCGAAATAGGATAATAAATTATTTATCTTTATTCCTCATGAAGTAACAATTATTCTGGTATAAATTTTACTCGATAATATTATCGTAAATAGGAGTAATTCACAGTTAACTTAAAGCGATTTTCGAAGTTTTTTGGTTATAATAAGATTTTTTTCTATATAAATTCAATGATATCTAAAAATTCCGAGGCCGCACTATACGACTATATACAGGATAACATTTTATTTTTTTTATTTCATTTGTTTAGAACAGTAGTTATATCGATGAGCTCAAAGAAGTGCCTTTGCGCATTTTATGAAAATCTTTCTCTGTATTTTTTGGTTTAATTAAAAAGTTAAGGAAAATATACAAAAAGCAAAGTCGCTACGCACTATTCCAATAGCTATTCTACACTATTCAATAAGTTAGCTAGCTATAACAAATCTTTTAGATTTGACACTAATCTTTCTGTACAACTGTAATAATATGTATTTTTTAGTTTGTAAACTATTTTGTAAAAAAAAGTAAAAAACAAATTCATTTAATACCCACTGTTTTTAGAGTATCAAAGTTTATTCACTCTAAAAAGTTTACGAAATTCAGGGAAAAAAAGAAGTCTTTAGTCGCAAGATCTAAGTGGTAAGTACGGTTATTTTTTTAAATTGAAATTTCTTGAAGGGAGGCGGGCAAACCAATAACGGGTTGTGCGTTCGTTTGTATTGGTCGCTCCGTAAATGTATAACGGATGTTGCTTGCCGTTTGTGCCGCATTGCTGCGATGACGGTACTCATAGTTCATAATTACTCGAATTTACGAAGTATTCATAACACGTATAAATAAACCTTTAAATTGAAGATTACTAAGAACTTTAGTGTCGGTTATTTGTTAGATACATTAATTGGATTTCTCGTTAAGTATATTTTGAATAATTATTATTATCGCACTATCTGAAATTGGCACCTAAAAGGAAAATTATAGTTTGTAACAAGGTCAAGTCAGTAGTGACTGATAATAATAGTTGGTTTCTTCAACGTTTTAGCGAACAGTATTTTTAACAGTCTTTTCTGAGGTTTAAGCGAGCACTACACATTGAAATGAAACACTTTATAACGGACTAACTCGCGTTTAGTTTACTAAGTAGTCTCTGTTACCACGGACCCTGTAAAGGGTTCAAACGACAGGATAATATAATAAAAACTATGTAATATAGTAAATTCAACGCGAGTTAGTCCGTAAAAAGTGTTTCATTTTAGTATTTTTAACTTTCATATTTTCTTAGTAATCTCATTATGGTAGCAATAAGGCATACTACGACCTGCTCGAGGGTATTAACTAACAAGCCTTTGGCTGTAATTTTATAGGTAGCACTAATGAAATATTATACTTCATAGTCAAGCGCAATAGAAAAAACGCAACGAACGGACGATCCACTCGTCGCGCCCCGCAAGACGCCCGCGTTCATGGCCTGGCCGTAAAAGCATTGCAGATCCTTTGAAAACCATTTGACGCCCTTTTTGAACAATTACTCCTCCTATCACAATACCTACCATATCTCAGCTAGCTCATTTTAAAATGAACAGTTTGCGGGAGCGCAGGCTATTGCTCGACCTTATGGCATTACATAAATTGATAAATGGAAGTGTGGACTGTCCGTTTCTTTTAAATTTACTCAATTTTAATGCTCCATATAAGTTAGGAAGGTATAACCCTTTCACAGTAAAGGGCAGCAAGAGCAATCTAAGTCACCACGCGACGATGAACAGGTTGCAAAGGCAGTATAATAAGGTCTGCAAGGCTTGTGATGTGGACGTCTTTGCTGATAAGCCGCAGATATTAAAGCACAAAATATTGCGGTCTTTTGCATTGGCACCTTGTTGATAATTATGTTTTTCAATTATTGAGTTATAGTTTTATTACAGTAAATTATTGTTATTTAATTTGTAATTAAATTTTTATATCTCATTCGAATCGAATATAGTATTGATACCCACAAACAATAGTAGTAAGTAAGTGGTAGTAAGTAGTTTTATTAAAAAAAACTGTAATCCACGTTGCATGCCGTGGCAGCCTCTAATTGAGACGACACTTAGCTAAGTCCATATTATATTCTACCTCATTATTACTTGTATTTGTGTTTGTCTTGTTGGTTGTCCTTAAATAAATAAATAAATAAATAAAATCTCTTACTTACCTATTAATTTTAACTTTTTTTTACCTGCGGTGCCCTAAAGCTCAACACATTTTTTTAATATATCAAGTGTTTGTTTAAAAAAAATTACTTCTCCTACTAACCATAGCACTTACTTACCTATATTTTCTTTAACATATCAATCTTATCTCTTAACTTTTTTCCTACCTGTGGTACCCTAAAGCCCAACACATTTTCTAATAATTCAAGTGTTTGTTGAGATGTGTGTTGAGATATTAAAAAACTAATATTGTTAAGCGCCCGAGCTCCTATTCAGCCGATATCTTAGTCAAAAGAAAACACAGTAAAACCTTATATTTCTGAAGTTCTTCATCATTTGGACTCTTTATTTTTAAACAATACTTAACAAGTGTTTTTGCTAATTGCAATCCAACTATGAAGAGAGATTCGAAAACTAAGCTACACCCGCAAAGAGAGGAGGACTGCTCAGTCTCAGGGGCCCTATATGTGATGTACAGGATATCAAGGCTGGTCGCTCTTTCGCCAGTCTGCTTCGAAATGCAGCAGAACAAGTGCAGAATGAGGGTGTCCGCTACTCTCAACACAATCAATTATGTAGTTGTAACGATTTTCGGTAAGAATTGAACATGGTGCCTACTATAATATTTTAATGTATGTGTTCAGGATCTCTCCGAATCTTACAACATCTATACGTAGTGACGTAGTTTAACATACGTCCAAAACTCGATAGTGAAGAGTGCGAAGACTTGTTTCACTCTCATTTGATGATAGTGACGATAAAATCGAAGATGAAAGCGGACTTCACCAGGAATTACCAACTTTTGGGAAATTGGCTATAATAACTCTACCTGTTAAGAGAGAACAACATTTGTTTTTATAGCGGTTGCAGACTTAGGTGGTGGTAGCGTACCAAGTGGAAGTGTAACCTTACAACAAGTATTTTCGAACTTAACGAACCGCTGGAGCTCGGGTCTTGGGTTTTTTTTTTATTAATTCAAGCTGGCTGCTCCCGCTTTTTGGCAGGTTTCTTTTTTAGAGAATATTTAGGCTTGAGCTATAAGAGCTCTACATTTTTTTTTCTTTTCTTACCTCTTTTCCTATACTTTTTTATTTTCCTCTTTTTTAAACTTTTACTTTTTAACATACATACTGCAGTTTTCATTTCTAGTACATTTCCTTTTCTTATATTACAGTTTCTTCTTACACACTAATACATTTCTTCTCTTTTTATCTTACGTTTCTAAAGTACATTTCATAATTATATTTATATTATTACATTTTTAATTAGTTTGCTTATTTATTTCTTTCCTTCTATTAATACATGTATTTATTTATTATTTCTGTATTAAGTACATATTTTGCTTATTACTATAAATTGCTTATTTTATTTCTATTCCGGTTACATTCCTGTACATTGGGTCTTGGGTTAGTTTCACGAGGATCCGCAGCAGACCCTTATGGCTGAGTGGGCAGAGACTTTCAAGGCGGTCACAAGCAACTTAGACAATCCATCCTAGGCTTGGTCCTGAATTCCTGACTATAAACTTGTGAGTTCTTGACCATAAACTTGTAAGTGTGGACGGACGCTACCACCTTCGAATAACTAGTAGGGAACTTACCTGTGGAAGCGAACAATAGCTGCACTGCTCAGATTCACAGAAGATTGGGGGATGCTCAAACTATCCCAGACATCCCCCCCCCTTTGACGGGATGTTGCGGAGAGAAACTCGGTGTTTGCCGTTCGTTGTCTTAAGTCATCCTCGTGGCAAAGAAGGGATGGCACTAAGTATTTTGGATTTAAGACAGAGACTAGACATAAGAGGTGACTAATATGTTTGTTTGTAGCTGTTGTACCGATAATTGGCCTGATCTTTGATATGAATACTGATCCAGACCACTCTTCCCGGGTGCGGTCTTCTACCAGGCGTCTGGTATGGACTTCGGAAATGCTGTTATCAATACTTTGCTACTGTGTGGCTGTATACGGTGGGCTCAGCAGGACAAGGGCGTCAATACAGAATCTCAATAGACTTCAAAAGGTGAAAACTAGGTTAAGTACACTTTTTTACACCCTACGTTGCGACTAAGTTGCACCGGCCGTGGTCACGGGCTGAATGCTGCCGCGAAGATTCGCCTCCGATTGCGCGCCAGTCTTCATCCACCATCACCTTATTATAGTATTATTAATTTAATATGTTTTAGTCAATCGATTTAGTCGATCGATATGTTAACTTCTCGCGAAACGACTCGTTTATACTGTTTTTGACGAACACCTTTCCGCAAACCAAAATATACTCCAATGGCCGCCTTTGACTGATGTATTTATTTTTACGCAAAGCTAGTATTACTTAAAATGTTCATTTTATAACTATTCATGCAGTTATAATAGTCCGACCGACATTCTTCGCATGAACGAATTTGCGTGCATGCGCCAGAGGCATCCGTTTGCATGTGTGTTAGCAGTATCATGAGTAACACGGCTTGGCTCTATGAAGGTTGAATGTACATTTATTATAAGAAGTGTGTGTATGTGTATGTGTTTGAGTTTAACATTATTATAATAAATATGTTTTTTTACTTTTTATAGATTTATCACTCATTCAATATTAATGCAACTTCAAGTACAGCAGAATGGAAGCTAAACTATTTGCCGTGTTTCATCGCACCCTTTATTGTGATATTGATAACCTGGAGTTATTATATCTTTCTGGATTCTGTGATATCGGCTGGCCGTGATCGTACGTACATTTTGGTGATCGTCATCGTCAGCCTCTAAACATCCCACTCTGAACTCAGGATTCTTGTCTTAACTCCCTCGCTTTGCTCGGGAGTTAACTCTAAACACCCTCGCTGCGCTCGGGAGTTAACGCTAGAATCCTTCGTTTCGCTCGGGATTCAATACGGGGCGCGACCGCTACATAAGACACTACTTTATCCCCTTGATGCATACTCTACTATCAATTATATTACTAACATAACTTTGAAGTCCATTTGTTACTAACAACTTATGAGTCATTGTTACTCGAAAAAAAACAAAAATTAATACAGATCTAAGAGTGTCCTAGGTGGTGTAAAGATCGGTACATATTCCGCCACGCTGCTGGTCAAATGCAGATTGTTCAGTGGGTTTTAAAAAGTCTGTCCCTAAAATTTCAAAATGGAAAGCGACACCACAGCCTATGGACGCGAGTGACATTGAGGGCATCACACGCACGCAATGACCCTGAAACTTTAGTTCTTATGCTTGTTTTTCCTGTAGTTTCACTGTATCTTGTATCCTTCATACCGGAACGTAACAATGCTGCTTGGCGGCAGAAATAAGCATTAGGGTGGTCGCAACATCCAGTTGGATTCGGGATAGAACCCTACCACCGGCTTTAAGTATTCATATCTTGGGCTTTAAGTAGTCATAATTATCTTCTTTGCAGTGTATTCTGCTGGCTTGTACGGGTGTTTCTACTACGCAATGGTACCGCTGCACTTCATGAAGATGCAGTACTTCTTCATAGTTTACGAGGCATACAAGACTTTGAAAATGTTGAACAATCAGTTCGAAAATACTTACCAACCACAGAGTTAGTAAACTGATTTTTTTTTATTATAAATTTTACTATTGCTTTTAATTTTTTCATAGAGCTTCAAAAAGTAATCAGTACAGACAAATTTATGAATATACCTAAGTATAATCATAGTTGTGGACTATGCGTTTCATATTTAGCTGAAATAGCTTAAATGCTATTTGAAGCTCTCTAAAGCAAGCATTTTAAAAAGTAGAGAATAACAAAATGTGTACCAAATATATTCATAAGAATCATGTTTTACGATACAGATCGCAGATAGTATTCAAAAAGTGCTTTTTATTATTCAGATTGTGAATCGTTGCCAAGGACTACAAACTACAAGTCTTTAGATGGTATGCCTTTCACATACTACAGTACCTTTGACGTCATAAGAGACATCGACAGGAGTTACGGGCACGGCCTTTTGGCCATAATGTTGCATACGATCATGCAACTGGTGATGACTTTGTACAACTTCATTGTGAACTTAAGTACGTTTATGAGACAATTGTATTCTCCTCTGATATGAGTAAATGAGGAATTATATAGGATTAATAATATACTTATTTTAATTTTTATACAGCTGGAGAAATTGTGAACGTGCCTTTGGCGGTATGTGAACTTCTGTGGGTGGCTTTGGATATTGTGACAATCTTGGCTTTCGTGGAACCTTGCCACTGGACTCTGCAAGAGGTACGTAGAGAGAGACAGTCATCACCAATCCGCATTTGGCAAGCGTGGTGATTAAGCCAATACCCAGTAACTGTAACGATGACATGATTTTTATTGAGACTTTGCCTTGCTGTAAATAGGCTGTTTACTTTGACTTTACATATCTACTATTGTTTTGTAAATTACTACAAAAATTTTGATTGAATCAGGTCAAACGGATCAAGCTGCTGGTGTGCAAAGCGACTGTGCTGCCCTCAAAGGAGCCAAAGTCCTCGGAGCTAGACAGGTTAGCGCGATACCTGACCCTCAACCAAGTCTCCTTCTCTGCTGTTGGGGTCTGCAACATTTCGCGCTCTCTTCTCGCTTCGGTAAGACACGACACAATTGTTAGCTGAACCGGTAGAAATTGGCTTAATAATCTGCTAGATTTAACTATTAAATATCTTTAAAATATTAATATTCTAAGTTATGGACACGTTGAAAAAAATTGAATAATATCTTAGGATGGAAATTCTAAGACGTTTTTGAAACACTAAAAGTCAAAAACGTTGAAGAATTTCGACAGGTATAATCAATACCTCGGTAGCAAAACGCCAATGCAGACGCCCGGAGGACGTGGGCTTGATTCCAACATGAGGTGGACATTTTTTTTCAATGTTTCGTTATCTTCGAAAAACAATATTATCATCTACCTAGAAGACGTCTAGCTGGATGGATGGACAGATGAAATGCTGACCAAAAATTGTATGAGGCGAGAGTAAAGAGTGTTGAAAGGAAAACCTTTTATGAGGTCATACATTGATACTACATCAGTACATACAAAGCGCAAAATTTAAAATTATTTTAAATACTTTGCAGATAACGGCCAGCGTAGCAACTTACTTGGCGATTCTCGTTCAGTTCCAAGGACCTGACCGCGGTGAATTCTAAATATTGCCTTTCGCAGTATTATCATCTTCATCACCGTTAGCTGGACTTAGTAGGCCTTTTCACAGGAACAGTACTAAATGGCGATATAGGGACATAGCCTAACAAGCTGGCCCAATGCGGGTTGGCTCGGTTCCATTATTGTGTGTGTGTGTGTTTTTCATGATTGGATAAATTTGTGTCACTAAAAGAAATTACAAGAAATATTCTGAAATATTAAGAACGACGCTGACAGGTAAATAAAATCCATTAAATTGAGATGCTTATGATTAAGTGTTTTATTACCCTTTAACTGGTATAGCGTAATAGTTTCTTCTTATTTTTCAATTAATGCTATAATAACATAAGGTCATAATCCAATCGTAATCCTTAGAGCTTTTTCAGTGAGTTTTGTTGTTCAACGACCTATTTTATTTCCTTATTTTTCTTTATTTTTCTTTATTTAAAAACACAATCAGTCGTAAAATAAACTCCTTACTTTTCAGTAAGGAGTCAGTCCTTACTGAAAAGTCTGCTTTTAATTAAAAAGGGGATACTTACAAATAATAGACATATACGGACATTGTTCCCGCCAAGGCCGGGACGCCAATTTAAATGATCCCGCCATCTGTATGGCGGTTGATTCAACGGTTGGTGACGACCGCGTCCGCCGGCCCGCCGCGGCGCCACCTCTGCGCGAGTCGCGGTCGGCCGCGCCATGACGAGATCGAAGGAGTAACCCGGAGATGTGGCGAGTCGCATTCGTCTCCGGTCAGCGCACGCGCAAGCATCCTACTCGTGAAACCTACAATTTATGAACCTAACAAACTAAGTGCAGTGAAAGGTGTGAAAGTGCATTAAATCGCCTACATCGCCGCCCGTGGTCAGCATAGCTCCCGGTTCCTGCGATCCCGTACAGCCTGCTCCCGGTAAATCCCCCATCTTCCTCCCTTCTCTGCTGTATTTGGCGGTGTTCTCTGACCCGCGGATAAAAGATGGTCCATTCGAGCCGTTAATAATAAATCAGCGACCTTCCCTTAAACTGTTCTCATTTCACCATATCTTGGTATCACATCCCATCAGCTCATACAATCACAGTCCGCTAAAAATAATTATTTCGGCCCATAATCTAATTCGAGCCATCATTTAGTTAGTTCAGTTCAACAGTTTAGTTCATTTGTTCCCGTAACATTACGTTATTGCTATGTCATAACGATTTATATCTCGTGGCGAATCTATCTACCCAAATAAAAATTTCGTCGGTCAGTCGGAAAACAATTGTGTTAGTATCAGGACAACACAACATACACTTAATTTATTTTACTTTTATTTAAGGTAATTATTTCTGCACATTGCTCATTGCAAACAATTTATTAAGTAGTACACAAGTTTTGCAAATTGTTGCTTTTGTGTTGTGACCAATTTTGTTGAATTTTGCTGCGACCAGCTGGCGCGCGTGTTATCAGTGTCGCTATTCGCTAACGCTACGTTCTCGGTTCCTGTTCTACGGCTCATACGTTTTGCGTGCTCACCACACGTGCTCACCACACGTGATCACCACATGTGTGATCAGTTTTATATATCGCTTACGATTAGATACGCTCACGTACATACGCTTGCCCAACTGTGGGCTACATACAGCGTATACCACACTTTCCTTTTCATTCGTTTTTTTAAATTTATTTATTTATTTATTTTGGCACATACAGTCATTCAACAAAAGATATTTTAGAGTATAAATTGAACATATTAAAAGACAAGGAGTGCCGAAAAGGTTTAACAATTATATTAAGTACATATAAAAACTATGGAGGGGATTAAGTTCCTAATTAATAACATACATGCATAGCTTAGATGTATGTGATAATAAACATTTACAACTCAAATAACCACTCAAAAATTATGTGAGATTGATTGCTCTACTACTTAATCTCTGAAATACTATTTTTTTAAAAGATTTTACCGAAATGCTGAAAAGATCGAGGTCACTAAATTCTTTCTTATACATGCAAATACATCGATGTATGAAACAATGACGAGTGTAATTCTTTCGAAGACGGGGTGGTACAAAACAGTTTAATATACGATTGGAGCGAGCGGGCAAGCGAGCTTTATTAATAAAGTTAATTTTAGACAGCAGTGTAGGACTGTCAATTTGGTTGTTGAGAATTTTGTGGAGAAAGACTAAGTCGAAATATTTTCGTCTGTTATGTAAACTGAGAAAATTATCGCGTTCTAAAGAATCGTCATAGGATTCACTTATGTGATCACGCCGAAAATTCAAAATCTTTATAAATTTTCTTTGTACTTTTTCTATTCTATCCACGTGAATCTGGTAATAGGGACTCCAAACAACACACCCAAAGTCGAGAATAGACCTGAAGAATGAAAAATATAGAACTCTCAGCGTAACTACTCTCTTAAAAGGCTTAGTGATTATATTTATGAACCCCAAACTCTTAAATGCTCGTTTAATTATCGAGTTAATGTGAAGATTAAAAGACAGTTGAACATCCAATATTATTCCTAAATCTCGAACGTGTTTGACTCGTTTTAAATTATTATTGTCAAGGGTGTATCCATATAATATAGGTGTTGTTTTACGAGTGTAATTTATGATTTGGCACTTGTCAACATTAAGGAACAGTTGATTATGATTGCAGTAAGCTGATAAGGCATTAATATCTGTTTGCAGTTTTCGGCAATCGTCAAAGTTAGTCACCATTCTAAATAGTTTGGTATCATCTGCATATAGCAGATGACTGGTGTTATTAAGGTTATCACCTATGTCGTTTATATATAGTGAAAATAGCAGTGGCCCGAGATGGGATCCTTGAGGCACGCCAGAATAAACCCTTAAATAGTTAGACATGTAACCCTTGAGACGAACTGCCTGACTGCGATTACGTATATAAGAATCGATCCATCTAAGGAGACAGCCATGCACACCGATATTCAGAAGATTCTTAATAAGAAGGTCGTGTTTTATTTTGTCGAATGCCTTAGAGAAATCAGTGTACACGACATCTACCTGGTAGCCCTCATCCATAGCACGCAACAAAAAGTCCGTGAACACCAACATATTACTATCAACCCCGCGATACTTAATAAAACCGTGCTGGTTTTCAGTGATATGATTTCGAACAGAGTCGGACAACTGAGTAGTGACAATTTTCTCAAACACTTTGCCTATTACGCATAATTTAGAGATAGGTCGGTATTGTGTAATTAAATCTTTGTGATTATTTTTAGGGATCGGCGTAATAAGAGCTCTCTTCCAAACTGTAGGAAATACACCGGTTTTCATAGATACCTGAAAGATATAAGAAATTGGTTCCGAAAGCTCCCCGGCACAAAATTTTATTCTCGCTTGCCGGCTATTTGCGTGCGTCGTCCTCGCTTCCACACACGTTTGCCCACCTGTGGGACATATACAGCGTGCTTTAATTTTTTTTCTCGTGTTAATCTTAATTTTTTTTTAATTTTAATTTTTGCCTATGATATCGGCTCACTCTTTGTACACACTCCTAACGTTTGCCCACTTGTGGGACGCAGATACAGTGTGTCCTATATTTTAATTTGCTAATTTTTATTTTTATTATTTTTTTGCGACCGACTCATTCTTTACGCTCGTTTCTGCTACAGGTCTGCCCAACTGTGGGCTACGTACAACGTATCTCACACTTTCTTTTTATTAGATTATTTTTTCTTTTCTTTTTTCCTCACGCTTTGCCGGCTAATTGGATGCGCCGCCATCGCTTACGCACGCGCTTGCCCACTAGTGGGCTACGGATGACGTAATTTTTTTTGTCTTTTCCTTTTTACGGTCGGCTAATCTTACGTACGCGCGTCTAATAAACACAAGCATACACATACACATGCGTTTGCCCACCCGTGGGCCATATACAAGGCGTCCCAACTAAGCTTTTTTTTTGTTTATTGTTGCTTTTAATTTTAGCCCATTTGGCCTTACCTTGGTAAGCAAATACGTCCAGCCCAACTGTAGAATATATACAGGGTGTAGTTCTCTTTTTTTTTACTGTCTTTGAATTTTTTACCTTTGTTTATTTTTTTTTGCTGTCTTGTTTTTAACACCTCACAATGCCGACCAAGTCACAAGCCGCTATTTTTAGAGAGGCAGTTAAGCCCATACTTCAGCTCCTTGAAATAGGGTCACTAATTATTGCTGGCGGCACCACACATTCCATAATGGAATTTAACGTGCGTTTCACACAGATACAAGGCGTGAAAGACAGGATGGACGCAGGGTATTATAACATTCTCGACGAGGGGGACCTGGACGAGAAGACCGAGAAGACATACACTGAGAACCACACAAAAGCCTCCGATGTGTATCTGGGGATACTATGGCAGGGGAGGAAATCTCAACCTCTTCCACGTCATCCCCAAGCCATAGCGCTCAACCCAGTTTCGGCGTCAATACGCCCACAGCCGTCCTCCCCAAGAAAGCGCTGCCCAGGTTCAGCTCAAAAGTGGAGGACTGGCCTTCCTTCATTGCGCTGTTTAGGAGTCTGACTGACGACATGGCGACCTTGTCGGACGCAGACAAGCTTCACTACCTATTCTCGAGTCTCAGCGGGGAGGCATTGAGTATGGTGTCCCACTTAAAGGTCACCAATGAGACTTTTGCTATGGCCATGGACATCCTCAGCAAGCGCTATGAGAACCGCCGGGTTCTCATTGAGAGTTTTGTGGACATCATCCTGGGGCTGCCAAGCATCCATACGCGCTCGAACATCCGCACACTGTTCCTCACGCCGCTCATATCAGCTCAGTGTGCCCTCAACAATTTAGATCTGCCCATAGGAGACGACTACGTGTTTGTGTCGATAGTGGTGCGGAAGCTCAAGGGCGAGCTCCGCACGCTATTTGAACGCAAGCACGGGTCTAGTAACACCCTGCCTACGTAAGGGACCTCATCTCCTACCTCGAGGAGCACATGTGTGGAGACAGAGTTCTCCAACATAGCCATGACTCAACCCATTCAGTCCCAGCCCGGCCCATCTCGTAGCCGCGCGCCTCCTCAGTTGCCCCATTGCACATATGCTCAGATGGCTCAGCAACAACCTGACCATTACCGTGGCCGCTCCTCAGCTCCATCGCCTCACCGCGCCTATGATCAGCCCACTTACCAACCATTCCGCACAACGCAGCGTCCCCGCCCATCTACCTCGCCAGCTCGCAGTCAGCCCTTCTCCGTCTACTCGGCCTTCCAGCCAAGCCGCTTCTCATCATCATCTTTGTTCTTTTTCTCACGCTCGACGCCCTACTGTCCCTATTGTGCCACTAGGGGATATAGACTCATAACGTGCAAATGGTACAATGCCCAGCCAACACAGGGCCGTTGGGAATTTGTACAGACACGCGAACGCTGCCAACATTGCCTCGGCACTTACTACGAGAGCGAGTGCAGGTCAAGGGGGGCATGCAAGGACTGTGGGAGCTCCAACCACCACACGTCCCTCCATCGATCAGACGATTCGGCGAACCCAGTTCATTCGTCAGCTCATATACCCCCACCACAGCTGAGGGAGCACTCGAGGAGCGCCCCAGAAACAGCAGGCGGCACGAACCCACACACTCACAATCAGACTCAGCTGAATCAGCCCAGGATATACGTCAGAGTCTGGAAAGGTTCTGAGAGTCTGAAGAACCCCTACCTCAACATCACACTCATAATGATCCCCTGGAGGAACAATGCGAGGAAATCTTCCGCTCCACCACTACACGCGATCCCTCAGGCAGATATACGGTCGCTTTGCCCTTTCTAAAGGACGCCCCTCAACTGGGTAAAACTCACCCTATCGCATAACGCAGATTCCTAAATATTGAGAAGAAGCTAATGGCGAACCCGTCTCTGCGTTCTAAATACGTCGACTTTATGGCCGAATACATCAACTTAGGGCACATGACTCCCTGTCACCCAAATACATTCACCCATAAATCTCACTTTTATATCCCCCACGATGGCGTATTCAAGTCAGGGTCGGACAAACTGCACATTGTCTTTGATAGTAGCTGTAAAAGCTCCAATGGTGTCAGCATAAATGAATGCCTACACACAAGCCTCGCCCTTCAACAGGGCATTGTTGACATCATCATGTCCTTCAGAACGCATCCAGTCGTTTTCAGCACTGACATCCAGAGGATGTTCAGAAATGTGCTGGTTGCCCCAGACCAGAGACGGTATCAGCTGATACTGTGGCGGTCCTCACCAGATCACACTCTGCTCACCTTCGCCCTCAACACAGTCCCCTACGGCTTAAGATCAAGCCCATACCATGCAATCCGCACTCTGCTTCAGCTAGCTGATGGTAAAGGTCATCGCTACCCTGAAGCCGCTCAGGTTCTTCGCAAGTCTATCTTCGTTGATGACATCTTGTATGGTCATGACACAGTTCAATCCGCCCAAGCACTCCAGGACGAGTTAATAAGTCTACTAGACCTAGGCGGCTTTCAGCTCAGTAAATGGACATCTAACTCGCCTAAGCTGCTCGAGAGATTCCCCGACAACCAATGCGACATGCACAAGGACTTCGAAATGAACCCAGACTCCACGTCCATCAAAGTCTTTGGTATACAGTGGAGCCCTCAGTCAGACGAGTTCACCTACCGCATCTCTCTGCCCCCCATCACACATGTCACAAAGCGGTCTATTTTAAGCACCGTAGCCTCACTTTATGACCCAAACGGCTGGGTTTCTCCCGTTATCTTCCGCGCAAAGCTGCTGCTTCAGCAATTGTGGCTACTGGAGCTGGAATGGGATGACCCCACTCCCTCTGAAGTACAAACAGAATGGCACCACATCTCAGAGGATCTGCCGCTGTTGTCTAGCATTCGCTTCCCTCGGCACATTTGTGCAAACAAAGGCTCAGCTGCATACTCGCTTCACGGGTTCGCAGACACCTCTGAAGCCTGGTTTGCCGCCGTTGTTTATCTCCATGAGCTCGATGCCTCCGGAGATACCTTAGTACACTTATTGTCGCCAAGTCGCGAGTCGCACCAATCAAGAATCGCCTCACAATCCCCAAGTTAGAGTTGTCGGCCGCCGCCCTACTCTCTCAGCTCATGATCCGTGTGTCAGATCAGTTATCACCTCATATCAGTATACAACAACACATATGTTGGTCAGACAGTACGATAGTCCTGGCCTGGCTCAATACACCGCCTCACCGTCTTCAACCCTTTGAAGCCAACAGGGTAGTTAAAATCAGTTTAGGCTCACCAGAATGTACCTGGCGACACGTACCTTCCGAGCTCAACCCAGCAGATTGCGCAAGCAGAGGGATGTCTGCGCAATCCCTGTCAGCGCACGACCTATGGTGGTATCTTGCCACCTTCTTGCCTCGAATAATGACACGATTGCGCACAAGCTCGCTGGTCAGCACATTACTTGGTTATTGAACGTCCCTAAGAGACCATGGTTCGGTGCGTTACATGAGATCAACGTAAAATCAACAAAGCAACTTGTTTGCGCCACAGCGCAACGGCCATTCAAAGCATACCGCCAGCTGTAAGGTGGTTGACTCAGCGGTTGTTGACGGCCGCGTCCGCCTGTCTGCCGCGGCGCGACCGCTGCGCGACCCGCGGCCGCTAGCTTCGTGAGCCGACCGCGCCACTCGTCTGTCTGCTAGCTCACGCGAGACGCCCACAAAATACGCGCGCTGGTATCTGCCCTTATTGATAGTGACTCGGTGAAGATAGTGCCAGTGAATATAGTGCCTGTGATTAGGTGAAGGGACTTTGTGCTGTGCCGTGACAAATCGCCTACATCGCCGCCCGCCAGCTCGCTGCCCCGTCTCCTGCCTTGCCCCCACCAATCATCTACCAAGTAAGTCGCATGCCCTCATTTCCGAAACCTAACCAGACCTGTCCTGGGTCCACACACCTTATTCCGTCGCTGTTACGGCGAGCGCCCTTCGCCGTAACATTCTGGTCATTCGAACCGGTAAATTTAAATACCGGCGACCTTCCCGTAACCAGTAAACTTTTACCATTTCACCATAACTTGGTCTCACGTTCCATCAGCTCATTCAATTACAGTCCGCTAAAAAATAATTATTTCCGCCCATAATCTAATTTGTGCCATCATTTCTAAATTCATTTGTTCACATAACTTTACCCTGTCCCAATAATAATTTGGTGAGGTAGTTATGAATCATTTGTGTTAGGATTGCGACCACACAACATCCGAATTATTTTAACGCAATTATTTCTGCATGTTGCTTTGATATTGATCTCGTATATGCATCCGATTGTCTGATCACAGATCTATGTGTAGGAACCTATACGATCGTTGTCTAATGATACATTGTTAGTAGTTAAATTATTACGTTACGTAGGGTATTATAACGAGAGAAGGTTTCCCGTTTTATTACGTTGCGTGGGGTATTATGACGAGAGATGGTGTCCCGTTTTATTTTTTAATGAATTCTTTCTGTTCTTGTCGTGTTAAATCGGCTTAAATCGCGTGAATGCTCACCACGCGTGCCGAGAAGCGTGCTTTATTTTTTCGCTCGTGTTAATTTTATATATTTTTTTTTTGTTTTTAATTTTTGCCTTTGCAATCGGCTCATTTTTGTGCGTGCCCACCACATGAGCTCAGTGTGTTTCATTTAGCTTCATCAGTTTTTTTTTTATATCGCTTACGGCTATTTGCGTGCGTCGCCTTCGCTTCTACACACGTTTGCCCACTTGTGGGACACAGACAGAGTGTCCCAATTTTATTTTTTTTAATTAAGTTTTTATTATTTGTTTATTTTTTTTTTTTTTTTTGCGACCGACTCCTTCTTTGCGTTAGTTTCCGCTACAGGTCTCCCCACTGTGAGCGCCTTGCCCAATAGTGGGCTACGGATGACGTGATTTTTTTGTTGTTTTGTTTGTTTTTTGTTTTGCGGTCGGCTAATGTTACGTACGCGCGTTCAATAGAGACACAGACATACACATACACACACACGCGTTTGCCCACCCGTAGGCCATATACAAGGCGTCCTAACTTAGTTTTGCTCTCTTTATTGTTGAGTTAATTTTAGCCCATTTGCCCTTACCTTAGTAAACAAATACATCCAGCCCAACTATAGAATATATACAGGGTGTTGTTCTTTTTACTGCCTTTAAATTTGTTAATTTTTTTTTATTTTTTTTATTTTTTCTTGTCTCCTTTTATTCATCGCGATGCCGACCAAGTCACAAGCCGCGATTTTTAGGGAGGCCGCCAAAGCAATACACCAACTCCTAGAGGTGGGGTCACGGATCATTGCTGGCGACACCAAACATTCCATAACGGAATTTAACGTGCGTTTCGCACAGGTACAGGGTATTAAGAAGAAGCTGGATTCAGTATATTACAGCATTCTTGACGAGGAGAACTTAGACGAGGGGGTTGAGAGGACATACACTGAGAACCACACAAAAGCCTCCGGGGCATACCTGGGGATACTTGTGGCTAGGGAGGAAATCTTACCCTCTTCCACGTCGTCCCCAACCCATAACGCTCAGCCCAGTCTCGGCGTCAATACGCCTACAGCCGTCCTCCCCAAGATAGCGCTGCCCAGGTTCAGCTCAAAGGTGGAGGACTGGCCTTCCTTTATTGCACTGTTCAGGAGTTTGACTGACGACATGGCGACCTTGTCGGAAGCAGTCAAGCTCCACTATCTCTTCTCAAGTCTCAGCGGTGAGGCATTAAGCATGGTGTCCCACCTAAAGGTCACCAATGAAAATTTTGCCGTGGCCATGGACATCCTTACCAAGCGGTACGAGAACCGCCGGGTTCTCATCGATAGTTTCGTCGACATAATCCTGGGGCTGCCGAGCATCCACACGCGCTCTAACATACGCACACTTTTCCTCACTCCGCTGGTGTCCGCCCAGTGTGCCCTTAGTAATTTGGATCTGCCCATAGGAGACGACTACGTGTTTGTGTCGATAGTGGTGCGAAAGCTTAAGGGTGAGCTCCGCACGTTATTTGAACGCAGACACGGGTCTAGCAGCACCCTGCCCACGTTGAGTGACCTCATCTCCTACCTCGAGGAGCACGCGCGCTGTGTGGAGACAGAGTTCTCCAACATAGCCCAGCCGCAGCCCATTCACGCCCTGCCCGGCCCTTCTCGTAGCCGCGCGCCTCCACAGTTGCCCCATCGCACTTATGCTCAGATGGCTCAGCAACAACCCGACCATTACCGTGGCCGCTCCTCAGCTCCATCGCCTCACCGCGCCTACGATCAGCTTACTCACCAACCGTTACGCCCAGCGCAGCAAATGCGTCACCGCCCATCCACCTCCCCGGCTCGCAGTCAGCCCTTCCCCGTCTACTCGGCCTTCCAGCAAAGCTGCTCCTCATCATCGTCCTCGTCCTCTTCCTCACGCTCGACGTCCTACTGTCCCTATTGTGCCACTAGGGGACATACGCTCATGACGTGCAGATGGTACAATGCCCAGCCAACACAGGGCCGTTGGGACTTTGTACAGGTACGCGAGCGCTGCCAGCGTTGTCTCGGCTGTCACTACGAGAGCGAGTGCAGGTCAAGGGGGGCATGCAAGGACTGTGGGAGCACGAACCACCACACGTCCCTCCATCGACCAGACGGCCCAACGCACTCAGCTCATTCGTCGTCTGTACATGTACCCCCACCACAGCTGACAGAGCACTCGAGGGAGCGTCCCAGACACAGCAGGCGGCACAAACCCGCACAGGCTAAACAGGTGCAACCCAGCTCTGCTCACAGAGCCAGCCCGCCCAGGTCCGGTTCGCCAGGTAGGCCCCGCGAACGCCGCCAGCAATTATGACTCCCAACTATCACGGAGCACCCTAGCGAAGAGGTAGATTTAGCCCATGCCCAGTCAACCCATGCCCACACAGCTGATACATACTCAGCTCATACAATTTCAGCTGATACTCAATCAGCTCACTCACCTTCTGTGCCCACTGGCACACCCATTTTGTTGCCAACCGTCTCACTAAGGGTCGCGGACGTACATGGCCATCTTCACACAGCCAGAGCTTTATTGGACTGTGGCAGTATGCTGACATTAATAACGTCACGCATGGCACGACTTTTGAACCTGCCATCAAAACCCACTTCTTTAAAAATTACAGGAGTTGGGAATCAGCACAAACATGAGTCAAAGGCGGCAATAACAATAGTATGCCGACCCACTCACAATGATACTCCTACAATCACTGCCACAGCTCACATTTTAAAAAACGTCACTGGCTACCTTCCCTTAGAGAAGGTACCAAACATTTCCCACGTACTAGGCCAGCCACCCGTGCCATTGGCTGACCAGCTTTACCACACACCAGGCCCGATCGACCTCTTATTGGGGTCGGACGTTCTTGGCCAGGTGTTGGACGGGACTAAGGTCTCGTTGGGCCCGGGCAAGCCCATAGCCTTCGGCACGATTTTCGACTTCGCGTTGATAGGACCCATTGAGGACTTGTATGCGCAGCCGGCGCAGCAGGTTAACTCAGCTCACGTCGTCAGCTCACAACCAGACTCAGCTGAATCAGTCCAGGACATACGTCAGAGTCTGGAAAGGTTCTGGGAGGCTGAGGAGCCCCTCCCTCAATCTCACACACATAATGATCCCCTGGAGGAACAATGCGAGGAAATCTTCCGCTCTACCACTACACGCGATCCCTCAGGCAGATATACGGTCGCTCTGCCGGTCGCTCTGCCCTTTCTAAAGGACGCCCCTCAAATAGGTAAAACTCACCCTATCGCATTACGCAGATTCCTCAATATTGAGAAGAAGCTAATGGCGAACCCGTCTCTGCGTTCTAAATACGTCGACTTCATGGCCGAATACATCGACTTAGGGCACATGGCTCCCTGTCACCCAAATACATTCGCCCATAAACCTCACTTCTACATCCCTCACCATGGCGTATTTAAGTCAGGGTCGGACAAGCTGCGCATTGTTTTTGATGGTAGCTGCAAAAGCTCCAATGGTGTCAGCATAAATGAATGCCTACACACAGGCCCCGCCCTTCAACAGGACATTGTGGACATCATCATGTCCATCAGAACGCATCCAGTCGTTTTCAGCACTGACATCCAGAGGATGTTCAGAAATGTGCTGGTTGCCCCAGACCAGAGACGGTATCAGCTGATACTATGGCGGTCCTCACCAGATCACCCTCTGCTCACCTACGCCCTCAATACAGTCACCTACGGCTTAAGATCAAGCCCATACCATGCAATCCGCACTCTGCTTCAGCTGGCTGATGATGAAGGCCATCGCTACCCTGGAGCCGCTCAGGTTCTTCGCAAGTCTATCTTCGTTGAAGACATCTTGTGTGGTCATGACACAGTTGAATCCGCCCAAGCACTTCAGGACGAGTTGATAAGTCTGCTAGACCTAGGCGGCTTTCAGCTCCGTAAGTGGACATCTAACTCGCCTAAGCTGCTCGAGAGATTTCCCGACAACCAATGCGACATGCCCAAGGACTTCGACATGAACCCAGAGTCCACGTCCATTAAGGTCTTGGGTATACAGTGGAGCCCTCAGTCAGACGAGTTCACCTACCGCATCTCTCTACCCCCCATCACACATGTCACAAAGCGGTCTATTTTAAGCACCGTAGCCTCACTTTATGACCCAAACGGCTGGGTTTCTCCCGTTATCTTCCGCGCAAAGCTGCTGCTTCAGCAATTGTGGCTACTGAAGCAGGAATGGGATGAGCCCACTCCCTCTGAAGTACAAACGGAGTGGCACCACATCTCAGAGGATCTGCCGCTGTTGTCTAGCATTCGCTTCCCTCGGCACATTTGTGCAAACAAAAGCTCAGCTGCATACTCGCTTCACGGGTTTGCAGATGCCTCTGAAGCCGGCTTTGCCGCCGTTGTTTACCTCCATGAGCTCGATGCCTCCGGAGATACTTTGGTACACTTGATTGTCGCCAAGTCGCGAGTCGCACCAATCAAGAATCGCCTCACAATCCCCAAGTTAGAGTTGTCGGCCGCCACTCTACTCTCCCAGCTCATGATCCGTGTGTCAGTTCAGTTATCGGCCCATATCAGTATACAACAACACATATGTTGGTCAGACAGTACGATAGTCCTGGCCTGGCTCAATACACCGCCTCACCGTCTTCAACCCTTTGAAGCCAACAGGGTAGTCAAAATCAGCTCAGGCTCACCAGAATGTACCTGGCGACACGTACCTTCCGAGCTCAACCCAGCAGATTGCGCAAGCAGAGGGATGTCTGCGCAATCCCTGTCAGCCCACGACCTATGGTGGTCTCCCACGTGGCTTGGACAGCCTTGTGAGTCTTGGCCTGCGATGCCCTTAGCTCTGGGCCATCACGCCCTGCCCGGCCTTAAACCCAAACACGTCCCGTCACTGGTCACAGTGCCCGGTCTTGACTTTGACCTGCTCACTCGGTTCAGTTCACTAGACAAGCTCGTCGGAGTGACAGCTTGTCTAAAACGCTTTCTGCACAACTGCAGACACCACCCAGATTCGCGACGCTCGGGCCCCTTGTACGTCAGTGAACGAAGAGAGGCCCTACTTTACTGGGTGCGCAGTGTTCAGCACAATGAGTTTGCAGAGGACATCCACCGCCTTCAAACTGGAAAAATCTGCTCCGTCAGACTCCAGCGGCTGTCACCTCTCATTAAAGATGAGCTCCTTAGAGTTGGTGGACGACTGTCCCATGCGTCTATCCGATATGACGCGCAGCATCCGCTCATACTTCCCAGCTCTAGCCCACTTGTAGACCTGATCATTGACCACTACCACAAAATACACTGCCACCCTGGCGCTGACACCTTACACGCAATCCTACGCCAACAATTTTGGATATTGTCCGCGCGCCGTATTATTAGACACCGAGTCTTTAAATGCATTAGATGCTTTCGATGCCGGGCCCAGCCGCAAGCGCCCTTCATGGCCGACCTGCCAGCCGATAGAGTTACGCCTCAGCCAGTATTTAGTCAAGTCACGACCGATTTTGCCGGACCATTCCTCGTTAAATCTAGTACCCTACGTAATGTTAAACTCTCAAAAGCGTACTTTTGTATATTCGTGTGCCTCTCGACTAAGGCGGTTCATTTGGAACCGGTCTCGGACCTCAGCACGGAAGCGTTCCTCGCGGCATTACAGCGTTTTATAGCACGCCGCGGTGCCCCGGTTCTCATCCGCTCGGACTGCGGTACAAATTATGTAGGCGCTAAAAATCAGCTCATCGAAGTACAAAACTTTCTTGCCTTGAACAATGACACGATTGCGCACAGGCTCGCTGGTCAGCACATTACTTGGTTGTTGAACGTCCCTAAGGGACCATGGTTTGGTGCGTTACATGAGATCAACGTAAAATCAACAAAGCAACTTTTATATCGTGTAATTGGCGAACAACACCTCACATTCGAGGAATTCTCCACACTTTTAGCTCGAATTGAAGCGGTCCTTAACTCAAGACCTCTCTGCCCACTTTCGTCTGATCCTTCAGACTTTGAGCCGCTTACAGCCGGACACTTCCTTATAGGCCGCCCACTAACGGCCCTTCCCGAACTATCCGTGGAAGATAGGCCGATCTCCACACGTAGGCGATTCCAGATGGTACAGGCCCTTTCCCAGCGCTTCTGGACGCTGTGGACCCAGTCCTACCTTCATACCCTTCAAACCCGCTCCAAATGGTTGTCCCCATCCTCCCCTCCCCGAGTTGGCGAGCTCGTCCGCATCAAGGAGGACAACCTGCCTGCCCTCCAATGGAGACTGGGGCGCATTGCTCGCACCCTGCCTGGGAAGGATGGCGTCGTGCGGGTGGTAGACCTGGACACCGCGAATGGACATCTTCGGAGGCCTGTATTCCGAATCGCCAGGCTCCCATTGGATGAGCCCACCCTGGGCCCCGGGAAGATGTTTGCGCCACAGCGTAACGGCCATTCAAAGCATACCGCCAGCTGTAAGGTGGTTGACTCAGCGGTTGTTGACGGCCGCGTCCGCCTGTCTGCCGCGGCGCGACCGCTGCGCGACCCGCGGCCGCTAGCTTCGTGAGCCGACCGCGCCACTCGTCTGTCTGCTAGCTCACGCGAGACGCCCACAAAATACGCGCGCTGGTATCTGCCCTTATTGATAGTGACTCGGTGAAGATAGTGCCTGTGAATATAGTGCCTGTGATTAGGTGAAGGGACTTTGTGCTGTGCCGTGACAAATCGCCTACATCGCCGCCCGCCAGCTCGCTGCCCCGTCTCCTGCCTTGCCCCCACCAATCATCTACCAAGTAAGTCGCATGCCCTCATTTCCGAAACCTAACCAGACCTGTCCTGGGTCCACACACCTTATTCCGTCGCTGTTACGGCGAGCGCCCTTCGCCGTAACACAACTTTTAAATCGCGTAATTGGCGAACAACACCTCACATTCGAGGAATTCTTCACACTTTTAGCACGAGTCGAGGCTGTACTTAACTCCAGACCTCTCTGCCCACTTTTGTCTGATCCGTCAGACTTCAAACCACTCACAGCCGGACATTTTATTATAGGCCGCCCACTAACGGCCCTTCCCAAACTATCCATGGAAGATAGGCCGATCTCCATACGTAGGCGATTCCAAATGGTACAGGCCCTTTCCCAGCGCTTCTGGACGCTGTGGACCCAGTCCTACCTGCACACACTCCAAACCCGCTCCAGATGGTTGTCCCCATCCTCTCCTCCCCGAGTTGGCGAGCTCGTCCTTATCAAGGAGGACAACCTCCCTGCCCTTCAATGGAGACCCGCACCTTACCTGGGAAGGATAGCGTCATCCGGGTGGTGGAAATGGACACCGCGAATGGACATCCTCGGAGGCCTGTATTCCGGATCGCCAGGCTCCCATTAGATGAGCCCACCCTGGGCCCCGGAGGATGTTCCCGCCAAGGCCGGAACGCCATTTTAAATTATTCCACCATCTGTATGGCGGTTGATTCAACGGTTGGTGACGACCGCGTCCGCCGGCCCGCCACGACGCCACTTCTGTGCGAGTCGCGGTCGGCCGCGCCATGACGAGATCGAAGGAGTAACCGTGGCGTGGCGAGTCGCATTCGTCTCCGGTCAGCATACGTGCAAGCATCCTACTCGTGAAACCTACAATTTATGAACCTAACAAACTAAGTGCAGTGAAAGGTGTGAAAGTGAATTAAATCGCCTACATCGCCGCCCGTGGTCAGCATAGCTCCCGGTTCCTGCGATCCCGTACAGCCTGCTCCCGGTAAGTCCCCCATCTTCCTCCCTTCTCTGCTGTATTTGGCGGTGTCCTCTGACTCGCGGATACAGACATATTAATATAAACTGACACATAGCAATATAAATAATCTGTTTAATAAATGGCTAAAATAAATAAAATATTATAAATATTGTTAACATAATTTTAACGCAAATTCTAATAATAACACTTTTTTACTCTGAAAGCCAAATGCGCTGGATAAGTCCATGGTAGCTGAACTGGAAAGAACACTTGGCCCGGATTGCCAGAAGGGTGCGGGTTCAAATCCTGCATGTGGACAAATTTTCTACACTTTTTCAATTTGTTCGCAACAATATTTGCGTTAAAATTATATAAACAAAATTTACAACATTATAACATAGCTTGCTTTTTCTTAACTGATCTTTAATGTTTGTAAAATACTTATTAAGACCGGATGTTGATGCCGTGGTTCATTGACGTTGAATGTCTTTAGCTTTCAAAATAGTTTTATTAAATTCAGCGGGATGGATAAGTCAACGGTAGCTCAACTAGAAATAACACCAGGCCCGGAATGCAAGGGTGCGGGTTAAAAATCTTGCACGTGGAAAAAATTCAACACCTTTTCAATTTGTAAAATAAATATAACTAAACTAAAGTAAACTAACTAAATTGTAACAATGTTACTAATAGCCCCAAAATATTGGTTCAATCCAAAATAAAAGTCTTACTATGCAACCTAATCCTAAGAACAACATGTTTTATACTAATTTAATTATGAATACCGTAAAATGGGGTGACTTTGAATAACGGAGCGACTTTGATGATAGATTCCGTTTTTAACTTTTTAAATTCTAATTTATTAATTTTTTAACGTATCCTTTTCGTTTTTGTTTTGTTGGTAGCCTTGACAGATCAGCCATTGTTAATTTAGATGTAAAATAAAATCCCGAGCTTGTAGTTAAATTTTCGTGAGAAAAGTGGTGTAAAAAACTTCATAAGCGTGGCCGTAGGTATAAAATTCATAGTACTGATAATAAGGTCATGTTATATTGACATGCTTTGCATAATCGACAAGGTTTTTGTTTTTTACCTAAGTCGGCCATTTTGTATTGCACAACGAAATCTGTTACAACGGGCTACTTTGACTAGAGCTACGGGGCGACATTGATAGTGATCAATATCGCCCCAATGAGTATTGTTCTAGAGATATACTTGAAATTGTATTGAATTACAAAGTAACCCCTACTTTTTTTTAGGTTCCTAATGATGGTTCGCACATAAAAACGAGGCAATCCAATTACAAAAGCCGTGACCAGTGATACCATCCGGGTATATATTTGTATTTGAGTTTGTAAATATTTTTGTAGGCGAATTGCGAATCACAGGCTGATAAATTATTGTAAAATATCTTTATTGCTTGTCTCTCGTTTTGTTGTTATGGTTTTTGGCTTGTTTGTTCGTTTCGTTGTTTCGTTCGTTTTCGATTCTGTCACTGTCACTTTTACTTTTTTTTTTCTTTTAATTCCTTGTTTGTTATCCCTGTATATCAGGCAAAGGGATATAAGGCATACAGGCACATAAATGTTTTATTCATTTTTTTTTTAACGTAGGTGCATTTATATATTTTTTATTTTATTCGTCTTATATTAGGTCGATGTTATTAATTTAAATTAAGTTTAATTTAAGTTTGTTTTATTTAGTAGAATGTTTTGTTATTGTTTTTTAGGTACGTTTCTAATTTTAATATTATATTTTCTTTTTGTGACTGACGCTCAGAACAGTAACTAATGACGTCGCCTCTATTTCAAGGCCCAGCTGAAAATCAGCGTTGTGGCTGCTACAACGTAACTGCAACAATAGCTGAGCTGGTTAACCTTTTCGGCCAAACTTTATAGTTTTAATTGTTATTTTTATACTTATTTTTACTGTCATTTTACTTTTTATTTTTTTCTTCATGTCTGTAATTTTTTTTTTAATAATGTTGTAGCTAAATAAATATGTTACTTACTTCTTACTTACTAAAAAAGTTACGGGAAGTCGCAACTATAAGAATTATACAGACGAGGCACTTGAAGAGGCCCTTGCGAAGATCACCGATGGTGATCTCTCTATTTTTGCTGCTTCTTCGACATATAACATCCCATACATTTAGACTAGAAGAGAGAAGAAATTATTAAGACTTTTTGTTTAGTTATTAATACATAAGTTTACTAATTTACATATTCCTATTATATTCGTACCTCAAGTAAAAATTATTAATACACGATATTTTTAATCAGAAATGCATAGTTTTACTTAAAATGCCACTATTTGCTATCACAAAATGCCAATATCAACTTCGCCCCTTGTGTCAAAGACGCCCCGACAGATTTCAAAACCCAATAATTCCTATAATACATTATCAAAAGATTTTTTTTTATTTTGTGTTATATTCCAAATTGGGGTTACTTTTGACATCAATAATAAAAACATCGGGTATCAAAGCAACCCCATTTTCAGTCTAAAGTTGATAGGCCACATTTATTTATTTTTCTCCAAAAGTATCAAGTTAAAATTTTTGATTAAAAAAAATAAAAATAGTTTGTAATGAGTCGGATCGTCATTGAGATTTTTTTTACATGTCTAGTACGTAAATTGAATGAAATAGAAGCCTTTCAATTTATAAATTGATCAAAGTCACCCATTTTACGGTACGTGGTCAGAATTTGTAGCTATAAATATTGTGTTAATTATCTTAAATATATCAAACGTCATGTTCTGAACCAAACCACTACTAATGAACTAAATTATTATTATGATATCTTAATTAATGGCTATCGCGTGTAGCATTAAGCCAATTTCAAGTGTATCATTTTTTTAAGTTTATTTAGTATTGTACGGTAGATAGAAATAAAATGGACAACACACAACACGTGTTGTTGTTAAAAGAACACGGGAGAAAACTCGATAATTAACTAAACTGCCAAAAGTATTTCACTTACATCAAACGTCAGGGTCCTAACCAAACTATTAAGATGTAGAAATGTTACTATAGCCCCAAATATTGTAGTAGGAGTATGTATAAATGTTGTACCAAAAGTATTTTAATTACATCAAACGTCATGTTCTGCACCAAACCACTGCTAATGAACTAAACCGTGCCGTTGTTACTAATTGCCACAGCAGATTGGGGGAAGCAATCCCCGGCCGATATTAACGTAGCCATTCGGAAAGAGTAATGGCGCCTCTTATTTCCTGTCTTACACTCTTGTTACAGCATTGTTGGGCGAAATAATGTGGAAGGAAATATACTGAGACATAAGTACATAATAAATACTTTTGACATTAATTGGCGTCCATTTGTTAGTTGATTGTGTAAGTGGATTGATTCGGATGCGTCTATGTATTTTTCGTCCGTGGGTGTGGTCTGATGGTAACACCATAGAGTGTTCCCGGATTTTATAAAAACGCCGGTCAAGTGCGAGTCGTTCCGTACAAACTTGTGTGTAAATAGATCGTTCATCACGGTGATCGAATCTCAAAGATTTTTTTTAATCGGATAAAAAATTGTGATGGAACAACAAATTAACGATTTACGGATTCTTTCCTACACTTTTGCTCTAAGAATTTTTTCTTGCCAAATTTCAAGATTCTGGGTCTATGGGAAGTAACTAGAAGTTTTGATTCCTCTGCGAAATGTTAGAAAATATGGTTCAATGAGGCGTCGGTAGCCGAGCGGATAGATGGTCGGGTTGAACGCGAGAAATCGTGGTTCAATCCCAGCTCCGTTAGACTACTGACGTGAACCCACTCCGACACAGTCATTTAGATTAACAGGATGGGTTAACAGGACTATTATTAATGTGTTAAACGCACAATAATAATAATTTAAAACAATAATTGGTTGTATCTTTGGAATGCGTTGATTTTTTAAAGCTTCAAGGGACCATAGACATAAAAGTGTTAATTTCAACTTGATATCTCAATAGTAAAATTGGTAGACAAGTTTACAGATACCTGGCGAATGGCCACTCAATTTGTTTAATACCTCTGAATAAAAGATAAATTCTTTATGAATAAATATCAATGGCCACAAAATGTATGTTCGCGCATCAATTCAGAATGGCTGCACCTATCTGGCTAATTTTTATTTGGTTGTATTTGTAATGATCAGGACAAGGTTTGTATGAAAATAACATTTTGGATATTCGTCTCGGGAATAAACATTAAAAATTGATGTTACTCAACTTGAAAACTTTTGAAGGAAGGAATTTTAAAATTGAATTTTTATAGAGCTAATCTCTTCAAATGTTCTTTTAATTAATAGGTAACGCAAATTTCGCTAATGCTAATGATACTATGCTTACCTTTGATACAAAATCAAATAATATAGATGAATTATTCTATTCTACAAGCGTCCATGACATCACTTGTACTAGCCCTCTGTTTTCGGTGTATGCGGGCTTTTAGTGGTGACTAAAATAGATAACAAATACCAATGTAACTGGATACTTACTTACGTGTGTCTAAATGATTCACTTGTCCTTAGGGGCTTTGTAATTAGAAGCCTCATAAGCCGACCGTAATGAGAGTATTTTCCCACCTGATTCCGGGGCAAATTAAGTTACTACTGGCCTCGTTTAGTTATCGCTACGTGAATGGAGTGTTCAGGTTCTTTGGGTGTGTTGGGTGTGTTCTTAATATTTATTTAGCCTCCGCAGTACGCTCTTATTTAAGTTAGCACAACCAAGAAATTGTAATAAAACTTTCCGCCTAAGAGACTCAGTTCAAAAACTAGCTTAAACATTGGGAGCCTTACTTAAAAACACTATTCATGCGTTATTAGTTAAACGTTGTTTTGTCTCTTCTGCTTAAATTCAAAATGACGTTTGACAAAACAATGTTCAACTAAAATGCTTTAAAAGCGGTTGGAAGGCCGTAAAACTTTTACTTGGATTATTTTTATAAATAAATATTTAGGTTCAGAACAAATCACCACCACCAACTAACCGAGTATTTGTTTATATTTAGTTTTTTTTTATATATTAGTTATATTTTTTTTAACAAAAGAAGGACGCAATCGAGCAGGCTGGTCACGGGATGAACATGGCCCATGGACACCCGCAAAACCAAAGGAATCGCAGACGCGTTGCCGGCCTTTAAGGAAGGAATAGGTTTAAGGAAGGAATAGGAATTGGGAGGGGGGAAGGGGCCTCCGGAACACTGGCCGGACGAAACATAACGGCACCGAGTGCCATTATTTCAAGCCGAATATTCGTGAGTTTCGGGCGAGCCGGCCCAATGCGTGCTACAACGCAAGCGTGGCTCACAACTCAGTCAGTGTCACTCATTTAGCACCACCCAGGGGTCACGTGTAGGGTGTCAAGGGTAAACCTACGGACGCGAGCAACTTTAACCCCCAATATGTGTCTGTTCTAGCCATTTTACTTCTTATAGTCTAATCAATAGCATATTTAATTTTATACGAGTAGGTACCTTTTATTGTTTTATTATCTCCCATCATTCCTTAGAAACTACAGCAAAACTTAGTAATTGAAAGAAATCGACCGTTGTGATTTCCCTCAAGTTTTTTTATACAGTTGAGTTTGTTTTCTCGCGACAAACATTGATACCATATAAAACTTGTTAAAGTTATTTCGTTAGCTTCAATGCTCTTGGGAAATTTTCAACGGAACGATAACTTGTTTGTGGTAAATAAGAATTTGCTATATGCCGAGACATAATTGAATTGCATGTAGAAACATTCAGAGTTACTTTTCTGTTTGCTAAGTTTTCAATTGAAGTTTAGTTGGTTTTTCAGTTGTCCATAGTAATACAGTCCCACTGCAGGGCAAAGGGAGTCATTTCAAATTTTCAAATAACAGTAATCATTTATTCAATTTAGGCTACAATAATTGAGCACTTATGAATGTTGCTGTGCCATCGATTCGTAAGTCCTAACTATGGGGCGGGAGCCTTGTACTGAGAAGAACCAGCAAGAAACTCAGCAAGGGCATTTCTTTTCTCCCTTTCTTTTACAGCGTCAATATAAATTGGAAAATGCCCTCACTATAATTGAAGGACATTTTCCATTACAACAAAAAAACATTTAATACGACTACAAGACAACACAACACGTACAAAATAATATCCATTAAAAATAGATATTGCTCAATTTAAAATAAAATGAACAACGTCTTACAGTATCTTTGAAATAAGGAAAAGAAAGACTACTTCTACTACAAATAAAAAATTATATTGCAAGAGCAGACCAGCCTCCAACAGGCGGCACCCGTTCACGAGTATGACATGTGAATCAGACATCGCTTCGCTCAACCATGTTTCAGGGAACGTAACGACCCGCGCCGCACATGCCACCACCGCATATACACTTTGAGAGAGCATGACACACTCGAGCAACTCCAACGAAAGCAAGAAAATATTAAAACAACTTTAAACGCAACATAAATTAACGCAACATAAACAACGCAAGATAATGAGTTGGACTTCTTTCGGAATCACCATAGAAGAACTGGCAAGTTACAACAGTCCTAAGCCGTGAAGAGTGGAGGGAGGGTTGGCCTATTCTCAGCAGTGGGACAAAACGGGCTAAATAAAAATAAGGATAGATTATATTATACGTGTAAAAAAAATTGCAATAAGATTTGAGCAGCCTACATTTTTTGTGATAACTGTTTTTTTTACAAGTAATAGGTAGCTGAGAAAATGATATTTTTAGACAAAAACGAGCTCAAGTTTTTGGTTTAAATAACACAAAAGTGGCAAATCGATGATTCCTTGTTTTCTACCTACTTTACTTCAACTAGCCTACTTACCATTATTTAAGAACTCCTGCAACTGATTAATAAATTGCCCACGCCTACCTACAACTTAGAAGAAAATCCGATTGTTCCTAAACAAAAATATGAAAAAAATACTTTATCATATTTAATGGTGATATTTAAACAGTGAAGTCTTAACAGGGTAAGTATATGTACGCACTCTTAATTTTTACTGCTTATCTTTTTTACACGTTGTATATCACCACACTTGCCAATTGTGGGTTAATGGCCACTAACCAAACTACACATCGAAAAATCTGAAGTACACTATTTTGTTAGACTTGAGTATTAAATCAGGGAACATCTAGAGGGCCTATATCTTTCTCAATCTGTTTAGCGGCTATAACGTGAAAGCGTAATAAACAAACATTCTTTCGCATTTAACCGTACCGCAAGGTTCTCATCTGGGTCCGATCCTCTTCAATATTTTCGCAACGCAGGGTTATTAAGTAGGTAAGTCTATGAGGTCTATGGTAATGTAGAAACGATATCGATAACACAGTTAACTTTTTCGCACTTCAAGTATTTAGCAACGATACACACAAATAACACAACGAAAGCGCGGCCGGGAATCGTCTGCCGGCTGACAGTCTGACATCTGTCTTACGATGCATATTGACATATAAATCGTCAGACAAGCATCACTTTATCATTTCTAATAACAGAAAGTGTCACAATCCTACTATATTGTTGCCATGTTCGAGTAAAAATCAATGTTGGTTTTTAATTTATATAAAAAAACGGAGGTCTTTAAATTAATAATACGGTCATAAATATGTTGATAATAATGTATTCTTCAAGTATTTTTACATTGACGTCAAGTTAAAAGACTGAGAGATAGTAAAAAAAAATGTCCTTTATTAGATTTACCAGATGTGCTACTGTTTCGCTTACGACGGATAATACTGATGGTCATGTTTTGGAAGAAGTAGAGTCCATTCGCAATTTAGGTGTGCTGCTGGACAGAAAATTACGCTTCCTTATGCATATCGACTAAGTTGTATCTAAAGGTTTCCAAATGCTAGGGTTCGTTTTACGTAATGCTAAAGAATTTAAAAAACCTTCAACAAAAATACTATTGTACAAGTCCTTGGTCCGTTCCAACCTCGAATACTGTAGCCAGGTCTGGTCCCCCCTCTACGACGTTCACATCAAACGTATAGAGCGTATCCAGAAACGTTTTTTGTGGCATCTATCATACCAAACTCATGAGGCAAAAGAGCTTCCCTCATATAATATGAAGAATGACTGGCTTATTTTTAATTAAACAGATTGACAGATCGTTTGTTTTTATTGTATTTAATGCTACTCGAAAAGATAATCAGCGGCACCACGGAATTTTCCTCTCTGTTTCGATTGATAAATCTTAATGAATCTTTTTCTGTTAAGGGCAGTAGGACCAATGTGGGTGACCACGCCACCATGAATAAACTACAGCGACAATATAACGAACTCTGCAAAGTATGTAACATCGACATCTTCGCAGATAAGCCTCAGTAGTTCAGTTAGGAAATATTAAAGTCATTTGATATGATGCCAAACGATTATTAATTTTATATAAGTACTCAATTATTAAATTTGTCTTTTTGTTGCATTAGTTGGCCCTGGAAGGGAAGCATTATATACTTTTATATAATGCTTCCTTTACAATAGGTATTGTTTAAATAAATTGTTTTTTTTTATGCAAATTATAGTTCACTTTGCATGCCGTGGCAACCTGTAAGTAAGATGACACATAGGTTTAAGTTTATGTTTGTTTCTACAATTTTTGCTTGTATGAGTGTTTGTCTTGTTGGTTGTCCTAATAAACAAATAAATAAAAGTATAACATTAGTTAGGATTTTGTAATGGATAATATGTTAGAGAGAACAGGATTTCAAAAGAATTCATCATCATCATCATCCTATAAACGTCCCACTGCTGGGCACAGGCCTCCCACGTGGACAATAGCACGTGGGGATATTGGGCCATACCCACCACGCTGGCCCAATGCGGGTTGGTGGGTTTTAACGACTGCCATCTTACGACAGCAACCGGGACCAACGGCTTAACGTGCCTTCCGAAGCACGGAGGAGCTCGAGATGTTTTAAATTTGGTCACCCATCCACCGACCCGGCATTGCGAAAGTGGCTTAGCAAGCAAGATCGCAAGCCGAACGCGCTAGCCGCTGCGCCATCGAGCTCCAAAAAAAAGAATTAACAATGAAAAAAAAATTCTTACTCATAATTGCTTACGTTCAAATCCTACACAAAAAATATGTCCAATGTTACTTATTCCGAAATCCATTTCCCACCAACACATTAAATTATCCGCAAACCAAAACTTGATTATAAAAGTATCTAATTTCAACATGAAATCATTCGCATTATAAAACAATATTTAAATAAAGTGACAATACAGTAATTCAATTTCCGCAAAGCCTTCACATTTGAAACAAAACGCTACGGCCCAACGGAATCACGGCGAGCTTTCATTTGCTCGCACTCAACCACAATTAATAAACTGAACTATTCGGAACAATAAATTCCCGAAGTAATGGCGACAGACCGGAGGGTCAAGTACAGGGTTTAATACCTTGATTAATATACGACTGCGGAACGAGGTGCCCACAAATTATATGTGTGTTATTATTTGTTTGTTAAGTAATACCGGGATCGTTGTTCCTAAATTATCGAATTTTGCGTACCTACCTCCGCTCTTTTGAAGCGTTTTTGGAGGAAGCAATCATTAGATAAAACATAATAATTATGTTTTCTGAGGTTTAAGCGAGCACTACACATTGAGAGAGAGTGAGACAGTCTCACTGTGACCACGGACCCTGTAAAGGGTTCGAAACGTCAGGATAATATAAAAACTATGTAAATAGTAAATTAAACGCGAGTTAATCCGTAAAAAAGTGTTTCATTTCAATAATAATTATGTTTTAATTATTGAACTTTGTCTGATCTATTATTTATTACTCATACGAGTACACAGCACCTTCGATCATAAAAACTATAGATACACGATTGCTGCTTGAAAAACGGCACCATAAAACAAGACACGAATCAAAAACGTGACTTGTTTTTCCATAAAAATGTCGAATTAGAACTTTGTTCCAACCAACTTGAATCTAGCGAGCCTAGTTCCAAAGTGATGTAACTCCGATAATATTTTTAATAATTTGTACTTTAGTGCCTAAAGTTGAAGGTTTACTTAACAATAAATGTTTATCTAAATGTTGCGGTAAATGTGATTAATAAGTAATTTGTACCGGTAATTATTAATTATTAACAAGATCGACGGTAAAAGTAATAAATTATTCATTTATATTGGTTATTATTAATCATTACAGCTTAAGTTTGGTAAATGTAATAAATAAGGGCTATCAATTTGAAATGGTCAGCTTATAATGAAAAGCTAGGTTTTGGTCACTTCTAAAATGTGTTTTGCCAGCAATCAAAGTGAAAAGAGCTGCTGCTGGTCGAAAAAATAACTATATTGATCAGAAAATAATGTTATTTAGAGCAATCGTGATTTTGATTTTTAGCAAGCTGTAAAATTTATTGAATGCATTGATTGAGCCTTTTATGTTATTAGCCTAAAAGAGCTAGCTGTTTTAAAACTTAGTAAAGTTCTTGCGCTTCGCCGGCCGCTGCCGCGGTACGCTTCGCTCTTAATCGTCTATCTTCAATAAAAACTGACCAAAAAGTTCGTTTCTTATTTGATTTATAACTTTTACCGAAGATAGTAGTGAATTATTAATAATTACCGGTAAAAGTGATAAAAAGAGGTAATTATTAATAATAACTACATTTATCACATTTACCATAACATTTACATATATCTTGTTTCATTTCTAATGTCGATCTATGGATATGCATGTAATATTTACGCGGGGACATTTTGTGTGACGCGGGGATATTTGAGTTTGAGATTATGTATGAGACCGTGCATCTATAGATTTTATGATCGAAGCACAGCCACCCTTTTCTCACGTTACTTAGACTTAACTTGAAGGCGAAAAATCTTGGACCAATTGCCATAGATCCGCTTAGCTTCTGACATTAACCCATACCTAACACACCTTCTGAATGGTCTTTCAGGACAGGACTACTATTAACTATTCATAATAATACATAGAATATAATATAAACCATAAAGCCTAATTAGAAAAGTCGGAAAAATACAAATGATGAAAAGTAAGTATCTTCCAATCAGTCAATAGGGGATTCTTAAATTTCCTACTTGGAAATAACCCAAATACCCCAAATTGCTAATTTAAGGTTTTTTATAATTATAAAGACTACTTCCGGAAAAATTTTCGAAATTCGCCCAAAAACAAAAAAGTGCAAAAACACTTAGAAAATTTTCGGCTAAAAACTCAAAAAATTAAAATCTTCTAAAACTTCATATTAACATTTATTCGACCTAAAAACATATAAAAACAAACTTTTTGGCAAAATTTTTCAGACAAAATTTTACAGAAATTCAACTTTAAAAATTTTTTAGTGACCTAACCTAACCCTAACCTAACTACAATAATGTCGTCTGCTGATCGCAGACTGTCTCGTGACGGGCCTCCCGAACGTAGCGCAACGCCCATCCTGATCTGTCAGAGGCAGGAGAAGGTGAAGGACGTGCCGTCCTTTATGGAAGTCGTCGGCCACCTCTGCTTCCAGATCAGGAGGGCGGTGACTGCGGGGAAGTCAGTCATAAAAGCCCATAAGGAGCTCATTGTCGATGCCGCAAGTGAGATCGAGAACTGTCTAGAATTACTGCCAACCTTATGTCAACTCGATCAACAACCCAGCGACCAAAGTATACGTGAGCTTAGTGATAAGCTCGACAATGGCATGGACGCGGTTCTCAGCGTACAAAACGAGATGGCGAGCGAGGTTCGACGAGAAGTCTCACAGAAGGTAGACGAGCTGTTAAAGCAGGGTGAACGTCTCGAAGACCTCGTGCGCCTCTCTGGCAATATGCTGTCGGCCGCGCTCAAGGAGCAACAGCAGAACCCGTTGGCACATAGCTCGCTGTCCGAAGCCCAATTAGCCCCCAAAATTCCTACCCCTACCTCTATCCCAACCTATGCTAGTATCGCCGCTAAATCCCTGCCCCCTACTCCTGAAACCTTTCCCGCCATGATTGTGTCCTCCTTCGATTGTACCCTTAAGCCGCCGGAAGTGATGTCCCTTTGGAAAAAGGAGATGTCCTTCCGGAAGCACAAATATGCTCCCCTAAAAATTCTCCCCATCCCAAATGCCAAACTAAGGGTCGAATTCGAGACCAGGAAGCAGTGCGAAGAGACCATAGCCCGTCATAACGATAGCCCTAACTTCGTTGCCGAACAAGCGAAGCGACGACCACCACTACTCATCCTTAAGGGAATCTCTAAGGACGTCGCCCGCGACGAGTTAGTGGAGGTCCTCGTGACACAAAATGACGTTGAGCTGTCCCGCATCTGCTTCTTGACCTCGAACAAGAACCCGGTGCTGTACAATGCGGTCGTAGAGGTGACCCCCGAGATGCGCAAAGTCATTCTCGCTCTCGGGAAGCTCAACGTGGATCATAGTAGGGTCCACGTTGAGGATTTCTCCCGCTTTGTGCAGTGCCACCAGTGCCTGCAATATGGACACACAAAGGCTAAGTGCAAGTCGGAGAAGAAGCCTTGTGCCCACTGCTCCAGCCCAGGTCACAGAATATCTGAGTGCCCAAACAAAACCGATAAACCAAAATGCTATAATTGTACAGCACATAACTTGCGCATGGGTACAAAGGTTGACGTTGCCCACAATGCCACAAACAACCGAGAGTGTCCCCGTATCAAATCGATGGTTCTGCGTCTGCAGAACCAGACCGATTACGGAAACTGAAAATCTAGACATAAAATCTTTTTCATAACATTAAATTAATTAAAAACTTAAAATCAACTTCATAACTTTTAACTTTTCACTGAAATTAATAAAATCAACTCTATAAAATGCAAAGACAGCTCAAATAACTAAAAATTAAAACATAAACATAACGAACAACAAAAATTCAACATACAAATCAAAATTAAATTAAAATTATAAAATAAAAACTAAAACTTGAACATAATGAATAACAAAATTAATATACAAATTAAAATTAAACTAAAATTAACCCTTTAAATTAAAACCAAACCTATCATCTAAAATCTAACCAAACTACAAAACATTTTAAAAATTTTTAAAAATTTAAATATCGAAACTTACTAAAAACTTATAAGCAACTTTTTAAAAAATAACTGAAATTAAAGAAAACTAAATTAAACTAACTAAATTAAAAGACCTAATAAACTAAATAAACATCAGACTTAATCCTAAAATTCCTTTTCCTTTCTATTCTTGTTTCCTTCTTCCTCTTCATTTCTTTTATTTCAATCTATAGTGACCCGCAATTCATTAGAGGTGGACCTTATGTTCACTTAAATCAAACAACAATAGGACTTCAAGTCCACTCAAAAATTTTCGGCACTACATTTTAAAATTTTCCGTTTTTCCCTAAATGTTCCCTAAAAAAGTCCTTATATCCCCAAAAACTCCCTTATCCAAAATTGATCCTTAAAATCCCCATTTAGTTATAGTTCTGATTATGTTAGAAAAATATCCCAATTTGTCATATTTCTGATTACGTTAGAAAAATACCAAAGCTCTATACTGTACCTCTTAAAGGAAACATTTGCCTCAAAATAACCCGGAGATTCAAGCCAATTTAAAAAAAAAAAAAAAAAAAAAAAAAAAACAGTCAATAGGCTATTCAGCTTTTGCAAATTTATTACCACAAACTCCAATGTAGGAGTTGGTAGCCAAAAGCCAAATAATAATATCAATATCTACCCATATTCTTTATTATAACATCTAGAGAGATTCAAAATGGGTTTCACGACAAAAATCAGTGTACCTATATTTCCTTCTCTCCCACAGTTTCCAAAGTCAAGTGTTCCGAACAATAAATCCTTCAACTAGCGGCGACAGACCTTAAGGGCGACCTTTGTAGTATTAATACCAGGATTGCAACCCTCGCGTGAATGATTAGAAGGTATTACTTCTGTAGTGTTCAATTACGAGAACGGAGTATTAAGTACGACAAGAAGAATTAAAATCCAGATTTGTTTGATTGAATTACTTACACAAGATTTTATTGAAACAAACAAAGTTTTTTTTATGACGGGAATATTTAGTTGTTGACTTATTATAAAGTTTCTTTGGCTTACAGCACTGGTAATTGATAATAAAAATTGTTTTACACAAAAATAATGTGATATTTTAATCTCATAGTTTATTTAATACTAGCGTTCCCCCGCGACTTTGTCTGCGTGTACCCCGTGTCATATATCCAAACAGTTAATTTAATTAAAAACACAACAAAAAGAGATTTAGCTAAATAGGTGCACCAGTTCTGAAGTGATACATCCGTTGCAAATGATTTTTCATCCCACCATCTCGGAAAGAGTATTTTTAATCTTCAATATCTGAATGGAAAAGCCGTTTTTATTCTCTAGAGGATAAAGTAAATTGAATTTAGAACATCGTGTGCACTAAGTATGTGAATTAAAAAAAACATTAAACCTATTTACTGCTACCTCTATGGTGCCGAATATATCATACAACTTTTTTTTAATTTGTTAAAAACTCAGACTCGGAACCTTCTTGGTGTTCTTTTTTCAATTTGCTTTGTACGCGGTTCTTTACGCGGCATTTTTTCACGTCATTGTTAAACCTTATATTAAAAACAAGAAACTTGAAAACAAGTGAAAAAACTAAAATGAGTGATTCTAGCGACGAGGAAGTTTGCTTGACGCCAACAGAATTGACTGAAACTGTTAATAATGCGCAAATGAGCTTTCTCCCTCAACAATCCCTTCCTCGCTGAGGTGGGATGAAAAGTTACGTGTTGCACTCGATTGCAAAGATTTTTCACCTCGTGCTCTTTTGATTCCCTCGCTAACGCTCAGGATTCTAATGTTTGAATCACTCGCTGCACTCGTGATTCAATTTTAGAATCCTTCGCTTGCTCGGTCATCAAAATTGAGCACGCGGTTAAAAAGCAACTTTGCAATCTTGTATAACAAATAACTATTTCATCCTCCCATCTCGGAAAGAGTATTTTTACTCTTCGGTATCTGAGTGCAAAAGCCGTTTTTACCCGCTAGAGGACAAAGTAAATTTTCATCCCCCCATCTCGGAAAGAGTATTTTTACTCTTCGATATCTGAGTGCAAAAGCCGTTTTTACCCGCTAGAGGACAAAGTAAATTGAATTTATAACATCGTGTGCACTTAGTATGTGTATTCAAAACATCATTAAACCTATTTTCTTCTTCCTCCATGGTGCCGATTTATCATACGACCTTTTTAAATTGTTAAAAACTCAGACTCGGAACCTTTTTGGTGTACCTACTTTTTTAATTTGGTTGGTAATTTCCTCGTTGAGGTGGGATGAAAAGTTACGTGTTGCACTCGAGTGCAAAGATTTTTCACCTCGTGCTCTTTTGATTCCCTCGGTAACGCTCAGGATTCTAATTTTTGAATCACTCGCTGCGCTCGTGATTCAATTTTAGGATCCTTCGCTTGCTCGGTCATCAAAATTGAGCACGCGGTTAAAAAGCAAGTTTGCACTCTTGTATAACAAATAACTATTTCACTCCTCTTGCTCAAAAAGACCGTCATTGTAGCGTTCTAGAGCGGGGCTAAATTAGCTTTTCTCGCCCTAGGGGAAAAAGTATTTTTTCTTTAAATTTTTGTCTCACATGACAATGAGCCTACAAAAACGAAAAAGTATTTAGTCTTATGTAGAATAATCATGAATAAAGACTCAACTTATTACTAAATCAACAACTTTTTTGAGATAGTTATTAATAAAGTCTATGGTAAAATTAGTAATCATTTGAATCTATAGACAACACAGACCACGCTTCAGCAAGGAAAAACTGCACAGTCTGTACATGTGCTTAGGTGGTGAGCCTTTAGCCCGTTAGTCGCTTTTACGAGACCCAAGGGGGTTGGTAGTATTATTTTGATGAGCCCATCGCCGCTCTATGCTGTTGTATGTATGTGCAGTCTTTAGTCCATTAGTCGCCTTTTACGAGACTCAAGGGAAGGGAGGGGTTGGTAGTATTATTTTGATGAGCCAATCGCCGCTCTATGCTGTTGGATGTATAAGCAGTCTTTAGTCCATTAGTCGCCTTTTACGACACCGAAGAGAAAAGAAAGGTTGGTAGTATTATTTGATGAGCCCATCGTTGTTTTATGCTGTTGGATGTATGTGCAGTCTATAGTCCGTTAGTCCACTTTTACGAAATCGAATAAAAGTGAAAGGTAATATTATTTTGATGAGCCCATCGCCGCTCTATGCTGTTGGATGTATGTGCAGTCTTTAGTCCGTTAGTCGCCTTTTACGACATCCAAGGTAAGAAAGGGGTTGGTAGTATTATTTTGATGAGCCCATCGCCGCTCTATGCTGTTGGATGTATGCGCAGTCTTTAGTCCGTTAGTGGCCTTTTACGACACCAAAGGGAAGAGACGGGTTGGTAGTATTACTTTGATGAGCCCATCGCCGCTCTATGCTGTAGGATGTACGTGCAGTCATTAGTCCGTTAGTCACCTTTGACGACACCCAAGGGAAGAGATGGAAAGACTGCACATACCTACTATCCAACAGCATAGAGCGGCGATGGGCTCATCAAAATAATACTACCAACCATTCTCTTCCCTTGGGTGTCGTTAAAGCCACTAACAGGTTAATTTTAAATAAAATAAACCAATTCATATTGTATTGGATTGTTTTATTTTCTCGCATTCGTAGTGAAAATCAGAGTGTCAATCACACGGCGCTAAAAAGCCATTAAAACTCGGTTTCTATTTACTGCCTCGCTAAAGCTCGGGAGTAAAACTACCTCGTGTATAAGGGGTCATTTTAGCCCCTTGTATAACAATCTACTATTTATTTACCTAGAATATTATGTGGTAGGTAGCGATCGAATAAAGTATACGTAGAGTGAGCATTCGCCAAGTATGTGTAAGCTTGTCTACCAATTTACTATTGACAATTAATGCTAAAGCTTTTTATACATCATTAGAACGGCAGATAACTCAATTCCACCTGATGTTAAGAGGCCTACATCACTAATGTGTTTTTGCGTAAAATGCCCATTTTTGCATTTTGTAGTAATTTTGCAGTTGTATTTATCGTTTTTATCGAAATAGGATAATAAAATCGTGCTTAATATTACAAATCTCCACTCTGCGAGATTAAGTTGAGTTCGGACGGCCGGCGCGTCGCATATTGTAGTAATTTTGCAGTTGTGTCGGTATCGGTTTTATCGATATAGGTTAATAAATTTATTATAAAATCTATTTTTCTCATGAAGTAACAATTATTCTGGTATAAATTTTGCTTAATAAAATTGTCGTGGATAGGATAAATTCATAGTTAACTTAAAGCAGTTTTCGTAGTTTTTTGGTTTAGAATAAGATTTTTTTTCTATATAAAATCAATGATATCTAAAAATTCCGAGGCCGCTACGCACTATTCGACTTTAGAAAAGATAACATTAAAAAAAAATTATTTTATTTGTTTAGTTCAATCGATGAGATCAACAAAGTGCCTTCGCGCATTTTGTGAAAATCTTTCTCTGCAATTTTGGGTTTAATTAAAAAATTAACCAAAATTTACAAAAAGCGAGGTCGCTAAGAACTATTCCAATAGCTATGCTAACACTATTGAATAAGTCAAAACTGTTAATCTATTTTTGTTTCTGAGATCACATTCGAAATGTAATAGGGGCCTTCTGCCGGCCTAAAAGGTGCTTCTTCACGACTCGTTTGAAAGACCCCATGTTATTGGAAGGAGTTAAAACGTGTGCTGGTAGACTATACTCCATCTTTTGGAGGTGCGACAAAGACCCAAATGTCTTGTCAATTACCCACAAATAGCGTTAGGTCATTGGTTTAACACAATAGAATCGACATAGAGCGGTTGCGCCACTTGTCTAAGGAGCACGTTTTCGTGACATAAAACTCGCAGTCAATACTTAGCTCAGGGGCAATTTATTATTAACTTTGCTCTTAAAAACCTGCAAAATTTTACAAGCCATAACTTTCCTGAAATGGTAGCAAACAACCATTACAATCTTAACGAAATGGCCGCCACACACCACGGTACAATGTTGACGCGTGTTATTAACTGTCAAAAGTGGGTATGCCATAATAAAAGTGAAATGCTGTCTCGTTGCGTTAACGGGAATGCGTGACTCGCTCTAATAACAATACCCGGTGCCTTTGATCATGTCGTTCTAACGCGGAGTCATTTATGGGAGTTCTGGTGCTTTTCATTTTATTCATTTGTGCGAACGCCTTTCATGATATTCTCTTTGTTATGTAAGAATGCGTATTAGGCAATTTCCGGTTCCGTAAATGTTTTGTGATATTAACATTTTTTTTTTCTCAGTACGCTGTCATAATTATTTGGACAACCATTGTTAAAGTATGTGTTGAAATAATACTCAAATATTAGAAGTAAGTTTATAACACATATAATGTTTAAAAGTCTATACATGACGACTATTATCCCCAAAAGGTTAGTCAGAGACTAGGCAATGAGGACGGCATATGCAGTCCACTGCCATAGTTCACGTTCCACCTAAATACAACTGCACATGTGCTCAGCGTGATACGTGGTGAGCCCATCGCCGTTTTATGCTGTTAGATGTATGTGCAGTGTTTAGTCCGTTAGTCTAAACTAAACTTGTTATAACTATTTTCAAAATAACTACTGTCGATTCACTATGTTTATATCGCCTATTGGACGACTCAAATACTGTTTAATTCACATGATTTTGTTTAAACTAAAATCTAGTGGATTAACAAACGATTAATCTAATGGTTGTTTAAGCTATTGGATGTTTCAACGTTTCAGGTATGTACGAAAATACCTGTGTTGGTTAGGTCAATAGGTCTGTACCTCTGTTTACTGATTAAGAATACTAGCTCCTTACTCCTGTAGGTCACTTGATAGGTTAGAAAAAGACAATCGCAAAGAGCAGCGTAGCGATTGGTGAATTAACCATTAAGTGAGTAAACCGTATATCCCCAGCGGTTGACTTGTAGAGAATGGCTTATATGGCATTTAGTCCGCCATCTGCTGTAGTGGAAGCAATAAAGAATAAATAAATACATTTAATAAATTCTAACAGGTGAGTTAACCATACGTGAATCGTCCGTTATGGATTTCGTCCATTAGTTATAACAAAAATATGTGAAACGATCTTTAGGCATATTAAACAGTAGGTCTTCCAGCCGTAGTTATTTAGAAGAGAGGAGTTGGTAGTAGGTAATATTTGAGTGAACCCACATCTATATCTGCGAGTGAAGCGCTATACGACCCGGTTAAAAGTTTATATGATGGCATTATTCATTTATTTAGGCCGTAGTCGATCCCTTTATGCCGGCACCACACGCTTCCCGCTTGCGCTTGCGCTTGTGTTTGCGCTTGCGCGCCGAGATTTGTTCGACGGATCGGCCATAAGCGTCTGCAAACGCTCTATCCACACGTTTGAATTTGTCACAGCTTGCCGAGGTTTGCCAAGCGTGCGGTGCCGGCATTAGATAACCGTGTCGCGTAACGATGAAAGAATACTACCATCCCCCTCTCTTCATTTAAGTTTCGTAAAAGGCGACTAACGGACTAAAGACTGCAAATACATCCAACAGCATAGAGCAGCGATGGGATCACCTCCTGTCACGCTGAGCACATGTTCAGTCGCTATTTAGTGAAAAGTAGACTATGGTAGTAGAGGACTGCTTTTGCGGTCTTCATTGCTTAGTCTCTGACTAACCCTTCGGGGATAATAGTCGTGATTATATATGTAGTCGTCCCACTGCAAGGCAAAGGTCTCCCTTCCCTCTCCACTCTCCCCGAGTTAAGGGCTCTTGATATCCACTTGTCCAGTTATTGCAATGAAAGTCAACCTCGTTCCGCTTTCTCCTTTTGGTTCTCCTGCCACGTCTTCTGATATTGCGTAGCATTCACATGGTCGTACTTTTCGTCCACAACTCGTCTGACATGCGTAAGATGTGTCGGGCCCAGCTATGCGATTCTCTAAGCGATACATAGACGCTGCGCGCATGGCTGTGATCTGCTGTCTCTTTTTTTAATTCTATGAATATGAAAGAGACAGAGTCAACGGCAGCCGCTGCTACCAAGGCTTTAAGTTAAAGAACAAACAAAATGCAGTTTTACTGCATTTTGTTTAACATTACGAATTTGTTTTTTAGAGCGTACAATTGTGTTTTGACGTGGTCTGACTTCCGAATCGCTAATCATATTTTAATACATTTTTATATATTTTCGTTTAACACAAATTTATGAGACGACTGCTAAAAAGGAGTACTTACTCGTATATTTCTTTAATTGATATATTGCAAAAGCCGGCGGTGGGATAGACCCTTCTTTGCCCATTTATATAAGCGTTTTGATTTATTTGTATAAGGAGGATTTAGGAAAAAAAATCATTCTAGGTGTCAGCCAATGATATTATAAACTATAGAAATGTTACGTTTATAGTAATTTGAGTTTTTTTTTACGTGTTACGGGTAAGCGCTTGGCCTTCATCTCACCTGATGGTAAGTGACGACAAGGCCGAAGGTGGAAGCGCGCTTCACCCGGAATCCTCAAGCACTGAGGAACTGGCTATCTTAACTCTTAACTGTCGGAACACAACTATGCTATAAACATCGTTGTTATGGCGACAGACTTAGATAAGATGGTGGTAGCTAGCCAGGCGGACTTAACAACCCTACCACCAACCAAACCGAGCACACAAAGATGTACCCCCCGCTGGGAATCGAACCCGGGACCTCTGGGTCTGAAACCGGTGGCTTAGCCACTAGACCACGGAGGCGGTCTTCCGAGCTGCACACATTGACAAGTTTCACTGATAAGTAAAACAAAAGATACGAAATAGCACGCAAATGAAAGAGATAGCTATAATTTTAATGATTGCACTTCAAATTTTTCTTGTGCATAGAGTTACATACAAGACGTCACAATTGGGACGTATTTGATTCTTCACTTCGTGCGCGTTTATAACATATCAGCTTCTTGTTTTATATAACACCTAGATTGTGACTTGCAACAACTTTGAGCGGTTGGCGAGATACCTACTTAGCTGGATTATAATGTCGGCTATATGCGCTGCTTGTTCGAACGCAATCAAACAAAACAAAGAATATTTGGAATGTTATCGCTGCAAAAATAAGTATCACATATTGTGTGTTAATGTTTAAATGCAATCTTTTAAGAGGTTTACCGAAGACTCCAAATCCAAATGGAGTTGTCCTGGCTGGTTTGCAAGGTTCCTAAATCGGATAATACACCGGTCCGTTCGTCACAACATTCGTCGCTCAGTGGTTCTGAGGGCTTACTCGAGAATGTTACTATGCGGGACAAAGGTAAGGTACAACGGTCTTTGCCGCCTCAGTCAGGCTCAGGTGATACATGTCGCTGTTTGTCCAAGGATGACCTGAGAGATTTAATAGATAAGCAAATAAGCGAGACTATGAGTCGCTGTCTAGAACACGCTATAAATAATAATCTTAGTTCTCAATTTATTTTTTATTTTTTTTTTATACTAAGCCCGGCAAATGACCCCACTCTACCTGATGTTAAGTGGAAATGAGGTCCAGGCGCGAGGACAACTGGTGCAGCGTAAGAGACGTAGCATCAGTCATCCTCACTCTGCCGGCCCACAAAGTGCTTCTTCACGCCTCGTTTGAAGGACCCTATTATTAAAATTATTAGAATTAGAATTAAAAGAAATACGCGACGAACTGACGAGCTTTAAGGACTCCATTACTTTTATTAACGAAAAGTTTGAGGAGCTTAAGTCGGAATGTTCCATTCATGTCTCGAGTATAAAATCGCTCGTGAAAGAAAACGATTCTTTGCGATCGACTATTGGTATCATCAGTACTCGTCTTAATCAGATAAAACAACTGTCTCGGTCTAGTACATTGAGTTGCAGTGTGTACCGGAACACAAATCCGAAAATATAGTGAACTAGGTCACTCAGCTAGGTAGCGTGGTGAAGTGTCCTATTAAAGAGTCCGACATCGCTTACTGTGCGCGGACAATGAAGTTTAATAATAAAAGCAGTAGACCACGGTCCATTCTTGTGAGGTTTAGTAGCCCTCGCCTTCGTGATAGTGTCTTAGCTGCATCTATATCTTTTAATCGTGAGCACCCACACGGAAATTGAACTCGGCGCAGTTGGGTATAGGCGGAGATGAGAGATCGCCTATTTATGTCGTAGAGCACCTAACACCCGAGAACAAACAACTTCATGGAGCCGCTCGGCAGAAAGCTAAAGAACTTCAGTTTAAATTTGTCTGGGTACGCAGTGGTCGAGTTTTTATGCGTCAAACGGAAACCTCACCTCCTGTTTTGATAAAGGATATGGAGTCATTGTCAAAATTGAATTAGAATATTATCTTTGTTTTTTGCTTTTGTTTATACGCAAAGAATTAAAATATAATTTCATAAAACTGTACTACCAAAATGTCAGAGGTCTGAACACAAAAACTATAGATTTCTATAATAGTGTAATTTGTAACGATTACGATATAATTGTTTTGAGTGAAACTTGGCTTGATGTTGGCGTTATGAACTCTGAGCTTTTCGACAGTCGGTATGTTGTCTACAGACGTGACCGTTCATCTAGTGGTTTCCACTCTGGTAAGCATGGTGGTGGTATGTTAATTGCCGTGTCAAACCTATATCATTCTGTAAGGTTAAAAAAGTTTGAAAGTAATTGTGAAGATTTATGGGTCTGTGTTGATATAGGTGGTAAAATAAAAAAGGAAAGTTTATACATTTGTGCGGTTTATCTGCCACCACCTATTCAGAAACAATTACTTAACCATTTTATTACGAATACCAACCGCGTTATGGAGTATGTAAATAATACCGTTGTACTGGGTGACTTTAACTTGGGTTGCATTGATTGGATGGGCAAGACGGCACCCACTGCTGCAACCGTGCATAGCTCGTACGCTCAAGACTTATTGGACTTTGTCGCTCTAAACCTGTTTACTCAATACAATCTGGTTCTAAATAATAAGAATAATATATTCGATCTGGTTCTTAGTAATATACCTGTCGTTGACTTAATTGAGAGTGATGATGTACTAACTAGATTGGATCCATATCGCCCTGCTTTGCAATTCATGGTCAAACTTGGCAGTAACCGGGTATTGAAGTCCAACAACTCATTGGAACACAACTTTTATAAAGCTGACTTTGACAAAATAAGGGAATCCTTGGACAATACCGATTGGGAAGCTGAGTTTTCTGCTGGTACAAACAATGTTGATGAAGTGGTTGATATATTTTACAAAATTCTTCATAACATTATAACTCTCCATGTCCCCTTAAAGAAAAGTAGGACGTCGAAGCATCCAGCTTGGTTCACACATGAATTAATTAAACTTTCGAATGAAAAATATCGCTGTCGAGTAAGAGTTCGAAAATACAAGAACCCTCGTGATGTTTTAGATCTAAGAATGCTCAGGGATAGATGTGAGAAGCTGCAGGCAAAGTGTTACAGTACTTATATTGCACAACTTGAGTCTAGCTTTGCATCTAACCCTAAATTGTTTTGGTCGTTTGTAAAAGGCAAGAGGAAAAATAATGATACCGACTTTCCCTCTGAAATGTATAGTGGCGATGTGATTGCGAGTAATGGCTCTGATATATGTAATCTTTTTGCCAAAAATTTTGCATCCGTTTATAACATAGATAAAACCTTACCTCTTGCTTGGGAATCCCCTAATATAAATTGCTCCCAGTCAAGCCTTAGCTCTGCAAGACTCTCTCGCGAGGAAGTCTCAAAGGCCTTAAAAAAGCTAGATTGCAATAAAGGTGCTGGCGCCGATGGTATACCGGCTTTATTTTTATGTTCGTGTGCGGATTCTATTTCTTATCCCTTAAATTGAATTTTTAATAAGTCACTATCTTCGGCGGTGTTTCCAAAGCGGTGGAAGGAGGCTGTAATAGTGCCAATCTTTAAATCTGGTGACAGAAATTGTACTGAGAACTATAGGCCTATATCTATCCTGCCTGCGATCGGAAAAGTCTTTGAGTCTTTGATCTACCCGGTAATCTCGTGGCACTTTAAAAAAATTATCTCACCGCAACAGCATGGCTTTTATAAGTCCAGGTCAACAGAAACCAACTTAGTACCTTTTGTTGATGATATATGTACCTCGGTCGATGCAAAAGTGCCTGTGGACGTTATATACACGGACTTCAGTAAAGCTTTTGACCGAGTCCATCACAAAATCCTTATATCCAAGTTGTCTGCGATTGGTGTTGCTGGAAGTCTTTTGGGTTGGTGTAACTCCTATCTGCTGAACAGAAACTCTGTAGTGTCGGTACAAGGGTTTGAGTCCGAACGGTTCATGGCTTTATCCGGTGTGCCGCAAGGTTCCCATTTAGGTCCGTTATTTTTTAATATATTCATAAACGACATAGTCTCCTCCCTTCTAAATTCAAAATTTTATTTATACGCCAATGACCTCAAACTTTATAGAGAAATACGTTCTCCAAACGATCGGATTCTTCTCCAAGCTGACATAAATGCCCTAGTAAAATGGTGCGATGATAACTGCATGTCTTTAAACATTGAAAAATGTTACTACATACAGTTTTCTAAAAGCAAAAACGCCTGCCCAAGCCATTACACAATAAGAAACACACCCTTTACCCAAGTTTATGAGGTACGTGATCTTGGAGTAACATTAAACAGTGGACTACGTTTTCATGTCCACATCGATAACATAGCCACTAAAGGATTTAAAATGCTGGGTTTCGTTTTGCGTAACATTAAGGGCTTCAAGAATTCTGCTAGCAAAATATTACTCTATAACGCTCTCGTGAGGAGCAATCTTGAGTACTGCAGCACCGTATGGAACCCTCATTACGAAGTCCATGCTAAACGCATCGAGAGAATCCAAAAATGATTTTTGTGGCATCTTGCCTATAGTTGTAATATGGCACGAAAGCTTCCGCACTATAGTGATCGTTTGGAGTACTTTAAAATGGATTCCCTCTGTAACAGAAGAGGCTTGCAGGATCACATGTTTCTATATAAAATAGTCAATGGTATTTTTGACAGTCCTCTTCTCATATCCATAATTAACATTAATGCGCCGTTGAAACTTCCTCGTCTTTTAAAGTATACTCCTTTTGTCAGCAGTATTTCAAGAATAAATCTTGGCCATCACTCGCCGCTCAACAGAATTGTAAACAAGTACAACACACTGTTTAAAACCACTGATATAGATATTTTTTCGGATACACGTAAAAGTTTTAAGAACAAAATTATACTACAAACTTTATTTTAATTAATTTAACATTAACTTACTTTTCATTGTGGTAAATTTTAAATTATTTGGTCTCTGAGGGATGTCTGTTACTTGAGATTAAACATTTAATAATTATGTTACTTGCATGTAGTGGTACCTATAAGTAAAGCATTACTCATTTTTTGTAAGATGCAATGTATGTATAAGCATGTTTTTGTGTAATTGCTTTGTTGGTTACCCCAATAAATAAATAAATAAATAAATAAATATCATTGGTGTCAGCTCACTCAGCACTAACGTATTTAGGTAGATAAATTAGGCAAATTCTGCAATAAATTTTGAACTAGGCTTTGTGACTAGAACTTGTAGAAAAGATAACAGAACTTGTAGAAGAGAGATATCATAAACTCAAAAATCGGAGGTGTAAACATTTTAACGAAATTAAATAGAAATTAAAAAGTAGATAATCTTTTTTTTACTAAGGCGAGAGCGGAATCCGCATCGCGACTTCCTTTTACAGTCTCGTGGTGTTCGATTTTCTTTATTGTCTTTAAACAGGCCCACCCACCTCAATGGGTTTACGACCGCCGCACATTGTCCCGTTTAATTCAGTGTCCTATTCGACCACCTTAATTGGAGTCCGCTTTTAAAGGCTCTAAAATAAGGTGTGGATATTTTCGGATCTGGCTTTAAACTCAATAAGTAAAATTACTTTATTATGAATTAACTTGGAGCCGTGTGACACAGTTTTCCTCGATAGTCGTAAAAAATTTGGCATATCAGTGACTTCAATCCTTTTTTGTTTAGTTCTTGCAGATTTCAATGTTAGTCTTATTTTCATGACCAGAAGCTCGTGATCAGCGTTAACAGGCACCTGGTAGTGTATGTTCATTGAGGATGGAGGTGCGTCGACGGGATCTGATTAAGATGTAATCGATCTAATTAATAATAATATAACGTATTGTCAGGAGGTTCTTCACTCTGCAGCCTAAACCACCGATAGCTTGGGTGTATCCCCGCTGCCGGTGGCAACCTAGGTTAAGTTTTATATAATATTTTATATTGTAAATATGTTTTTATATAAAATATTGTAAAAAAAAGTACTTAAGAATTATGTTAAATAAAGAGACTAATAATATAATAATAATAATAAAGTGTATTTATTTAACGATAAATTAAGTAAAATTTTAAACACTGAAAAAAAGACGACAACCTCAGGCGGGAATCGAACCACGCACCTTCCGCTTTCCGGGCGGCTGCCTTAACCACTTGGCTACCGAGGTCTGGCTTTCAACCGTCGAAATTTGTCAGTGCTCGATGCTTATGTTTTTAGTCAACATTGGTTCAACAATTCTTAGAAGTTTTCACCTCTGAGATCCGAAAGAAATATTTTTACAAATATCTTTGTTTAAAATTTTACTTAAGTACATTTAAGCGTTAATAAAACGCTATAAATATAAAACATTAATCTATAAACGCAGCTTCATCTTAACCGAATGTTCAAATTTTGGAAAAATATTTCTTTTGGATCTCAGAGGTGAAAACTTCTAAGATTTGATGAAGCAATGTTGACTAAAAACATAGCATCAAGCACTGACAAATTTCGACGGTTGAAAGCCAGACCTCGGTAGCCAAGTGGTTAAGGTAGCCGCCCGGAATGCGGAAGATGCGTGGTTCGATTCCCGCCTGAGGTTATCGTCTGTTTTCAGTGTTTAAAATTTTATTTTAAACGATGCTATCCGCATGCTTAAAAACTTTGTAGCAGATAACAACGCCCGCCCCCAAAGAGTATCAGAGGTAGGGCAGTATTTATACATACAGTTTACAATTATTAACCTTTTAAACATAACTAGGTACAATAATAGTTTGTGTGTGTGTGTGTGTGTGTGTGTGTGTGTGTGTGTGTGTGTGTGTTCTATTGCAAATTTATTCGACGGACATCATAAGTCCTTCTGTGTCCTCGTAAGAGAGAGTAGAAAGCCAATTGAGGATTCTTTTCTTGCATTGCTTTAGCGTTAGGGGATAAATACTGATTACTTAATTTATTTTGTTGTATAATGCATTGCTTATAAAACAAAAGTGGCGACTGGCAACTGTTACCACTGTTACAGTGGTACGACGGAATTGTATGAAAATGAAAAATATATTTATTACAGCAAAAGGCTTAAAACTACATACAAGGTTAAGCTAGTAGTAACATTAATGCACTTTTGCACACAAAGCTTAACTACTAAAACGAAGTACCTTTCGGTTCCTCACTAGGCAAGCCTGTAACGAGGTAACCTTTAATCGAATTGGGTCAAAAAAAATTAGTCATTTACAATAGGTAAAATTAAAAATAAGTAGGTACTTACATCCTACTAATATTATAAACGCAAAAGTTTCTAAGAATGGATATTTGTTACTCTTTCACGTAAAAACTACTGAATGTATTTGGATGAAATTCGGCATACAGATAGTTTATAACCTGGATTAACACATAGAATACTTTTTATCGGAAAACGGGAACCACGCGGGTGAAACCGCGGAGAGGCCGCTTGTAATTATATAAAATTAAATAGGTATACTTACATATAATAAACATATAAAGGTGTTATGTTAATACTACGTAAATATATAGTGAAATAAAATAAATAAAAAAATATCATCCATAATAGTAGTTAACTAGTTTATAGGTACATCAGCAGGTAGCACATCAAGTTTTAAATACAAGCAAATCTTCTGTATTGTCGTATGCCAGTGTAGTAAGCCACTTGTAAATAATATATTTCACTTCCGCTGTTTTGATGTTTTTAATATCGCAGTATTTTGCTACTAAATTATAGACGAGTATTTTCACGAAGGCACCAAAGCGTCGAGCAAAACTAGTCTTGGCGCGTGGAAGTTTTATTATGTATACTCTTTGCTTCAAGAAATTTTCATAGTTAGGGGAAGACAACAGTTACTTATGTACGGACAGAGAGGTCTTTAGTATGAAGAGCTGGCGGACGCTCAGCACACCAGCTTCTTTATACACAAGGGTAGTAGGGTATCTGTAGGGCTTTTGAAGCATTACCTTCAATACAGATCTCTGTGCCCACTCAGCCCTAATGATAAAGGTTTTTGCTGCACTGCCCCAGCAAGTTATACAGTATGTTATTAGGGACTGACATAGTGCATAGTAGACAGATATAAGAGTGCCAAAACTTGCTGCAGAACGCAAGCTACGCATAACATTAATCCCTTTTCTTATTCTGCCCGAGAGCACATCAATATGCTTTTTGAACGCGAGGTTTTCGTCTATATAGACTCCTAGGTATTTGGTGACTTTAATACGCGTCAAGGCTTCACAAAGACAGGATGGTAGTTGATTGCAAGTGCAATCGTGGATTTTAATAATTGTGTCAGATTTGGGAGCCGAAGCAGCAGTTTTATGAAAACATAAGTACACGGTTTTTTGGGTATTTAGGGTAAGGAGGTTCTGATGGAGCCATATGGAAATAACTGCACAACCACGTTCCGCTGAAGCTCAAACCTGCGCCCATGTTGGCCAATGATAAATTATTGCAGTGTCATCTGCGTAACACATAATATCAGCATTGTCGATATCAACGCCATGAATGTCGTTTATATATAGTATAAATAACGTAGGTCCAAGAATGCTTCCTTGTGGAACTCCACAGTATTTCGGAGATGTTGTCATTTCTGCGCTTAGAGTTTTCTGTTAAAGGGTCGTAGTGGATATTGGAGTGCTTACGTAAGATAGTGTGAAGAATAAACAATTGCCTCACCGTTGGGACTTGAAATAGTGAATACGGGGAAGTGGTAGGGTAAAGACGGGGTTTTTAGTTAAGACTTTTATAACAGCACTTTGGGCTCGCTCCAATCTTAACATTCGTGTTTTGCCAGAGCTGCCCCAAGAAGTAATGCAATACGAGGTACGGATTGAGCTAGTGCATAGTAGACAGTCTTAAGACACCGAAAATCAAGAATGTATCTTAATTTTTTTTAAACAAACATTAGTTTTCTATTTCTGGGAACAGAGGATTCGATATGAGGTCTCCAGGACATCTCACTGTCAACTATAATACCAAGGTACTTAAGACAATTGCGGTACCTACCACTTGGTGACGTCCACGTGTACAGTCTGCGCGGGTGGTGTTGAAACAGACTGTTGGCTATCACTAGGCTGTTTTCGTTTGCAAATTAAATTAAACGCTTTCCTCTTTCAAAGCGTATGCCAAGTCCGAAGTTTCCCACTGTGTTACTATATTGTCGGGAATTGGCACCAATTTTTAAGTTGAAGTCACCCATTATTTCAAGAAGTTCTCTGTTAGGAACCCTTTTTTATGTACTTCTGTAAATCGGCGTAAAAACTCTCAATGACTTCGGGACTAGAAGCGCTAGTAGAGGCGTAGATTTGTATGAAGTTGACAGGTGACGATTTCAGTTTCATACAAATTATGTGGTCGTTCACTGGCTCATAGCCCAACATACTGCTACTGTGATGCTTCGGGACAAGTAAAGCAACTCAGTTTTGGCTAGCACTGTCGTTTCCAGAGAAATAAATGCTATGGGTATCGGTCAGGATATGGTCATGATTCTCCCAGTGGGTCCACATTGGGTAACTTATCCTTCTAATATCTTCAGTTTCCCTAGATCTGGCAAGCCACGTACATTCCATGTTCCTATTTTCTGAATTTTACGCAGCTTAACAGTAATTCCAGTGGCATATTTTCCATGTGAAGCCTGGTCTCCTACTCCTACATGGCCGGTAACCCATTTCTCACCGCTCGCTCGCCCCGGACGCGGCGCGGCGCTGGTCGCTAGGCGGTTCGCATAGCAATCGTGACGCATGTGTGTTTACTTCCATAACGATTTTCTCTGGATAATAGTTGTAGTGGTTTCCCCTTGCCTTTTGCAAAAGACATTTGGGGCTATTTGGACCCCAAGGCTCCTGCAGCCTCTTCTAACCACTGGTTAAGTGTTTTTTTTTATTGTAAGAAAGGCTTGCATTTGGCCACAACATCACTTACAATCACCTGATGGGGGTGTGTAATGTTTGATATAAATACTTATGATCTAACGTTAATTTAATATAATTTCATTTCATATAATTTCATTTGATATAACAACTGACTTGATATAATAAACATTTAATATAATTTTAGAATCTATAATTTCATGTGATATTATAAACATTTGATATAATAATCTAATGGTATAAAACATTATTTATATAATACTCATACCCAAAGGGCGCCATCCAAGAAAGCAAGCAAGCAGCATGCAAACAAGCATGTAGCATGCTAGCAATCATGCAGAATGCAAGCAAGCATGCAGCATGCATGCAGCATGCAAGCAAGCATGCAGCATGCAAGCAAACATGCAGCAGGCATGGTTTCTTTTACGGCTCCGCCGGCCAGCCTCAGCCACGGCGTTGGGCGTTAAAGCCACCTGCTCCTCAACTCGCGGGCCGCCTCGCCCCTCCGCGCCTACGCGGGCTTAAATTACACTCTAGCGTAGGGCAGACAAGTCTACGTGGAGTCGGTTTTGCCGCGATTCGTTTATGTCACTGACTTTTGTGTAGATGGTAAAAAATACAATGAGGCCCATATAATATATACCTTACAGACTAACATACATACAAAATAAACAATTGTTGTTAGTAAATATAACTTATAACTATGTTAGTATTTAGCACTGGCTTGTGCTGCTCCGGTGGTGTTGGTGGGCAATCTCCCGCGGAAACGCCGGTACATCACGCCCTTCGGCCAGAAGTCTTCCTTCATAAAAGTGCCCAGCATGGCTGTCGGGACTCGCACCACAACTGCCTTGAAACTGACATTGTGTCGCGACTCCAGCGGCTCCACCCTCAGAAGGAAGTTGGTCTTCGTCTTGATGTACTCTATCACATCCTGCACGGTGATGGTGTAGTGCAGGCGCGACAGATATGATTATTAGTTTATTTTTCGTAATGATTATTAGATCTTTATTGCAAAATTCATTATTTTTTTGTCTGTGTGTCTGTGACTTATTTTCTGTCTGTAGGTCCGTTATTTGTTTTCTAGGAGCAATCTGACTTCCGTAGAAATTATATGTTTTTCATTGGATATTTTGTGTTTATGTCCGTTTTGATATAGCTAAAAAAGTTAATTTAGTTGTGCCATGAGTTTGATGTCATAGTTTAATAAATAGCTATTCTAAAGTAGGTAAAAGTCAATTGAAGTTAAATTACTGCTTGAAAACCGAACTTTCGTTGAGGAATTAGGAACATTTATATAGGTAATTTGTTTAGATTACAGTTATAATATTATAAAGTTGATTATTGGCAAAAGAAGTTTGTTGCATAATTGGAAAATTTGTTATAAAGAAGTTGATCCAACCAGACCATGGACCACCAGGTCACTGATCATGGCCTGCTTGGAATTAGCTGCGATTCGCAGCGTTAATGTTCGCAATATACGCGCTGCCGCCGTCGCGTTTGTTCGTCCGATTAATCACACACAGCAGCCTCCGATGGCTGTTTAGAACGAGATTATTGAGATATTATCCGATTAACTGTTGATTCACAACGAATGCACGTGGGCATGTACCGACACACCGAAACTGAAGTCACAGCAACACGACGCGAATTCTGCCGCCAGAAATATAAACGCGTACAACCCGCGGTTGTTTTTACACCATATAATGAGGACTGAGCTGTCCCGTACCGGGGGAAAATCAAAAATCAGCACTGAAACTTAACAGACCTCCGCTATTACATGTTATTCCGAAAACCGAACCGATACCAAGTGTGAAGTGACATACGAATGTCAATTTTACCGCCATGACACTTTTATTATCCTACCCTGTTCATTGCTGGTTTTAAACAGAAGTGTTAGTACAACTTTTAGTAATTCTAAATTATTCAAATCTTAGTAATTCAGACAAAGACCACACAATGTGTTAAGTTGGTGTTGTGTTCAGTCAAGTCCATGTTGCAAATGCTGCATAACGTTACAATAACAATCTAATTCCAGGTGATCATAAGCCAACGGTATATTTTATTACTTCGGAAGCACAAGCTTAAGTCAAATCATGAGTTAGTACCTAAGTAATTAAAAATAAGATACATTTAACAGTTAGTGCAGCTACCTAAAGTAAAATTTATTGTCGAAGAATATGAGTAATTGTTGGTTCTTATGCTAGAAATAAATACACACATCAAAAGTGTCTAGGGATCAAGCATTTTTATGCGGATTTCTTGAGATTGAGATGTGGCTTTGTAATAAATTTATGATTTTATAAATTTATATGGATCCTTTTTGGTGCATTTCATAATTTGAAACAGGAACTTTCAATCAATTTCTAGTAAAAGATGAAAATCAGCTGTCAATATTTTCCCTATAAAAACATACAACGCATTGAAGACATTATTAGTGCTACTGTTTCCCTACTACTGATTAAAACCAACGTTATTATGGAGCGGCGACGTCATTTAAGCAGGCAAGAAATGCTCAGAGCCGTGGGAATGATAGAAGCTGGTTCCCGGCAACGTACTGTGGCTTTAGCTCTGAATACAAGTCAGAGTGTTATCAGTCGACTTTGGACACGTTACCGAAGCACTGGTACCGTGGCTGAGCGCCATGGAGGACGGTATCGCTGCACCACACGGAGACAAGACCGATACATTCAAATCACAACTCGAAGAGCTCCAACAATAACCGCCATGATGTTAGCCGTGAGGCTTCATCACTCTTCAGGGAACTTAATTAGCGACCAAACAGTCAGAAACCGCTTGCATGAAGTGAACCTTCATTCCCGAAGACCGCTAAGGGTACCACCTATAGCAATGCACAATCGTAGGATTCGATATCAATGGGCTCTTGAACACAGAAATTGGGCAGAAGAACAATGGCGTTTCGTGTGCTTTTCTGATGAGTCTCGTTTTGGTATGAGACCGGATACATGACGTATACGACACTGGAGAACCTCTGGACGCCAACAGCGATTAAAATCCTGCCAGGAAGTCCATCCTTATAGTGGTGGAACCATCATGGTATGGGCGGGTATTTGGATCGGCGGAAGAACTGAGTTGATTTGGATCAGAGGCAACCTCAACGCTCAAATTTATGCTGAGATGATTGTATCAGACGTCATCGTTCCTCTACAAGTGCAAATCGGTCCCTTATTTCAGTTAATGCATGATAATGCACGACCGCACACCGCAAGAGTTGTAAGACAGACTCTCGCCGCAGCTAACATCAATGTCATGCCCTGGCCTGCTCAGTCGCCAGACTTGAACCCGATTGAGCATGCATGGGATATGCTACAGAGAAGAGCTCTGCCGAATATGGAGGGTATCCAGTCGCAAGAAGACCTTTTTTTGTTGTTGCAACGAACATGGGCGGCCATTCCACAGCGTGATTTGGATGAACTCATTTTGAGTATGCCAAACCGATGTTCTTGTGTTGTTAGTGTTCGCGGTAGAAACACGGATTATGAATTGTTTAAGTTACCCAATAAAATTTTAAAGAAAACTGTTATTTCAGTCTTTTTTTCGAACTTTAATGTTAGTGGTTCAAATGTCAAAAATCCCTTTATTAGGAAAATGGCAAATTTCTTTATTAATGCAAAGGTGACTTGGTTTATCGTTACTGTAGACAAACGAAAACACTTTATTTGATGAATCCTTAAAGAAAATTTTAATTAATATCAATCAGGAGAAAAGTTATTGCAAAAATATATGTTGATCCCTAGACACTTTTGATGTGTGTATTTAAAACAACTATAGACGACTATTTCATACCTAACTTTTATAAGAAATTTTATTTAGATTTGTGTGATGGTTTGTGCGATTCCTTGTTGTCGTCGGAATCGTCGGAAAACGTAGTGCAGTGCTCAAGATGTTCCCAGCCCCGTTTTTTCAAAGGCCAAAGAGGGTTGAAAATCCACATAAGTAGAGTTCATAGAAACGTGGATAATCAACCTTCCGCAAACTCTTCTCCCTCGCCATTTTCTCCATCCTCTATTTCCTCTCCCTTTTGGAAAACACTCGCCAAATTTAAACAATCATTGCCAATAATAAAACGTATACCACGAGGAGCCCGCGTAACTGTAGCCCAGACTCTCTCTCATATCAATTCTAAAGTTGTCCAAGAAAACTCCGTCCGGGCCTGGGAGCATCTATTCACCTTCCCATACAAAATTCTTAGTGTTAAACAAGATCAAATTCATATATCTTTGACACAAAAAATTAAAGAAAACTGCTTTCCGTCCTGTCCTTTCCCCAATTTTCGACCTTCAGTCCATTCATCAAGACTCGGCAAAAAGGATAAAAACATCCATCTTTTAGTAGAAAATAAAATCAGTGACGGAGATATACAAGGCGCAGCACGTCTGCTTTTCTCCGACGATTCGATCGCCCCTGTCTCTCCCGATACCCTTTCGACCCTGGATAGCCAACATCCACCTCCAGCCCCCAATATTCCATTTTCCCGACCCTCCCGATTTTTCAGACCCCTGCTTACAGACTACACCAGAATGCATACTTAAAGCCGTCAATTCCATCCGAAGTGGCACCGCGGGTGGCCTAGATGGACTCATTGCACAACATTTAAAAGACCTTGTTGGCAGTAGATGTAGTGAAGCCGGCAGAGCTCTTTTGAAGGAATTGACGGCCCTGATTAATTTAATGCTTTGAGGAAAAGTTAACCAAGAAATTATTGACATATTATACGGTGCCAATCTATGTGCCCTTAAAAAAAAGGATGGCGGTATTCGCCCAATAGCCATAGGCACCACGCTTCGACGACTGGCTGCCAAGGTATGCTGCAGAAATATGTCCGAAAAGCTAGCGGAATACTTTCAGCCAGTCCAATTAGGCTTCGGCCTGAGCGGTGGATGCGAAGCCCCCATTCACTCGGTAAGGAGCTACATACAAAACAACCCTGACGACATTCTGCTGAAGGTGGATGTCAAAAATGCATTCAACTCTGTGGATAGAGGTACTTTGCTGACACAGGTTAAGGAACAAATCCCGGACGCCTTTAAGATTCTTTGGCAATGTTACAGAACACCTAGCAATCTGCTATACAAAGATAACTTGATCACGTCCGCAGTTGGGTGTCAGCAAGGTGATCCTCTAGGCCCAGCAATTTTTGGACTTTCAATTCATCCGTATATAAAACAACTAAATTCTAAATTTAATGTGTGGTACTTAGATGATGGAACCCTCGGAGGCGACGCTAACACCGTATTGGCTGACCTAATATCTTTGACTCAAAATTTTCAAAAAGCCGGTTTAGAACTAAATTTTTCTAAATGCGAGCTCTTTATACCAGATACATGTAATGACAGTGACAATATTAAGCAACAGTTTAACTTCATAGCTCCAAGTATCAAAATCATTAAAAAAGAATCTTTACGCCTCCTAGGGTCCCCCATTTTAGAAGAATCGTTCGCCCCTTTCGTTGATGATAAATTAGCCAGTTTAAATTTTGTTTCGGACCGCATAATCAAAATTAATGCTCACATGGCTTTCACCATAATAAAATGTTGCTTATTTGCACCTAAATTCATATATAGCGTTCGATCCTCGCCCTTTTGGAATCACCCAATCTTGACATCAAAATTAGATGATTCGATTCAAAACATATTATCTCTGGTACTAAACATCCCTTTGGACAGTCAAGCATGGACCCAGGCTTCCCTACTTATCCGTTTTGGAGGCCTGGGAATACATAAAATTTCGAGTGTAGCTCTTCCAGCTTTTTTGGCTTCAATACACAAGACGGAGGGGCTCACAAGCATTCTATCGAAATCCCCGCGACACCATCCAACAGCCCACGTTTCTGAAGCTTTAGATGTGTGGAAGAGCCAGTGTGGCGATGACGTGCCCAGTAACCCGTCATCGCAAAGGCAGTGGGATGAGCCGCTTTGCAGACTAGCGCGGAATAACCTTCTTAATACGCTAGCTAGTCCTGCAGATCAGGCCCGTCTCCTTGCTGTGTCCCAATGGGAATCTGGATTATGGCTCCACACTCTTCCTTCTCCCCATCTTTGCACTCTCCTGGACAACAATACATTTCGCCTAGCTTCCTCACTTCGTTTGGGGGCACCGTGTAATGTCCCATATCGCTGCCCATGCGGTAACATGGTAAATGATCTTGGCCATCACGGTCTTTCCTGCAGCAGAAGTGCGGGGAGAATTCCCCGCCACGCCGGCCTCAATGACATCGTCCGCCGGACCCTTGCTAGCGCTTCTATACCAGCTGTTCTAGAACCGAATGGCTTGGTACGAAGCGATGGCAAGAGACCCGATGGCATGACCCTGGTTCCGTGGAAGATGAGCCGGCCCTTGGTGTGGGACGCAACCTGCGTCGACACCCTGGCCCCATCCCACCTTCCCCAAACCTCATTAGAGACTGAAACTGCTGCTGCAGCAGCAGAGTTGCTCAAGCGGCGCAAATATGTCGATCTTAGCAACACCTGCATATTTGAGCCGTTTGGAGTTGAGACCCTCGAACCGTGGGGGCCAAGCACTCACCGTTTATTCCGGGATCTCGCCAAGCGTTTGGTTGAGTCCTCGGGTGACCAGCGGGCTGGGGCATTCTTGGGTCAGCGAATGAGCCTGACCATCCAGCGAGGGAATGCGACCAGCTTTCTGGGCACAATGCCGCTGGGGAGCGATTTGGGGCATATTTTTTACTTGTAAGTATCCTTTTTTTTGTATTACTTTTTGTAAGTTTGTAGTTAATTAGTTTTTTATATAATATTTAAGTTATTTAGTTTTAGTTATAATTTAATATTGTTTCCTATTCCAAATAAATCTATCAGTATATAATAATAATAAAATATATTTGTATACGTTAATTGCAAACACAAGCATTACATTTGCAGTAGTAAAGGTATCAATTAGGTTATTTAGTATCTGATAAAGTAAGTAGTAAGTACATAGGTAGATAAAGAAAAAAAAATGTAAAGGTAATACGAGTATTTTGCTAGCAATTTATTTAGATGGAAAAGAGTAGAAGTTTTATTCACTGCTCTGTATTAATCAACTTTTAATCATTTGACTGATTAGTTGGTTTATCTTGTACTCGTATTTAAATCGAGAATGGTAATCGTTTAAAATTAATGACGTTTCAATAGAATGTGACGTTGGCAGTAAAAAAATTAATTTACTTAATTTATATAAGAAAATAATCAATGATTTGATAGATTTGGATCATTAGTTTCAAACGGAGTACTAAGCATTTATCATTAGGATAGCTTATGTTTAGGTGCCATCAGTTATTAATTTACAAGAATAATAAGGATTGTTATCACAATTCTGTACCAACAGAGGTATGACCGCACAAGACGATAGATAGCGAGAGAGGTCTATACTCAAAATGATTTCATAAACAATGACACCCGGGTTGCTCCCGATTGTTATAACTATGAGTTTTTAGATTGGTATTAAAACTGATTATGAGAGAATAAGTTATTGGAAAAATAAGAGGAAGTAAAAGTTTCTATTTTCGGATTTAAGCGCCGTTTTTACCGCCTCTGTGGTCTAGTGGCTAAGCCACCGGTTTCAGACCCAGAGGTCCCGGGTTCGATTCACAGCGGGGGGTACATCTTTGTGTGCTCGGTTTGGTTGGTGGTAAGGCTGTTAAGTCCGCCTGGCTAGCTACTACCATCTTATATAAGTCTGTCGCCATAACAACGGTGTTTATAGCATTGTTCTATTCCGACAGTTTGAGATAACATAGCCAGTATCTCATTGGTTGAGGATTCCGAGTGAAGTGCGCTTCCACCTTAGGCCTTATCGTCACTTACTATCAGGTGAGATGAAGGCCAAGCACGTATCCGTTGCCGCTAAGGGGGGGATTCTCCGACACTGGATGTGTCGGTACCCCCTGGGGTAAATCTGGATTTAAATTCGCTGTCACATCAATTGTAAGGGGTGGTTGAGGAGAACTGACATTCGTAACCCCCACTCGCCAGACGAAACACAATAACACCAGGTGCCATTATTTAACGCCGAATATTCGTGAGAGGGTGATATTACGCCGAGCGAGCCGGCCTAATGCGTGCTGCAACGCAGCGTGGCTCTACCACTCAGTCAGTGTCAATCATTTAGCACCACCCCGGGGGTCACGTGTAAACCTACGGACGCGAATAACTTTAACCACCGATATCTTTAGATTTGTTTTCTTAAGAGAGAAATCTTAATGGGACTAGGCTTTAAAACGATCATATTTTTGCAACTACAGACCTAGTAGAAGCGCGTTTGGATATTTAAGGTGCCTTAACATGTTATTTACGGTCCAATAGTAGAGTACGGTCTATTATAAGATCATTATCAATGACACAAACTTGACAAAGAACTATCATTAAAGTAAAAGGATTAATATGAAGAAATTAATATCGATTATGTTTCTGTATGGCCATTTACTAATGAAAGTCAGTATTGTTTTACTGAGTTGGAAAACTAGACCATTGTGTTGTATAAGTACACTTGTAGTCAAAAGTAAGAAAAGAAAACGCTTTCAATTAAATCACCAATATAAAGTACGAAAGTAATCTAGATTTTATAATAAAAAGGAACGCGGTCTAGTGGATAGGATACCCTGGTAAAACCTCGAAATTTGGAACACCAAAGGCATGGCACTAAAACAAACCATGCATTGCCGGCCCTGTGTAAACTTTTTCAAGAATATTTTGGAAAACCCCATGTTGTTGCACCTTTGATAAATACAATGATCTTTAATGATTGTCATGGGTCTTTGTTCAAGTTAACACTCGTTTTCCAATATTTCTGGGAACTTTTAGATTTTTTTCTGTTTGTTAAACAGCCCAGCCATTGTCAAGTGATGCGCTTACTAATGAAAAACATTACATTATTATTTACTGGATTTCTCAAGAAATAGTTTCAAACGGAATCCCAGAGGTAGAGCCGATCTAGGGGTGCCCCCATTAAGTTCCGCAATTTTCATTCGTTTACAAACTATGAATTTTTGAAAAACTTAGTTTTTAAACCTTTTCAGTTAATGTGACCTGAAAATATGGGATACATGCTTCGATTTCATATGGAAATTGTGATCGAAGGGTACATGCCTCATATTACATGCCTCTTTGACTATATACATGTCTAGACGGAGCATCGCGGTACAAACGCTTCTCAAAATCCGCCCGGTTTTTGTGTTGAATTTGAAGTGTGCGTGACAGCCGCGTATCTGACACTAGTGCGAATGGTTGCCAGCGAATGCCTAATTTCCGATAAAGTAGGGAAAAAATATTTATGCCCAATATAATTTTAAAATGATTCATAACATAACAAAACTTTTTACATTAGGTATGTCGAAAAAAGACGGTAGACTTGAAACAAGTAACATCATCTCTCTGATATAATTTATTTTAAATATTTATTTATCTAATTAAATTCGATTTTTATTACAAGAAGTTATTAGTATCAGTGTACTACATAACATACTGTGTGGGATACAATCCTTGATGTGTGTATAAGTTACATCTGCACAAACCTGCCATCACACTGTCACTTCACTTGAGGTAACCATCACTTCACACTAATTTCTCAACATGGCCAGCGTGTCTGCAGTCCTTGAAACGCAAAAATCCCTTGAAGCAATGCTGCTGAAGAAGATGGATGACTTCCAAGATCAACTAAGGTCTACGTCTCCAAGGAAAGATAAGTCAGACAAGGTTGCTCAGCTTCAAAATGAATTTAGCATGTTTCGGGACTATCTATTTGGAGAAACAAATCGATGCTTAAAGGCACATCCGTCGTGGTTCATGAGTTCCTAACCAAGCCTCGTCAAGCACTGTTTCATGCCGCACGCAAGCACTTTGGCATCTTCAATGCATGGTCGTCCGAAGGAAACATATTTGTTAAGACTCCAGATGGAATCCGTCAACGCATTTCCACGTACAATGAGTTGACGACCATTACTACAAAATTTCCTGCAGCGATTCAACCCACTGATGTTGCAGCTGAACGTGTGACTCCTGGAGTTTCTGCTAAACCGGCTCCAACAAGGTCTAAGCGTGCCATCAGGACCATCAAGTGATTCGAACTTTTTTTTTATTGTAATGTAAGTTTGTTTATTGTCAGTATTAGTCTTATTCGACCACTGCAAGCAATTTGTATCAATAATTTAGTTCACTGTAATCCAGTGCCGATGTTTCAAAGTATGGTCAGTATGTACTAGATAGTCCATTGTTGTTTCTTTAATGTCCTACCATACCATAAATTTAATAAAACATAGATTAATTTACTTTTATCGGGTAGAATTTGACACATTTCTAAATGCAAGTTGCTTTGTGATTTGTTTGACAGCTGCGCTGTCACCTGGCTGTCTATTTCGGGCTGTGTTCCATTACTTCAAATTTTCATCAATTGTTATAAAAATACGCTTATTCTTAAGCAATTCTAATATTTCATTCACATACAAAAACCGTAATTAGCCGGTAACCCGTTACGTCAGTTTCCGAACGTCACATTCAAACCAGCCCTAGACAATCAATCCAGCGACAGCCAGCGTCATTCCAGTCAGATTAATATAAGTTGTAATACGAAAAAGAACAAGTCAGTTTAAGGCCTTAAACTGAATTGCCATAAAGCAGCCTGGTTTTATAAAAGTTCGTAATACGACGGCTGATATTACTATAATCAATTTTGTGAAAATGTGCTGTAGTTATGTTTAATACGTCTGTAAGTTAAGTTATATTTTGGTTTGTTAAACCTTTCGATTGGTAAGGTGTGCAGTTTAATTTAATTTAAAAAGTGTTTTTTTTAGTTAGTAGGTTTAATGCCTATTGATTGTTTTTTTATAACTCTTAGATAATAATTGCTTAGTGCACAATATTATATTTAGGAATATAATTTTTTTGGTAGGTACCTATCTAATTTTATTGAGTATTTTTATATTTATATATTATTTTTTTAATTTTTTTAATGTCGGATGATGATGATTTTCTTTCTGCAAGTGAAAGTGGTTCTTCGTACCATTCTCTCGCCAACTTCTCTGACCATTCCTACGCTACAGGCACGTGTCTCACACATGAACTTGACCTCCTTCCGAACAGCTTAAATATATGCCACATCAATGCTCAAAGTGTTCCATGTCACTATACAGATCTTCTTGACACCTTTTCATCGGATAGTGTTCATGCTATCCTCGTTTCGGAGAGTTGGTTTAAGCCATGCTTGAGCTCCACTTCATTTTGCCTACCCGGGTTTGTGTTAATTCGCAATGACCGCGTTGGAAAGGGCGGTGGTGGAGTAGCTATTTACCTCACCTCTCATATTAGTTATAAACTCCTGTCTTCTTCTTCGTCTCGGTATGGGTGCATGGAGTATCTCTTTATCGAAATTGATGTCAAAGGTGTCAAGGCCGTACTTGGAGTCGTATACTGCCCTCCTTCCATAGACTATATCTCCGACTTGGAATCTCTCCTTGAATCCTTCTCTTCTGATTACACTCATCACATTATAATGGGCTTTAATACAGACCTTTTGAAGGACTATAACCTCTCCCGCAGGTTGCGATATATTATTGAGTCCGTTAACTTTAGCATTCTCCCTCTTGGTGCTACTCATCGCAATCTTGCAACTACTGATACATGGATCGACCATATCATCATATCTTCTGTTGCTCATGTCATTAAACACGGCCAAATTCTAGCATCTGCTTTCTCTAGGCACGATTTAATTTTCCTCGCCTATAAAATAAAACCCCCTAAACCCAGGCCGAAAATTATCCGTATGCGTAATTTTGCAAGGATGGATGTGGGGAAACTTGAGCATAACGCGCGTGCAATTGACTGGGCCCCTGTCTGGGATGCGTCATCCACTGACGATATGATAGCGTATTTGCAAGGTGTTACCTTAAGCCTATTCGACACTCACGCACCAATGAGAAGTGTTAAGATGAGGCGACCACCCGCGCCATGGATTACGCCTGGTGTTTGTATGGCGATGAGGAAGCGGGACAAGGCCTTCCGAGTGTTCAAAAGGTGTCGAACGGACTGCAATTGGGAAGCCTACAAGTCTACCAGAAATCGGTGCAATCAGTGGGTAAGAAAAGCTAAACGTCACTACATTCACAACAACGTTCTTGATTCCACACCTGCTGATACCTGGAAGTTTCTTCGTTCGCTTGGCATCGGCAAGTCAGTGGGTTCACACAAGCCATTATTTACACTGGATGAACTTAACAATCATTTCTCCTCTACTAACACACTTTCTGAAAACGTTAAACGTTCAACCATTTCTACCATAACTTCGTACACTCCTCTTTCTGTCGATCAATTTTCATTCACTCTGCTAACCGAGGAAGAGGTCCGCAAGATTATTCTCTCTATTAAGTCTAAGGCAATAGGAGATGACGGTGTTGGTAGAGGTATGATTATTTTTATTTTAGAATGTATACTCCCCGTTCTTACCTACATCCTTAATTTTTCCCTATCTTCTGGAGTATTTCCATCATCGTGGCGTAAAGCTTTTGCTATCCCTCTTCCAAAAAATTTCAATCCTAGCATTCTCAGTCACTACAGACCTATTTCCATTTTGCCATTCCTATCCAAAATCTTAGAAGCTGCCGTCCATAAACAATTATCATCATTCGTTCTCCGGAACAACCTTCTTAGCCAATATCAATCCGGATTTCGTCCTGGACATAGTACCTCTACTGCTCTCTTGAAGGTCATGGAGAATATTCGGGATGGTATGGAGCATGCGCGGCTGACTGTGTTAGTTCTTATTGACTTTTCTAACGCATTTAACGCAGTCGACCATAACATCCTTCTCTCCATTCTGACACAACTTGGATTCTCTTCCTCAGTGTGGACGTGGTTTTCTTCTTACCTTCGTGATCGCCAGCAAGCTGTTCGAGTAGACCAAACCGTTTCTAACTGGTGCGACCTAGTTGCTGGTGTTCCACAGGGTGGTATACTTTCACCTCTTCTCTTTTCGCTTTTTATAAATACTCTTTCCACTCATCTCTCTTCATCTTTTCATCTGTATGCTGACGATCTGCAATTAAATACACAAGGCGATGTTAGCACCTTAAACAAAGCAAACGACTGGTCAGCCAGTTATGGCATATCTGTTAATCCCAGTAAGTGTCAGGCGATAATTATTGGCAGTTCCCGTCAACTATCCAAGGTGGATGTGGCTTCTGTGACCCCATTGAATTACAACGGCCAGGTAATACCGTACTTGTCAAAAGTTAAGAATTTAGGTTTAGTTATTGACAGTACTCTCAGTTGGGATGGGCATATTGGAAACACATCTCAGAAGGTTTCAAACACGCTCAGATCTCTGTACAGATTCAAACATTTCCTTCCTTCTAGTACAAAGATAATCTTAATGCAGGCTCTTGTCCTTCCCATACTTGACTATGCTGACGTATGTTATACTGATGTCAATCAAATTCATCTCAACAAGTTAGATCGTCTCCTCAACAACTGCTTAAGGTTTATTTTTGGGCTGCGTAAATACGACCACATTTCAGATTTTCGGCATCAACTCAAATGGCTTCCTATTCGGGAGCGCAGGAAAGTGAGAGTTGTTGGTTTCCTCCACAACATCATCCACAATCCACTTGCTCCGGAATAGTTGAAGTCTAGGTTTCAGCTTCTGGGTGCCTCTCACCAACGTAATCTTCGCTCTTTCAGCAACCTCCTTCTTGAGACACCAGCCCACCATTCTGGATTTGTATCCAACTCGTTTACCCTCACTGCAATACGACTCTGGAACGCCTTGCCCTTGCACATTAAAAAAGCTACCAGTAAAAATATGTTCAATATATTCATTGCTAGTAATTATTTTTTTTTTGCTACTTCAATTGTAAATTAATGAAAACAATATAAAAAGTTAACTAAAAAAAACATATTGATATTTACTTCCAAATTTGAACAGAACGTGTGAATGACTTTTGCAGTGAACTTAGAGTGTTTTGTGATGATGTGAGTTATTTAAATGAAAGATGAAGTGACAATAGTGGTTTTAGTGATAGTGGCGATGTGAAATGTGCGTAGTTTCTTCTCTTCGAACCTTGAAAATAATTATGTATAAATGATATTTTTGTCGCAAAGCTTATTCTTTTGCCAATCTAACGATATATGACCAATATATTTATGTACGCGAGCACTTCTTTAAATCTCTGCATTAATTTCTTAGTCTGACATTATATAGTATTTTTTTTATATATATTATTGTAAGTAAGTTTATATATTATTATCTATTTCTATATTTATTTATTGTTTTATAAGTATTATATCTTAATCATGTATTATATATATATTTATATTTATATATATATATATATATATATATATACAGTCGTGGTCAACTAATTAGGGACAATCTCTAGTTAAGCCAAATTGTGAATTTATTTTTTATTTTCCAACGAGTCTTAACAATATTCCATATCTTTTACACGTAAGTATAATTAGTCATTGATGTGCCCGATTATACAAACAATAACAACTTCTTAAACATTAAACCTCTTTACAGTATAGCTGATAGATTATCAGTGTGCTATTTGTTCAAAGAATGCTGGCTGGCCATTTAATTAGGGACACTGAGATATTGCGTTCTATTTTCAAAATTTGAATCTCAATACTTTTTTATTTCTTCTTTTATTGTTTTGTGGTAGTTTTGGCGGCAATCCAGATTTTTAATTTTAAGTTTTGAGAATTATTTTGAAGAAATATGGGCAAAAATAAAAGTTGCGATCCAACACTACGAACAATTATCATGAAGTTTGTCGAGCATACCGAGGGATAGCAGAACATTTAAATTGTTCAAAAACTATGGTATGCAATGCAGTGCAACATTTCAGGCGCAATAACACAGCTTTAAATGTGCCCAGGACAAAAAGATCGAGAAAAACAACTCCGCAAGAAGATAGAATGATAACCAGGTTAGCTAAGAAAGATCCGTTTCTAGGCTCTATTTTAATTAAACACGAAGTGTTTGGGGCAGACGAAAGAGCCGGTGTATCAGCGAGGACCGTTCGACGACGTCTGGTAGAAGCAGGGTTGTTCGGAAGAGTGGCTCGCAAAGTACCGTTGTTGAAGAAAGAACATAGAAATGCTCGTTTGGCGTTTGCACGTAAATATGGACATTGGACCTACGCCCAATGGCAACATGTATTATTCTCTGACGAGACCAAGATTAATTTAATTTCTTCAGATGGAAGGCAATACGTACGGCGTCCTGTAAAAGCGGAAATGAATCCAAGATTCACAAAAAAGCAGGTGAAACATGGCGGTGGAAACATTAAAATTTGGGGTTCATTTTCTGGACGTGGAGTGGGACCTGTGAGAAAAGTTCAGGGTAACTTAGACCAACATCAATACAAAACAATATTGGAGGAAACTATGCTTCCCTATGCTGAGGAGCATCTCCCTATTATATGGACGTTTCAGCATGATAACGACCCGAAACATACCGCCCGTTCAGTCAAGTCGTTTCTTACCAGTCAGTCAGTATCGGTGCTAGATTGGCCAGCAAATAGCTCGGACCTCAACCTAATTGAGCACCTTTGGCACGAAATCAAGAAAAAAGTTTCAACTTATCGTACCACAACTTTAGATCAACTTAATCAAGCTTTTTGTGAGGCATGGGCAAACATTCCTATCGAAACATGTCAGAAACTGATAATGTCTATGCCACATCGGTGTCAAGCGGTAATTACTAACAAAGGTTTTGCTACTGGGTACTGATTTTACACGTAATAAAATGGAGCTTTTAAAAATATTATGATACTGGAGATTATTCGTTTTGTTTAACTCTATTCATCATTATACTTTACTGTCCTTAATTAAATGTCCAGCTACATAATTATACCTTAAAATTTAATACATGTTCAACCTTTGATATTAAATACTTTTTTCTATTTAATTATTCTCTTATTTACAGCCATTTATAGTATAGTAATCGGACCAAATTATGCAAATAATAGGTGCTGAAAAATCAATAGGGTTTTATATTTATATGTAAGATAGTGGAGAGCAATAACCGGTTATGTACATATAAATATAAAACCCTATTGATTTTTCAGCACCTATTATTTGCATAATTTGGTCCGATTACTATACTATAAATGGCTGTAAATAAGAGAATAATTAAATAGAAAAAAGTATTTAATATCAAAGGTTGAACATGTTGTGTCTTTCTTTCAAAAAAACAGTAAAAATCGTAGTGAAACTAGACATTTGCACAAATGACAGTAATATGTTTACAAACATTCGGCATCGAATAGGAACCGTGACATTTATTCACGCTCTTATAAATCAGACATCAGTTTAAAAAAAATAAAAGCTTTGGAAGCGTTCCAATAATAATTAATTATATTTAATGTATTTACTTTATTTACAACAAGACCATGTATAAATACTAACTTACAAGACTGAGTATTTTTTATCATACTTATTATATTTAAACCTCCTTTTATATTCTGTCACCAATAATGGGAATTCTACATTTTAATACCAGCAACACTGCCGCATACATGGCCGTTATTATTGTTAAACTTTAAATTTTCATTAAAATTTATCGATACTTACAGATGAAACGTTACTTTCCTTTTCGAAAAAAATTTTCTTTTGTAGTTTCGACAGAATTTCACTGAGCAAACCAATGATATTATATTAAAAAGAGGTAGATAGGTTATGTCAGTACTAATATGATTTCAATAATGGACCGAAGCGTCGTACGTACGAAAACCTGAGCATGCGCTATACTCACTAAATATTACGATGTTATACGGCCGAGGTAACTTGTCACTTCTAGTCGATGATCTCATATGGCCGCATCTGCCGAGTTAACTTGATCGTATTCTAAAGTGTAAGCAAGATAGCATGACAACTAGTAAGAGCGTAAACAAGACAGATACATGTAGCGCTGTGTCATTTTGAATTACATGTCAATTTGCTGTCGCACTCTATATTTTTATGACACAATTTATTCTGACATTTTGTAGTTGATAAATAATAAGAACTTAAATCAATTAAAATTTAAACTCACGCATGCCACTCATGATATATAATTTCATGACCTTTTATGTAGTTCGCATGACACAGGACAGCATATTTTTAATTAATTTTCGAAAACAAATATGTACATGCAAACTGACACTGTCAAAGTGTCAACACTGCTAACGCTTTTGTGAGACCACGCTTAAGGTAAGCCAAATAGCATAGTTTTCTGTTGCCACTTTTTGGCACATGTAACACATCTACCTCTTTTTATTGTAACATCATTGAAGCAAACGGTCATTTTGCGAACAATTTCACCGAAACGCGAGAGGCAAACTGCTTGACGGCACAATGACACTGACCGCCAGGATTGCGCGATAGGCCAATTTTGGCCTATAAATTTTTCTACGTTTTTTTACGGCCAGGCCCTATCTAGACATGTATATAATCAAAGTATATATAAAATATATAAAATATTTTTCCTTAACAATTAGAGATACAGTGATCAAAGTTCGGAACTGTGGCAACAAAGTACCACGGTAATAATTTAAAGAGTGGACTGTATACCTAGGTGTTGGAATCAAACTATTAAATCACACAATGCTTTCAGTATATCTTATCTGCCTTGGCAACTACCCATAATATGGCAAAAAACACTTACCTCGACCAGCTTTTTGAGGAGACGCGATCTGACGCTCGTTCTGCAGTTCTTGGTTCGGTTTTGTAGGAAAAGATTTCTTATACGTATTTTTACGGTGAACGTCACACGCATTATTTTAAAAGAATAATAGATAGTTTGCGATGAACGTCACACACACGATATTATCAGCAGCCGCAGATTAGACAGTTATTTTTTCAGAACTAAAAAAAAACGCCAACTGCCACGGCGTCAGAAGAAAAAAGATGCGCTCCAAATCCAGCCAGCGTTGGCAAGGAGGTTTTATGCCATAGTACAAATAATCGCTAAGACAATATTGAACAGGAACCATAGTTCGGAACTATTGAAAATCACGGAACATTTTGGAGATATTCTCTTGCGCACGCTAACGCCGAAGTGTTCGGTGGAAGTTCCTGGAGTGTACATGGGGGTGATTCAGGTTCCCCTATATACATCAAACAGCGATGGGCTCACTACCTGTCACGCGGAGCACATGTGCTGTCGCTATTTGGTGAGAAATATGCTATGATAGAGGACTGTTTTGCAGTTCTCATTGCCTAGTCCCTATCTACCGACCTCAATAGATAGGGTATCGCAACTGGAACTACGGGTCCGGTTGTGTTTTGGGAGGTACTACGGGGTTCCGGTTCAAGGGATCCGGACATGGGTTGGACTCGTAGTGGCGTGTGGTTAGCTGTAGAGCTTTGGAATGTTCGTTTGTCCTGGTATTGTGTGCCAGCACTTCCAAACTCGTGCACAGCGAGCGGGGCCTAGTAGCGGTCTCTGAGAGGCCAGAAGCGAAAAGTTCTGCGGGGAACGTGAGTTTCCCTTATAGTTGGCAGCTTTGTCCGGTGGTTCTCATTGGACATTGGTGTTGACATCTACGGTACTAGTCTGGATAACTAGTAGAGGCGGCCTCCTAGATGCAGTAAGTCTCCGGTCCAGCCAGCCGCGTAGGACGTGGGAACTGGCTAGGCGCCCGGATGGGTTCCGAGAAGTGAGTGTGCTTACTACCCCGCCACCAAGGTGGACACTTGGGAGTCGACTTTAGAGTCGACGACCCTAGCAGTGGCAACTGCGAGTTGTGCCCTTCGTGCAACGAGAAGTGAGCGAGCTTGACAGCTCCGGTTACCTATCTGGACAATAGGCAGTGAACTACACGTGTTCACGGGGATACTCTCCTGAGACACTAGTCTTATGAGTACCGAATGTAGAGCGCGCTGCGGCGGGCACTAATTTGGCGTCAAGACCTAACGTTTGTGGTCTCCTGCGCGAGTGTTCTACTGGCGCAGGGACGTCTGGCACTTCTTGCATAACCTAACGGTTGGTCTCGAGGTGCCAGTACAAATAAACTTAGTGAAGTAAGGAGAGTACCTAGTCTTTGACTAACCCTTCGGGAATAATAGTCGTGATTATACATTCTGTCAAAAAAGTTTCGGGAACGGATGATTTGTTTATGATTCCAAATTCATTTTTTTGTTTTTTTTTTGTTGTTAGATTGGCACAACTATTATCCATTTTGGCGTGTAGTTTGAGTTACATCTGTTTTTTTAGATTAAATACAGTTCTGTTTTGAGTTAGTTTATATCTAGTGTGTATTGCGAATTTTTTGGTGAAAACCAAACTTGTGAAAAACAAACCCACTGTAAGAGTTTGTCTCAAATTTTGCGTCGCCAAAGAAATTTCGTGTTCGGAGTCACTGAAATGAAAATGTTTCAGAAGGCTTACAGTGAATCGACTTTGTCAAAAACACGTGCTTATAAGTGGTACAAAGCGTTCAAAAGCGGTCGAGATGTGATGGAAGATTTGTTTTGCTCTGGTAGGCCATCAACGTCTTCAACTGAAGTTAACATCGCAAGAGTGAAAGAAATGGTGACTGAAAAACCTCATTCAAGTTTGAGAGAGATAGCCGCTGAACTTTCTGTGTCTCTCGAAAAGATCCGTACCATTTTAAATATAACTTGGGTATGAAACATGTTGCCGCTCGGCTAGTCCCAAAAGACCTGAATTTTCTCCAAAAACTCAATCGCATTAGAATCGCTGAGGACGTGCTAGAACGAGTCAATTCCGACCCATATTAATGCAACGCATTGTTACTGGTGAAGAGACGTGGGTTTACGAGTTTGCCATGCAAACTAGTCAACAAGCTTCGCAGTGGTGCCTTCCGATTGAACCAAAGCCGAAAAACCACGCCAAAGTCGATCAAAAGTCAAAGTCATGTTGACTGTTTTCTTTGACTATAGCGGTGTTGTGCACTCGGAATTCTTACCGGAAGGCCAAACAGTAAATAAAGAATATTTGTTGAGCGTTTTAAACAAATTCGACAAAAAAGGCCAAATTTGTGGAAAGAAAATTCTTGGATTTTGCAGCACGATAATGCGCCTTCGCATAAGGCTATCATTGTGAACGAATTTTTAACCAAAAACTCAACAAATACCATCGAGCAACCACTTTATTCAACAGATATGGCTCCAGCCGACTTATTTTTTTTTCCTAAACTCAAATTACCACTTCGTGGCGTCCGTATTTATCGGTAGAAGACATAGAGGAGAATTCGCAGCGAGAACTGAACTCAATTCCGGAAAAAACGTTAAAAAAATGTTTTGAAGATTGGATTATTCGTTGGCGTAAGTGTATCGTTTCTGAAGGAGCATACTTTGAAGGCGATAAAATAAATTTGGATGAATAACTAACATTTAGGTTATTATTGATCTTTTCCCGGTACTTTCTTGACAGAGTAGTATGTATGTATGTATTAATATCCCGTGGTTGTTCCCAATCTAAATCCCTAAGGTTGTTTGCAGACACTAAAATCTACGGCGATGTCACGAAATAAAGAAGATCAGTGTTCTGTGTCAGGCTCCCTACACTTGTTATTCCGTCTGGCAAGCTTGTTCGGGATAGCCCCCGTCACATTTGAGAAGCATAAGTTGGGGTATTGCATCAGTCTTTCTCCGATCCTCTGTGTCATCAACAATGTGGTTATCAGCGTAGTGAGTAAGTAATAAGCGCCGTGTGATATAAGGGTTCACAAAAAGAGTGCTACTAACACTCCTCCTGTACCTTTTGTGTAAAGACTGCACATACATCCAACAGCATAAGCGGCGATGGGCTCACCACCTGTCACGCTGAACACATGTGTTGTTCTAATTTGGTGAAACGTGAACTATGGCAGTGTCTTCCTTAGGACCGCAGAAGCAGTCCACTGCCACTGCCTAGTCTCTGAGTAACACTCTGAGAAAAATTATCGTGAATGTAATGTGGACGTGGCCATATCGTAGAATTGGCCATATCATGAAATGCTCAAAACATTTTTTTAAATAATCATGCTCTAACCTAATCTGATGATGATGATGATGATGTCCTCCACAACGACTACGTTGACGGCGACACCCTGGCAAATAAACTTCAGATCCGAGCAAGCGCACGGACATGTGAGGCAAATCCATATTTGCTCTTAAATACCCGATCACAGGCGGCGCAATAAAGCTGACCGTTTGAGTCAAAAGTGTAGTTGTAGGAGGGCCTGGGACGTGTTTTCCGAATCTGGCGTTTGTCGTCAAGATTATAAAGACGCGTTTGTTCAAACGCAGCAGTGCCTGTGGCAATTGCTTTCCGCCATTCTGGTCTTTGCTGTGCAAGCCTCTCCCACGTGTCCGGTTTATTGGTTTTATCCTAATCATGTACCTAGTGGCTGATTATTTCATGATATGGCAATATTTCGATATACATCGTCACGGTAGTGCTGAAGACGCCAGCAGATAAACTTACCACAATTTTGAGTACATGAATCAATATATCCATTGGAGAAATTTGACTGTTTTGGATAGGTTGATCTGATGGCGTGTGTACGTAGCGTTCATTACAATCAATGTCTTTCAGATATACTCTGTATAGTCGCATTGGCTATAGATTGTACTCTAGAAAATGGTAAGACGACCCACTGTCATTCTGGCACCAGGAGTTTGGTATGGATCTGCGAGCTTACATTCACTATGGTCTACGTCGGCGCGGTGGTGTGGAGTGCGCCGAAGAGGACGAAAGTCGATATGATGGTCATCGCCTCAATACAGAAGGTACATAATAATATATAATATCTTTTAAGCTGTTTTAAACTTAACCTAGTAGGTACTAGGTTTAGTGAATAAAGGATTAGTATTTTGTTTGTCTTTGTAACCTTGAACAAATAAGGCAGAGGAGCTGCAACATACAGGCTCAAAGTGGTTTCTTTTGGTTAATTGTGTGTTTATTTTATTAATTTATTTGTTTACATTATTTCCATTTATGTCGTATTTAATTTTATTGTATTGTATTCAATTTTAATTGCATTGTATTTAATTTTTTTATTTTAATATACTTACCTATTTTTGCATGCTACCGTGGTTGTCTGAATGGGATGAGCGTAAAAATTTCACAACATCTCCCCATGTACCCTATTCATACGCAAATAAATATATTATTAAAAAAAATCACCCGAAGAGTTAGACAGAGACCAAGCAATAAGGACCACAAAAGCACATTTCACCAAATGGTAACTGCACATCTACTTAGCGACAATATAGGTGGTGAGCTTATCGCCGCTCTATGTTTTTGGATGTATGTGCAGTCTTTGGTCCGTTAGTCGCCTTTTATGACACTCTAAGGATGAGGTGTACCGGGTACCCTATCTTATGAGGTCTCCCTCTCGCAGCAGCACGTCGACCCATTGGGATCTTTTGTGCAACCCTGTCCTATCACTTTGCCTCCTCAGTGAAAATGACTGCCTTAAGCTTGGCAATGTCTTTGAGAGCAAGGAGTCCAAAATCTTTTGGTTTCGGGTAATAGTACTAAATCAATTTCAATCCGTTTTTTTGTTACAGATCAATAAAGAGCTATGCAAAAGGAAACAATTTGCGGAGACGCAAGAAAGGAAGAAGCGCGTGGTGTTGGTCCTCTTTATATTGACTATGGCTTTTGCTATTTTGTATGATGGTATAGCCTTCATTTATTGTTCTGTATTAAATGATAAAGATAGTGAGTATCCTAACCATTATTTCCCCGTAGCGCGTGACTTTCTAAAATTTTGCATTCATACAAACCTTGTCTACATAATTACATAAACAACAAAAAATTATTAGTCTAATAGTTGCAGCCGTTCTGTAGGCTTACTCTTGAAACACAATTACATTAGTCAATTTCCAATCACAAATCTAAAAAATGTCAAATGGCACTTTTGTAAGCGACAATAGCGCCACATTGGAATTAAATTGCGTGGAAATTGATTGAACAAATTATTATCGAGATGGCGTTCCGGAATTATCTTTACTTATCCCAATATCTATACATATTAATCGCATTGGAATTGTATTGAGATTGTTTTTACGTTCAAAAGTAACCGCCCAAGTGATGCGCATACAAACATTTCGGCGATTGATTTTAAATGATATCTATTAGGTGTCGGTGGATATCAAAAGTGGATAAATCCATAATGGTAAAAAAATATTTTTTTATGGCAACTCAATCGTATTGTTAGTATGGTCTAAGACGCTGTTATCAAAAGCGGATAAATCCATCGTTTTACTATACTAAATCGTGTCCAAACTTTTATTTTATATCAAACTCGGTAAGATCCACACCACGCATTTTTTCAAAACTGCCAGTTTTGAAGTAAGTAAGTAAGTTAAGTCCATTACGGCCAATCACAGCAGCGCATTTTTCTAATATAGCAGTTAATGCTACTAACATTTAATGACACGTCAGATCAAAATTCGCTAAATCCAGATGGATTTAACTAGTTTAGATTTAGCTAATTCATAGGATGTTTTCCTTCAAAACTAGTTAAATCCACAACATTATATCAAATTTGGTTAAATCCAAAATTAATTTACGTTTTATGTAGAAAATATGTGTAGTACATTATAATGAAATAACCTACTTCTAGTTTCTATAATGTACAAGTCGAATTTCAGGTACCTTAGAACTATTAGGGCTATTTGGTAAAAAGTAGGGATAAAATTTGAATATTTAGTTTTTCCTTAATTTTTAACAGATAAAGAAGTATGTTTCGCATAATACAGATATAACTCTATAAAAATACAAAAATTAAAACATAGAATGAACAAACAGTAAGGTTTATTTTAAAAAAGAAGGTGCCTTTCTAAATAGCCCCCAGGGTGGGGTTATTTGGCAAATTCATACAAAATATCTTTATAAACTGTTTTTATTTCAATATAAACACGGACGGCGATATTTGGTAACATACATTTAAAAATTTACATATAATGCAAAAGTTAACACTAAATAATTTAACATTTTTACTAAAAAACTAATTTGAAATAAAACTGACAGATTCTCGCTAAATGTAGTTCTTAGCATCACACGCGCGGTGTTCTTTTTTCTGATTGGTCGAGATTGACAGATAACGGAGTTGCCAAATGTTAGAGAATAAAAAGGTTGCGTTTACGTTAATATGTTTGCGTTCATTCAAAAACATTATTTTTTTCCAAAAAGCCCCACGGTTACCAAATAGCCCCGTTCTACCGGTATCTGTTACAGAATATTGCAGTTGGTGAAAAATGGTTTAGTAAGGATTTAGCCACTTTTGATATTATCCGACACGTTAGCTCTTGCTATTGACTGCCTCTAGGTTACACAGAATAACCCGTTCCGGGTTTTTACACTGTGAATGCAACTGATTAAAGCGTGTCCGTCACCGGTAGCTGAGCAGATAGATGATCGGGTTCAATGCGAGAAATCGTGGTTCAATCCCCAAAGCTCCGTTAGAGTTCTGACGTGAACCCACTGTTACAAAGTCATTTTAGATTGACAGGATGGGTTAACAGGACTATTATTAATGTGTTAAAAAGCACATTAATAATAATCTATAAAAAAAAAAGAAAACTTTAAGAAGGAGATTAATTTTTTATGGATCACGTACTAATAGTAGCTGTGACTAAGTGTCAAAAAAGAAGACAAAAAAGGTTTATTGTATCTTTACACATCTTACTATTGCCAGTATCTCAAGCGAATAAGGGTGAATAAAAAACTAAAAGATTGCGAAAACGCAAGCTTAGAATGGCGCGGCGGGGTGAAATCACATATTATAATTTTATTATGGTTTTCGAAAAACTCAACGTCGAATAACTTGCTTCTCTTGGGAGATATAGAGTTATCGCCATACAAAATATATTATTTAATATGTTTCAACACCTTTCGAATGGTACTAGTCTCGAATTGCTACAAAGTGGGTACCTACGTTAAGTTCCATATTCCTACTTCACGGTTTCCAGGAACAGGACTTAGAGTTCCTTGAGGTAACTTATAATGACCGGACGATTTTCGGACTTTTAAGCGATATAGCATCACGGAGGTTTGTCAAAGTGTGTTTCGTATTTCTCGATATACCTTTATCACGGATTTGTGATCAATCTTCATTTAGGAAGTGTGGTGATTACCCGTATCACCTACATAAATGGGTCCTGAGGGAGACACCACACTGAATGTGGTTATTTGGACCAAACTCTTATATAATCCACGACTGCCCCCTACATCGCTTCCCAGATAGGGTTACCATCCGTCCGGATTTTTTAGACTCTAGTCCGGACTTTGACTGCCACTTTAATTTGTCCGGATTTTGTAATATGAGTAACAAAACTCCAATTATTTAAGTAATATAAAATAATTTTTTGATCTTTATTAACTTCTCATTTATCTAAAAACAAAACTTAAAAGTGAGTAATGTTCCATTTGGTGACTAAAAAGTCCGGACATTAATCGAAATGTCAGGCTTTTTGTAAGGACTTTTCAAATTACTAAATGGTAACCCTATTCCAAGGTGGTATAACCGAGCTCCACACTATTACGGATGCGGCAGAAACTTGGCGGAGGTTAGACATAATTATGATCCACGCAGGATCAATTTTGCCATACGCAATAATAATAATAATCCCATCAGTTGTAGCGATGACTAGCAGTAGATCAGAATATAGGCCTTTACGTTTAAAGGAATCGTGTGTGTGGCGGTCCGTTCAAAAAATACTACCAACCCTTCTATTCCCTTGGATGTTGTAAAAGGCGACAAACGGACTAAAGACTGCACATTATATAAATCTACTATAAGGGGGGTATAAAGTTATTGTCCTTATAATTTGGTTTTTATGAGATAATACGGCTATTAAAAAGCTATTAATTTTGGCAATGTAAGCCATTACAAGAATATTTTTTATTAATTGGGAAGTTTCATAATAAAGGACAATAGCAGGGTACTATGGAGATTTTGTACAGGCCTACAATTTTCATGTTTGGCAATGAGACTTACACATTTGGTAGATTATATTATTGAGAATTACTATATAAATTAACAGAATTTTAAATGTTGGGGTTTAAAAGTTATACTTGTATTTCGATAATTTTTTAAGGTTATGTTTTTTCCTGTATTTGATTGACATTGACAGTTGAGTGTCAGGGAGGGACGGACAATGATTCTGACAGTACCTAACAAAATAAATATTTAATCTGAAAAAATGTACGTTCGCGCCTTGATTGATTGATCTATAGATCAATCGTGAATCGAACTAAAATAGGTAGGTAATTAAGTAGTGCATTTCAATATTAATTATGTAAGTACCTATGTATTGTTAAGCCCGAGTTATAGATTCTAGAAGATAGATAGATAGGATAAGAATATAGGTTAAGTACCTATCAGGAACTGCTGCGACTGTGATTATTCAGATCTTTGTGCTTGATTATTTAAAACACAAAAAGAAACTACCTACCCATCTGTGTTTTGATAAATAACAGCAAAATACTTAAAACATGATGAAAGTCATAGATGTAAACAATAGTAGGTATACCTACACGTTCCCACTTTAGTAGTCGCAACTTTAGACTACCTACCTACCTATACCAACATTAAGTGGAAATCATCTCCTATCCTACATATTTATTATTATAAATGCGAAAGTGACTTGTTTGTCCTTCCTTTACGCCCTAACTAAGCAACCAATTGACTTGATCTTTGGCTTATAGATTTTGAAAGAACAAAAAGTAACATAGGCTACTTTTTATGCTGATATTCCTATAGCAACGCGAATCACGTGGGTGAAACCGCGGGCGGAAGCTAGTGGTTAAAATAATTGTCTCTGAGATAGGAATGTTAGTCTACTAGGTACTGCTCAGAATGCATACTTACTTATATTTACAGTACAATCGAGGATCCTTCCAGTAGATACTACTAATAAATTACTTCATCAAAGGCAAACAATATAATATAATCCTAAAAATATGATGAAAACATTTTAAATAAATCAGAAACTCGACTGGTCTTTCTACAGGGAAGATTCACAATTGTACATACACACAGACGAGTAATGTTTTTCCATATTAGCATTTGCTCAGTAAAAATAAACAATAATTTAGTTTGGTCACATATTTAATATTAAATTATAAAGTAATTAAGGGCACTTTTAAAATAACATCATCGAAAAGTGGAGCAGGTCTAGTCATGCCTTCATGGCGAGCAAATCTGTGAGCAGCACCCAACAGTTCGTAGCCCCACACTGCAGTTAAAACTCTGGCTGTCCACTTCTACGTGAAGCTCTTTGAGCTCGGAGCCAGCAAGGAACACAAGCTTCATTTTCTGATGAAAGCTGAAATTCTTAGTGTTATCAAATCAATTAAATCTAACGCACAAGGTGCTGATGACATTACTTTGGATATGATAATACTAACGTTGCCCTATACACTAACAATAATTACCAATATTGTTAATACATCAATTGAGACTGGTATTTTTCCTGAGTTGTGGAAACACGCTATAGTTAAGCCTATTCCAAAAACCGAACACCCTAATGACATCAAGGATTTGCGGCCTATCAGTATTCTCCCTTTTATGTCCAAGATAGCCGAAAGAGTTGTTTGTATGCAAATGACCGAATATTTAGAAGCAAACCACATCTTACCTGAAAAGCAATCTGGATTTAGAAAGGCGCGTAGCACTGCTACAGCCTTAGCCGATGTAGTAGACGATATACTCGCTGCACGGGATATTAGTGAAGGCTCGATATTGGTATTACTGGACTTCTCGCGTGCATTTGACACCATTAACACACAGATTCTCTTGTCGAAACTGGCTTGCTACGGGTTTGACTCTAATGCATTGAGATGGTTTGCAAGCTACCTCTCTGGCCGTACTCAACATGTTGAAACGCGCAGTGAAAGTGGCATTTCAGCGGTTTCTACCACCTACCCAGTTCGAAGGGGTGTGCCCCAGGGGTCCATACTTGGGCCGATACTCTTCATCTTATACACTGCAGATATTATTGCAAATATAGAGAATTGTAACTATCACGTATACGCAGATGACCTTCAACTGTACATTTCATTTAAGCCAGAGGCAACCAATGTAGCAGTTCATAAAGTTAATGCAGATCTAAGCCGAGTATCTCGTTGGTGTGACCAGAATAACTTGGTACTAAATCCAAACAAGTCCAAAGTCTTGGTATTAGGGTCCAAAAAGCTTATTAGCGATATATCTTCCCGAGATCCAGCAGTTACAATACGTGGAGTACCTTTGATTCGTGTCACTCAGACTCGCAATCTAGGTCTTATTATAGATGAACAACTGCAGTTTGAGGAGCATGTATCAGAAATTATGCGAAACTGTTTTTATAGGCTTAAGGTGCTTTATCGCATCCGCGATTGCTTAGCTGTAGATATGCGAATCAAATTGTGTGAGGCGCTGGTTCTCTCAAAACTAAATTATGTCGATACTGTTTTTGGAGAGTGTCTACTAGCCCGCACTAAAAAGGTAATACAACGAATTCAAAATGCGTGTGCCCGATACTGTTTTCCTGTCCCTAAACATTCTCATATTTCTCCGTATCTAAATCATAACAGCTTGCTTAACATGTCTGCTCGACGTACGCTACACTTTGCGTCGCTTCTTTTTGGAGTTATGATTAGCAAGCATCCTTCATATTTGTACAACAAGTTAGAGTTCTCCCAGCGTTATATAAGAATCCCGCCACGCCCCTTATGCCTACGTCACAAAACGGCCGCTTTCCGTGGCAGCTTTCGCTATGCTGCCTCGAAGTGCTGGAATAATCTGCCACCACCAGTTCAAAACTGTAAGACGGCTAGCACATTTAAGGTTAAACTAAAAAAGTATCTATTAGAGTTACAGCTTTCCAGCACTAAAGCGGTCGTGCTGTGATAATAATATTTTATTTTGTTTTTGTCATTATTTTACATTTTGTTATTTTGTTTTATTGTTTTCGTTTTTTATATTTATTAGCTTGTTTTATTTATGTTTTGTATTGTAACCTTATATATTTATGTTAAAGAAAAACGTTCTACGGCTTGAGGTTATTTTGATTTTGTAGGCCTAAACTTAAATTTAAGTTAGTTAAGTTTATGTCTGGAGCTGCGCCTCCCTCTTACTGGTTCCACAGAATACCAGTGCCATGGCATGTAAATGTCACGGCATAAGCTGAGTGGCGACCATTTCGGTTGCATAATGTCCACGTTTTTATATCCTTATTTTTAATTGTCCTATTTATGCTCCGAATAAACATTTTTCATTTCATTTCATTTCATTTCAAATAAACAATCACAATTAAATTGCAAAAGTAAAAGAGTGTAAAGTAAATATTTTTTAATCTTACACCAATTAGCCTAGCCCGCTGACCTCTCTATAATACAAGAATGCTGACCTAAATATTTACTATCTTGGGTGTCTCAGGTAACAAATTGATAGTTTAAGTAGGTCAGTGGCCTAGCCCCAAAGTAAGCACTGTAAGGCTTGTGATATGTTATACTAGGCCAATGGGCAAAAATGCAGTAGTAACAACAGTGGCGAGGGATGTGTTTAAGCCGGCCAAGAATTTACAAATCAGACAATAAAAAACATGGAATCTTTAACTCATTGGTGGCACTAATTACTGACATAATTATTAAGATCTGCATGGTGGATCCCTGGAGTGGGATTTCTTATAGGGAAGCCGATGGGAATCGGAATGTATGGTATTTAAATGTATTTAGTAGAATTATTATTCGGTAAATAGTCATGACGTCAGGTACAAATGCTCGTATTCGTCATAGAAACATTTGCCCCTACAGCCGTGCGATTCTCTAAGCTAAAGCCTTGATAGCTGCGGCTGCCGCAGCGCTGAGAAATGACTCTGTCTCTTTCATATTCATAGAATTGGAAAGAGACAGCAGATCACAGCCATGCGCGCAGCGTCTATGTGTCGCTTAGAGAATCGCATAGCTGGGATTCAAACCCAGGAACTCAGAGTAGGCATCACGACGAAAACCAGTGTACATATTACTCCACCACGGAGGTAGTCAATAAGTAAATATATGTAAGGTGTTACCTCTCGTGGTCTAATCCAATTCAAAATATGTTAGTAATCCTTTATTCCTCTTCATTTGGCTCTTGAAAGACACTCTTCGTCTGCTCGTTCTTAAAATAGAACGTCCACATACAACACGTCATGGCGATGGCCAACATGCCTTGTAGTTTTACTTTCAGATGCAATAGAATGTGTTGCTAATTCCCAGGAAGCATGACAAATATAATCAGAAGGTGTTGCCTAAAACAATATGAGCATGGATGAAGTTTATTAATTGATCAACAAAATAGTAGAACATTAGTAGTAACAGATACAGAGGTGCATTGCTGCACCAAGTATGTACCATGTGTTCTCGGTTTAGATGTCTAAAATGGTTGACGACATATTTCGTACTATGTACGACTTACCTCTCAGGGATATGACCAAAAACGAATAGTAAGGCTTGACTCTCGTTCGTCAGTAAATGCCGCCTGATGCGATCCACTCGAAATGCATTGCATACTCGACATTGTGATGGTAATGTATCACCTAATCAGACAATAAAGCAATCACGAAAGTGCAGTTATAAGTACTGCGCAAGCACAACACAATATTGTTAGTGTTCATTTCATTATCACATTCACAAAACAATACGGCTTTTCGCAAAATAAGTAAGAATAGGAATTTGGAAGGAACTTTTAAAAACACACAATTTTTTTATTACGTTGACCAAAAGCTCAATGATTGACATTGACAGTGTTGCAAGTAGTTTCATTCGTCTTTTTACGAGAAACAAATCGATAAGAAAATCAATCTTATAAATATAAATTATAAATATCAAAAGTAAATAATCAACCATTTTAAGATAAAAAGTGTGTAATTGTATAGGTTTAAGCTCGAAAATAGTTGCAGAAATAAGTTTTTAATCGAAACTAGATTAACAAATAAGACCTAATTAGAGAATCGATTTCAAAATCGATAAATAGATATTTTTATGCCAGGCAACTCTGACAGCAGATTTTCGTTTTGCGTATAGTATCTGCTAGTTGAAATGCGTTTCGTTATTAGTTTTAGTATTATTATTTCGCTTTACGATTTTTCTTTTCTCCGGACTTCTAAAAATATAACATTTACTGGAAAATAATGAGAAAAAATTAAGGAACCAACTATGCAAAAAATGGTACCAAAACATGAAAATTGTGGGGTTGTACGCCAGTACACGTTCTCCTTTGAATATTATCACGTATGTGTTATGGTTTTATTATGTTATGATGAATGTGCAGTGTCTAGTCAAACCCTAACCGGGGTTTTGGACACGAAGTAATTGTAAAATTGTATTGTCTTTGTTATAAATCTATCTATCTATCTTAATATATAAAAATTAATCCCTATTTCCCTTGGTCACGCCATCACGCGTGAACGGCTGGACCGATTTCGCTAATTCTTTTTTTGTTGTGTTTGTTATTGTCAGAAGAAGGTTCTTATGAAAAAAAATAGATTTTTTTCCAATTCAATATTCATAGGACAACGTCTGTCGGGTCAGCTAGTCAAAAATAAAAAGAAAGCTTAGAGCGGGGATTGGCTTAACTTCTTATCACGCTGAGCACATGTGCAGTTGTCATTTGGTGAAAAGTGGACTATGGCAGTGGACTACTTCTGCGGTCCTCACCGCGTAGTCTCTGGCTAACCCTGTGGGGATAATAGTCGTCAATATTTATATGTATGAACTTTTAAAGGTTTCACAACATATGATACACAAATACCACTTTGTTTCAGTGACAACAACACTCCTATATATAAATTATCACATATCCTACGTAGTTACGTATTCATCATTAATATATTTTGTATTCATTGCCTTTGAAGTTGGAATAACATTGAAGAATTTTAATGATATGTTTGAAGAGACCGCTTTTATGAAATATGTGAGTATTTTTTTATTCGTTTATGTTAAGGGGGTCCTGCACGAAATTGTGAAAATTTTCGTATTTTTAAGTCACTTGTACTGTGCGCTGTATTAGTTAAATACATTAAAATAAGTTACGTAAGTTAGCCCGATCATTGCACAAGGTCATTGGCCTTGTTGAAATTTAAAACAAATTCTTTAAATAATAACAAACAATACATAAATCTAATGACTCCTAAAAACATGTATTTTCTTAATTTTACGCATATAACAATAATTCTTACATGAAAATATTTGTATTTCCACAGGGCACCACTTCTTTAAAAAGTAAAATTGAATTTTTAACACAAGCGAGTGATGGTTTTGCACATTTCGCAGAATAAAAACATTGCTCTAATTAAATAACTAGGTCTAAAACTTCAAAGCAGAATTGTTCTAATTATAAATGTCAATATGATTAATTTTGCTTTGAAATTCATTATGAGACATAAGTCAGTTTTTGCGATCGAGCGGGACCCCCCTTAAGTATAATGTGTTTTGGCCGAATAGCACTTTTTGAAGGAGCACTTCGTTATATCGACACTTAACTCGCTACTACACACCTAAACACCTCGCTAGGTACTATCGCGGACTCCGTCGCTTTACTAGTGTAAAGGTCAAAATCCTTTGCACATCGCGTCGTCTATTTGGTTTGGCGGGCGGTGCGCTTCATGCGAAAATTTCTGCAAAGTGCTAAAGCAACGGTAACCTCGACCGTACAGTCCGATTCAAATAGCATGGCGTCCGTGAAGTTAGTCACAAGTCGCGTCGCAGTAGCGAATTTTAGGTGTCACCCCCGCCCGCTAGCAGACCGCAACCCGCGGTGGCCCTCCCGCCGCGCGGCACCTGCGCACTGCGGCATGAGCAGCTAAATTCACAACCGCCATCCTAATTGAATCGAACTGTACCCCTCTTTTTGTGTGGACATTTCCAGAGCGTCGATTGCACATTTAGTTTTTTTATGTGATTGAAGTGATAAGGCTAAAAAGGTTAAAAGGAACTTCCCAGAGTCTCACTGGAAATCTTAAATGTAACTGCTAGAACTTGCTACAAACATGGGAGTTATTCGTCAACTCGCACACTTTTAACTCGCACACATGTGCGAGATGGCACCTTTTGATTTACCAACTATTAGTGTCGTCAACTCGCACATACGTTTAAAGTACAGTCGAATAAAAAAATGGAAAAATAAATTTTGGTTGCTATAGCAACATACATAGATATAAGTATACGTTAATCGACTCGTAACGATAATCGAAGCTCGTAACGGTAGAAATTAATTGTTCTTTTGCCTACTATATACGCTTGGAAATTTCACATAATTTGTTTGAAGCTTTTAAGCCAAATTTCTAAGTCTAGTGAGCAAAATAACAGTTAGACTGATTATTAGTTTCGGCCGTATTGTTGCCATAGCATCAGTGATAGTAGCATTTTAGTATTTGGGCTATTTCCTGTTTCCCAAACAATCGAATCCGTAACTTTTTTGTCTAAGACTGGTGGTCTAACCTAACTTCTCATTAACTCTTCAAACTTTTCAGGTACTTTGTCTACCAATAACGTAATATTTGTGGCAGCGAATAAAAATATACTTCCAAAATTACTAAATATTTCGGTTGGCACAATTGGCGCTAGATATGGTAAGTATAACATCAAATTATATCCTGTTAGTAGTTAGTTATATTTGATGCATTATATGACTTTTTTGAAAAAGTTATGGATGAGATAAAGTCCGCAATGTAAGTAAAACAATAATTGTTTGCGGTGACTTTAATATAAATTTGCTAGAAAACTCCACATTGTCAACTAAAATTAAAAACTTAGTTCTATCATACAATTTGAATCATTTATTTTTGGAGCCGATAAGAATAACTGCCACTTCGGCCACCTGTATTGATAACATATATACAAATGTAAAACCACTGGCTAAGCAAATTATTAATAACCTGGACTCTGATCATTGTGGCCAAATGGTCAGTTTTCCACACCAGCGTAAGCAAGTGATGAAAAAGAATATCACTGTTGTGCCAAAAACTGCAGGTCGAACTGGAGCGCTTTAAAAGCAATCTAGATACAAAATTAAATTATTTAGAATACAATGACAACCCTGATGTCTTTTATAATGATTTTTTTAAAATGTATTGTTCAGAATTGAATTAATCTTTTGTTCCAAAAAAGATCTCGGTTAGTGATGTGGGCTACTCCCACTTTGCACACACTAATATAATACCATATACTTATAATACATAGATATCTATTATATTACATACATCCATACATAAATAATTACATTAAATATTAAACTTACTTTAATATGTTCACTTTTGTTCGTATACATACATATACTATTATTACTTAATAAATATAAATAAAATATTAAAACATATAAGTTAACAATAATACATACACTCATAAAATATATTTATCATATAATATTTTATGTGCTAAGTTGTCGTGTTGTAGTTTTGCGTTGCGTTGTGGAGCCGCGCACTTAATTACCCTGCCATTGTTCACGGCTGAGACGGGCGGCCCGACTCCCGCGCACGCCAGTCGGCCCTATGTTCCTACGGCGAATGCATGCTTGACTGGCTCGCGCCGCGCTTTCTACGATACATCGCTAATTATTATTGCTTGTAACTAAGTTCCTGCAAAAGTGTGTAGATGTAGTACAGCTATCAGCTTACGATTTCTCCTGCTAATTGTGTATGTGTACTTACATTAGTATCGTGAATAAACTAAAAAATTGGAAATTGTGTGTGTCATCATTCGTCTTCAAGTGACGACAAATACCACGACACCTACTACTAATACCAAAGTGGTACTGTATCTTTTAATGAATAGGCTACAATTGTTATTCACAAAAGTAGGAAACGCGTTTATGAAATTTATGGTGATAACACCATCAACGACTTCAAATTATATGTTAAAAATTATTCTAAGTTATTTAAAAGAGTATGCCGACTAGCCAAGGCAAACTATCTGAGTTCTAAGATTAAGAATAGTAATGACAAAATAAAAATGACATGGAATATTATAAATAGTGAAATAGGAAAGGTCAAAAGTCGTAATAATGAGTACAATTTAAATTGTGATAATAAAACCTTGACTTCTGATGCTGATGTTGCTGCAGAATTTGAGAGGTTTTTTACTGACATTCCAGTGTCAACTACAAAAGCCTTGATTTCCTCCCCCACTGTAGCTGAATCTGTTTTGAAGGAGAATGTTAAAGATTGTGAAAGTAATTTAAGTTTAAAAAAAATTGTGTTATAGATATATTAAAAACATTTAACACTCTCAATAAAAAGAAAACTGCTGATCTGTGGGGTAATTCCGTGGATGTCGCTAAATCAGTAATTATGACAATAGCTCCAGTTTGAGCTTGCATATTTAACGAATGAATTGACTGTGGTGTTTTCCTGACCTAATGAAACATAGTAAAATAATTCCATTGTTTAAATCAGGTAGCACTTCTGACCCCTCTAATTTTAGACCTATTTCTGTGCTACCCACATTTAGTAAAATTTTTGAAAAGTTGATGCTAGATCAAATTCAAATTCATTTTCATAGAAATAAACTTTTAGATTGTAAACAGTATGGTTTTACTAGGGGTCGCTCAACAACTGACGCCGGTGTTGAGCTTTTAATCCAAATATTTGATACCTGGGAGGAATCACAGGATGCCCTAGGGGTATTTTGTGATTTATCCAAGGCTTTCGATTGTGTTTTACATGAAACTTTGGTCAGGAAGCTTAACCACTATGGAATTAGGGATGCTTCTTTGAGCCTTCTAATCTCATACTTGAGTAACAGGATTCAGAAGGTCGACATTAACGGTAAAAGATCTCCGGGATCAGTGGTTACAATGGGAGTTCCGCAGGGTTCAATACTTGGTCCATTCTTGTATTTGGTTTATATTAATGACTTATCTTATTTTGTAAAAGACAGTCATGAGATAGTATTATTTGCTAATGATACTTCACTTTTATTCAAAGTGAAACGACGACACACAAATTATGACGATGTGAATAATGCGATCTCAAAGATTGTTCACTGGTTTAGTGTAAATAACTTGCTATTAAACGAGGGAAAGACCAAATGTGTAAAATTTGTATTGCCTAATGTTAAGCAAGTAACAACTAGTGTACAAATTAAAGATAAGAGTGTGAATCCTGTGGACACCACTGTGTTTCTAGGTGTCACGTTAGATGCCAAGCTTCAGTGGGGCCCACATATAGCTAAATTATCGAATAGACTTAGCTCTGCGGCTTGCAGTAATGAAGATCCGTCAGTTAACTGACGTTGATACATCTAGATTAGTTTATTTCAGTTACTTTCATAGTGTAATATCGTACGGCATTTTACTGTGGGGAAATGCTGCTGACATTCAAACTATCTTTGTGCTGCAGAAGAAGGCTATTCGAGCAATCTATAGCCTAAAGGCTGGTGACTCTCACAGAGAGAGATTTAAGGATATAAATATAATGACTGTTGCATCACAATACATTTATGAAAATTCGATTTATGTTCATAAAAATATTGAAATATTTTCAAAAAACAGTGATATTCACAATGTAAACACTAGAAGTAAGAACAAATTAGCAGTACCTTATACTAGGCTCCATAAAATAAATAATTCTTTTAAGGGTCTGTGTGTAAGATTTTACAACAAAGTACCAAATGATATTCAGAAATTAGATCTTAATAAATTTAAAATCAAAATCAAAGAAAAGCTTTATAAGAAAGCTTATTATAAAGTGTCAGATTACACAGAAGACAAAACAGCTTGGATCTGAAATGCTCTATTTCTAATTGTCTATTATTAATTGATACTTACATTGTATTGTAGTTTGGTATTGCTTAATTTATTATTTTTTAATTTCATATTTTGTATTTTATGACCTGGTAACGACATATTCTTTTTTTTTGTAAATGTCGTTGCTTCTGTGCGCTGTGGTTTCTTGCGCCCGTTCTTTGCACACACACACACACAGTTAAAAAATGACGTCCTGAATGGGTGGTAGGTTAAAAAGATTTGGACGATTCAAAGTACTTATTGATTGAGTTTGTTGAATAAATATATTTTGAGTTTGAGTTTGAGTTTGATGATTAATGTTTTAACAACTACAGAGACATTTCTTTTTAATATTTAAGCTTTAGTATCTATGAGTTTGACTTCGATCATCTTGAATGATTGAAGGAGTTAGAAACACGCTTTAGGAATATTGTTAGATGTTATAGTTTGTAACCAACTTCTTCAAATACCTATTCTTATAGATCGGAACTCTTCTATTTTTTCAAGGGCCATTTTCTGTATCGATATAATACACGTAGTACATCACTGTGAATGCTAACCCAAAAAGCTAAACAGCTTTTTCATCTAGACACTAGTATTAATATATTCTCCAAATATTCGCCAGTGTTCGCCTGTAAATATTTATACATTTATTTTTTGTTGCAATTATGGTTTTATAGTTGTTCGAATCACATACCGTGGCAAGCCATCTTCATTAAAGTGCTACTTTCAGTTTCTCTTTCTTCTTTTTCACGTAATAGAGACCACATTACGTCCTCCGAAGGCGCCGGCTGAAACCATACGCTACTTCACCAGAATCTACGACGATATCTGTGATATCATCAGGCTGGTGGACAAGAACTTCGGCGTATACTACTTGCTGATACTCCTCTCCTCCCTCTTGCGTCTCGTGATAACACCATACAGCTTAGTTGTAAATGCTGGTACGTACCTTTTTCATTGTAAAAGGAGATCGATGACGTGTGCTGTATGTGATTCATGTTGCGATCTAGCAGCAAATTTTGGAATATTAGGTTGAGTGATAAATTAAAATTATAATTATCTCGAGACCCGTACGTATGCGTTCCAATAACATCAATCCGAATACGATGAAACTTTGGTAACTTAATTGTTGTGCTCACGCCAGCAAAGATTTCGAGTTAGTACTAATATTAAATACAACATATCGATAAAATTACCATAATATTCTTGACGTATTATTACTGCCGTTAAATATAAATGGGTTAATCCTGAGACACTTGGCACATGGCTGTAAAATCTGTGTATTTAAGCCATAGATTTGTTTTATCGGCCATGGATCTGACCACATATTTCAATCCCAATTAATTTTTGTGCAAAATTACCGTGCCTTATTGATATACTGACTCGTTATTAAAACTTGTTTTTAACATGTTATTTTTGTAATCACCATTCACGAGATAGAATAAAAGCCACGGCTCTGACGCGAAGAACGCTTCACCCAGGATTGACTCAAATATATTGATATTGACAATCTAAATTGTGTTTGTTTTAGTAAATGAGCAAGTAAACATGCCTTTGCTGGTATTGCAGATTTTGTGGATATTTGTTTATAAGCTCTTTACTATCGCTTTGATCGAGCCTTGCTACAAGACGCAGCAGGAGGTAAGTTAAATTCAATCCAATAAAAAACTAATAAAGTCTATAGATTTGTAAATAATTAATAAATATGGGGATACCCTAACAGAGTGTGTGTCGCCATCATAATATATTTTATATAATTTGTATAATTTTGATACTGGAATACATAAGTGCATTAAAAAATAAACTGGTTTAGGTACTTTTAAATCCAATGTAACATTGGCAGAAAATCCTTATCTAATGAACGAACTTGCTTGTGTAAACCTATTGAATTATTTCGAAGTTAGCCAGACTTCGAATGCCTAGAGCTCTGTTTTATAGCCGCTACTTAAGACCACAAAACGTGTTCCGTAATATTTTTCACTACAGGTGCATCGCACTAGATTGCTGGTTGGAAAGATGATTATCACCTGCACCGACCAATCAGTTCTCGAAGAGTTGGAGAAGTTCTCACAGTACCTCACTCTGAGTGAACTATTGTATGTTCCAATGGGGATATGCACCATGTCTAGAGGCCTCATAGCAACTGTGAGTCTGTCTTTATAGACTTAAAACCCTCCCTGTTTTAGGACCGCACAAGTAGTCCTCTGCCATAGTCCACTTTTCACCAAATAGCGACTGCACATGTGTTCAGCGAGACAGGTGGTGAGCCCATCGCCGCTCTAAGCTGTTGGATGTATGTGCAGTCTTTAAATCCGTTAGTCGCATTTCACGAGCGGAAGGTATCTCATTGTAAATTATATGTAGGATATAAAGTCTACTCCAAGCATTTGAACTCTTATTATTATCTATAATAAGAGTTCAAATGCATCCTAAAAGCGGTCAAGCAATGTATGCTGCTTTGTTATGGCCAAAGTGGAACCATGCTGATAAGCCTGAAGAAACCATGGAGAATTTTCGGGACTTGCGACTTTTTGCAAAAACATTTTCAGTTTGAACTTTTACTAAAACTTTTTTTTTCAGATCGCCGGCAGTGTCGCCACTTATCTCGTAATAATATTCCAGTTTCGTGGCCATGACGGCGGAGAATATTGAGAAACTTATACCTTAGATTGATAGATAGATTAACACTTAATTGCCCATACACAAGAAACAGTTACAAATGACATAAACTTAAAACTAGTATGTAGTGGTCGTCCTACGATGGCTGTAACGGAAGAAAGTGTGCTGGCAGTAAAAAAATTAGTTCAAAGAAAACAGGCGAATTACATACGAAGAGGTTCAGCATAGGAAGCAGATTGGATCGGGAAGCGTTCACTAGATTCTACATTAGCACCTTCGCGTGAGGAGGATAGTTTCGCGCTGGGCTGGGTGCCGCACAACCTCACCGAAGCTCAGAAGCAGGCCTGTGTGGAGTGGTGCCGTGATGTGATAAGAAAAATTTGAAGCAGGCTCGTCTCGGCGCGTTTACGACATTGTGACAGGTGACGAATCCTGGGTTTATCAATACGATCCAGAAGCAACGCCTACGAAAGTGAAGCGATCGAGAAGTACATGGAAAATTTCGATCGCTAGTTTCTTCCATTTTGACGGGGTATCTTTTTTCAATTCCATTATGAGACTAAAGCAGCATCAACGCCGAATGGTACCACAAAATGCCTGCCAGAAGTTTTGTCTGCAATGAGCAACAAGCAACCAAACACTGCCCCCGAAGTATTGCTTCACCATGACAACGTCCCCGCGCCCTCAGCGCTCAAAACGAGGGACTTCCTGGACACCACACCGGTCAGAGTCTTAGCTTACCCTCTTTATAGTCCTGATCTGGTATCGTGTGACTTCTTTTTATTCCTTAAAATAAAAAAATCAGCAAAAAGGGATACAGTTTTCATCGTCGGAAGACGCGCTACCAGCGTTCGAGAAGGCCGTGGAAGAGGTGTCTGCGGCGGACTGGAAAAAAATGTTTCGAAAATTGGTTCAGACGCACGAAACTTTGTATAGAGCCTGGTGGAGAGTTCTTCAAAAAGATTTAATTGAAATATTGTATCTATAGAAGTTAGTTTTTTAGTTATGGCCAGTTTGTAAAAGGACTAATTCTTAAAATGGCCAATTTTTCAAAAGACTTGTACTGCAATACATGTAGACACACATAAATTAACATGTTGAGTAAGCCAGAGGGGCGTAGGTAATGCGACGATGTAGGTATCTTAACTCGTGGCGCTACTACTGCATTTATGCACGTAGCGAATTTTATATTATCACTACTATTTTCTTTTTTTTTTTTGAGGAGATATCATGCAGTTAAAGTTGTTAACGAATAGTACTTTTTAAGTTAAACTACCCGTCCACGGGATTGAATTGTTCAAAAAGTGACGGTGTAACACCATCGTCATCAGTCGAAACTTTCGACTCGAAAGACGTCTACTGCTGGTCAAAGGATCTCCACTACGACCGGTTTTGTGCAACTCGCAGCTAGCGGCTACCTACGCTTTTTACTAGATCGTCGGTCTACCCTGTTGGAGGCCTGCCTATTATTTTTCCCTTGCGCGGTCGCCACTCAAGAACCGTTTATAGAGTCATCATCATGTTAATTAACCCGTGTCAGTCTGCTGGACATAGATGGCCTCCCTTAAAACATGTCGCTTAGCCCGATCTTTGCTTCTCATCCTACTGCTGCCAGCTACTCTGCGTTTTTGTCGTTACCCAAACTTGCTGGAAAACGTTTTTACACTACCTTTCCAAAGTCTCGCGAAGGGTCTACACTCCAGAGGCCAGAAGTGTCTATATTCAACATCTATCGCAATATCTTTCAAGTTGAAATACTTTGCTTCGCTACTTTTTAAGGTATTACATCGAAAATCACGACTATAATCCCTGAAGGGTTAAACCTGATGATGATGATGGCCTTCTGAACTTATTACGTACGTATTGAGAACATCATTTCCGAAGTCCATACCAGACGCCTGGTAGAAGACCGCACCCGGGAAGACCGCTCCGGATCAGCATTCACATCAAAGATCAGGCCAATTATCGGTAAAACAGCTACAAACAAACATCATTAGTCACATTAGTCACCTCTTAAGTCTAGTCTCTGTCTTAAATCCAAAATACTTACACATCCCTTCTCTGCCACGAGGATGACTCAAGGCCGTCATGAATGGGTGCGCTTGTTCTACGATGAGAAGGCTTAGTCGATAAATGCCTAATTCTTAAAATGTCTAGCAGTCTACAAATGCCTTATTCTTAAAATGGCCAATTCGTAAAAGGATTCATTCTTAAAGTGACCAATTCTAAAAGGACTGATTCTTAAAATGGCCAATTTGTAAAAGGACTATTTCTTAAAAAGGCCTATTCGTAAAAGGACTAATTTTTAAAATGGCCAATTTTTAAAAGGACTTGTACTGCAATACATATAGACATACATTAGTTAAATTATTTAGTTTATTCTAAATTAGTTTAGCGGTTTTAGTGTGAAGAGATAACATTATTATAGATTTTTCATCCTTTTATAAACGTACATATTCGTGTTATACTGACACCGCGATCTCTGCGGCGTGGTGGTCAAATACCAGCCTGCAACGCAGAATCGCGGGATCGATTCCCACTGTGAAAAAAATATGTCCTTTTAAGAATTGGCCTTTTAAAAAATTGGTCCTTTCAAAAATTGGTCTTTTTAAGAAATAGGTATTTTCAGAACTAGGTACTTAGCGAATTAGTCCTTTTTTAAGCTGTTTTACATTTTAAGAATTAGGCATTTATATTATTTGGCTTACTATCAGGCAGGATGGTCACAATGACGAGTCACATAAAAAAAGAACGCTTGCAAGTTTATAGTCAGGAATTCAGGACCAAACCCAGGATGGATTGTTTGAGTTGCTTCTTACCGTCTTGTAGCTCTCTGCTCATTCAGTCATGAGGGACAGCCGCGCATCCTTGCGGAACTAATCTAAGACCCAGAGCTCCAGCGGTTCGTAAAGTTCGTAAATGCTTGTTGTAAGGTTACACTTCCACTTGGTACGCTACCACCACCTAAGTCTGCACCCGCTTTATAAACTGTTATTGTTCTCCCCTAACAGGTAGAGTTAAGATAGGCAATTTCCCAAAAATTGGTAATTCCTGGTGAAGTCCGCTTTCACAAAAAGACATAAATTAAAATATTATAGTAGGCACCATGTTCAATTCTTACCGAAAATCGTTACAACAATACAGTTGATGATGTTGAGGGCAGAGGACACCCTCATGCTGCACTTTTTCTGCTGCATTTCGAAGTAGACTGGCGAAAGAGCGACCAGCCTTGATATCCTGTACATCACATATAGGGCCCCTGAGACTGAGCAGTACTTTTCTCTTTGTAGGTGTAGCTTAGTTTTCGAAACTCTCTTCATAGTTGGATGACAATTAGCAAATACACTTGCTAAGTATTGTTAAAAAACAAAGAGTTCAATTGATGAAGGACTTCAGAAAGATAAGGTTTTCCTTTTCTTTTTGGATAAGATATCAGCTAAAGCAGAGCTCGGGTGCTTAACAAAATAATTGTTTTAATATTTTCTATACACAAAGTACAGTAAACATTTGAATTAATAAGCTATATTTTTATCTACAACGGTCAAGCGCTTGGCCTGCATCTCACCTGATGGTGAAGTGACCTTAAGTGACGATAAGGCCAAAGGTGGAAGCGCACTTCACCCGGAATCCTCAACCACTGAGGAACTAGCTATCTTATATAAAACTGTCGGAACACAACAATGCTATAAACATAAGATGGTGGTAGCTAGTCAGGCGGACTTAACAGACTTAGCACCAACCAAACTGAGCACACAAATATGCACACCCCGCTGGGAATCGAACCCGGGACCTCTGGGTCTGAGACCGGTGGCTTAGCCACTACACCACAGAGGCGGTTAAGTTTAGTTAAGGTTAAATAAATCAAATCAAGAACTTATCTGACTTTCCTTCAAATGTAAAACATATCGAAATCCGTTCGCCCAGCAAAAGATAAAACAACACCGAACAAACGAATCGCTCCAAAGTTAATATTATTGTCAGAACCACAATTAGGTGCGTAAATTAATTCAATTTCACGTTGGGAATTCAACATTCTTACATATACAATGGAAACTATTCGGGATAATAAATTCCTGAACTAGTGACGTGAGACGGGCCGGGGCTCGAATGCGGGACCGGACCCTCACATAATGAAAGCACAAATTGCGTCCCTTCGTGAACAATTAAAGTCACGAAAATTTTGATGTTTCCCCGTGGTCTCGACGTATACCCGATTGCGATGCGGACTTGCAAACTTTGTAAGTATTTACAATTTAATATTTGTTAATAGGTAAATAACGATTACGAGACCTCGCAGATAGCGACGCCAACTATACGGAAACCTTGTATTCGGTAATATACAATTTGTAAGACGGACGTAATTTATTTATTTACAAATTAGGTAATATTTGTGTACATATTAATTTTTTTTTATATATATAAAAGAGGGAGGCAAACGGTGTTGTGCTCCGTAGCCACGCCACCGTAAATTTTTTGCAGGCGGGTCACCTGATGGAGAGTAATCACCGCCGCCCATGGACACCCGCAAAACCAGAGGAATCGCAGATGCGTTGCCGTCCTTTAAGGAAGGAATAGGGTTAAGGAAGGAATAGGAACTGTGGGAGGGGAGGGGGAGAGATGACATTTCTAAATAAATAATGAATAATTAGCAAAGTTTGCAAGTACACAATCGCAATCGGGAGTACTTCTAGACCACGGGGAAATATCAAAATTTTCGTGACTCTAATTGTTCGCGAAGGCACGATAACAGCTGGGACCGATATCGGTTCTGGCTTCAATTGCCGGGCCGGACAGAGTGTGTTTCATATTTTTCGATGCATAGCCCGGGTTTGTGATCATCATGTTGGTAACAAACATTTGGCTAGCGTGGTCATAAAGCGAATGCCCATGAATTGTATGGTACTGACATAATTTTAATGATGGAGGCCTTTGCCAAGCAAGCATAACATTGGCAATAAAAGGGGACATCCTAAACAAGAATAATTTTTAATCTGTACACATATTTTTTTTAATAATAGAGTAACTTAATCTAGAGCTACATAATACTTCACTACCTCCAACTACCTCATTATTTACGATCCCGTTTTACACACCTGCCTCTTCCCGCCCAAAACGTTCCTGTGATACCAGGACCCTTTCCTATCCACAAGCCAACTCCAAGTTTTTCCACAGTTCCTTTACTGTTTATGCAGTAAAGTAATTTGATGTATATTTTGTGTATGTTTATTTATTTATATAATTATGTTTAGTTTATGTATGTTTTGTATAGCGCAATTAGTCCCACAAATTTAATTTTATCACCACAGCTAGGGTTGGCTGGAAGAGATCTCTTCTAGAGATAAGCTCACCTTTGTATATGTCCTGTGTAACTTGTGTATTAATGTAATTTCTTTGTGCAATAAAGTATTAATATATAAATTTTATTTTTTTTTAAAGTGAAAAATAAAGAAACTAATATTGATCAAACATATCTACAAAATACCGTTAATCATGGTCAATCGACCAGGACCGCGCATTTGAACTCTGACACATTACGATATCACAGGTTATAGGTTACCTCTACCACAGTGTTCCTATTTCCACTGTGCATTTACGTTACATGTGACCTTTCATTTGCCCGGTATCCACGAGTTATTTTTTATTTTGCCGGACAAATTAAATAAATAATGTATAGTAAATAAATTTAAAAAAATTAAAATGATGTCTATTAACGTTACTGAATGATATAAAAAATTACGCGCACTGAAAAACAAAATTATCCTGTATACTATCCAACTGCTGGACAAAGGTATCCGTCATTGAAATTAAGCCTTTGCCGTAATTAATAGGTTATTATCTTAACACACATAATATAAGCAATTTTTTTCACATACATATAAGGTGACTGCTAAAAACCGCAAGATACTTCAAGGGTTGCTCAGGGGGGTTACTCTCGAACGCAAACTCAATCTTAATACAATTGCAATGAGATGAATATGTATCGATATTAGGTTAAGTAAAGATAATTCCGGAACGCCATCTCGATAATGACTTGTTCAATCAATTTCCACGCAGTTTAATTCCAATGTGGCGCTATTGTCGCTTGCAAAAGTGCCATTTGACATTTTTTAGACTTGTGATTGGAAATTGATTAATGCAATTCTGTTTCAAGACCAGGTCAAGTGTTTTAAAAATGACAAAAATGCCAAAAAAGAATTCGTGTTTTTTCAATATCATATCATAATCAATAGCAATATCATGAGAAAATTAAAATGAAACAATTAAAAATAACGATTATTTACAACGCGCGGGCAAGGAGTTGACCCATACGCGTACTGACGCGTACTAAAAAAGGTAAAGGTACTGACCTACGTTGACGGGTCAACGGCCGGCCGGCCATTGCCCGCGCGTTGTAAATAATCGTTATTTTTAATTGTTTTCATGTTATTTTTCTTATGTTATTGCTTTAAAATAAATTAGATACTCAAAGACTATCCAATTAAAATAATACACATAAGGAATTATTTAATTAAAAATGAAAAAAACTCAAATTTCTTTTTTGTCATTTTTGCCATGTTTAAAACACTTGACCTGACCAGCCCTTGAAGTTTCTTGCGGTTTCTAGCAGTCATCTTATATACATACAGGGGTAGGCAGAGACCACATAGCTTCCCATCTGCCACAATCCTGACACACATCCCTAGCTTCACTTACTCTCATTACGTTTTTCATACAAGCTCGTCGGCTTATGGCTGGTTTACACGTTGCGAGTTGCTGGCCTGACAGTAGGCAGCTTCTCGCATTTTAAACTCGCATGCTAGTAGCTCGGCTCGCCTTATCTGTCTACACGACACCTGTGCTGCGGTCCAGTCTTGCGAGTTGCCGCGATGTTGAGTGAACGTCTTATAAAAAAAACGGTGATACGCTCTATGACAACAATATTATTATCGAAATAATAAATAATAGTTATTATCGAAACAATTCCATTGGTTTTCTTGCTCTCTGTATAATTTCATGAATGAAATATTATTATCCGAAGACCATCTATCCGTCGCCATTTTGAATTTGGGTTCTGCTCACGACTATCCCGCTCGCGCTGCTACTGGCGAGCTACTGCCGAACGCGTCTAAACAATGCGAGCGACGGCCAAGCTGCTGTCATGTGCGAGTGGCTGGCGCACGAGCAAGCGAGTGAAAACAAAAAATGTTGAAGTAACTCGGATGCGAGTCCACGTGCAGTCGTGCACATGCGAGTTACTCGTTAGTGACGTCCAAACAATGCGAGTTACTGCAGTGCAGCTACTCGGTAGGCTGACTCGTACGCTAGCTTGCACTGTGTAAACTAGCCATTAGGGTACTCTTGACCTGACCTTTGTCGAGAACGTCACCGATAATACTTACGTATTTATTAGGGATGAGCCGATCATTTCACATTCGGTTTAACCGAATATCGGCAGCTCGAACCGAACTTTGGCATTCGGCCGACATTCGGTTCAAATGCCGAACTTTCGGTACAGGGAAAATATTGAAATAACTCAACATAGGTAGTCATTTATTTGTTGTACTTATTTAACACATTTTTTAAAAAGTATCTAAATCTATACCAGTTAACGCAAATGGCTCGCTACAGTTTGCAGTTTCCAGGGCGTGATATAATTTTTTTCCATCGCAACGTCGATCACACGTCGGATTTCAGTAGAAAGCCGTGTTCGGAGTGCTGAGCACAGTGCAGTTTAGAAAAGTACCAACATTTGAAATAACTATTAGAATATGTTTAGATTTTTTTTTAATTTTTTTAATCGTTTATTTGTTTTAATTATGACTCTCCATTGTTAAATATGTCGTCATATTTTATTGTTTTTTGTACAATATCCCACCACGTCTTCTAGACCTCTTGCTGAGGTTAGACCCCTATTTGGCCACACTTTCTTTTCTCTTTTTGTCTTATTGTGTTTTAGTGTTAAATAATATATTTTTTATTTGTCTATGTTGATTGTGCTCGAAATATCTACGTAAATGAAAATAAATGGCCGAAAGTATGTTGTTAGTATATAAAATTATGTTCACTAGTGTTTTATTGCGTAAAAGCGCTACAGATTACTGTTTATCCCGCGAAAATAGTAAAGTACACAGTGTACTTTAACACAGTAGGTACCTATATTATTTTAAAATTTCTTGCGATATTCTATTAAAGGAATATCCTCATATTTTGCACAAAGATAGTAAAAAAGCGTGTTAGTACTATCTTTATCACGGAAAAACATTATAGTAGCACTATTGTGTTATCTAGTTGAGGATTTTGGTAAAGTGCGCTCCCATAATAAAGCCTGCGTCTTAAAAATAAAGACCGAAAAAAGAGATAAAGACCAAAGTACTATGGCACTACAAAATAATATTTCGTTATCGGTTCGCCGTGTACAATTTGACTGTACCGAATTCTATCCAATTTTAGCGAGGTAACGAATATTGGGGTGGACTCTTCACGGCGCGCAATGACAGTGACAAGTCACGTTGGTCCAGTTCTTATTGTGAAGGCTATAGAGTCGATATTCTTTTAAACAAGCACGTTGGTAATATCGTCCTATGTACCAAGATAACGGTGACAAGCGGCGACGTACATCCGGACGAGGAAAAGTAGCAACATTATATAATTACATTAATCTACTTTATTCTAAGCCTGAATTTAGTTTTAAACTAGCAGAGAGAGGGACAGATAGATACCTAGATATAATACTGTTATTGTAAGACCATGCAACTTAACATCGTATATAAAGACTAGCAAAGTACGAGGTTAGAATTTGACGGTCTTATCGCCTTAAAGCGATCCCTTCTAGTCAACCAGTCGAATGGTGAGATTTTACACAACATCAATAATTGTAGCGATGACTTGATTTAAAGAGATTTAATTAGCAATACAGGCTTCAATTTTTTCACTTTTTTACATGAATAAAAATGATAATAATATGAACTTAGGTCTTGAGAGAATTTAAACTTTAAAAAATTTATACTTAAACTTTCCTACACTCACACCAATTATCTAGCCCAAGAGAAGCTTCGAAGAAACTCGTTAAATGGTTACTAGACAACGGATAAACATACTTAAATACATACTTAATATACATAGAAAACACCCAGACCCTAGACAATTTAGAAAAACAATAATTTCTAAATTGACCCGACCGGGGATTGAACCCGGGACCTCAGAGATGGCGACACCATGAAAACCGGTGTACAAACCAGTCGACCAAGGAGGTCGTCGAATTTAGGTCAGGTGCCGTATTAATTAAGCCTTCGTTGCTTTATCCTGCCCGTGTCTTATCAACATGATCTATTGCATACATTTACAGATTCTCATTTTTTATTTTTTCTCCGTTTACCTATCTATTTTCTTGTGTGGTAACGATAGAATAGAGTGAGCTAGAACTGTCTACCAATTTACTATTGACAAACGCTAACGATGAGACTTTAAACTATCGCGTTGCATTGCATTATTTTAACGGGACCTAACACGATTAATCCTAATAATATTATAAACGCGAAAGTTTGTAAGTATATAGATGGATGTTTGTTACTCTTTCACGTAAAAACTAATTATTGGATTTGGATGAAATTTAGCATACAGATAGTTTATAACCTGGATTAACACATACGATACTTTTTATTCCGATTTTCCTACGGGAACGGGAACCACGCGGGTGAAACGAGTGGCCGCTAGTTTTGTAAATAAGTACATATTAGTGGCATTGTAATTACGTACGAGTATGTACAGTCACGAGCACCAATATGTATACACTTTGACTCTTACTCCATTGCATTAAGAGTTAAAATTGTTTACATATTTTTGCTCGTGACTGTACTAGCGGCCGCTCGCGGTTTCACTCGCGTGGTTCCAGTTCTCGTGGGAATGGCGGGATAAAAAGTATCCTATTTATTAACTAAAATTTTATCCTAGTTAATCCAGGTTATAAACTATCTGTATGCCGAATTTCGTCCAAATCCATTCTCTAGTTTTTGCGTGAAAGAGTAACAAACATCCATCTATACTTACAAACTTTCGCGTTTATAATATTAGTAGGAAGTATGTATGAAAGTAAACAATAACTAGAGTACCTAGTGAACATGTCCCATTATCAATGGAGAACACGGGCTCATCAAAGCACTAGTGTTCCCCATATTCCTATACGCTAAGGAGACATAGACTTTTTTTAAAAGTTTAATTGGTTTACGCTCATACCAATTATCTCTACACCAAGATGATCGTATTCTTTGGAAACTCGTTAATATGGTAAGATAACGGATAAATATACATAAACATAAACAAAACACACAGACCTGAAATCAATTTAGAAAAAACATTCTTCTCAAAATTGACCCGACCGAGTATTGAACCCGGGTCCTTAGAGATGGCGCGACGCCGACGCCAGACCAGGCGTGCTAACCACTTGACCACGGAGGTCGTCGTATCGATCTCCGTGGCAAAGAAGGTACTAGATTTTTAGTAGGTAGATCTCCCCATTCCCCGTCAAGAACTTTTCTGGGCGATCGAAGGGGGGAGTCCCTCATAACCCGAGGTCGTCCTATGCCTCGATGTATGCGTAAGACTGCATTAAGAGGGTTTGCGCATTTCGGTTTCCCATGCAAACTTCCAAGTCGAAATTTTTAAAAACCAATAAGCCAATTTTGATAAAACTTTGCATGCTAAAGTAAAATACAAAGATCTAAATTGTTCATTGAAAACATTTAAAAAAAACGTTTATTTAGCTGAGTTATTAAAATCTCAATATTATCCAACAAGGTGGTCCGACGCTCTGGTGAAGGTCGCTGGTAGCCGCTGGATGCGAGCAGCACAAGACCGGTCGTGTTGGAGATCTTTGGGGGAGGCCTTTGTCCAGCAGTGGACGTCTTCTGGTCGATGATGATGATGATGATTTAGAGCATCCAAAGTTACATCAAAATTCGCTTATTGGCTTTTATAAATTTCGACTTGGAAATTTGTATGAAAAACCGAAATTAAAAAATAAAAATGTATTTATTTCAGGTAAATCAATTACAATTAAGTTACCGGGGCTACCCCAAAAAGTTGTCAGAAGACACTTGTGTGGGGTACGCCTCGCTCTTCCGACGTAAACACAGTTTCGATTTACATGACTGATACAAGATTTCACAATTTCTTTGCGAGATATTGTGTGTTTGTGTGTGTTTGTGTGTGTGCGGGCAAGCGTGTGTGTGTGTCTGGGGGTAAGCATATGTGAGTGTGTGTGGGAGGTGTCAAATGCGTAAACCCTCTTAAAGCCAGTTTAAAAAAAACCCGTGTCGCGTCGGTAAAAGAATACTACCACCCCCTCTCTTCCCTTGGGTGTCGTAAAAGGTGACTAACGAACTAAAGACTGCACATACATACAACTGCACAGACGGGTGATGGGCTCACCACTTGTCACGAAAAGCACATGTGCAGTCGCTATTTAGTGAAAAGTAAACTATGGTAAAAGACTGCTTTTGCGGTCCTCATTGCCTAGTCTCTGACTAACCCTTCGGGGATAATAGTCGTGATTAAAATAAGTAAGTACTTACAACTGTTTTATGTTGTTGAATGTATGAGTAGTCATCAGCCAGTTAGTTGCACTTTGACGACGCCCATTAGAAGAGTTGGTAGAATACTAGTTTGCCACCACCACCCATTACTTACTTTTCGAAATAGTTAATGTTATTGTTAATATTAAAACTAAGTATTTTCAGTCCAAAAGTCATCGATACTTACGAAGGTCCGAGGAAACATGCCGTTGGGCGGACCTTCGGGAATTCGGCAATAAATATAATGCGGCACCACCCCCATAAATCAACAGTTGAGCCGGCCGAGACGAATGGGTTGCGAAACTATTCCGTCGGTTGTGAATCAAAATGTTGTGCGCCGCTTTTTTTGGCCCCCTTTTGTTCTGTTGACACTGAGAGTGACGTGAGCAATTTATAGTTTGTCATATTGCTTACAAATGGAAGCGTGGTTCGATGAGGCTCATTTGTCTGGCGTTGGTGCAGTGCAGTACTTTTTTTTAGGTGTAGAGGAGGCTTACGAGCTGACTAGTCATTTGAGCCAAAAGAAAGAGGAGGACCTTGAGGGAGGAGTAGGAATTTTGAGGGAGGGATCATTACATATTATAAAGTATACAAAGTATGCTAGTATCTTTGATGTAATTGTGTCATATTTAGGAAAGATGGTGGCAGATAGAGGCGGACTTAAAACAAACCAATCAAACCAAGTACAATGTACGTCCTGCATGCGAATCAAACGCGGGACCTCTGAGTCTACGCCCGGTGGGGTAACTAGACCACAAAGGCGGTTATAAACTATTGATCTTTTGAAAGAAAAAGAAAAGAAAAAAAAATTATTTAGCATTCCAGTTATAAGATTGTAAAATATTACACAACACAAACACATCACAGGTTATAAACGCTCCATAGTTTTACGTGAATGCCGTAAAATGTCCAGTGTCGAAATTGCGTCCGAAGTCCATATCTTACAGCGTCTAAGTAGTGCCACGTCTAAGTCTCTTACGGTCCAAATCGTGAAATGTCTAATTCGTAAAATGTCCAGTCTATATACTAATGTCTAACTCTCGGGCCGTCCAAATCGAGAAATGCCTAAGTCGTAAAATGTCCAGTCTATAATAATAGGGAAGTCCAAATCGTGAAATGTCAAGTTATAAAGAATTCTTCTCAGCATAATTGACGACCTCCTTGGTCGAGTGGTTAGTACACCGGTTTTCATGGTGCCGCCATCTCTGAGGTCCCGGGTTCGATCCCCGGTCGGGTCAATTTATAAATTATTGTTTTTCTAAATTGTCTCTGGTCTGGTTGTTTTCTATGTATAATAAGTATGTATTTAAGTATTTTAAGTATGTTTATCCGTTGTCTAGTAACCATTTAACGAGTTTCTTCGAAGCTTCTCTTGGGCTAGATAATTGGTGTGAGTGTAGGAAAGATTTATTTATTTATTATTTATTTATAAAGCCACTGATTTTCAGAAGAAACATTTTCTTAAAATAAAATTACAAAACACGCACTGCTGCGCACGCACATCATAAATAATTAAAAAAATTAAAACTGCAGGTATCACAAAATGAACCGTGACCTCATTTGTACATTATTTTAAATAATAAATGAATATTATAATTTACGTGGTGCCTTAAAGTTTGTATGGATGGGTAACTCGAAATATAAAAAGGCTCTCAAGTTGAACGTCTACATAAACGTGTGTTAAGCGTCCACGCCTGCAAAGCGAGCGGGTAAGCCTTTGAATCTTTTAGAGGATTACAAGAGCTGGATCCATGAACGAGTCCGCCTTACAGTGGCAGCGTAACGTAAGGCGGGTGGTACAGTGATGGATGCAGCGTGAACGAAGAAACTTTCGGTTGCCTACACGGAAGATAATTGTACGATTTTCACATTACATATGTATTTACATTTTACATGCATACGTACTATAGATTCGCGACTATTATCCCCACAGGGTTAGTCCATAGACTAGGCAATGGGGACCGCAGAAGCAGTCCACTTCTATCGTCCACGCTTGATAGGTGGTAAACCCATCGCGCTCTATGCTGTTGAATATATGTTGACGATTGTTTCACGACCTCCTTGGTCGAGTGGTTTGTACACCGGTTTTCATGGTGTCGCCATCTCTGAGGTCCCGGGTTCGATCCCCGGTCGGGTCAATTTAGAAACTATTGTTTTTCTAAATTATCTCGGGTCTGGGTGTTTTCTATGTATAATAAGTATGTGTTTAAGTATTTTAAGTATGTTTATCCGTTGTCTAGTAACTATTTAACGAGTTTCTTCGAAGCTTCTCTTGGGCTAGATAATTGGTGTGATTGTGGAAAAGTTTAATTTAATTTTAATTTAATATGTGCAATCTTTATTTTGTTAGTCGCCTTTCCATTAATAATTCCTTGTTCCATTTTTCAATTTGGAAAAAGTATTGTATTTTTATTTTAAACACTAACCCTGTTATTAATAATAAACGTTGATTAAAGTTACACTTAGGATTAAATTGACGCTGTCTCTATCTGTCTTCTTTAACCCTTAATTAGTCGCATGGGGTCAAAGCAGTATCGCATAAAAAAATTAAGCGCTTGCCGCTACCCGAATTTCCCCGCGCCCCCGCTAGCTTCATAACCTGCGTCAAAGTGTGTATTCCTGGAGCGACCAAGACACGAGAGTGGAAGGACGCGTCGCTGCGCTCTTGAGCAGTGACCCCGTGCGAGTAATTACGTTACAAGATACAAATGATCGGAAACTACCAACAAAATGAACAAAATGTGCAAAGTTTATATGCAATGATCACTCTCAAATATATTGTCAACAGTGTAATAAAAGTGATTCGGAGAGTTCCTAATAATAATTTAAAATTTTAAGCTTTGATCTCAATCTAAGTACGACTTGTTGATTTTAGTAATTATTTTAATTTAGCTTGGTTTTGTTTAATAAGATAATAAGTTAATGTTATTTCTTTTCTATATAATATGATTAATATAGTACTTTTACAATTAACAAGTTTTATTTACATAGAACTTTAATAAATAATAGAAACTATTCCTACAATTTGGGGTCATCTGTGACCCCATGCGAGCAGTTATGTAATTTTCTTCATGCGAGTAATTAAGGGTTAACAAAAACGAGACAGCTTCACTGGCCATTTTCATTAATAAGACGGACAGTGTAAAGGATAAAACTACAGTTGCTACGGATGCTACGGTTACTATTGAATTATCTCAACAGTGTAACATTGTTGCAATTCCCGCTACGTCTTATCACTAAGCCCACGCGTCTCAGTTTCTTCGCTCGCAGAGCGACGATAAAAGTCATTACTCCTCACTACGACAAGCCATTCGTTAACCGCTACCCGCCCCGCCAGTCTCAGGCCGCAGCCGAATAATACCACTCTGGCGCCCACGGAGGCCTGTAAAAATGGATTGCTCATTATTTCTAGCGAAATCAAAAGCTTTCTCCTTTTTAGGAAATTGGTGGAGTCAATGGATCGCACTGGTTCGTATTTTCTCTGCATGAAAAAGATTCGCGGCTTTCGTGATTGATCTATCCTGTAGATTCTACGGGGTGCGTGGAATCAATGGTCGGTATCCGCGATATATTTTTGTATTAAAAGTTTGATATATTTAGATTTAGATATAGATATTATGTATGAAATTGTACTTTAAAATTAAACATATTTTACGGATCAACTCGCGTTTATTAACTATATTTGGGTTTTTATTTTAGTCCTGCCGTTTTACAGGGAGACTGCGTATTTCAATGTGTAGTTTCTGCGTAAACTTTAGAAAATAATATGAAATTTATGTGTAAATTTAGATTTCCAGAGTTTAAACGTATTGGGAGACCGGAATCTTTATGTCATACCGGAAGGAGTTCAGGATAGTGGTTTTTCTCTTTCCATCAGCCCATTAAAGTCATAATTTTAAAGTTGAAGACGCATAGATCAGTTGATACAACTTTATTTTCTAAATTTTATTTTTTTTACAAATTCACTAAATCTTGTAAGTGTTTGTAATAAAACTACTCATCATCATCATCCTATAAACATCCCACTACTGGGCACAGGCATCCCACGTGGACAATAAGCACGTGGGGATATTAGGCCATAACCCACCACGCTGGCCCAATGCGGGTTGGTGGGTAAATAAAACTACTATTCGACCTAAATTCAGCTTTTTTTAGCTATTTCTGAGTTGTAGTTGCACTTGCAGTTGCTTTTACCCGACTGCGCCAGAAGGAGGGTTATGTTTTTCGAGAGTATGTACGAGTAAGTAGGCTAGTTGACTAAATTTCAAAATCATAATAAAACGATACCTGTTTACCTATTTTATCCTAAAAATACATTATTTTTAATAAAATCGACCATTTACAATATTTATTTAGCGTTTTTATATTCCTTTTTAAATTTACCGCAAAAACACCGTCACGCCGTGCCAAACATGCGTTTCGTTCGACGCTTGTCCTATAGAAATGTCACAACAATAAAATGACATTTGGCAAGGTGTGACGTCACGGCTTTTGATTTCCGTTTAATGTCATATGACTGAATGCGTATTATTGTCGATTTTTTTTCTTTAAAAATATTAATAATCCCAATTTTTTGTATGAATATTTTAGGGGTGTCTATTAGAATACAGATTTTTTTGATATCGAATTTCATTTTACCGAAAACTATTCAACGATTTTTAACATATTTTTTTTTTCAATTCATCAAATAGTTAATCATCGCTGTTTTATATAATCGAAAAACGTTTCTTTAAAAAAATCTTTTAAAGTTCATTTCATTACCAGAAAAACGCCCAACTAGCAAAGTAATCCTATAAAGAAAGATTATAAGTCTGTCACTACTAACAACGTTCTTATAAAGACATTGCGGTAGACTATTTAACTTGTAATAGCATTTGCCAAGGCTTAGCATATTTAAGTGCATTCGTTTTTATATCTCGGTCTTATAGTTCGCTACAAGACTGACCTACAAAACATCTATAGGACACTTTTACTAGTAATAGCATTTCAGAAACGTAGATATTCTCAAGAGAATTTGTCTTTGTAAGTTAGTCTTATAGTTAGCTACAAAATTTTCTTTTAGGACACTTTTAGGAATAAGTCTCCTATAATTGTTTACTGTAAAACTAAATAATCTAGAATAACATTTTGATCCTATAGTAACATCTTGTGAGAAAACAAGATATAATAATATAGTTAGCTGAGATCACTATAAGGTTGCGCCGGTATAGTTTTGCTCGAGACTCTTTTAAATCTAATAGTACTTAATAAGAGCGCTATTTGATCAAAAAAGCTTATAAGCTACTAGATCAATAACTTTATTAGTAAACGTCAGCCATTTTGTTGAGATTCAGTTGTTCCACTTCGTCTTAAGGAAATAAGTTGAACATGAATTTAAGCGATTGGAAAAGATTGAAAAGGAGTGGTGGTTACAGCAGAAAAGTGACAAAAACGTATAAAGAATTAATGAAGCCAGGTTCTTCAGGAATAAAATCAACAGGATCAGGAACTAAATCAAGCGCGTCAAGTGCGAACGCAGGTGAAGTAAATGAGGGTTCTGCGACCAAAAATATTTTTTCACCCCTAGCCCACCACTCGGAAAGTGAAGAAGATGAAAATTGGAAATAAGAATACGATTTACATATCAAAGAAACCACTGAATATGAAAAAAAATATGAATTGCTAAAAGATATGCAAAGCTGGGCTATAAAATTTAATATACCACTCCTAGCCCTCAACGAACTATCTACTATTTTGAACAAAAGATTAAGTAATGTTTTACCTAAAGATGCTCGGACTTTATTACATACCAACAAAAAAACGTTGCATATTACAATCTCGGATCCAGATCCAGATCTTCGATGTAATGGTCGTATATGCTTGTAATGGCGTTGGGACGGAGACCCGAAATGAAACAATGTCTTGCGTTGAATCAATACTCTTTATCCTCTAGTGTATCATCTTAAATACTAATTAACATCACATCTATACGTGACTAGAGGAAGGACGCCTTGTCAATCAGGAAGACCTTAATTATCACGTACTATTGAGTACGTGCTGATAGTGTAATTCACTATATCACACCTCCCCTGAAAAGGCTAGGCATCCCTTCCCTGAAAAGTAAACTCTTATTTTCTAAATATCTTAGTCCTATTCTTATGAACTATATATTCTTTATTATTCTTCAATATTTTTACATTAGTACCTAGCTCTTCTAAAACTTCAAATGGACCTAAATACAAGTCATTCAATTTATTATAATTTTCATTCTTATACAAGAGTAGATCACCTTTTTTGTAGTGTACTTCCTTACAATCTAAATCATAATTAGTTTTTCTACTTTGTTTTGATATTAATAAGTTGTTCCTGGCATCATTATGAGCTTTTTGCAATCTAAATTTTAACTCCGATGGATAATTGTCGTATACATATAAGGGATCAACTTTACTAACTAAATTACTAGGTACGTTACATGTTTTCCCAAAAACTAGTTCATAAGGGGAGTATTTGGTACTAGTATTTACAGAATTATTATAAGCAAAGCACCAATATGGTATCCAGGTACTCCAATTTGCCGACTGATTCTGTGTTTGTATTCTCAAGTAACATCCGAGATGTTTGTGCCAGTTTTCTAGCGAACCTATACTCTCATGGTGATAGGGTGTTGAATTTAACTTATCAATATTTAGCAATTTACATACTGTTTCTAACGTGGAATTAATAAATTCCGTTCCACAGTCAGTCGCAATAACCCTGGGAGTACCATATCGTAAAATAAAATTTTCAGTAAAAACCCTAGCAACAGTTTCAGCTGACTTATCAAGTATTGGGTAAGCTTCTACAAACTTTGTCAATTCGCATTGTATTGTTAATATGTATTTATTACCCAAATTATCGACCTCCAACGGCCCCACAATATCTAAATATAATTTTTCAAAAGAAGTAGATGCTGTAGTGGTTATTACCATTTTCTCTTTATTATTTTTATTACAAAATTTCTGCTTTTGGCAATCTTTACAGCGAGTCACATATTCAGTTATGTCTTTTTGCATATTACTCCAAAAATATTTTTTTCGAATATTCTTAGTCATTTTATTTATGCCTACATGACCACTTGTCGGCAATAAATGATAATCATTTAGTATAACACGTATCAAGTCTTTATTTGTAACATGTTCAACTTGGTTATTAATAATACATAACCGCGGTAATTCTTTATGTTTCATGAAAGTTTGGACAAAATTTTAATAAACTTTTTATTAAACCCATTTTTAATCACAACGACTTCTACAATATTATATTTTTTACATAATGCACTCAGTTCTCCTATCGTTGCGTCTCGGCGCGCCTCCGTTAGTAGAGATTCCTGATTTATGTAAATAGTAGAGTCACTAAATAACATATCACCTGTCTGTGAGACGTATCTTTTCTTTTTCCTCAACTTCACGAAGTTTTCATACGAACAAATATCTAACCTTACATCATTTTGTGATTTCTGCATAATATCTACCACCCTTGGTTGCCTATGATCAACAGGGGGCTCAACCCTGCTACTTCCAGAGGTAGCGGGTTCATTATTTTGCTCCATGGTTCTTTTCATTGAACGGGTTACTACCCCCAAAAAATTTGAATTTAGATTTTTTAACTCGTCTGATGTTATAATGACTCTCGATAAGGCATCTGCCGTTACATTTTTGGAACCTTTTATGTATTCAATATCGAAATCATATTCTTCTAAACAAAGTCTAAACTTAGTTAAACGGCTACTAGGATCTTTTATGCTAAATAAATGAACCAATGGTCTATGATCTGTTAATACTTTAAATTTTCGTCCGTATAAATATGGTCGAAAATGTTTTATAGCCCACACTACCCCTAATAACTCTTTATGAATGGTTGGGTAGTTTATTTCTGAACTGTTTAATTGTCTGCTTGCATAAGCTACGGGCTTATTATTTCCATTTGATAATACAGCCCCCAAGGCTACCCCTGACGCATCGGTTTGCAACCGGAAAACATTATCTTTTCCAAAATCTGGATAATCTAAGACAGGAAATGAACTAAGTGACTTTTTTAAGGTCTGAAATGCCACGTCACATTCTTCCGTCCACTGAAACTCGGCATGTTTCTTACAAAGACGGTTTAGTGGGTACACTATTGTGGCAAAGTTTTTTATGAATTTTCTATAAAAGTTCGCAAAAGCCACAAAACGACGAATCTCATTTACATTTTTAGGTACTGGGAACTTTTCCAAGACCTCGATTTTACTGTTGTCTGGCAACACCCCGTTTGGCGTAATAACATGCCCTAAATAATTAATTTCTTTCCTCAAAAATTCGCACTTACAAGGGTTTAGTTTTAAATTAACTGACCTAAACCTCTCAAATACACTCATTAAATTTGTATTATGCTGCGATAGGCTTTTCCCGAAAACTATTACGTCATCGAGATATAGAAAACATATCTCGTGATTTAAACCCGATAGAGCCATAGACATAAGTTTAGAAAATACGCTAGGACTCGTTTTGAGACCCATAGGTAATCTTTTCAGTTGATATTGCTTATCAGCTGTAAAAGAAGTGAATTTCCTACATTCTGGTGATAACCCTAGCTGGTAATAACTAGAACTGAGGTCTAAATGAGAATAGTATAAGCATCCCGAAAGTGAGTCAATAATTTCTTGTATATTTGGTAACGGGAACTTTTCGTCTACTATTTTTTTATTTAAAAGTCTATAATCTATTACGATTCTCCACTTTTTTTCACCGCTACTGTCAGCTTTTTTCGGAAGTAATAATAATGGAGAAGACCATTCGCTGGTACACTCTTCGATAATATCTTCTTCTAACAATTTACCTACCTGTTTTATTAACTCAGCCTTCTGAGCGTGCGGTATTCTATACGGTTTGACATAAACAGGAGACGCGTCATTTTGCAGTTTAATGTTGTACTCGTATAAGTTTGTAACGGATAGCTTATCACCCGGCATATGAAAGATATCTGCATATTTTGCACATATTTTCTCAATAGACCGTCTCTCTTCATCACCAAGATATGTTTTTAATTTAAGAAAATCGAATAGTTGTTTAACCCTCTCGACAGATTTTCCGTTTTCCGTATCAAAAGAGCATACGAAATAATCCGAGTATTTTCTAATTTTCGGGCTAAAGTTATTTAATTTTACATCTTCTTCCCGTGTGTTTAAAAATCGCACCGGAATCTTTTTCCCGTCTCCTACTACCACGGCGCCTGCTACAAATACGCCTGCAATAACTTCCTCCGCTAAAATGACACATTCGCCCTTTATCTCTGACGAAACATATTTTACGACCTCACATCTCCCTGGAATAGTCGTTATTATGTTTTTACCTAAGCCTAATTCTAGACTTATCTTATCCTGTAATGTAACCAGCTTATTTTCATAGTTAATTTTACAACTATATTTTAATAAAAAATCTTCTCCTAAAATTCCATCATTTTTACAGTGGAAGTTGCTAAACACATAAAACTTATGCCTAAAATTATAATTGTTAACACATAAGTCTAGATAAACATAACCTATTGATACTAAATCCCCACATACTCCTTTAATCTTAATTTCATCCCTTACTAGCTTTGCGTCGCGGGACACGCTACGGAGTTTATTTAACCAATCTAACTTTAAAATTGAAATGCTTGCTCCTGTGTCTACTAATAGAGAAATTTGAGTTTGACTACAAGTAAAACAAACGTAATTACCACTACCATAACTACAAATATCTACCTCAGCGCTATTCAGAACGAAAAAAATCATCGCTATGATGTTCGTTCTGACGTATACTCTGACGTTCACTTTCGTTCTCGTCATTAGACTGTTCTGCTGAGTCAACTAAGAAATGTACATTCCTACGTTTATTATGAGGTGACGTAAACCTGGTGTTGCGCTGACCCTGAAACCTATTCGAGTTATAGTAGGCACGACCCCGACCTTGCTGACTCGTCGCGTTGTTGTTACGTGACTTATTATATTGTTGATGATAGTTTTTATTTATCTTTTCAAATCGCTGGTTCGAAACATAGTTAACATAATTGTTTATTGGTGGTTTCACTACCGAGTCTTCTTGTTCTAAGGCTATAGTTATTGCCTGCCTAACTGTGCTTACGGACCTAGACGTAACTATAATGCTTGTACGAGCATTGTTTAGGCCGTCAGCGAAACGCTTGATAGCCATTTTTTCATTAATCGGCTTTAATAAATTATATGCCGACTCGTCTCCATTAGCCTGTGCTGTACTTAAATCGTTGGACATTTTTTCGATTTCACTACCAAACACTTCTATGGTCTTGTTTCCTTGCCTACATCGTAGCATTCGGTCTAAAATGGCTGTGTATGATTTAATCGGAATTAAAACATTTTTTATATCTTTTATTAGGTCTGCCACAGACACATAAGACTTATTAATTTTTGTTTTAGCACTGCTAGAAAGACGAGTTTTTAAAACAAAATTGATTAACAGAGGCTGGTCCTCGTTTCTAAGGGTACTACTATAATACTCTATTCCGTCTATTAGTTGGTTAATTTGCGTTTCGTCGCAATCTACTACTGGGAGGAGCGTGAGCGCGACTTTTAGATCGAACGTGGCCATGGTTGTGATCGTTTCTGAATGATGCGGGTTAACGAGTGACTCGATTTCCTCAAAATTACATAAAAACTTTGACGATATTGCTTTTGTTATTTGTAATTCTACAGCATCTATCCCTTTTTTTTACATAAGTCTGCAGATATTTGTTCAAAAATATTTTTAATTTCCTTTGCTCTTAAAAACTTATTCTGCCCCTGAGCGGAATAACGTTTGTCCTTACTTAATTTAATAATAGAGTCTCTAATAGCCTTAAGCTCACTCAAGAGTTCTGACAGGTTTGCCATGAACACACTTTAGAAAAAAAAAATCACTCACACACACACATAGATTCTTGGTAGCATAGTTATATTAATTCGTGCTGGCTTACACGTTCTGTGCTGGTCCAATTGCCCGTCGAACCGCTCTGCGTTCTACCTCTTCTAATAGTCGTGCGTTGAAGTAACGTAGCAGCCTAAGTACTATATAGCCCGCTAGTACAACGACGATGGTCAGTAAAAAGATCTCTGAAAGTTGCATCCCAACGGCCAAGGGAGTTGATGCTGCCGCCGATTGAGTTGGTGATTGACTGACAATAATGTTGTCTTTAGATTGTGGGTTTCCCATAGTTAAACAATTTTGGCTTACAGTTTTTCTTCTTATTTCCTTCGTCCTTCTTGTAGGCCCGTGTAGCACTATTTTCCTGATATTTTGTAGACTTCAACTAGCGATTTCGCGGCGCGGACTTGTGACACCATGTCACGGTCGCCATGTAATGGCGTTGGGACGGAGACCCGAAATGAAACAATGTCTTGCGTTGAATCAATACTCTTTATCCTCTAGTGTATCATCTTAAATACTAATTAACATCACATCTATACGTGACTAGAGGAAGGACGCCTTGTCAATCAGGAAGACCTTAATTATCACGTACTATTGAGTACGTGCTGATAGTGTAATTCACTATATCACATGCTGTACTGGGAGCAAGTCGGGCACCAAAAAAAGATTCGATGCAATTAAACAATTATGTTTTCTTGACTACAAATGAAATGAGTAGGTCTATACATATTGTTTAAATAAACTGGAAATCACACCCATTGCAGCTATCGGATAATACAAAATGTGTATTAGTCCAAGGCGATCTCATATTTGTCAGTAAAATCAGTAAATATTTCGTCAAAAAACAGTCGACATCAAGAAATACAACCATCTTGTTAACTAAATCCTAAAAAAAGTAAATTTAGCATTAGCACACATATTTTTTAAGGGAACCCTAATTTGTTTTTAAATGGAGGCGAGTTATCTGGACTGAAACTGCTACAAGTACTAATTTACCTACAATGATACTATAAAGTACTTAATGAAGAGCAATTTCAAAACATGGCGAATATTCATAAGAATTGTTGAAATATTTTATTTACAACAATATACTAATGTGTTATTTTTCGGAGGGGATTGTGAAAATAACTAAATTGCGGTACACATTTACAGTAAAAATTACTTTCCCACGAGTTCATACACTATATTGACAATATAATTATTATTAGTAATTAATGTTTTACAATAATACAAAATAATAGTAATAGAAATTTACGTTTTTATTAAGTATTTACCACAAAACAACCGGAACCACCCAACAAAAAGATAACTTCTAATAAAATATACTTATTACTAATAACTAAGTACATTACTAGTGCATTAAAAACAAGATTGCTTTAGTAAGATACTTATGTCAGATACTAACAAGAGCGTTTGTGCTTGTAATTGTGTAGTCTCATATCATTACAGAAGCTATTGCGCTTCGTCAAGTATATTATAGGGTTTAGTAACATTTTCAAAGATGATTATAAAATAGTTATAGAAATAAACGCTCCTATAACTGCGCCCAAATCCAGCTTTGTAGCATGATACAAGTTTCTTATAAGTGACAATAAAAGTAGTCTTGAGATCGTTTTAAGTACTTATTTTGCTAGTTGGGCGGTATATCGAATTTACATTTCATAAAAGTATTAAGTTATCGATGAAACTATTCGTAAAAACATATTACAATATGTATCGGAACCCTGAATACTTTTTCACTTAACAACTTTTTATCGCAGTAACGTTTCATCGAACGGTGCATTCGCCTGTTGACGATAAATTGTGTTGCGGTCAGTTCTATATTATTATTTCATAACGCATAACATGAATGGGCAAAATTGAAAAGGCATAATCATAGAAAGGCATAATTTTGATAAGCGTAAGTAACAAAAGGCATATTTTTTATTTGCCATAATGTTCAGAAGACATAATATTAAAAAAGCATACAAGCAATAAGATAAAACTTATTGATAATTTGATCAAACCAGCATGCAGCATGTAGGCAAACATGCAACATGCAAGCAAGCATGCAGCATGCAGGCAAGCATGTAGCATGCAGGCAAGCATGCAGCATGCAGGCAAGCATGCAGCATGCAGGCAAGCATGCAGCATGCAGGCAAGCATGTAGCATGCAGGCAAGCTCGCAGCAGGCATGTTTTCTGTCACGGCTCCGGCGCTGCGAGGCTCCGGCGGCCCCCGCGAGCTTATCGTCGCAGATGGGTTTCGCTCACCACCGCGGCTTCGGCTTGCTGGCCGGCTTCGCCGGCCAGCCTCAGCCACGGCGGCGAGCGTTAAACCCACCTGCTTCTCAGCTCGCGGGCCTCCTCGCCCCTCCGCGCCTACGCGGGATTGAATTACACTCTAGCGTAGGGCAGACAAGACTACGTGGAGTCGGTTTTGCCGCGATTCGTTTCTGTCACTGACTTTTTAAGCACAAACTTACTGCTTAACGTACGTAAGTATACATCATAGTAATAATAGAAAATGAATTTATGGACATTTACAATTATACTTTATAAAACTATGACTTTCATGAAATAAAAAGACATTACGCACAGAACTAATTAATTGCATGAAATCGTATTTTTGATGTACTTACATTGATTTATGAAGTAAAAATTGATGTTTCAATTATTTTGCAAACTGAAACTTATTATAAAACAAAAATATGGGTAACAAAACTTCGATGTAACATTATTTCAAGAAAATGTATAAAACATGAAAAGAAATAACAATGAACTGTGTTTGTAGATAATTAATATTTGAAGAAATGAAATTGCGTAACTCTAGAATTTGTTAAATATTCTACAAAAAGTTCTGCGAATCGTTTTATGGGTAATGAAAATCGTTGAAAGGAATTGCGATAAAATGATGGATTCCCATATTTTAGATATTTTGTTTCCATAAATCATAATTGATCATTAGAAACGCCAATCCACCCGATTTATTCTTAGTGGACACAAGCCTAATAGGCTCGCTCTGCGGCCTGAACGGCTCGATGGGTTTTAGCTTGAGAGGTGTCGTTAGATTCGTATTTACTGTGTGAGTGACACTGGGTACATAAAAAAAACAAAATGGCGGATTTTTGGCGCCAAATTCAAATGTTTGGCACGCTCTGCAGCCTGAACGGCTCGATGAATTTTAGCTTCAAAATATGTGTGTCATGTGTTTATAGGTTACTATACAAATTCATTCAATTATAAAACTAAAAAAAAACGTTATTTTAAAAACTAAAAAACCCGACTACTTTTCTGTGTAATTTGAAAATGAAAAAACCCTAAAACAAGAAAGTCGTTATATCCGATTGCACTTAACTTAAGAATCGCCAAAGTTGCAAAGAAAAATTGTAGCAGTCGGGGCCCATTCTAGAAAATCTGTCTAATCTGCATTGTAATATAGATGTGCTCTCAATTCACTAAGCCTCCATTTATAGAATGGGTCCCCGACTTCTACAATTTTTATTTGCAACTTTGGCGATTCGTTAAGTGCAATCGAGTACGACGACTTTCTTATTTTAGTATTTTTTCATTTCCAAATTACACAGAAACGCAGTAGGGTTTTTTAGTTTTTTTAAATTAGCGTTTTTAGAACTTTATTAGGATGGCCTAGTAAGTTTAAGTAAGTAGGTATTTAGAATAAAAATGAGATAACATAGAGATAATTTTTTCTACTTAGAGCATGTTAATTTTCGAACTAACTATAATGATAACTTCCCGCTCTTTTAGCCTATTTTTTCTCTAGCCTGAGATCATTTTCAATTTTCAGCCTGTCGCCTTTTCATACTGTAGCTCTAATACCGCCTTCCCATGTGTGTAGTACAGACTTATGTGGAGTACCTAATTTGCCTTATACGTGCAGGCAGTAGAGTAAATTACTCCAATCTATTTACGTAGGCACGAACCGCGAACAAGCGGCGTCGCTAACTAATCGTTGGCTCTTAAGGGGGAGATGGCAGCAGAACTGTTTATTTTAATTTTACTTAATAAATAATTATAATGACTGCTTTTGCTGTCCTCATTGTCTAGTCTCTGACTAACCCTTCGGGGATAATAGCCGTGATTTTATGTATGTATGTATATAAATTATAATAAACAACTTTATCATACTCACACCAAGACAAGTGCAAGTTAGACTTCTTTTTTTATATTAGAAGGAGGCAAACGAGCATGCGGGTCACCTGATGGAGAGCAATCACCGCCGCCCATGGACACCCGCAAAACCAGGTAGGCGCAGATGCGTTGCCTTCCTTTAAGAAAGGAATAGGGTTGAGGAAGGAATAGGAATTATGATGGGGAGAGGGGCGGAAGGGGCCTCCGAAACTCTAACTGGCCGGACGAAACACAACACAACCAAGTGCTATTATTTCACTATTTCACGCCGGATATTCGTGAGAGGGTGGTATTACCCCGAGCAAGCCGGCCCAATGCGTGCTGCAACGCAGCGTGGCTCTACCAGTCAGTGTCACTCATTTAGCAGCACCCAGGGGTCACGTGTAGGGTCTCAAGGGTAAACCTACGGACGCGAGTAACTTTAACCCTCAAAATTTATTTGTAAGTATCTTCTTTATTTAAACTTAAACTTTCCTACAATCACACCAATTATCTAGCCCAAGAGAAGAAACTCGTTAAATGGTTACTAGACAACGGGTAAACATACTTAAAATACTTAAGTACATACTTATTATAGGTATATAGAAAATACCTTCACCCGAGAAAATTTAGAAAAACAATAATTTTTAAATTGACCCGACCGGGGATCGAACCCGGGACCTCAGAGATGGCGACACCATAAAAACCGGTGTACGAACCACTCGACCAAGGACGTCGTCATTTGTAAATGTAGTTGTATCTGTGCGTTGTGGTTTCTTGCGCCCGTTCTTTGCCACAGTTAAAAAATGACGTCCAGCGGGCCAATCGCCGTAATGGGCGATTTTCTGACAGCCCAAATTAAAAAGTAAAAATTAGTTCAAAAACACTCGATAGATGTCGTTTTATGAAAGCTGGGCTACTTATAAGCTGTAATAAATTCTACACTTTTACTTGTCTACCAAAAGAATAAAAAAATAGTATTTACTTACCTATTTATATTCAGGACATACAGAACCTATTTCTATTTTGGAATAGAATAATTATTACGCAGCCATACACGTGCTCTTCATGAACCCGCCTTTTACTAAGCGCCATACTAATCTATGCTAAGCGCCATCTATGAAGTCATTTACGAACCAATTTCTTTTTTTTTTTTGATTTTGGAAAATCGCCCATTGGTCGAGTGTACGTGCAGTTCACGCATACGTGAAGTACACCTTAAACGCAAACAACCGTCCGTATTGCCCTAAAATAAATCTACGCGTCATCGTCACCTGCACTGCACGGCTACTTCACCTACGCGTGAAACCAGTGTGTGTTGCCGTACGCAAGTTTTGGTAATTCTATATCGATTATTCGTTATGTAATCGATTATGTCCACGAATAAAGTGGTTGTTACAGGGCTACATCACGCCTAATAACCTAGGATCTAAGTTTATACACAAACATAACACTTGTTTTGTTCTAAGCATAGTAAAAATGGTATTAAAACGGAGATATTGAACACAAAATATGGATGTATGGATGTATCCCTTTGCATACCCTCCCATGAAGAAAAAAGCACTGTTGGTTCTGATTGACAGTTGGGTTGACGTTAGGTTTAAATATTAAAATAGGTGTCCAATCATTTGACAAAAAACAAATACCAAATTTTCATTTGAAAAATAACATTTGACAAAATTCTACTTGATAAATGTATCATTTTACAAACTATTGTTTAATAAACTACTCATTAGACAATATACCTATTTACTAAAAAAAAATCGTTATGCTAAAACATTATTTCACAAATTGATTATTTTTTAAACATGTTAGTTGGCAAAACAATGTAAAGCATAAATAACATTTAACAAATACTAGCTGCCCTACTCCAGTAGGTCACGTGATAGGTTAGAAATTTAAGACTACGCTGCGCTTCGCGATTGTCTTAAATTTCGAGGTTATTTTTTTATTAGACAACAGAAATACTAGCTGCCCTACTCCTGTAGGTATTGAAAAAAAGAAATTGCTTACATTCTTGCTTATATAATATATCATACCTAATATACCATACTTTTTGTAAAATCACCAATTTGGCAAACGAATTATTTAGTCAAGTGAATATTATTAAAATAAAATTTTAACAGCAGAAATATTTCCTAAGGAAAACATTTGCGAAATCTGTATTATGTCAAATGATTCTTTTTAAAGTAATATGTTTGCGAAAAGAAAGTTTGTCAAATGATTAGTTTTTCAAACGTTGTTTGTTAAATTATCTTTTGTCATACGTTTTTTGTTAAACAATAGTAAACCATAATAATTGAATTTATTTGTATTTCGCTCGGACTTATTTTACTTGATAAGGTAAGGTATTGTGTAACTATTGTAAAAGTAAGTTGGCGTTTAATTGGTTTGTCGGCAGTAGTTACAAAGATAATATGAGATTATGACAAGTTTTTACTTTGTGTGGTTCAATTTTTGACAGACCCAGAAAAGAAATCGTCTCTGAGACAAATTGAGGTATTGGTGGAGTTTCTCAAGAACCACCGGGACCTCGATATTGGCGTTTCTCGCAGTTTGCTTTTTCTGTGTTGGGTTTGCTTTACTAATACACAACTCATTATCCAATGTGATACTTTTTGCTTTCCATGTTTATAAATTATTTGTGTATTTTTGTTCATTTCATGGTCAATCTGTGTTCGCTAGCATAAAATTGAAGAGGTATTTACTGAGCATTTTGGTAGTGATAATATTTGTGTATTCATTTGCTTTATATTAACTAAAATGCAGAGGCCACTAAGGAGCTTCCACAATCCATGCGGTTAGAAAAGGTGAACTATCCTTATTTTAAGTCAGGGATGCGAAAAGAAAAAGAGCTTTTGAGATGTGAAGATAGAATCATCAGCATTAGCCTATAAACGTCACACTGCTGGGCACATGCCTCCCACGTGGTCAATGGTACGTGGGGATTTTGGGCCACAACCCACCACGCTGGCCCAATGCGGGTTGGTGGGTTTTAATGACTGTCATCTTACGACAACAACCCGGGACCAACGGCTTAACGTGCCTTCCGAAGCATGAGATCTTTTTAATTTAGTCATCCATCCAGCGACCCGGCATTGCCAAAGTTGTTTAGCGGGCAAGATCGCAAGCCGAACGCGCTAGCCGCTGCGCCATCGAACTCAATTAACTAACGAGTGAAGATAGAATACTGCTGTTTAAAAATGTATATTTTGCTTACAGAATAAACGTTGCTGCTGTCGTCTTTCTGATGATGAGCTAAGGACTTCCCCTAATATAAGTACCTATGTGTAGAATATAAGGATTTGAGATATTGTGACAATAATAAACAATTTTTTATAAAATTTCATATTTGTTTTTATTACATAAGGTTTCTCTCGTTCCAAAGCCTTTGAATAAGAGCCTGTTGGACTGTCCTCCCCTACATTAACTCGATATTTACACGCCTATCAATATTTTGTGGTACTTGAGCCACTCTTCTTAACTCTGCCTCAGCAGCCACCCTGCGGACTTGATTTAAAGCCTCACGCTTGCGTTCTTGTAAATTTAGATGAGGAGCGGGAATTTGAGCACGTAGAGCCATGTTGTGCAGCACAGCACATGCATTCACGATTCGCCTAGCAAATACTGGATCGTAGTGAAGCATCCTAGCAGACAACAAACATCTAAAAAATAAGATTTACATTCACAGCTAAACAGATTTGGATGAAGCATAAGTATGTAAATTTATTTATGTAAGATGGATCACGCGCTTGATTAACAAAAAAGCTACTTCATATCTTGATCCACCGAGTGGTTACTGTGGGAGAAACAAAATTATGCTACAATCACAAATCTTCTTGATCTGCCAAATCAAACATTTGCCAACGCCAATGGTTCTTGCTCAAATTTTGTGGCTGAAAAATTAAGTAGATAGGTATGACATTATAAGGTAGGTAAGTACATTACTCGGTAATTGTGTATGATGCTGTTTTTTACTATATATCTGTAGGAAATGACAAAAAAGTTACTTACGAGATTTGCAAAGTTAACAATCCATACACTTCTGCAATGCGTTACCAACACTCGAAGAACAAGTAATAAACACTACAAAGTAACATTTCATTTGACATTACTGAAACGTCTAAATTTAGCGCGATACCGTTTTTGTGCGATACAAAAAACGCGTAAGTGAGGTTCTATTATGACAATACGGCGGTGCGCTGCGTTGAGGTGAGCGTGACGTGTGCGTCATTATTTAATTACGGCAATACGAAATCAAACGTTATGACGCAAACGCATAGTCAAGACGCGCTGCTTAGCATTACGGCGATCGGCCCGCTGTATGGGTGGTGGGTTAAAAAAGATTTGGACGATCCAAAGTTCTTATTAATTGAGTTTATTGAATAAATATATTTTGACTTTGACTTTGAATTGAATCATGTTTTTAATTGTCAACTAAATAACGTATAAAAATGTTTAAATACCTTATTCTTTATGTGAAGTGAAGGCAAACCGTGTCGCGTGGCGGTGAAAGAATACTACCACCCCCTCTCTTCCCTTGGGTGTCGTAAAAGGCGACTAACAGACTAAAGACTGCACATACATCCAACAGCTTAGAGCGGCGATGGGCTCACCACCTGTCACGCTGGCTGTGCAGTCGCTATTTTTGTGAAAAGTGGACTATGGCAGAGGATGGCTTTTGCTCTCCTCATTGCTTAGTCTCTGACTAACCCTTCGGGGATAATAGTCGTGATTATATGCATGCATGCATGCATGCAAATGGAGGCAAAAGAGCAGGCGGCGGCTTGGAAAGTGATCACCGCCGCCCATGGACACCCAGTAAAAACTAGAGAAGTTGCAGATGCGATGGCGGCGAGCCGGTTAGGAAGGAATAGGAATTGTAAAGGAATAAGTTATTATTTAGCTCCATAAATTAAGTAAGTTATGGCAGATTTGATTGTTTTTTTATTTATCTTCTACTAAAATTTACAGATCATGTACAAAAACAATGACCATGTCAATAATCTAAACTAAGTTAAAATATAATTTGTGTATGTATAGAAATGGTTTTTTGATATTTGATTATACATATAAGTACATTTTTGCACGCCGTTACATAGAACATTACTAGATTAAGTGCATGTTTTAGCTCAGTAAATGAAATGTAAATTTCTTATGAGTTAAATAAATTCTTTAACCTCAATTGTGAGGGGGAGTACTTGGGGGAGGAATTGTCACTCGCCGCACGAAACACAACAGCAACATTGTTTCATCCCTTGAGATGGTGGCATTACAACGGGCTAACCGGCCCAATTCATGCTGTAGTCAATTGCTGACTTTCAAGATGCTTCACACCTAGTGTGAAAGCCAACTTTCCTCTCAGAATACAGAGTATTGTAAAATAAAGAGTATTTCAGAAAACACAAATACTCGTATTCTGAGCCTTCCCCTTAACCCTCGCAGCATCCTTAGTCGCAGCTTTAGCTCCCTCCGCATCAGGCCGCATTATAAATCATCTGCTTCATTCTTAACAGAGCGCCGTGAGCCCGTCAGCACATGTAACGACGTGTTGGAAGCGCCTAAGTAGGGCAGAGCTTCTCAAACTGTGCGTCAAGATTATGGCTTTACTTTACTTAACTACACTGAGACAGCTATCAACAAAACTTAACAAAACTTAACTAAGTATACTAAGACAGCTATCTTTCGTAATATTGAATGTTTTTAGCGTTACTAACCCTCTAACTCACTTTATGATGAAAACGTTGATAAAATAATCCACTAGTGCGCTTTTGTAGGTAATATAATTTATTATGTAAAGAACTAGATATACCTATTCTTCCAGAGTCCCAATGCATTTGTAAAAATTATTAAAGATCCGGATAATTTATGTGTGCTTGCAAATAACATAGATGTGTCCGTAATGGTTCACAACGCATTTGTTTAATATTTAGTTAACAATATTGTTATTTTGTATCTTACTTCGTTACACTTAATTGGCCACACAATTATTATTTTTTTATTTCATTTGCATGTTGTGCATAGTTGTTAAAGAGATGCAAATTTATCTATTTTATTTTTTAATTTTATTTGTTTAACAAATGTCGTGATTTATATCTGGTAACTGTGCTAAATAATTAAATAAATAAATATTACCACCTCAGGGCGTGGGAACTGAAACCACGTCCTCCGCAATCTGGGCGGCTGCCTTGACCACTCCGCCAACGAGGCTTTGGTTGAACCTGTTGAAATTTTTCATGACGTGGGTTTGATTCCCATCTGAGGTATTCGTATTTTCAAAGTTTCAATATCTTACAGCTAGCTTTGTAGGAATTGATAGACAAGTTTACATTGATATTTAGCGAATACTCACTCTATTCGATGGTTAACCACAGAATATATTCTGTATCATTGTCTACAGAATAAATAAATAAAGAATGATGTTACATAAATTAGCACTTCAAATTTGTAAAATTACCAGTTGCCAATTTCATACAACCATCATTTTATTATCATAGAGGAGCTCGATGGCGCAGTGGCTAGCGCGTTCGGCTTGCGATCTTGCTCGCTAAGTCACTTTCGCAATGCCGGGTCGCTGGATGGGTGACCAAATAAAAAAAACATATCGAGCTCCTCCGTGCTTCGGAAGGCACGTTAAGCCGTTGGTCCCGGTTGTTGTCGTAAGATGACAGTCGTTAAAACCCACCAACCCGCATTGGGCCAGCGTGGTGGGTTATGGCCCAATATCCCCACGTGCTATTGTCCACGTGGGAGGCCTGTGCCCAGCAGTGGTACGTAATAGGCAGATGATGATCATTTTATTTTACATAGACCACACCGAAATTATCGGTAATAGAAAAAACTACAAAGATAATACACACATTTATTTTCATTGTTTTTCGAAGTATTCTCCGTGACAACCGATGCACCTTTGCAATTGTTCAAACCAATTATTGTAACGGTAATTCCAGTCTGAAGTGGACATTATCGAAACGGCCGATTTGTAAGCTTCAACTGCCTCTTCTGAACCTTAAAACCATTGACTTCCTACGTAGCAAATCTTTAGTTCCTGGGAATGTAAAGTAATTATTGGGGCTCAGGTCAGGGCTGTATGAAGATGGTTCATCAACTCCACGTTTTCGTCCATTCGTTCCATCGTTTGCCGAGCGGTGTGGGAGCTCGTACTATCGTGGTGAAGAATTATGCGACAATTCGGATTACTTATACGAAGTTTTCGTATAACTTCCGACAAAAAAACTGTTGTATACAATTAGCAGTAACCGTTCTCCGTTCCTGTAAAGAAATCGTAGCCACATGTCCGGTTTTCGATACAAACGAAGCGACCATTTTTTTCGACATGTTACGAGAGCGCACAACTTTTGTTGGCTTGACCTCACCTTCGTAGACCCAAACAGCCGATTGGTGTTTTCTTTCGGGCTAGTAAACAGCTATTGAGCTCTCTCTATCGAACTTGCAGGAGCCAACTTTTGTTCTTTAGTCAAACGATGGGGCACCCAGCAGGAAACTGTTAGTTTCCCGCTGGTTGTCAAATCGTTCATCGCCTCAGGTAGTTTTCTGACACCCAGTTCATCAAGCAATACTATTTGAATGGCTGTCATACCAATGCTGTGAGAAACCCGTATCTGCTCGTATGTTACATGTTTATCTTCTTGTATTAATTGGCGTACAGTATCAATGTTTTCTTGAGTTACCGTTGTTTTTGGTCGACCAGTAGAGGGAACTGTGCTAAGAGATAAATATCCTTGACTAAACTTAGAATACCAGCGATATATAGTCGTTTTACTAGGTGCTTCAAGTTCAATAGAAACAAGCTCGGCGAAAGTTGTGAAAAATTAACGCACGGAAATGTTCCCGCGTAAGCTCCATTTTCTCACTGACTTCTTAATTTGACATAGGTGCCACCCTTTTTTTGTGAGTCCTAGTTACTAAATTACTTGTTACGAAATTTGTAAATTCGACCACTTATTAGTAGTATTTGATACGCTACAGAAAATCTACTCGTCCAAAATACCGTAGTGTTTCAAGACGAAAGTTTTTGAAAAGTGTGTGTTGCCAGTGATGATATTACGGGTCTGAGACGTGGTCAAGAGAAGAGTAATGGAGAGGGCTTTGTTTCGAGTCGGCGTTTCACTGCGGGATCGAATGCTCAGGGTTGTCCTGTGTGTCCAGAAATGAGGAGGTTCGTAGTAGAGCTAAAGTATCCAACATAGCCCAAAGTATTGCTTAATTCAAGTAGCAGTAGGCAGGGCACTTCACTCGTAAAACCGACGGCCGTTGGGGTAGGACGGTTCCTAAGTGGCGATCACGCAACAGTATAGGCTGGTCTCCAACAATACCTTGTTGGATCTACGATCTGGAGAAGGTCGCGGGTAGCCGATGGATGCGAGCAACACAAGACCGGTCGTGGTTTTTAGGGGAGGTCTTTGACCAATAGTGGACGTCCTTCGGCTGATGATGACGAGTTATTAATCAAAAGCTACGACTTCCTTGGTCGAGTGGTTTGTCGCCGGTTCTGGTGTCATCATCTCTGAGGTATCGTCATTCCGGGATCGTTTTCCACTTGAGTCAGTTTAGAAATAACTGTTTTTCTAAATTGATTTCGGGTCCGCATGTGTTTTCTTTGTAATAAGTATGATTATCCGTTAGATAACCAATAATAACAAGTTTCAAAAGAAGCATAACTTCTTCGATCAGTTGGTATTGTTGATCGAAGCTTAACTTGGTCTAGATAATTGGTGTGATAGTGGAAAAGTTATTATTATTATAAAAGCGAGTTCTCGTACTACAGTTTGAGAAACTTTATCGAAGCCATAATGAATTGCAATGAAAGGGGCATGTAAGCAGAAATGGAGTTACAACATTATCAGTGTAATTAATTATGCAGTCAATAGAAATTACGAGTGTACTGTTTTAGGAGTATATGGAATAGTTGTTGAATTAATAATATTATATTGTAATAGCCTATAAACGTCCTATTCGCTGGACTAAGCCTCCCGCCATGAAAAGTCTAATTTATTGGACACCCACCGGAGGTAATACTTTTTTTCATCTTTTCTTTATCTTAGACATCGCGGAGGACAGAGTCTCTGGCAGACATAGAGAATAGGCAACGAGAACGGCAAAATCAGTTCCCGGTTATATTTTTCACCAAAATCAGTTCCCGGCCATATTTTTCACCAAAATCAGTTCCCGGTCATATTTTTCAAAAAAATCAGTTTCCGGTTATATTTTTCACCAAAATCAGTTCCCGGCTATATTTTTCACCAAAATCAGTTCCCGGCCATATTTTTCACCAAAATCAGTTCCCGGCCATATTTTTCACCAAATAACAACTTCCAACTTCGTGAAATGTTCGATGTATTCCACTTACAGTTGCAGTTTTTCTTCCATTAGTCGCCTTTACGACACCCAAGGGATGGTTGGTAGTATTCTTCAAATGAGCCGCTCCCTCACAAATAAAAAACTTAACGGAGAGTGTACTGAAGAAGTTTTTGATCTTATCCCGCCCTCGCCTTTCCTCTCCAGGACTACACGTGCTGGTCTTAGGAACCACCATCATACTGTACAGACTATCAGTACTCGTACCAAAAAATTTGGCAAGTCGTTCCTTGTAAGACCATTCGGCTTTGGAATTCTTTACCGGCGCATGTGTTTCCCAGCTCCTACAGTCCCGGGTCTGTTTAACCGTCTCTGTGGTCTAGTGGCTATAAGCTACCGGTTTCAGACCCAGAGGTCCCGGGTTCGATTCCCAGCGGGGGGCTACATCTTTGTGTGCTCGGTTTGGTTGGTGGTATTGCTGTTAATTCCGCCTGGCTAGCTACCACCATCTTATCTAAGTCTGTCGCCATAATGATGTTTATAGCATTGTTGTGTTCCGGCAGTTTGAGATAAGATAGCCAGTTCCTCAGTGGTTGAGAATTCCGGGTGAAGCGCGCTTCCACCTTCGGCCTTATCGTCACTTTCCATCAGGTGAGATGAAGGCCAAGCGCTTACCCGTTGCCAATAAAAAAAAAAAGTCTTTTAAGCGGGGCGTGAAACGGCATTTATGCAGGCCGTCATGAATGGGTGCGCTCGTTACCGTGCTTATTCCACGATGGGGAGCGCTCTCATTATTTTGGACTGCATCGGCTGCTTACCATCAGGCAGGATGCAGTCACTATGACGAGTCAAATTTAAAAAAAAATCAAACATACAGACAGTACATCTCTTTCTTTAACCGATGCTGAAAAAGTAATCAAAATTGGTCCAGTTCTGAAGGAGGAAACAGGGGACTACGACACGAGCAGCTATTTCAAGTCCAGTTGTAAAAAAATATACATAAATAAAAAAGGTTGCACATATTGATGGGTAAGAGGGCCATAACTCCCAAATGTGTGAACACACATTCCGAACACATGTTACTCTTACAAAAAGTTCGATGAAAATGTATCCTAAATGCACTTTAGATACATTTTTTATCGAACTTTTTGTTTAATGCATAATAATAATTGTAAGTTGTTTGTGTTCTAATAAACACATTTCATTTCATTTCAAAATGTTGATTGTTTGGGTTTAATGACTGCTTCTTACGACAACAACCGGGACCAACTGCTTAATATGCCTTCAGAAGCACTGAAGATATTTTAATTTGGTCATCCATCCGGTTAAGCTGAAGTCTATGTAAACTTTATTATGATGTAAGCCACTTATCCGTATTGGGCCATCGTGTTGGGTCATGGCCCAATCACCTCATCTGATGTTTTCCATGTGGGAAAGCCTGTGCCCAGCAGTGGGACGTTTATAGTCAAAATAAACAATGAATAACAATTTTCAAACAATTTCGCCACTTTCCCAAATGCAAAGAGCAGTGGCCTAAAAAAGGCCATACTGTGCTTCATTTACATATTTCTTAATAATAGGCTTAGCTTTTAATAATTAAAATAACAATATTTTATAATTCTAAAACCAATGAGATTTAAGTTAAATTTTACTGTCTAAAATAACCATATTATGCTTAATCAGTCCTACTAAATTACTTGCAGCTTAGCAATTCCTTTAATTAAAGTAGTTAAATATATTTTGAATTGAAGGAATTTTATCTGTTTCCGGCTACGACCCATTTCACATACTAAGTTCTACAGAGCAATTGATTGTTACTGTTTTATAATACGCTTTTTCTTGTTAACATTGTATTTTTTGTAAGGAAAATTAAATAATTTTATAATTTAATCATTCATTTGGAAACATCTCTGATTATTTTTTAAAACGATTTCTACCAGGGGCCTTACCATTTTTTAGAGCAGTACACAAACTTTAGAGCATTATTACTTTAATCTTACATACATACACATTATAATCACGACTATTATCCCAGAAGGGTTAGTCAGAGACTAGGCAATGAGGACAGCAAAAACAGTCCTCTACCATAGTCCACTTTTCACCTAATAGCGACTGCACATGTACTCAGCGTGACAGGTGGTGAGCCCATCGCCGCTCTATGCTTATGGTTGTATGTGCAGTCTTTAATCCGTTAGTCGCCTTTTACGACACCCAAGGGAAGAGAGGGGGGGGTAGTATTCTTTCACCGCTACGCGACAGGGTAAACGCTAACAGTAACTTTAATCATACTGTACCTATTACCAATTTCTATACAAATTTTGGCATAGTAAGGTTATAGATAATACTCTAGACAATAGGGCTCAGGACAGGCCTAGACAAGTGTAGATATTTTTTTTAACTCGTTTTCAATGAATTGTGAGCGCAATGTTTTCTGTATAAAGTATGTAGGTACAAACTTGAAAGTAATCTTAATGTATATAAATAAATAAATAAATAAAAATAAAACTTTCCTACACTCACACCAATTATCTAGCCCAAGAGAAGCTTCGAAGAAACTAGTTAAATGGTTACTAGACAACGGATAAACATACTTAAAATACTTAAATACATACTTATTATACATAGAAAACACCAAGACCCGAGACAATTTAGAAAAACAATAATTTCTAAATTGACCCGACCGGGGATCAAACCCGGGACCTCGGAGATGGCGATACCATGACAACCGGTGTACAAACCACTCGACTAAGGAGGTCGTCAATTTGTTGGTGCTATTTAAATTTTATTATTAGCAAACCTCCCACTACTGGGCACATGCCTCCTCAAACGGACAGCAGCACGTCATTAGGGGAATTTCTATCATAACAGGAAAATGATCTGAATTGTTCTAAGTGGCCTTTTTAGGTTTAAAAAAAAAGGCGCGTGTCAGCGCTTTTTTTACAAAGCTTTTAGGATTATGAAAACTCAGCGGGCGACACAAAGAGGACGGAGCGGAAACAATCTTTAAACACTGTGCAGAAGAGAGAGGAGCGAAACAATTGCAGGCGAATTACTAGCTCTCTCTGTCTCTCTTTAATACCTTGGATATAAATATTCACGGTTGCAATTGTTGCGAGTTACAATGTTTAAGATAATGATTCAACCAACCGCTAATCAACGGCAAACTGCAGGAATAAATAACTATAAAGTATATCTTGTACGATATTCGTTAGGGTGGCTGCCAGTAACCCTCATGAGTAAAAATGATTATAAAGTGGAAGATTATGTCAATGACAAATATGTATAGACATAGTACATGTACGAACTTATCCTATTTATTAGTAATTTGTATATATATTTCTTTTTAATGTATTTTGTATGACTTGGCGACGACATTATAACTTTTGGAAAAACTACCAGTCTCAGGAAAGCTCGAACGGGACTAGAACCCGTGACCTTTGGATTGCCGACCCACTGCTCTAACCGCTAAGCTACCGAGGCCCCAGAAGACTCGTTGAATTCTTTCTAGTAGTTGATTTACGCTGCTTTTTGAATATTATTATTTTCCAGTAACAATTTTATCAACAAAATCTAAGGATATCTTAATTCTAAATTATTTACGACTTTATAGTTTATAATCTTTTTAGTTTCCATGAAAAGTTTATATACAGATCAAACCTTCTTTATTCTATTTTCAAAATTTAAAAATGGTAATAAAATAACAAAAGAAAATACAAAATACGGCTTCAAAAATGTAAGTAATTCGTTACGTCAAGGAAAATTAAAATTGTTTTATTAATATTAATTAATGAAAAGGGCTTTGATTGTTTTTGTTTTTTGATTAAAAATACCGTGTGAACTTTAAGAGTCATGTCACGTCGTCATTAGAGTCGAGATAAAATGTTTAGAGCCGAGGGCTTGTTAGAAAATAGTGCCATTCAACGCGTCGTTGCCGACACACCTGCACACCTGCCAAAACGTGATGTAAAGGTTGTGGTCACGTTATCGCAGTACTGGGAATGTGGCTGAACGGGCACACGGGTAGATATTGTTTAACTACGCAGAGACAGGATCGATTTCTCCAAATGACCGCCAGAAGACAAACCAATACCACAGCGATGCAACTAGTACAAAGGCTTCAGGAGGACTACCAGCTACTGGTAAGCGACCAAACCGTGCGAAGGAGGTTGCATGAAGTTAATCTTCATGCTTGAAGACCGCTACGTGTTCCAGCATTGCGACGCGGGAATCGCGGTCGGCGGCTTTCGTGGGCACGGTATATTTTACCATGGAGTGACGAACCCTAGAGTTCTCCATACGCGTTTTCTTCGTGAATGCGGATGAAATCCAAACCGGGACTCATCGTTGAGCAGCACCAAATACCGATTTGTTAGATGATATTCCCGAACTCATTATTTCTTCATAGTAAATTTTCCGTTCGCATATTTCCCCGATCGGTAAAATTCACATTTACCATAATTTATTTTTCGTTGTCAGTAGTACATTTTCCGTTCGCATTATTCCTCGATCGGTAAAATCCATACATACTCGTAGAATAATTTATTTTTCGTTTTTTTTCGATTCGATTTTCAACCAATCAAATCAAAAAAATCAACCAGTCTCAGGAAGCTCGAGTGGGATTCGAACAAACGACCTTTGGATTGCCAGTCCACTGCTCTAACCGCTGAGCTACCGAGACCCCAGAAAACTCGTTGAATTTTTCCTAGTAGTTTGATTTACGCTGCAAGCCAGCGGTATTACGTCACTGTGAAGTCTACCCTCACAGTCGAAAGAAATACTATTGCAAGTATTTAACAATCGATAAAGACGTAATTGCTTATAAATATCTTTATTGAAATTTTGCATTCACAAAGCTATATAGATATAGGATAAATTGTTTACTAGAAAAACTGGACCGGCGGCAAACCAAAGGTCGTGGGTTCGAATCCCACTCGAGCTTCCTGAGACTGGTTGATTTTTTTCTAGTAAACATTTTATCCACGATCATCATGTTTTGGATTGGCCTGCACAGTCGCCCGACTTAAATCCTATCGAGCATGCCTGGGACATGTTGCAACGAAAAGCTTTGAGAGATTTCCCGCCAAATTTGACATCGGAACAACAACTTTACGAACACTTGCAAAGAACATGGGACCTAATACCGCAGCAAGACATTGACAATTTAATTTTAAGTATGAACAATCAATGTCGATGTGTAATTAATGTAAGAGGTGGCAACACTGATTATTAATAATTAGATCTTATAGAAAAATCCATTTTAATTATACTTTAATAATTTTATAATAAGATTTAATTTTTTTTATCATACTAATTTTCTACGGCGATTAAAAATTTTCATTTTTATTAAAAACATAAAAATCATGAAAAGTTTTTATGTTTTAGTTAAAGACCTTAAAATAACCTATCAATTTTAAATTTACTATATCAGAAAATTCTTCATAGATTTTTAGATATTTGATGAATTATAAAATATTCCTAGATTCTGTTGATGTGTGCATTAAGAAAGCAAAATTTTAATAATTAAAATATTATAACTTTTGTTACATAGAGGGAGAAAAAAGTAAGGCCTCCTTAGTTTCTTGCCAGCTTCTTCTCAGTCGAAGGCTCTCCCAAAATCTGAACTGGCGGTAGATTAGGTAGGTAGGTAGTTAAGTTAATTTATAAGATTTAACTACTGTTAGTTAACTTTTTTTGATAAATTATATTCATGTCAATAAGTACCTGTAAAGGTTTATCTATACTAATATTACAAAGAGGAAAGATTTGATTGTTTGTTTGTTTGCATTGATGAGGCTCCGAAACTACTAGACCGATTTGAAAAATTCTTTCACCGATGGAAAGCTACACTCTCTCCGGTTGACATAGGTTATATAATATTTTCAAAAATTCGTCACGGGGTACCTACGGGGTCAAAGCGGACGAAGTCGTGGGTGTGCTGCTTGTATTGAATAAAGCATTTGACTTGACTTGAGTAATAGGAATAGAAGAGCCGACGATCGGACTCAGTGGCATACGTTGTAAGAGGCCTATGTCTAGCAGTGGACTGACACGGGCTGGTAAAGATGATAGCCTGTATACTGTCCCACAGATGGACAAAGGCCTCCGTTATTCCCAAGCCGCAAAAACTGTGCTGTAAAAGACCATAGAACGTTTTCGGAAACAGAACTATTTTTGGCCCTATTAACCCCATTAATAGTGTCTTTTGTTCCAAAGTGGCGCATTTATACAGCTGTTTAGTGATAAAATTCATTTATTATAGTGTCATACGTTACAAATCAGTACTATACAAAATATATAAGAGACCAAACTCAATTGAAACCATGTCTTCGCTGCAACTGATGGTTATTGACTTTATTGCAAGCTGGCCAAATTTAAGTCGGTGATCACAGACCCGAATGTAAAGCCGGGTAATTGGAAATCACATTTATTCCTTAAAGTGTTAACTTAAGTTAACAATTCATTATGATTTATCATTCTTCACCTTTTATCCAGAAAAACGATAAATTACCTATAAGTTTTAGCCGTTGGCCCGCCATTTTTGTCTCGTACCAGGATACGTTTGTTTACACAGAACTCTATCGCCACGGCTTATATTTCGGTGCGACGCGATCCTGTTTCGGCGTGTAGTGGTACTGGAGGTAGGGGTAGTAGCGGCGCTTCGCGGGGCGTGGTAGTACGGTACCGCGGCGCCGCTATACGCTCCAGACGGTAGGTGTCGGTTCTTTTACCGGGTCGGGCCCGTATGTCCTTACTCACCCGTTCCCCCCACGGGGGGGGGGGGCGGGTGGGGACATATGGGTTCCAGCCCCGGACAGTGCATGGGGTGTCTCACGTTCCTCTCGAGGCCTCATGCCAGTGCAGAGAAGCATTTTCTCCGACTAAAACAAAGAAAAAAAAGGGGTAGTACAACAAAAAAAAGTAAAAGTAAGGTGAAAGTACTTTTGTTAGCGTGGACGAAGGCGCGGGCCGGGCCGCTAGTACATATACAAACGAGAACCTAATTCACGACTATTATCCCCAAGGGGTAAAGTCAGAGACAAGGCAATGAACAGACAGTAGCAGTGAAAGTGGTTAGTAGTTATTTTAGTGAGCCGCTAAACCACACGACTCTCACAGATTATCCATATAATCACGACTATTATCCCCGAAGGGTTAGTCAGCTAGCAGCAGCAGCAGCTAGGCAATGAGGACCGCAAAAGCAGTCCTATATGCTATAGTCCACTTTTTACCAAATAGCGACTGCACATGTGTACAGAGTGATAGGTCGTGAGCCCATCGCCGCTCTATGCTGTTGTATGTACGATCAGTCTTTAGTCCGTTAGTCGCCTTTTACGACACCCAAGTAGGGTTACCATTTAGGAATTTGAAAAGTCCTGACAAAATGCCTGACATTTCGATAAATGTCCGGAATTTTTAGTCACAAAATGGAAACGTTACTTACTTTTTATATTTTGTTTTTAGATAAATGAGAAGTTAATAAAGATTTAAGACTATTTGATATTACTAGTTTTGTTACTCATATTCCAAAAATTAAGGAGCCGGACAAAGTCCGGAGTAGAGTCTAAAAATCCGGACATTGTAATATTGTTTTCCTGACATTTCGATAAATGTCCGGATTTTTTAGTCACAAAATGGAAACGTTACTCACTTTTTATATTTTGTTTTTGACATTTCGATGAATGTCCGGAATTTTTAGTCAGAAAATGGAAACGTTACTCACTTTTTATATTTTGATTTTAGATAAATGAGAATTTAATAAAGATTTAAGACTATTTGATATTATTAGTTTTGTTACTCATATTCCAAAAATTAAGGAGTCGGATAAAGTCCGGAGTAGAGTCTAAAAGTCCGGACATTATAATTTTGTACTGTAAAAATACATTTTATTTTATGACTGATCAATAATTCATTTTGGTTTATGTTATATTTTTAATACTTTAAATTTGACATTTTTACCTACTAATTTTAATAATTTCATTACTTAATTAATTTCACAAGTAGTACTATTTTTAATTTAATTGAATTGTATTCTTTTATATAATGTATGTATTGTAATGATGATGTATCATGGACTTGCCTTGTATAACGTTCTGAGTTATATGGTTAATAAATAAAATAAAAATGTCCGTTCTAATCCGGACTGGTGGTAACCCTACACCCAAGGGAAGAGGGGGGTAGTAGTATTTTTTCACCGGTACGCGACACAGTCCTTAATAAAACAAAATAATGCTGTTTTTTAAACCTAATGTTATCCTTGACCTTGATATACACAAAAACAGCCCCAACGCTAATGCCCAGTTACAATGTCACTTTTATACCCACTGTACCGACTGACTGGTTATGTATACAGATGCTTCAAAGATTGATGAAGGTAAATGTGTAGGTGCTTCAGTCTGGATCCCTAGATAAAAAATTATATTAAATTCTAAACTACCACCCGCCACCTCTATTTTTACTGGAGAGGCTATTGCACTATGGGAGGCAGTGTCATTTATAGAGTCACATAAAGTAAAGAAGTCCGTAATTCTTTCCGACCCCAAAAGTAGCCTCCAAGCCATATGGTCAAACCCTTTTCGATCCAGCACGGTCCTTAATAAAACAAAATAATGCTGTTATATAAAATGTCTTTTACGTCTACCCCGACAAGCAACAATTCCAGTTATTCTAGATTTAGCCGTCGCACCCGTATTAACATCACCGTGGAACTCACTCCGCTATTTGCAAACGGAGCGACTGGATGAATTCTTTAGTAAGTCGCGTAATAAATTTTTAAAAGGTTATTTCTTTTAAAGACATATAATATAATGTAAATACAGAATGTTTGGGGGGGGGGGGTTTTCTTGGGATTGCAACCGCATTGATGCGTTTGTAATGTGGTGCTGGAGGAGAATGCTGCGGATTCCTTGGACAGCTCATCGGACCAACGTGTCGATTCTCAAGCAACAGAAAATCAAATCCAGGCTCTCATCCATATGCCTCTTAAGAATCCTAGAGTACTTCGGTCACATTGCCAGAAGAAGTGGTGACAATTTAGAGAAATGAATTGTCACGGGGAAGGTAGAAGGAAAAAGAGCTGGCGGCCGCAGCCCGATGCGTTGGTCCGACCATATCCGTACCGCGTTGGACACCTCTATGCACGATGCAATACACGTTGCCGGCAACCGGTCCAGATGGCGCTCAATCATCAAGCGTCGCATATATGATAAAGGAGGTCACGACCCTCAGCGATGAGGAAAACGAAGCACGGAGGAGGAGAATGTTTGGTGGAATGTAAGTACGGACTGTTTGGAATGTTCGAACCTGTACTTACCCGTGTTACTACCGATGGTCTTACTAGTAGTACAAGGGAATTTTTTTTTTGCCTGTTAGTACTACTATCCTGTCTGGTAGTACCACGGGAGATTTTACATTACCCCTGGTACTACTTACTTATCAATTTAATATTCCCTACAAGCGTATTTCGAGGTATGCCTAAGCTTTAAAAAACGAGTGTTGTAGAAGAACCTTTTTCAAATATTGGTTAGTTGTGAAAGATTAAAAACAAAAAAGGTTCTACAACAATCAATCAACAATTTTTAAAGCATATAGCATACCTCGAAATACGTTTGTAGGGAAAATTAAATAGATAAGTAGGACCAGGGTAATGTAAAATATCCCGTGGTACTACCAAAACAGGATAGTAGTACTACGGGCAAAAAAAATCCCGTGGTACCAGTAAGACCATCGGTAGTACCACGGGTAAGTACAGGTTCGAACTCATGTCAAGAGCGAGTTGATTGTACTGTATATGGCCAGCAGGTAGCTGGCCTCCTTTCAACACACCCCCTCGATCAACTGCCCTTGACTCCCTTCCATCAACTGAAAAATTTATAAATACTATAAAAATGTTAAAAAATTTAAAAACAACCTGTTTTTTTCATTAAATTATTACACTACCTTTAAATACAATAAGTGTTTCTCCCACTCGACTCAACATTAAACTCCTACTCGAACTCTATACCCCCGCCCCCTTACTTCTACGAGGATATTCAATCGACTACGCCAACCACATCACCTACCTGGGATGCCGCATCGACCGCGCGCTGCGGATGGCGCCGCAGGTCGAATATGTCACCAACCGCGCCAAGACCGCGCGCGCCCTTCTGCGCCCGGTGCTGGCGTCGTGTGGCTGCCGCTGCGAACGAAATTAATGGTCTACAAAACCTATATTCGTTCGCAGCTGACTTATGCAGCCCCCGCCTGGTACGCGCTTACCAGCCGCGCGCAGCGCAAACGCCTACAGGTGCAACAAAACATCTCGCTGCGAACCATAGTGCTAGCCGGGCGATACGTCCGCAATGACGTCATCGCCCGGGATACCAACATTCAGTCACTTGAGACGTTTGTGGCCCATATGGCGCGTCGTATATACGACCGCGCCGACAATGGGCCACACACGCACCTCCGCGGCATCGCGCCGCTACACGCCCGTCCACCCGATGTGCCTGCTAGACCGCTGCCACGAATCATCGCGGCGACGAATGACGTCGACAAGGCACCCCGCCTTGCCACCCTATCCCGACCGACGCCGACGCCGGCGACACCAACAGAGTCACCGAGACCGACGGCACCTATACCACGCATAAGGATTATACACCGACCCTTATGCGCCAACGCAACACCACAATAAAGTCAGCTGTATCTGTGTCATGTCGATAACACAGCTAACCGCGCGACTAGCAAGTAGCTATCGACCTCCTATCGACGAACTACTGCCACTAACTACCGATTCACTTGCTATCCAACCGACTCATGCCCCCTAAGTCGCGGCCCGCTCGCTGGCGGCTCACCGGGCCTCGGCCAACGCCGTCTCACCCGGGGGGTTAGCCGCGCCGAGGGCTGCGCCGGGGAAGGGAAAGGGCGGATAGCAGGACCGACAGGAGCGACATGTTCCCGGTTGGCAGGAAAGCGACCCAAAAAAAAATACACAAAAAAAAAAAAAAAAAAACAAAAAAAACAAAAAAAAACTTAAAAAAAAAAATATAAAAAAAAACGCCCCTGCCAACCACCTAAAGTGATCAAGCTCACCAAACGAGCTTTAGAAGATGCCCGGGCATGAGGCTAAGCCTCGAGGCCCTAACCAGCCCGATAGGGGCTGAAGATATCCACTGACTGACTGACTGAACTCTATAGTGGAAGCCTGCTGGGCCCATAACCTGTAATGGAAACACTCCGAGGGCTTTGGACAGTTACTTTATTCCTCTAACATTATACAATGGCACAACACAAGATTATATATTATTAACAAACAGAGGACATGTTTACTTTACTCGAGCTGTCAACAGACTACCGACGGACTTACGCAGTCGTTTCTACCTAATTCTTCATTTAAACTCAAACATTCGAACTCATGTCAAGAGTGAGTTGATTGTATTGTATGTGGCCAGAAGGTAGCTGGCCTCCTTTCGACTCTGTTACACTCGTCACTTTTAAAAACCATAATTTCTGTGTAAAGAACATGATATTATAGAAGCAACTCCGAAATTTTGAAAACAGTTCTGTGCCTCCCATTAAAAATGATACATCTCTAAAATGACAAATGCACCGCGCTTTCTTATAATGATGGGTCGTGTCGGAAACAAAAAGGCTCTATGTTTGCGCAAGAAGCATCAGAACTGAAGCTTCATGGAGAACGATCGCGTGTAACCCTCCTTGGTTTCGCAAGTGTCCATGAGCTGCGGCATAGAGCTAGGATATTTTATGATAGTTAGCTCCTCAGTGGTAAAGGATTCCGGGTGGCGTTTATAGAAATGTAAAAATTCAATACGTCCCCGCGACGAACTGAGTTATCATTTCTAAACGATAAACACGCGCAAATCCTGCTCCAATACGACTAAGACGGTGATGTACAGCAGTAGGACACTGCGTAGTGATTGTCTTGAATTTCGAGGTTATTTTTTTTATTAGACAACCTAAATACTAGCTGTCCTACATCTGTAGGTCACGTGATAGGTTAGAAATTTATGACAATCGCGAAGTAGGATAACCCGTACTTTGCAGCGCGTTATGTAGCTCGTAATCCTACTGCAGTACAACATCGTCTGAGACGTATTGGAGCAGGATTTGCGCGTGTTTATCGTTTGGAAATGGTAACTCAGTTCGTCTCAGCCGGTAGGGACGTATTGAAGTAGCATTTTTATATACGCTTCCAGGTGAAGCACGCTTGCATATTTGTTCTTATCGTCACTTTACCATCAGGTGAAATGACGGACAAGTGCATACTCGAAGTAGTAAAAAACAAAATAGCTGAGTTGGCCACTTTTATCTATAGTTAGTAAGAAAACAGCTACGAAAGACTTAAGAGCTGTACAAATGAAGCAATAGAGACTTACTCGTACATTTAAATAATAATAAAAATCTGTATTGGTCTAAAGAAAATAACATTTAACATTTAAAACATATTAAACGTTCGTTTTATATAATGTTTGCTTAAGTACCTAAACTAGGTCTACCTGTTATTATAGGTACTTAACTTCTCAACGAGTTACCGTTCCCAGTGACTGTGTATCAAGATTATACAAGTACCGTGCTACGCCTGCGTACATCGCAAATGTAATACGGAATTTAATTAAATGAATGTAATGAAAGAAAACCTGCGTTAACATGAAATTAAGGATTGTACGCACTGGCTTTAGAACGGCGCGTTTGTTACACAAAATGGCAGTCAACGAGAGAAAATGATAGCACATATACAATCGGCCCGCAAGTGACAGAACACCCCATATATATTGGTGACGACTTTTCAATTTCTTTTTCATATAAACCTTGCCCTGATCATTACAAACACAAAAAAAAGAATTAGTCAATTCAGTCAAGCCGTTTTCAAGTTTCGCATTTGCTATACATTTTTATTCATATAGTAAATACATACACCCAAGAGTCCTAATAACTATTACTAATAGTTATAGTATATATACCCGAAGAGGATAATTAGTCGTGACTCTATGTATATGCATACTGGACCTCTGTATAAGGGTGTTATAATAAACACTACACAGAGACTAGGCAATGAGGACAGCAAAAGCAGTCCTCTTCATAGTCGACTTTTCACCAAATAGCGACTGCACATGTGCTCAGCATGACAAGTGGTGAGCCCATCGCCGCTCTTTGCTGTTGGATTTATGTGCAGTCTTTAGTCCGTTAGTCGCCTTTTACGACACCCAAGGGACGAGAGGGGGTGGTAGTATTCTTTCACCGCTACGCGACAAGGTTAAAGCACAATAGGCTAGTTGACTAAATTTCAAAATCATATTAAAACGATACTACTACTACTACTACTACTACTACTACTGTTTACCTATTTTATCCTAAAAATAAATTATTTTTTAAAAAATCGATCATTTACAATATTTATTTTGCGTTTTTATATTCCGATATAACCGCAAAAACGCTTAAGATTGTTGAGTAAATGACGTCGCGCCGTGCCAAACAACCGTTTTGTTTGAGGCTTGATAATTATATAGAAATGTTACAACAATAAAATGACATTTGGCACGGCGTGATGTCACGGCGTCTGATTTCCTATTAATGTTATATGACTGAATGCGTATTATGTCGATTTTTTTCTTTAAAAATATTAATAATCCCAACTTTATTATAATGAATATTTTAGATATTTTGTTTCTATAATATAAATCATAATTGATTCATTAGAAACGCCAAACCACCTGATTTACGAGTATTCTTAGTGGACACAAACCTATTGTCAACCAGAAACAAAGTCGTGCTTTGCAACTGCCACGTTAATAACTGTCAGTGCGTACACAGTCGTACATTTTGAGAACGCTCGGCGAATTGTTGACGCGTTTAGTACAATTTTATGACTCCTCGTAAAATCTTAGGGGAATATTTTGTTGAGGAAAGGGTACAAATTGGAGTTGGCTATTGTTTTAATTCATATCAGTAGGGGCGGTAATTCAACATGTTCAAAGTTAATTTGTTACTTCTTGTTGAATTAAAATATCGCGAGCTATTCCGTGCTCAGAAGGAAAGCCGTTGGTGTGCTTTGGATGTGTGATGGCAAATAAATGATTATAAATATTCGATAAAATGTTTACTAGAAAAAAACAACTAGTCTCAGGAAAGCTCGAACGGTTGTGTGATTTACGCTGGCTTGCAGCGTAAATCACACAGCTAGAGAAAATTCATCGAGTCTTTTTTTTTAAGAATTAAAAGGGTAAGCGCTTGGCCTTCATCTCACCTGATGGTAATGACGATAAGGCCGAAGGTGGGAGCGCGCTTCACCCGGAATCCTCAACCACTGAGGAACTTGCTATCTTATCTCAAACTGTCGGAACACAACAATGCTATAAACATCGTTGTTATGGTGACAGACTTAGATAAGATGGTGGTAGCTAGCCAGGAGGACTTAACAGCCCTACCACCAACCAAACCGAGCACACAAAGTGTACCCCCCGCTGGAAATCGAACCCGGGAACTCTGGACCTGAAACCGGTGGCTTAGCCACTAGACCAAAGAGGCGATTAATCTTCTAGGGTCTCGGTAGCAGGTAGGTAGGTAGCAGGTTAGAGCAGTAGACCGGCAATCCAAAGGTCATGCGTTGGAAACCCATTCGAGCTTCCTGAGACTGATCTTGAAACTTTTCTGTGACTGGTTGTTTTTTTCTCGTAAAATTTTTATCTTATATCTAGGTATAAAGAATTATGAATGCAAAAATTTCAAAAAAATATATAAATATTGTTATTAATGTCCATATGGGAAGGTTTCGCCCAGCAGTGGAACGTGTATCCTAACGTGTGTAACTAAATAAAAAAGTAAGAATGGATGGATGTTTGTTACTCTTTCACGTAAAAACTACTGAATGGATTTGGATGAAATTCGGCATACAGATAGTTTATAACCTGGATTAACACATAGGATACTTTTTATTTCCATATTCTTACGGGAACGGGAACCACGCGGGTGAAAGCGCGAGCGGCCGCTAGTGGGCTATAAAAATACATGTACGTGATTCCCGACTATTATCCTCAAAGGGTTAGTCAGAGACTAGGCAATGAGGAAAGCAGAACCACAGCAGTCCACTGCCATAGTCCACGTTTCACCAACATTATAACTGAGCATGTGCTCACCATGATAGGCAGCGAGCCTATCGCTCAGACCTTCGCCGTCATAGGTGTCGTAAATGGAAGAGAGGGTTTGTGGTTAGGGTTCCCACCCGTACTCTAAAGTAGAGTATTATCCTCTTTTTCATGTAGGCGTACTTTATAGTCTATGACACCAATAAAGTAAAACTATTTACGTAAAAGACAAATATTTGTTAAATGTCGCAAAGAGCAATAAAAAATACGTTTTTAAGGACAATTAAATGAATACTCTTTTTTATGCTATGTACTTTATTTTTGTTCTAACAAAATGAAAAAAATAAATTCGTCCTAAGTAGTGAGCCACTATACCACAACGCTAAATAACAATTATGAAATGTATTTTAATGATATACGAGTATCTTAACAGGTCTTTTGCCACACTACGCAAAAGCAAACGGCGCTGAGCGATAACGGAAAGTAAAAATAAGAAAATTAATAAAGGCTCTCTCTTGTCCTGAGCATTAATTAGGTGCCTTCCTGACGACGACGGAATCGAATTATTGAAGCGGAGGAAACCTGGAAGCTTAACGTCACCTTGACTCTCGGTTCCGTACCTTGCTTTTCTATTTAAAAGTGTCAAGTCTAAGTATTACTCTACTTAAAAGTCTTAAGTATTATCCCCTTTTTTAATGATGAAAATGGAACGGAAGAAAAGTCAGAGAGTTGCGCAAAGTAAAACGTATATAAGTACATCTTTAAAGATATTAATTAATTGCTACAGGTGTAGGTATGATAAATCATCACTCGAGAACGGCTCTACCGATTTGGCTGTATTCTTTTTCGTTGTGTTTGTAATTATCATGAAAAGGTTTTATGAAAGTAATTTTATGGAAAATCCAATGAAAAAGTCGGAAATTCTAATGTTATTTTTAAACGAAAATATGTGTTGTGTCTCAACGAAACCATAACAAAGTAATATAATAAAAATATATAAGCAAGGAAACATCGACGACGACAAAAAAATAGAGTAAAACAAAAGAAGGTTGACAGGAAACGTAAAAGCAAAATAAAAAGAAATAGGTACCAACAATTTTCAAACACGCCTGAGGGTCGTGCGTGACCTTTTAGTAATTTTAGGTGAAGGTTCCCGTAGTAAAACCGTAACCTAACATCACAGAACAGAAAAAAGAGGTCTTATCTGTTCTGTTCTGTGCCTTACACACGATCAACATTACACTCGATTGATTGACATGCTGAAACAATAAAATACTTATTATAATTATGTTAATTAGTATATTTATTGTTGAAATTTTGCATTTACAATGCTATAATAGGATAAAATGTTGAGTAGAAAAAAATCAACCAGTCTCAGGAAGCTAGAGTGGGATTCGAACCCACAACCTTTGGATTGCCGGTCCACTGCTCTAACCGCTGAGCTACCGAGACCCCAGAAGACTCGTTGAATTTTTCCTAGTAGTCCGGCAATCCAAAGGTCGTGGGTTCGTATCCCACTCGAGCTTCCTGAGACTGGTTGATTTTTTTCTAGTCAACATTTTATGTTAATTAGTGTTGTAGATTTTGATTATAATACCTACTAGGTAAGTATTATATAAAAAAACATAAAAACCACATAACCTAAGGCGTCGGTAGCCGAGCGGATAGATAGTCGGGTTGAACTCGTGAAATCGTGGTTTAATCCCCATAGCTCCGTTAGACTACTGACGTGAATCCAGTCCGACCAACCTAGAAGATATAGACAAGAACGTTCATACAAACCATTTGTTCCAATTCTAAAATGAGAGACGTAAAAAAGTTAGCGCTTAAACATGTCGTCTGATCAACAGACAAACATCGCAGCGCCGCAGCTCCAGATCGGTCAAAGACAACGTAGATGTATCAAGATGGCGTCCCAAATAGATTGTCAATAACAGTAATTGAAAAAATCTTTTTTCTATTCTAATAATACGATATATAATTACATAATAATGACTTGAATAACCATTAATTTCACTTATTTTCGCCGCTCCGCACGCGCCTAAGCCGTGTGAATGTCGAAACTACGCTAAAGCAAGGTGCCGAGTCGACTCCGCAGATGAGTGGAACATAGTGCGTGTTCGGAACGGCCTATCTAGTGTAACCTATAAATCGCTTACTCCGACACAGTCATTTAGATTAACAGGATGGGTTAACAGGACTATTATTAATGTGTTAAACGCACATTAAAAACAATCTTTAAAAAAAAAACTTATGTCGCAAGTGCTTCACACAGAAGGGAAAATCTACACATTATTATAATTAACTAGCGGCCGCTCGCGGTTTCACCCGCGTGGTTCCCGTTCCCGTGGAAATATCGGGATAAAAAGTATTCTGTGTTAATCCAGGCAATAAACTATCTGGGGAGCCCTTTCGGTCACATAATCTCTTTCGTCATAATGTAGTTTGGCATAACAGTTTCAGCATAAAGTTTTTTCGCATAAATTACGATAAGCAGAGTGTTGTAAACCCATAATAGATTCATTGGCATAATTTTATATTAGCATAATCGTCTTTATCATAATTTTAATCAGCATAAATGTAAATAACATAATTGCTATACGTCTAAATGTTATTTAACATAAAATATGAAACGATAATGAATGAAGCGCAACGTAGCGATTGTCTTGAATTTTAAGGTTATTTTTATATTTTTATTAGACAACAGAAATACTAGCTGCTCTACTCCTGTATGATATGAACACAATTGCTACGCTGCGCTTCGCGATTGTCTTAAATTTCTAAGCAGTCAGGTATATCATATTATGTAGTCTTTATTTGGGTAACCTATCATAAATTCGAAATTTTCATGTACGAATTTCAATTGTTCGAAAATGTCTTAAAAAGTTAATACTTTGTGTTTTCGGTAAGGTTGTGCTATAAAGTCAGTGATAGAAACGAATCGCGGCAAAACCGACTCCACGTAGACTTGTCTGCCCTACGCTAGAGTGTAATTTAAGCCCGCGTAGGCGCGGAGGGGCGAGGCGACCCGCGAGCTGAGGAGCAGGTGGTGAGCGAAAGCCATCTGCGACGATAAGCTCGCGTGGGACCGCCGGAGCCTCGCAGCGCCGGAGCCGTGACAGAAACCATGCCTGCTGCATGCTGCGTGCTTGGATGATGCTGCATGCTTGGTTGCATAATGCATGCTTGCTGCACGATTGCTTGCATGCTGCATGCTTGGTTGCATGCTGCATGCTTGCTTGCATGCTGCATGCTTGCTTGCATGCTGCAGCTTTCTTGCATGATCCACATGCTTGCTTGCATGCTGCAGCTTTCTTGCATGCTCCACATGCTTGCTTGCATGCTGCAGCTTTCTTGCATGCTCCACATGCTTGCTTGCATGCTGCTGATAATAATGTTATGGATTTCAATTATTTGAAATGTTGTATTTTTATAATATTGAAAACGTGTTTCTGAAAAATGAATCAACTAGCATTAATAGCTTCGGCCAAACGTTGAGTGGGATTTCAAAAAATAAGGATTTTGAAAAAAATAATAAACGATAATCTGACATGACTTGTAATCTGTATGCCATAGGGTGAGATGCCAATAAATGTTATGATTAGTAATCGTTATTCTAAAAACATTTATGCATGAACATTTGATGCTGATTTATCATTATTATAAAAGAAGTTATGGGGAAATAAAGTATGCCTAATGATTTATTCTGAATTAACGTTATGCGAAACGAAGAGTATGCCAAAAAACGTTATGCAGCCTTAAAATATGCCTCTTTATTTTATGCAACCCCATATGGACCCCTTAAAACTTTCGCGTTTATAATATTAGTAGGATAAGATTTATAATAAATAAAAGCAGCCTAATCGCTAAACGTAATCTCCTCCATCTCATAGTTGTAGACTTCCCATACTGATCCATTTCAATTGCTCGCTCATTATGTATTCTACTAATATTATAAACGCGAAAGTTTGTAAGTATGGATGGATGTTTGTTACTCTTTCACGTAAAAACTACTAAATAGATTTAAATGAAATTCGGCATACAGAGAGTATATAACCTGGATTAACACATAGGATACTTTTTATCCCGATATTTCCACGGGAACGGGAACCACGCGGGTGAAACCGCGAGCGGACACTATAGCCGTATTATTATAATAATATATCAATAACTTTTATTTAGCCTATTGTGTCACTGCTGAGCAACGGCATCCCACAAACCCTAATAGGCATATCATTACAGCATCATAATACTTATAAAACTTATACAAGTTGTAATGGTGAATGAAAATTCGTATGCTCCAAAACAACACACCGGGCACAAGGCGTCTAATAGACCGATAGCGCTAGGCTATTTTGGGGTCATAAGTTTAAAAAATTCTAAAGTTACTTTTTTTCTTGCTTGTCCATACAGTCGTACCTAAGAAGCTTAATAGTGCGTTTTGTGTCACATCTGTCACTTGCATTTTCAGCAATTCGATGTTTTGTGGTTGATTCTCTTTATTCAAAGCAGAAGTGGCAAAATTTATTTAAAGTTTAAAATAATTATGGTATCATATCTATGATAGCCTGCGGAGTGTGCAAACACAGTTTGTGTCATCTTCGTCCAGTGCAAACTGAATTAGGGTCAGTATGTAAAAACATTGCAAACAAAAAATTACAATTGATGAAATAACTATTTCCTATCTCAGATCACTTTCATATGCCCATTAAATAATTTTGTGCCAAATTAGGCCACGCAATTGTAAGATTTTTTATTATTTTGTTTTTTCAAGCTACAAACACATAAAAAAAATATTACAATGAGTAGAGTTCACATATTCAATATCATAAATGCATGAAAAATCGACTTTGTAAATTTGTGTCATTTTCATGCACGATATTTAAAGAAATAAAACACAAAAGCAAATTGTTGCGGTCTGGCGGACGCGGGCTGTCACGGGCGGACGCGGGCAGGCGACAGCGGGCGGGAAGGCATACGTTCGTTCGGTATGATTTCTTTCATATAAATTACTACCTATCCTAGGAAGTATTGATTGACTCTTATTTATCTCCGCTACGTAATTAACAAATGTGTACTAGAGATTACAATAATGACGTGCTAATTTTGGACGAAGCGCGTCTGCAATCCCATTACCTACGAATGGCAATGGTCAATGTGGTCAATACTTTGCTCTGATGTTACGGCCACACTAGACGGCGAAAATAGTGGTTCCGTTTTCGCGATAAAAACTTCGTGTTCCGTTGTCGCGATAAAGCTTAGCCACATCTAAAAAAAACTTAGCGACCGACGCCGACGTCGCGATAATCTTGAACTTTGTCGCGTTATTGTAATTTAACTACCTAGTGGTGGGTAATATATTCAAAACGATATATCGATATTTGATATCGGATTATTAAACTATGGTAGGTACATAATTATATGTTAATATCGGTATCGACCATATCAACGGACTATTAAAAATTCATGCAATATCGTGTTTTTTCCACTATTTAGTTTCAGAACGCATCAAATCGATATTGAATACTATAAGTTTCTTTTCAATAGATTTAGACGACTCAGTCAGTTTACCCACGTTCTAAGTGAGTGAGTGCCTATTAATTAAGACATAATGATTTAGTTAAATAAGTTAAATTTTTCTAAAATAAAATGTAGGTAATTAGGTACCCATAATAATTTTATTTCATTAAACAATTACAAGCACAGTTATTTGTTAAAACTACCGATCAATGATAATTTCAATAAATATAAGCGATACGGTACAATATTCTTTAATCGGACCACGTACTATATAGTGATCTCAACGCACACCGCATTCCTAACGCGATATAGTGTTTTCCAAAATATATAGATTCAGACCGCATCGATATCGGATTTGACGAAATTGATGCAATAATTATACGTTTCAGTAACTATATACGATTTGTATCGCCCACTTCTAATTTCAACGGGAAAAATGAAAGAGGCGGTTGCGCTTTATTACATGTCGGCAAATAATTATTTACTGCATCTTTATTATTTGAACAAATTTAATACAAGGGTGAAAATAAAAGACGATGGTCGATGTTATCTATCTACTTATACACAAAAATCGGACAAAGTTAGTACTTTTATATTGTTTAACTTTGCATAAGTTTGCTAGTTTTATAAACTAGTTTAATTGTAATATTTGATTATTTGCTTACAAATAAAAACTTTTTAAAATGTGTTTTTAAATTGGGAATAGGAAGGTTATAATTTCTTCCTAATAAACTTGGAAAAGAGTTTGAAGTTAACTATTCACTAGTTATTTTATGTACTCTATGGATTGGTCTATGGTTTTATTTGTTTTGCCGTCACTTTGATACTTCAGGTGTTCGTGATAATTAACTTTTGTTCATTTTAAAATTATTATTACTTACCACTTAATCCTTAGGAGAATTTATTTGCTTTAATTTTTATTTTATTAAAAGTGATAACTTAAAAAAAAAGTTAATATTTAAAAGGCGGTTTGATGGCCGGGTGGCCTAGCGGTCAGCGCCAAATGCTTGTGTGGTATGCACGAGCATGTGTGACCGAGGCATGGATGTTTATTAGTATTTATGTATGTTTGTTTATCCGTTATTCAGTCACCATAGTTCGGGATATGCTTATTTTGTGGCTGAATGATTGGTGTGATAGTTGTGATTTTTTTTGTCTTGGGGGTTCCATAAAACCGGTTCTAATTCGTTATATTGTATTACTTCTAATACTTAATCGAATCTAAATCAATCCATAAATTATCGAAACCGAATAATTTCGATAGTCGTATTTGCAACACGTTCACACCTCTAGTTGTCTCGCAGTCAACTAAAGTGTGCGATGGAAGTATAACCGCATGAAATTTATCGCGACAAAATCCTTTGATGTGCGGTAATCACAGGCGGTAATAAACCGACAGCGGCGCGTTAAGGCTAGGTGTTAGTGAAAAATTAAAATAACACGATCTTAGAATTACTTTTTAAAGTAGTAAACACGAATTGATAAACACGATTTGATAAAGTTGACTCGATAGAATAAATTCACAAAGTTGCATATTTTTGTGTCATTTTATCTTCTTTTCCAGGTTTTATTCTTAAAATAAGTTATTTGATATTATGAGTCATTTACCAAAATGAAGTTCATAGATAACTTGAGGAATTATAACCGATTGTTTTTTATTTATTACATCTATAATTTTTTTTAAATATAATACGCGATTATTCGCGGCTCTTCGCTGTTATACCCGTCCCTTACCGTCGTACCGTCGAGAGAGCGAGAGAGAAGCGCTCGAAATACCTCCCCTTAATGCGACAGCCACACTATTTTCAAGATTCGCTTTGTCGCAACACGTCTGGCCAAACACTTCGTCTTAACGCGATGCATCATTGCGTTAACGCGCTGCTGTCGGTAAATTGCCGCTCATCAAAGAATTTTGTCGCGATAAAGTTCGTGCAGCTACACTTTATTCGCACACTTTAGTTGACCTAAGAGGAGTTGACTGCGAGACAACTAGAGGTGTAAACTCTGTGAACGTGTTGCAAATACGACTATTGAAATGATTCTGTTTCGATCATTATGGATTGGAGTAACAATAAAGTATTAGAAGTAATAAAATATTACGAATAAGAACCGGTTTTATGTTACCCCAAGACACAAAACACAAAAAAAAATTACAACTGTCACACCAATCATTCAGCCCCAAACTAAGCATAACCCGAACTATGGTGACTGAATAACGGATATACAAACATACATAAATACTAATAATCATCCATGGCTCGCTCACAAAATGCTCGTGCTCACCACACAAACATTTGTTGCTGACCACTTAACCACCCGCCCGTCAAACCACCTATTTGTGTAACCCCGTCCTATCACTCTACCTCCTCAGTGAAAATAATTGCCATAAGCTTGGCAATATCCGTGAGGGCGAAGAGCACAAAATCAACTGGTTTCGGGTAGGCCGATCCCAGAAGATTCATTCTTTTCCTGGCAAAAGAGTCGCAGTCACACAGTAGGTGCTGCATGGACTCCGTTTCCCCTCCACATGCCCTGCACAGGTTGTCTGTTGCTAGTTGCATTTTGTGGAGCATTTGTTTTATGGCACAGTGCCCAGTCAGGGCACTGGTGATTAATTGGGCCCGACTTTGATTGATTTTGAGTATCTTATGCCGAGTAGCTCTTTCCATTCGGTTCTATGCCTGTTTTGGATGTGGTCCTTGAAGGCTTTGTTGATGGTACTCGATGCTAGTGCCACAAACGGCTCACGACCAATATATGGGGTCCCTGAGCCCTCCCTAGCAAGTGCTTCGGCCATTTCATTGCCTTGGATTCCCATGTTGTGCCTACCTAGTTTGTTTAAGGCTTTCGTGGTTTCAAGCACAAAGCTGGAGTAGATTCGAGGCGATATAAGTGACTTAGGCGCGGCTTGGCTGTCGCTCAGGATGAATATGTTACGCTTCTTGGGAGCAAGTTCTAGATTCTTTTTACCGCACAGGAGAATTGCGAAAGTTTCTGCCTGAAAAACAGAAGCGAACTTTCCCATACTCTGACTGTGCTTAAAGTTATTGCTAAAGATACCTGCTCCAGTGCCTGAATCCATTTTGGATCCGTCGGTGTACCAGATCAGGCTGTCTTTCTCTGGAGACGGTGGTCGGTGTCCCGAGTTGGGACATGTATACTGAATTTAGCTTTTTATGACTCTGTCTCTTTCATATCGCAGTCATGCGCGCAGCGTCTATGTGTCGCTTAGAGAATCGCATAGCTGAAACTGTATATTTTAAAAACACTAAGTATCGCGTCAGAAATGAGGTGTGCGTTGAGATCACTATATTGTACGTGATCCGATTCAAGAATATTGTACCGTATCGCTGATGTTTATTGAATTATCATTGATCGGTAGTTTTTAACAAACTAATGTGCTTGTAAAAGTTTAATGAATAAAATTATTAAAGGTACATAAATTTATTGAAGAAAAATTCTACTTACTTAACTAAATCCTTATCACTTAATTAATAGGCACTCACTCACTTAGAACAAGGTAAACTGACTGAGTCATCTAAATTTATTGAAAAGAAACTTATAAGTAACCTATATTGCATCAAAGTCCGATATTAATTCGATGCGTTCTGAAACTATATAGTGGAAAAAACACGATATTGCATGAATTTTTAATAGTCCGCAGAAATGATCGATACTGATATCACCGATATTAAAATATATGTTAGCTATAATTTAGGAATCCGATATCAAATATCGATATATAGTTTCGAATATATTACTTAACACTAGTTGAAATGCATTATCGCGACAAAGTTCACAATTATCGCGACGTTGTCGCGAAGTTTTTTATGATGTGGCAAGTTTTTACCGCGACAACGGAACAAGAATTTTACCGCGATAGTGTGGCCGTAGCATAACGCGATGATGCATCGCGTTATTATGACGAAGTGTTTGGCCAGACGTGTCGCGACAACGCGAATCTTCGCACTAGCGCGATAGTGTGGCCGTAGCATAAGGGTCAATATTATTTTAGATTGAGGGATGAATTATATTAGACCGGGCCGTGCACAGGGCGTGCCGTATGCGTGGCCAGGACGGAGAACTGATTTGAGACGTTGCATACAGCATACATTTTGTATATAAATTAGGCTCAGGGCCCTGACGCGAGCATGACGCTCCGATTCGCTTCGAATTTTGCCCGCCGCGCGCCGGCGCCGCCGCCCGCGCCCGCGCTCTACCCCGCGCTCGCCCTACACGTGCTTAAAAGTCTGTTTTTATTAAAATAATAAGAATTCGTGGATAAAAACGACACAAATTATGAATAGTGTTTTGTTACATCATAATAATCAAAAACACTTAAACTCTAATAACTTGCACTTTCTTTTGTGGCTTTTACAGGGTTTTGTAAAATGAAATATCTATAAATGTCGTGGATGAATTCGACACAAAATATTTTGAACAACAGATATCAGTACTCTAAAACGCGTAATACCTATTTAACCTATTGTAATATTCTTTCAGAGCTAGTTGGGCGACGTGATAAGTATTGGTTAAATATCAGGAATTTCGTCGACAGAAATGACACAAATTGCCTATGTACATCAGTTACTACTTCGTTATTATCATGACAGTAAAATTTTTATCTCTAATTTTCTTTTCGTCCAATACTGATCGAAGCGACAAATACCTAAATTTCTACCTACGCAAGTACCTAGGATGACACAAACTAATATATTAGGTTGGGCAAAAGGTCCGGAAACTATATGTGAAACATAAACAACTTTAATATTTTTGAAACCTCAAAACCTAGCGCTATCGGTCTATAATATTAAAATGCAAACTAATACAGCGGCTGTGTATTTGGTAGTATAATTTGAGTCATGTCCAGGCGGTCATACCTAGGTAGGCATTGTATAACAGGGCTTTAGCTGAATACTAAACGGAAAGGCGAGCTCTGAGCCGGCCTATTTTTGGAATATAAATGTTGCGGTGACAATGTCAAAACAGGATGTTTGTTCACTTAATCCGTCAATAGATGGCGGTGTGTGAGCTTGTCTGCATCGCGCTATGGAGGTTTGGCTTTGGGTTATTTAGTTTTATTTATTTAAAAAAAATATTACTCATACATAATTAATTCTAACGCTATGGTCAACAAACAATATAACTATAATACAATTTGATACATTTACAAAATTAAAAAGTTTATGCATCCACATTTTAATATAAAAAGTAAATAAAAAAGTAACAGATGCATAAAAAGAATTTCTCAATAAATTATATTCATTACTGTGTGGTGACAACTCATAAATAATAGAATACTGCCAACACATCTCTTCCCTTGGGTGTTAGGCGACTAACGGACTAAATACTACACATACATTCAACAGCATAAAGCGAGTGTGTAGATACCATGTGTGTATAAATATTATTGTTACACAGGTTACACTACATCTAAATTACAAAAAGGTTACGTGTTCAGTAACTCTATATTATTTAAATGGAATGAATAGAAAGAACAGATAGATGATAGACATTTAATATTGCCATAAAACAGAATGTACTTGATACACTTTTAGGGGAGGCACCGGTTACCACTATCGCAGCTGTGAATGGCAAAGTGATATTTCTGTTTAAACGTGTCGTGTTGTCTGAATTTGCATCTACCCTCTTATAAGGGGTGCCTGTAGACCAACAGAATGTTAAATAAATAATTTATATTACCTATATTTTTTTAACGTTAGTTTTTTAACGCAGCGTTACCATTAGCGTTAGTTTACACATTTAACGTACCTTTTTATCCTCCAATGTGTCATGTGTAACGGAGACAGCTGATGTACCGTTTGATTTAGTCTACAAGCTTGTTTTTAGATACTACCTAATTTTAAAAGAGAAAAAAATGATTATTTACCTTTTTACCCCAAAATGGTACCTTTACAGCGCTTTAGCGCTGGATATGTACCTTTTGGGAACTCAGACACTGGTCATCGGAAATCTCAGCCTCTTTTATTTGATTGGTTTTGACTTTATGTTTTTATTGCAACAGTGTCTTACCAAACCTCTTCGAATTTACATCTTCAGAGTTCTGAATAAAAATATTTTATAATGTCTTAAATATTCATTTGAAATAAGACTGCTTTATACATACATACATCACTTCCGCTTCCCAGAGGGGTAGGCAGAGACCACAAATTTCCATTTGCTTCGATTCTGACACATATCCTTTGCTTCACTTTTAGAGCTCTACCTCATTAAGACGCCATAACGACGTCGCCGGCTACGTATCCAAGCAGTTAATATTGAAAGGCGACGATGCCAAACCGTCGCCAAGTGAGTTAGGTACCATACATTTCAGTATTAACTGCTTGGATACGTAGCCGGCGACGTCGCCATGCGTCTTAATGAGGCAAAGCTCTTCTCTCATAACATTCTTCATGCATGCTCGTGGTTTTAGGGTACTCTTGACCTGACCTTTAACGAGAAAGTCACCGATCTGATCTAAGTACGTTCATCGAGGTCTTCCCCTTCCTACTATCCCATTCACGCTCGCCTCGTGCACCTTCTTTGTAATTCTTTTTCAATTTACCTACCTCTCACAAAAATTTTATTTTATACCTCTCTCAATTTTTGTCACTACATCTTCATTCATTCCACCCTTCTCTCCTATCACACTATTCCATATCCGATCTTTCAAAGTCACACCGCATAATTATACTTTTTAACGATCTCATTTCTACTGCATTCACTCGGCTTTCATGTTTCTTCTGCCACATCCAACTTTCACTTCCATACATCGTAGACTCTTCCATGCACAGCCAGTCGTGTCTTTTGTGACACTTTCCTGCTCCTTATAAAGGCGTGAAGTGGAGAGAATCACTTTCTTTTCACTTATTCTTCACACATTTTTGTTCACTTCTTTCTTTTCACTTCTCACTGCTTTTTGTATATCGTTATTCCACCACGCATTATTCTTCTTTTTCCTGTTGAGCAAAAGGCAAAAGAAGAAGAATGCTCACACCACAAACTCACTCCCACTACATTTCCTTTAAACACATTCCACAGTTCCTCAACCTAACAAATTTATTTATTTATTACGACAACCAACAAAACAAACACTGATACAAGCTAAAATTGTAGAAACAAACATAAACTTAAAGTTAAGTGTCATCTTACTTACAGGTTGCCACGGCATGCAATGTGGACTATATAATTTACACAAAAACAATTTACTTATGTATAATACCTATTGTAAAGGAAGCTTTATATAAAAGTATATAATGCTTCCCTTCCAAGGCCAACTAATGATAGATAGCAACACATCCTTCAAACACTTCCATCAAACACATCCTTCACATCCTTCAATTTATTTATATATCTTTCACTCCATCATCTTGCAGATTTCCACTTTTATTCTTTCCAGTACACCAGTGGTTATATGTAGTCGATGTCTCCATTTTTTAGACAGACCACTTATTCTAGTCATAACCAGAAAGTGGAGTTCGGAGTTTTTCTTCTCCTAGACAGGTTGCAGCCCAATGCTAACAAGGCCCATCTCCCCGCTGCTTTATAGATTCGTAATATTTGAATTTTCTTTATATTCGTGTTCATTTGAGTTATTAATGCAAAAATCAAATATTACACAGGTCTAACCAATACGATATTACGAACAAACTATCAAATAAGTATTACGAACCTAAAGCTTTAGACTAGGCAATGAGCTGCCAACCCTAACACCACAATATACAGCGTTCGCGAGGCTTTACGTGAAGATCAGTTGACATGATAGTCTGAGCTTCCTTTGAGATAACTTCAAGGATGCTCTTTTAAAGTGCTTAATGGATAATACGAGCTGACATGATGTTCACGCGCGTGTGTTAATAAATAATTGTGTATGGGCCCTCTTTTGATTATGTCTATAATATTGGCTTACTTATACGTTTACGATCTTGAAAGTTAAGCAACAACGATTTTAAAGTAAAGTAAAGTAAGCATTAATTCGACGTTTTACATACATAAACAGTTACAACTGCAACAAAACAGCCGAAAGGGCTGGCCAAAGGCCAGCTCAGCCATGCTGAGAATTTGAAATCCTCAGGGTTGGTTTTCAGCTGGACCTGTATAATTAATAAAAATAAAACAATAAATATATATTTAAATTAGAAAAATATTATAAAATTAGTTGTAACAATATACCAATTTGTTAAGTGACCTACTAATTGCCTTATATAGATCATGTGCTTATAAGTTATTGTAATACCAACATATACATTTTTGTAATACTAAACGTTTATGTCTCTTATGCAAAACGAAACAGAACAGAGTTGCTACATCAGGTGATTAGTTATACCTTCAATCAATCAATAAAGAGCTAATCACTGAGCTGTTCTATGTAACATCATTCTTTTTCATTTATTTTTTATTAATTAAATTATGTGGTAGCTCAACCAACTACGGGTAGCATTCGCCAAGTATCTGTGAACTTATCTACCCATTTACTATTGGCAGCTAACGAGTCGACGAGAGGGTTTTCCATCTGTCTAAGGGGGCTGAAGACCTCCCCTCCCTCCCTCCTTCTCTTCCCTTGGGTGTCGTAAAAGACTAACGGACTAAAGACTGCATTTATGCATCCAACAGCATAGAGCGGCGATGGGCTCGCCACCTGTCACGCTGAGCACATGTGCAGAATAGACATCAATCAACCCGCATTGAGCCAGCGTGGTGGGTTGTGTTGTGGCCTAATCTCAGCACGTACTGTTTGGCATGTGGGGGGCTTGTGCCCAGATTTAGACTTGAGAACTGTGAGACGTTCAATGGCTGATGATAATGTGTTTAAGATAAGATAAATATACTTTATTGTACACCACAAGAAAAACATTTTTGACAATGAAGAGAAAATACAATTAACTATATTTTTGTACTAGCGGCCGCTTGCGGTTTCACCCGCGTGGTTCTCGTCCCGTGAAAATATCGGGATAAAAAGTATCCTATGGTGTTAATCCAGGTTATAAACTATCTGTATGCCAAATTTCATCCAAATCAATTCAGTAGTTTTTACGTGAAATAGTAGCAAACATCCATCCATACTTACAAACATTCGCGTTTGTAATAATAGTAGGATAAGTAGGATATAGTAAGAAGTAGGATAGGAAGTATAAGTAATCGTACAAATGGCGGTCTTATCACTAAAAGTGATTTCTTCCAGACAACCTTTGGACGGACAAGATCGATTTAGAATTAAAAGTTCGCTTGTCTTGCAGCATGGATATCATAATAAGTATATATTTAGTGAGAGAAAGAGAACTTAACATTATTATATACCATTGAGGCATTATAGACTAGAGGCGACAAAGCGAAGCAAGTTTTTGCGCACTGAGTTGCAGCCCAGCGGCGATGGGCTCACCATCTGTCATGCTGAGCACATGTGCAGTGAAACGTGGACTACGGCAGTGGACTGTTTCTAAGGTCCTCATTGCCTATAGTCTCTGACTAACCCTTTGGGGATAAATAATAAATAAAAAACTCTTTATTGCCAGAACTGATACTACATCAAAAAACAGAGAAAAAATAGTAAAAATGGTAAAGAAATACAATAAAAATAGTAATGATAAAGTAGCATAAAAAACAACAAACAATGCAAGTAAGTATACAAAAAAACATACTATTTTATTCGTTATTTTATTCGTTAAGGGGGTCCCGCACGAAACCGTGAAAACCTACGTACTATCAAGTCACCTGCACTATGCGCTGAATTAGTTAAATACATTAAAAGAACATTATGTATGTTAGCCCTCGTTAGTTAGGATAATAGTTGTTAATCTATGTTTATGCGTAATAATTATTATGTTTTTAAGTTGTGTTTAGTACTTCAGTGTTGTGTAGTTTAATATGAGTTTTCTGTGTATAATGAACGATTAATTACCTTTAGTAAAATTCCTTACTTTGGCCTTTGAAGAGCCACAGGTGACCGCCGTAAAAGAAATTTGCATTACAAGCGTGATAGCTTAAGGTCAGTCACACGCTGGCATTGACCAGTGCCGACGACCTCAGGGCAGGGACCGGAAAGGCTAACCCCTCAACTCAGTTGTCGTAATACCAGTCTACCAGACACAACAGAAGTTCAATTTTTAGCAACCTCTAAAAAGTCTTCGTGACACACAAGGAGTTAAATAGGAGATTCTACATTTAATAAAGGAAGTCTTCACCTAATATTGTTACAATAAGTCTTGAAATGAATAAAACATTTATTATTTATTTATTTATTATTTAGATATTCTGATTTTTTACAGACTTTGTTTTCACTAAAATTCAAAGTAAAAGTTAAAATTTCTTTTTTCAATAAACTTAAAATAAGCATTTTGAATCGTCTAAATTTATTTGGACGGATGGGCACCCGCCCACCCACCCCACCCATTCAGGAAGTCTTTTAGCTGTGGAGAAGAACGGGCACAAGAAACTCAACATAGGTGTTTTTATATTATCCTGACGTTTCGAACCCTTTACAGGGTCCGTGGTCACAGGGAGACTGAGGTGTTGGTCGTCTCATAGTTAGAAGTTATTTGCCTACCGTCAATCATTTTTACATTTAACCGGGTGCGTTCAAGTTTACACAATACGAGCTAACAATATTTTTAGGTCTGGCAATGTGTTGCTGTTGGGGCTGGGATTTGATGACCTGTATGATGGGGTCTCTCAGGCAGGTGGTAAATTCCAACCATCATTTCTTTTGAAATTTCGATGTTTTTTAATTTCAATAGCCTCGCGTATCATCTCTAGAGTATTGATTACACACGGTTGATTTCAACGTGGGATAGAGTCACCTCTGTGTGCGTGGGTAAGCGCATCACTTAAGTACCTACAACTGACTGAACGGATTATTTTACACATAGACAAACTCTTCTTTAATCTGTGCCCGAACTACAATTAGAAAATAAAAAAATTAATTGGTTTACGTTCACACCAATTATCTAGACCAAGATAAGTATTCTTTTTTTAACTCGTTAATACTGTAAGATAACAGATAAATATACATAAACATAGAAAAAACACCCAGACCCGAAATCAATGAAGAAAAACAGTTATCTCTGTATTGACCTGACCGGGAATTGAACCCGGGACCTCAGAGACGGCCCGACGCCAGACCAGGCATGCTAACCACTCGGCCACGTAGGTCATCAAAGTATAGGCTGACAAATTCATACGTGACAGCCCTATGGTCTGCGGGTGACGGGGGAGGGGTGACACCTGCACATAACTGACGTTCCTACTATGCAGCCCTGCCTCCCGCGCTCTTCTTTCCCGCCCCCGCAACCCTTCGTCCCACGCCCCGCAAACGGGCCTGTCACTATAGTACAGAGGACCATTTGGACAAAGGACCATTCCAGAACCGGAATAGCAGATGTGGATGAGAAAGCTGCCAAGCTAATGTGGTAGAGGGCAGGTCATCTATGCAGGATGCAACCTAACAAATGTGGGCTCAAATTGTAACTAGGTGGATACCAACGGGTGCCGTCAGAGAGGAAGACCCAACAAGAGATGGTGGGACGACCTTGTAAACCACACAATGGATTTACAGTCTATGGCTCTGGATCGGGATCTATGGAAGAGTTTGGGGGAGACCTTTGCACAGCAGTGTGACACAAAAGGTTGAAAAAAATAGGACAGAGGATGCTCTTTTATCCTGATAACAGGTTCCTGTGGGAAAGTGTAGTGTACGAAGTGGCGGGCAACAGCTAGTCTGTAATATTATATAATATCAGCTGAGATACAAAACTCACACTTCTTACATCATGTAAAAAAATATTAATAAAAAGTGGAAACTTTTCCTAAACTGTTGAGAAACTGGCTTTCATAAAAGTATTTTCTTAGATGCTCGGGTTGAACGCGAGAAATCGTGGTTCAATTGAAAATTAATAACGTATCTACTCTATATAGAATGTTTAAAATTTTTAACTAAAGCTTTAGTTAAAAATGTTGTTTTGTAAGTGTCGTTACTTCTATATTATTTTAAAGCTGTGGAGTTTCTTGCGCCCGTTCTTCTCCACAGCTAAAAGACTTCCTGAATGGGTGTTGCCCATCCATCTAAATAAATTTAGACCATTCAAAATACTTATTTTAAGTTCATTGAACAAAGAAATTTTGAGTTTGTTTGAGTTAAAGAAGAATGGGCTTTTTGTATGAAACCAGTCCCACCTCTATAACATGGTAAGTATCGAAATAAACAGTGTATTTTGATGTAAGGACAGCAAATATGAACGAGCGAATGAATAAATAAAAATAAGGGAAAATTAATTAAAAAAATATAAAAATGAGGGTGTATAAGTAGTTAAATTTGAGAAAAAATCTTGACTTCAATTTTATATTATCATTTGAAGAAGAATGGGCTTTTTGTATGAAACCCGTTCCACCCCTTGTAAGTTCCCACATGGTAAGTTTCGAAATAAATTGTGTATTTTGTTGTAAGAACAACAAATATGAACGAGCGAATGAATGAATTTAAAAAAAAGGTAAATGAAAAAAAAAATGAGCGTGTATACGTAAGTAGTTAAATTCAAGAAAAAAATGTTGACTTTAATTTTATATTATCATTTATTATTTTAATTTTTTTCTTCTCAATAACTTTTTTCTCCAATACCTGACAGATTTGCTGTCATACAATAATATGCTTCACTTTTCAAGTACTTTCATTTGATGCATAGATGTAAGTGTTACAAGGGGGGACGTTTTGCCCATTCTCCAAATCTCGCTATAGTAGGCTAAATATTCTATAAACATGTTATTAACTTCGGGCGTTAGAGAGTCGCCATGCATACATACATATAATCACGACTATTATCCCCAAAAGGCTAGTCAGAGACTAGGCAATGAGGACAGCAAAAGCAGTCCTCTACCATAGTTCACTTTTCACCAAATAGCGACTGCATATGTGCTTAGCGTGACAGGTGTTGAGCCCATAGTCGCTCCATGCTGTTGGATGTATGTGCAGTCTTTAGTCTGTTAGTCGCCTTTTACGACACCCATGGTAAGAGAGGAGGTGGTAGTATTCTTTCACCGCTACACGACGCGGTTAAGAAGAAGGAAGGAGAGTCGACGTGCTATACTAAAATTGACATTCACAATAATAGGAATACGTATCGTCGCCGTACGTAATGCAGTCGGTGCCATGGGGTCACAGAGCACTATCGGATCCCCGCTGAAAACAACTCATTAACAAACAATCAACTCGGCACGCCATAATTGTGGCGGGCGAACCGAGAAATCGGGATTTTGAAGTAATTGCTAATGTTTCTAGACGTTTTGGAGAAATACTGAGAGTGCCTAGAATCGTTGAGTATGTATATATAATGTTATGTGTAAATTTCAATTAAGTGATATAAATATAACCGTGTCGCGGTGAAAGAATACTACCACCCCCTCTCTTCCCTTGGGTGTCGTAAAAGGCGACTAACGGACTAAACACTGCACATATATCCAACAGCATATAGTGGCGATGGCTCACCACCTGTCACGCTGAGCACATGTGCAGTCGCTATTTGGTGAAAAGTGGACTATGGTACAGGACTGCTTTTGCTGTCCTCATTCATTGCCTTGTCTCTGACTAACCCTTCGAGGATAAATAGTCGTGATATACAACCTTATTTTTTCTTTATACAAAACCAATTAAGGGTGAGTTCCACCCATGAAACTGAACAACTTTCCCCAAGAAACCTATGTGCAAAAATGACAAACAAATTTTGACTGCCCATACAAAACTGTCCGATCAGCTGACGACAATAGTATGGGAGATCGAAATTTTTTTGTCATTTTTGCACATAGATTTCTTGGGGAAAGTTGTTCAGTTTCATGGGTGGAACTCACACTTTATTGGTTTAGTATTAAGAAAAATTAAGGTTGTAGTAGTATATAAATAAAATAAAACTCTGTGTCAGGTTCTTAGCGAATGGAAAGCAGCTTACCCGGGAAGATGGCTCAAGAGAACTCCTAAATAACAAATTAAGAGTTATCATTTACAGTAACTGATAATTTTGTAATTATTATATAATCCTGTACACCTATTCAAGCAACTCTTTCAAACAGTCAGGCTACATTTTGTAAATTGACTGCGACATTGCTTTAAAGATACACAGGGTGTTCGCAAAGCGCTCTTCAATATAACTAGTTACTAAGTTCAGCATTTCAAAGTAACAACATAAAAAAGCTGATAAAACTCTTCTTATTGAAACTAAAGCTCTTATCTTAAAACTGGGTATCAAAAAGATATTAATACTTAGTTAACGGATGTCTTTAAAAAAAATCTCTATCTTCACCGTATTTTGGAAAGTACGAGCCGTTCGTTCTGCCACGCTAAGTCTTGGTCTTATTGTAAGAAGGCAGTAATTAAATACTGGGTCAGCGTGGTGGTTGAGTGTTGCCCAGGTCTTCCCAGGTACAATTGCTCATGTAATAAGACCAAAGCCAAGCAGTGTGACGCGTATTACGTAAATGTTAAAGTTAATTCATGAATGATGATAATGGCAAAGATGCTTTATTGTTTTAACCGGAACGCCTATCTTTGAAACAACAAATCCTATGCAAACCACTTCTATCAGACGTTCCGCTTTGATGTAACTCAACAAGTTAAGCTAGGTAACTTCACTAAATACGTGGATATTGCTGAGCTAAGACAAAGTTGCTGTGTAACTTGAGTTTCCGCTTATTAGAGTACGTGCTACTAACAACGCGGAAGGACTTAGCAACATTGAGTTATTAAACCTAGAGACACCGCGAAGCGAGTTTTTGCGCACTAAGTTGCGGCTATGGGCAGCAAACGCCTGAAAACAAAGCCCCACGCATTGCCCGCTGTCATCTAGCTGAGCACATGTTTGTATGGAATGGCTGTTCTAGTTATACCTCAATGCTTAACATTAAGAAATTGAAAATGGCAAGATGGCCGCCAACGCTTTTTGACAGCTGACTTTAGCCGGCCTTTGTGATACCAGAATACCAGAAGTATGAACACACGCACTGACTCATGGGTCAACAAACAATATTATTATGGTTTTCATATAGTTTATTATAGGGTCTAATCGTTTACAATTATTCGCTTCTACTTTACTCAAAACAAAAGTTTAAAAGAAGCAAAATAATACAAATTAGTAAAAAAATCTACTAAAAAATATTAAGTCATAATCATTGTCTTTCCTGTTTATCATTAATGCGTGTCAATCTTTTCAATCATACCTTTTATTTAATTTAAGAAAGAAAAACAACATTTTAAAAACACGTAAATCACGTGGCTATTTTTCAACACCGTTCTATACTAAAGCTCAAATTGTTTAACGGTACATTTAAAAAAAAGTTCAATAATTCTACTTTTCAATTTTCTCTATAAAATCTCTTTATGATCGCCTAAAACATGCTTCAAGGATATACCAGCGCTTTTTACTGCACAATACAGCCCTCAAGAGCAGTAAAAAGTTTCGTTGTAAAAAGTCAACACCCTGTTGGTGAAATTTTTTAATTGTCCATTTTATAAAGATTGTTCCGCGCCGGCCGCACTACAGACGGTGAGTGGGTGCCGGCTGGTGTCCACGGTTCGATTCCCGAGAAGCGCGTTAAAAAGTTTTCCTCGTTAAAACGCTGAAGGTAAGATCACAACGCATTTTCTTGGGGTAGCAAAGTTTTTTATAATATAATTTCCTGGATTCCGAGATTCTAAAGTGTTCAATGTTCAGTCAGTTCCAAAAGATTCAAGATAGGATTTAAACTTTAAAAATTTTAAAGACTGTATTACAGTCTTCTTATTTCTTTACAGAAATTGTAATGCGTATAGTTACTACTTGTTTTACTTTCAAAGTTTTTATTTTTTGTTGAGGTATTGGGAGTGTATTTTAGTTTAACTTTTAAAACGGTTATTTTTTACTGACTTGACTTGAAAGTTTAACGTTAACAACTGCTAGGTCTTGCAGAAGATCGTGTGTTCAAAAAACCCATATATAGCAATCGTATTTTTAAAGTGTTCTGTAATTTTAGTTAAATATATTGCATTGGAAGAGCTCGATGGCGCAGCGGCTAGCGCGTTCGGCTTGCGATCTTGCCCGCTAAGCAACTTTCGCAATGCCGGGTCGCTGATGGGTGACCAAATTTAAAACACCTCGAGCTCCTCCGTGCTTCAAAAGACACGTTTAGCCGTTTGTCCCGATTGTTGTCGTAAGATGACAGTCGTTAAAACTCACCATCCCGCATTGGGCCAGCGTGATGGGTTTGGGCCCAATATCCCCACGTGCTGTCCACGTTGGAGGCCTGTGCCCAGCCGTGGGACGGGGCTGATGATGATGATGATAATGATATGGTATTGACGCCTCGGAGGCCGAGTGGTTAGGCGCTTGTCCAGATATCCGGGAGTCCCAGTTTCGATTCGCAGTTCGGGCAAAGTGATAACATTTCGAAACATCAAGCGTAATTATTAACCCTAAGCCAGGCATAGCATGTTTAAAATTTACATTGGTTTTCGACCTTAAGTTAAGGGAATAAAGTTCAAAATATTATGGTGGTCGCTGTAAGGTCACTGCCTGGCTAAGGGTTAAGAGGCCTATTACATCTCGACTGTGATTTTTGCGTAAAATGGCCAATTTTGGCGTTATGGATCTCAGAAACAAAAATACATTAACAATTATGACTTATTGAATAGTGTAGAATAGCTATTGGAATAGTGCGTAGTGGCCTCGCTTTTTGTAAATTTTGCTTAACTTTTTAAATAAACCCAAAATTGCAGAGAAAGATTTTCATAAAGTGCGCGAAGGCACTTTTTTGAGCTCATCGATTGAACTACTGTTGTAGAGAAGTCAAATAAAAAAATTATAATGTTATCTATTATATAGTCGAATAGTGCGTAGCGGCCTCGGAATTTTTAGATATCATTGAAAAAAATCTTATTCTAAACCAAAAAACTTCGAAAATCACTATAAGTTAACTGTGAATTTCTCCTATCTACGATAATATTATTGAGCAAAATTTATACCAGAGTAATTGTTACTTCATGAGGAATAAAGATTTTGTAATGAATTTATTATACTATTTCGATAAAAACGATAAATACAACTGCAAAATTCCTACAAAATGCGATGCGCCGGCCGTCCGAATTCAACTTATGCTCACAGAATGGAGATTTGTTATATTAAGCACAAATTTATTATCCTATTTTGATAAAAACGATAAATACAACTGCAAAATTACTACAAAATGCGAAAATGGGCATTTTACGCAAAAATCACATTCAAAATGTAATAGGCCTCTTAAACCAATTTCACCAATGGTAGGGATGACTTGATAACAATGATGGAGGCATTTGACCTTGCCTCTCCTTATATTTTTTTATAAAGTATAATAAATAATAATAAATTTAAAAAATAATTAGTTTTTTTAAATAGGTACTTAACTTTTTTATAAACCGAAGTGTAAATTCTATCATCGTTGTGTAAATAATTGAATAATCTGTATTTATTTCTATATTATTAAAAATTTAAGCTACAATTACTTTTTCGGGGGAAAAGTATCTGTATTTAATTCGATATTTTTTTAAATATAATGCTAGAAATTTTTTTTCGGTGGAAAAGTATTCTATAATCTCTTTCTATACCGAAAATCTTCAATATCGACTTAGCGATTTAATCATAAACTTACGTGTAACAAAATATTAGTTAGGACCTTCCAATAAATACAAAAGTATTTTAATATTAGTTTACCTGACGCGACGTTAAAACAGTAATTTTGACGTCTTTCGCTTCCTATACTCACAAAACATTATTGGTACATTCTCGTAGCAATTAAATATTAGTTTACCTGACGCGACGTTAAAACAGTAGTTTTGACGTCGTTTGCTTCATGTACTCATAAAATATTTTTGGTACATTCTCGTCGGTTAAAGGTACTCCTGACCTGATCTATCATGTGGTATTCAAATCATTTGCACCGCGCTTGCAACAAAATTAAAAAAAAGCGTTAGGCCATGGACTTAACCATGCGTTTTTTTTCTTTAAAATAATGGCTTCGTGCGATTAGCACATTTAGCCAGTGTCAAGTAATATTATTTTTTGACATTAAGTGGATGATTAAGAGTGATAATGAACGTTTAATGGTAATTGATTTTCCCCCAAACCCCTCGAGATTCAATAAAGCTGTGGGACTATAATGAAGTCTCACACGGACTTCTTGAGAGAATTTGAAAAGTGATGTTACACTGTTTTGTTTTATTCGCTACCACTCACGCACGTTCACAAACACTTAAAAGTAAATAATCCACCATTATTTCACATTGACATTCAACAAAACACAAAATTAAGAAAATAAACCAAAACTGCAGACATGACGCTTCACTTTCCCGCCAAGAAGTCCTAACCATGCGTTTGGCCTGTTTTTTAGGTTTTTTTTCTAAAATAGTGGCTTCGAATGGTTTAAAATTTAGCCAGTGTCAAATAAAAGAGTAATAAGAGAGTATTTAATGTTTTCATATCGTAAAGTTGGTAAATGATAATAATGAGTGATATGTTTAATGGTAAATGTATTTCGTAACGAAATAAATTACACAGAAACATTTATAACCACGATTTATCCCCGAAGGGTTAGTCAGAGACTAGGCAATGAATGAGGACAGCAAAAGCAGTCTTCTGCCATAGTCCACTTTTCACCAAATAGCGCATGTGCTTTGCGTGACTGGTGGTGAGCCCATCGCCGCTATATGCTGTTAGCCCATCGCCGCTATATGCTGTTGAATATATGTGCAGTCTTTAGTCCGTTAGTCGCCTTTTACGACACCCAAGGGAAGCGATGGGGTGGTAGTATTTTTTCACCGATACGCGACACGGTTATTTTTTAGTTTTTAAAGTTTTATATTTTAGCGTTATATTAACGCTTAAATATACTTAAGTAAAATTTTAAACACTGAAAAAAGACGACAACCTCAGGCGGGAATCGAACCACGCACCTTCCGCATTCCGGGCGGCTGCCTTAACCACTTGGCTACCGAGGTCTGGCTTTCAACCGTCGAAATTTGTCAGTGCTTGATGCTTATGTTTTTAGTCAACATTGCTTCATCAAATCTTAGAAGTTTTTACCTCTGAGATCCGAAAGAAATATTTTTACAAATATTTGAACATTCGGTTAAGATGAAGCTGCGTTTATAGATTAAAGTTTTATATTTTAGCGTTATATTAACGCTTTAAATATACTTAAGTAAAATTTTGGAGGTTGTCGTCTTTTTTCAGTGTTTAAAATTTTACTTAAGTATATTTAAGCGTTAATATAACGCTAAAATATAAAACTTTAATCTATAAACGCAGCTTCATCTTAACCGAATGTTCAAATATTTGTAAAAATATTTCTTTCGGATCTCAGAGGTGAAAACTTCTAAGATTTGATGAAGCAATGTTGACTAAAAACATAAGCATCAAGCACTGACAAATTTCGACGGTTGAAAGCCAGACCTCGGTAGCCAAGTGGTTAAGGCAGCCGCCCGGAATGCGGAAGGTGCGTGGTTCGATTCCCGCCTGAGGTTGTCGTCTTTTTTCAGTGTTTAAAATTTTACTTTTAGTTTTTAGTTTTACTGATTTTACATTCCAGTTTATTTAAAATGTAGGTAGATTATGGAAGCTAACTTTTTTCCGAGGCTTCGCTCGCTTAAATTTTTCGCAGGAAAAAGTGGCCTATAACCGTCTTTGGGGCCCCATCCATCTCTATACAAAAGCTCATTAAAATCGGTTTAGCTGTCTAAACGTGAAAGCGTAACAACAAAACTCACTTTCCCATTTATAATACTACTAGCGGCCGCTCGCGGTTTCACCCGCGTGGTTCCCGTTCCTGTAGGAATATCGGGATAAAAGTATTCTTTGTGTTAATCCAGGTTATAAACTATCTGTATGCCGATTTTCATTCTAATCCATTAAGTAGTTTTTACGTGAAAGAGTAACAAACATACACACTCACAAACTTTCGCGTTTATAATATTAGTAGGAAGGATTAAGGATTAGGGTAATAATTATGATTCAATCAATGATTTCTGAACGTTTTAATTAATTACAAATCATTTAATCAGTTGCACTTTTTATTGTGTATAATATAAGAATAATTTAATATTCCAATCGTTGTAGCAACGAAAAGGGTTCAGGTCACGCGGTAATAGGATTCAATGCATTTTTTACAATACATTACCAGCTTATTATAAAACTATCCTTACCGAACGTCAACTTTAAAATGCCAGGGTGAAATAAATTATGGTAATATAAACATGTTATCGTTAAAATGAGTTCGTATTGTATTTTACATACAAAAATACAATCAACTAATATAAACATACTCACATATAATCAGGACTATTATCTCCGAAGGGTTAGTCAAAGACTAGGCAATGAGAACCGCAAAAGCAGTCCTCTACCATAGTCCACTTTTCACCAAATAAGTTACTGCACATATGCTCAGCGCGACAGGTGGTGAGCCCATCGCCGATATATGCTGTTGCATATATGTGCGGTCTTTAGTCCGTTAGTCGCCTTTTACGACAACCAAGGGAAGAGAGGTGGGTGGTGTGATGTGAAATAACGGCTCACTAAATAATACTACCAACCCCTCTCTTCCCTTGGGGTAAAAGACGACTAACGGACTAAAGAAAAACTGCACATACATCTAACACCATAGATCAGCGATGGTCGCACCACCTATCACACTGAGCACATGTGCAGTTATAATTTTGATACGGACTATAGCAGTAGACTGCTTCTGCGATCCTGCGGTCTATCCAAACAACAGTGGATGTGGCTGGCAGAAGGAGTGGTGTAAAAGAGAAGAGGCCTTGGCGTTACCAGCTGAATAGATAAATAAAATAAATAAAACTTTCTTACACTCACACCAATTATCTAGCCCAAGAGAAGTTTCGAAGAAACTCGTTAAATGGTTACTAGACAACGAATAAACATACTTAAAATACTTAAATATATACTTATTATACATAGAAAACACCCAGACCCGAGACAATTTAGAAAAAACAATAATTACGATAGAAAAACAACAATAAGATAGACAGATAGAAAGGACCGTTTCACCATAGGTTTTTTCTAGACTCGGGTGAATTACGCCTCTCCCTTCGGCCTCATCGTCACTTACCATCAGGTACACATAAAAGCCAACCGCTTCACCTTTGTTGAATTGGATATACTTTCCATTGTATTGTATTAAAGTGAACAATGAGTTTGTTACGGACAACAGCACGTAAGATTACCTTAAAACGTCAAAATTCTGCAACAGATATTGAACAGCTACAGTTTAAGTCGTTTCAGTCATAATCTCTTTATTCAAGTAAACTTACCTTACGAAATAGTAAGTATTTTTGATTCGAATCGTCCAAAAACATTTTTTACCTACCGACCAACTACCTACCACCAGTTGAAATTGTTTATAGAATTTTATTAGGTGTGTGTAAACATTAGGGAATATCTGAAAGTAAGTCTAGTGATAGAAACCATTTGTAAAGACATGAATTGTGGTGAAATGATCAGCATGTTATAAGCATGAAAGCTGACGGCCATGAGTGGAAAGGTTCATCAGCATTCAGCATCATTGGCTGTGCAAAAGGTGATACTGCAACTGTTTGTCTTGGACACTGGACATGTAACGGGCAGAGATGATCAGCATGCAGCATGAACAAGAAAGTTAATGGCTTCATGGTGAAAGGAAAACCTTAAAAATAAGCAAAGGATATAAACAAAAGTTTCCGTTTGGTGAGAGAAGGAAGATCGAAGAGAAGATAGACTCTGTAAAAGATAATATGGCAACCGGCTGTCATGGAAAAGAGATGATGTTCAGCCTATTATCACGAGAAAGGTTTTGAGCATAAAAATGGTAGGGTAAGAAAGACTAAAAGAACCATGATCATACGAAAAAGAAAGGAGTAAATATTGTGAAAACGGCTGGTAGAGGAGTAGCAAAGACAGAAACCCAATGAAGCTGTGTGAAAGACGAAATGGCAAAATAATTAGTATATTTTGAGTTTGAGACGACGGCTAAACGACGAGATTGGATGAGACATCTATTGTCGCCGATAAGATTAGACGAACAACAATTGATTTGCAACATACAAAATTATAGTACTAACCAATTAGCATAACCGATCAACCGTTACTTTATAGCAAGTTGACGTAATTTACAAGTCAAACGTAATGACGGTGACGAGCACAGAACTTTGGCCTTTGATACAACAGCGAACTGGCCGGAGTATCGTACATATGCATGAGCTATATGAAGTTCACTTACTGTAGCGGTGTTTATTTAATTCGAGTATTACGATTGATTACTGTAATCTGGTTGCTGTAAATATATTCTACGTTATAGTTAAAAGCTAACGCCTCAGCGTTATCAAATTGGTAGCCAAGTTTACAGAGAGCTTGACGTATGCTCACTGTATTCGATCGCTACCACAGTGCAATTACAATTAAATAAAAAACAAATCAATAAATAATGTTTAAAGTCTTAAAATTAAAACATTATCTTTTTTCATGTAAAACCAGCCTAAAAAGGGGATTGCCCATCAGCCATACAAAAAAATGCCTGAGATAGACAAAAATGAATTATATGCCATATTGTACTTTAAATAGCAAGTTATCCATTACAATTTGAATATTTGTCTAAAAACTCGGGAGAAGCTTGTTTTAAGCCTTTTTGCTAAAAGATAGGTTATGTACACTGACGTAAAAAAGAAGGATCCAATATTAACTAGTTATCAAGAAAACAGGATTTAATTATATTGTCTGGCACGGACTATAGATCGTTAGATTAGTTGTTAAGTCTTAACTACAAGTTAGTTAACTGTTTTTTTTATTATTATTAGTATTGACGTCAATAAGTGCCTGTAAAGGTTTACAATGAATAAATAATTTGACTTTGACTTTGATTGCACACACTGTCTTCCACCAGCAGGGTGGAAGAGGTGTCAGTATTAGAGAACGTACCTACTTAGTCATTTTGTAATGACAAGGGGTTACGTCTCATTCGTGTAATATCAAGATAGCAATTAATGCAGTGTATTTTCCCCTCCATTGTTATATTTTTAAGTACAGTCCACAATAAATGCAGTCGTCGTGATAAGCAGGTTCAAGTCCGTGTTTAAAAAGCAGAATCGTCTTGTTAGGCGGGTCCAATTCAAGTCCTTGTTTAAAAGATGGTTATCGTATTCAGAGAAAACATCGAATTCCTTTAAAAATAGGGAGGGTCGTCGTAAATAATATTAAATAGCAGTCCGTAATTCAAGTCGCAAACGATAGACAATGAATCGAGTGAACGAATGACAAAATGAAACGTCAACTGTCATACTATGGCTGATTATTCATTGTTCTGAGTAAGTACTATGGCAATGCCAAATTGTCAGTGAGTGAGGCAAAAGACATGTGATTTCAACAGACTTATCAGCTTAGATTTTTCTTTTATGCTCCTTAAAACTAATGGGATGCTAAATGATCAGAGTTGAAAAGCACGCTGAATCAAAAGAAGTGATTAAAATACTGTCTTTTGTGATTGTTTGATTGGCCTCTGTCGAATAATATCTTGTCGCCAGGAACATCTAGGAAGTCATGTAACATGTCAAATATGAACTTTAAGATTATTACTCATTGAATCAAAATAAATCCAATTAAAATCGAAATAATTTTCCCTAGTTAAACAGACTTAAGAACATTTTTATAATTCATATTTAAAGATATATGTAGTTTCTGTCTATTTTAGGCAGTTTTTGGGCGTTTCCCTTTCCGACTTTCTCCGTGGGCTTTGATTTTTTTTCATACAATCATTGTCCTGACGAATAACGAATATAACGAAAACGAAATCAGCCATATCGGTCAAGCTGTTCCCAAACTGTTCGTCATAAATGTGACCATTAATTATTCTTTATTTTTCTTTATTTATTTAAATTCTTAAACATACTTATTAAGAATTTAAATAAATAAAGAAAAATATAGATTTTTCTTTTTTCTCTTTCCTCGTGTGTAATTATTTGCAGGTTGCTGAATTCAGCCACCTCACAGTCGAGTCTTTATTTTTATTTTTTTCTATATATTAAGTGACATAGCTCTTGCTGTAAACATAGCGAGGGTGCAAAACAACACCTTGTAGCATGACATCCAATTTTATAAGTGTGTTGCCTTTTTCGTTTACAGATGGCGCCACCCACAGTAGCCGAGGACAGGCTAACGTCCGGACACCGGCTCTCCCACCCCTCTCCAGGCGATGAGGTGTACATCACTGGCTGTTCCGGGTACTTCCCTGACTCCGACTCTGTCATACATCTGCAGGAGAACCTTTTTAATAAAGTACATAGATACATAGATTTACCACTATAAAATTTATAGCTAGTAACTATAATATAAAATTTGTATTACTGCCCCCTTAAGCCAAAAAGCGGTATCTCAAAAAAAACTCTAATTCTGATTTTTGTTGCAACTGAAAGCTTAATCAATTTCCTACAGGTTATACGAAACCAAATAGCGCTCTCTCACTTAGAAAGCACAGTAAACCCACTGAGAAAATATGGACTATCTCAAATTAACACGAAATTATTATGAGGCTTAATTTTTTTTTGGAAAACGCTTTTTGGCTTATGAGGGCCAAATTGTCCCCAAAGGGTTAGTAAGATGACAGGTGGTGAGCCTTTAGTCGCCTTTTACGACACTCAAGGGAAGAGATAGGGCGGTAGTCTACTAATGAACCGCTACCAACACAAAACCTATTTAATAAGGTACCTTGTTATTTTTTAAGTATCATAATGCTTTCGTTTTAACACGGTGAGCTCCAGAAATACGGTACAAGCAATGTAAAATGGTAAAATGGCCACTCAACCAAAATATAAAGCTCTTTCTACCTGTTCACAGGCAAATAAAAATAATATTCTAATTTTGAGAGTGGAATTTCTTAATACCAATTAGTTAGACGCAAAAGCAAAATTGTAATTTTTTTGGTTAAGTATGTCAATCTAAAATTGTGCAAAAATGTCGTATCTTAAAAATGTTTTCTACAAACAAGGTTTGATACGAAGTATATTTATAAGTATGTTTTGTTATCTTATGTAATGTTGTCTAAAAGAAGATCTGTTACGGAGTATGTTTCTTTATTTAAAAAATTACGAATCTATGTAATCTAAATAAAGTTATAAGAAACAGAATAAGTACCTAAATAAATAATTTGGCTAGTTGGGTTTAGAAAGGCAGAAAATGATGACTTGCTCTATGGTGTATGAAAATTCTAGGTAGTTGCTTTTATTTATTGTAATTGAATCAGAAACGTATGCCTCATTGATTATCACCAAAAATTCATCATCTTAGCGCTCGTAACGAATTCAAGCATAGTCGTAGAAAAAAACAGTTGGTTTGAAATACTTGGAGGCGTTATGGTTACATTTATATGATCGCCGAATACACTATTATTATTATCAGTATATAATAGGACGTTTATGAAAACGTTCCACTGCTGGACCTTTCCAGATGGACAACGATACATCAAGAGATAGAGCCATACATAACCCAGCACGGGTTTTAGCGACTCTATCTTACGTTGGTCCCGGTTGTAAAGCACGTAAAGACGAGCCTTCCGAAGCACGAAGGAGGTCGAGATGTTTTTAATCTGGTCATCATCTAGTGACCAGGCATTACGAAAGTTGCATAACCGGCAACATCGTAAACCGACCGCCTTAGCCGCTGCACCATGTAGCTTCTCCAGCTCCTCCTTTTTAATGTATCTATATTTTAAGTTTTATTGCTGAATAGGCTTATGCGAGAGCGGCATGCTCCACCACAAGACAGGCAGAAGTTTGCAGCAACTGTGCATAGTTGCTTTTTTATTACAAGAATCTTACAAACTAAAATAAAGACAAAATACACAAGTGCCTGAACTAGGGTTTTCCTGTATTCCAGGCAAAATAAAAGGGACTTATTTAAATCTTAATCAATGCAAAATACTATTTTATTGTTATTGGCTAAATTAATAACAAAACAATATTAATCTTTGATGTCAGCTTTGGGAGGTCAGCTCTGTCTTTTTTAACCTCTTCTGTGGTCTAGTGGCTAAGTCACTAAGAATTCCTGTTATTCCTCTCATGATTTCATACATAATATAATATGTAATAACAATATTTTAATTGTCACTTTTATTTTACCACCCAGGTGGACCTGATCTCCGGCGACGACAGGCGATGGAAGCTATCCCACCCCGAGATTCCGCAGCGCACCGGCAAGATCAACAATGTCAACAAGTTTGACGCGTCCTTCTTCGGGGTGCATTATAAGCAGGCCCACACCATGGATCCTATGTGCAGAATCCTGTTGGAGAAGGCTTATGAGGCTGTCATCGATGCTGGTAAGATCCGAGAAGTTTTTGTTGTTTTACTAAGCCGCCACATGAGGTTAAGCACTCCTGATGGAAACAAGCGGTCGCCGCAGCCAAAGGACGCGCGCGACGCTCATTTTTCAAATATCTTTTCTCGAAAAGATTACTGCAGTTATAGAAACAGAACAAATAATGAAACAGAGAGTAACAAACTAAACTGTATCAAAACCCACGTTCCGAAAAAATATATTTATAACAAGAAACACAAAATTAAACATTATGTACATGTACCTGTTATACTCGTAATTCGTTTGCGAAGTCGCGGACAACCACCAGCTCCCTGGTTAGGTACCGAAACTCTTTTAATGTCGTTAATGGCATCCTAAACCACTTGAAAAGCACTGCAAAGCTTGCCCGCAAAGGAAAACTACTTCCACGTCGTATCGGAAGCCCTTTGTGGACGCAAACTTACGGACCATTTGGCCCACAGACCGTAACAAGTTTGGAGACCGGCCACATCACAATACTACACGACAAAGCGAAAACATTATGTAAGCAGTTTATTGCAAATAGGTGGGGGTCTGGAGGAAATATCCCCAGCGTTGGCCTACTCAGTTCGATAAGAGATACGCGGCATAACTTACGTTTACTTTCATGCAGTCACACCGTTTAGAATTATTAGGGGTTTCAAGGTTTCAGCACGCTCTGGTTTATTTGATTTAAAATAATAGACAGAGCAAATACTTTTATTAAGAAGTCTGTCCGGCCTGTTGTCATGATTAAACCGTTAGTCTCAGAGCCAGAGGTTCCGTGTTTTATTCCTGCGGGAGTGCTAAGTCTGATTTATAACAAAAGATTTTGAGTCCGGGTTAAGTGCGCTGACATCCTCGGCTGCGTCGTCACTTACGAACAAATATTTTAGGCGTCTTTTTGCAAGCGACCCTCACATGACAGTAAGGTTCAATTTTGATAGTTTCTGGTCTGCTCTAGTCTGCTCAATCTTACTTTTATTGGTGGTAGTAATAGTCTTTCATTTTCTTGTTTCAAAGATACTGTAAGTCGTTATTTATGTTATTTTAAATTGAGCAATACCTGTTTTTAAAAGATACACAACACATACAAAAGAATATATTCTTTTTTATGTGTTGTGTTGTGTTGTAATCGTATTAAATGTTTTTTTATCTTGTAATGGAAAATGACCTTCTATGATAGGGAGGGCATTTTCCGATTTGTATTGACGCTGTAAAGGAAAGGGAGAAAAGAAATGCCCTTGCTGAGTTTCTTGCCGGTTCTTGTCAGTACAAGGCTCCCGTCCCATAGTTAGGACATACGAACCGATATGGCATAGCGACATTCATAAGTGCTCAATTATTGTAGCTTAGATTAAATAAATGATTTTGAATCTTGAATCTTCAATTCAAAAATCAATTTAAATGGTAATCGAACAGAGGGATCGAGTGCTGTGGTCGTGGCCATGTGGTCAGATTTACAATGAGATGGTTCTTCAACCCTTCAAATAGAACGAGCCTTTAAAACCAAACAAACATACATAGATATAATCACGACTATTATCCCCAAAGGGTTAGTCAGAGACTATGTATAAGAGGACAGCAAAAGCAGTTCTCTACCATAGTCCACTTCTCACCAAATAGCGACGGCACATATGCTCAACGTGACAGGTGGTGAGATAAGCCCATCGTCGCTCTATGCTGTGAGATTTAGATGCAGTCTTTATTCCGTTAGTCGCCTTTTAGAACACCCAAGGGAAGAGAGGGGTTGGTAGTACCTATTCTTTCACCGCCACGCGACACGGTAAATAAATACGAAACAATCAAACATCGCAACCAATAATTGTCGCGAAAGTTTCCGAAGCAACCACTGCGCAGACCCTCGGTAATAAAATAAATAACGGAGCAACATCCACTCAGTTCGGTGTAAAAGGTTTCGTTTTATGGTCTCCTTCGGCTGCCACCTTCTTTGTTAGTAATGAGGCCAATTTGTTTGATCAAAACTTGGAGGCTCTCGGCAGAATTGAATTCGATACGGTCATTGCTCGAAACGATCTTGAATTCGGTGGCAATTTCGTTCTGTCCTAGACTTTGGCACCCTTCGATCCTAAAAACTATAGATACACTATTGCTGCTTGATTTTTCAAGCATCGGTACCACGAAACAAGGCAAAAATCAGAAATGTGCCTTGTTTTTTTCATCAAAATTTCGAATATAGAAGTTTGTTCCAACTAGCTTGAATCTGGCGAGCCTAGTTCCAAAGTGATGTAACACCAATAACATTTATGTAACTACAATAATATTTTTATGAATTTGTACTTTGGTGCCTATAGTTTAAGGTTTATTTTACAAGAATTTTTTATCTATACAACGTTAGTCGGAAAGGGGGTACTAAGCCGCGGACAACAAAAAGTGATACTATTATCTGTTATATTGCAAAATTAAATATAAACTTTGCGAAAAACATTCATATTTTATACATATTCATATTCATATTTAAAAAATTAACAACTCTAAATAGCAGGGCTAACGCTACTTGTTAACCCCGGCAATGAACTCAAATCTGTCTCTCTCTCAAAACAGCTGACCGCCAGGGCTACCATAGCGTCATTTCTTATGAAATCTTAAAACAGCTGTTAATCCAAAATTATCAATTTTTTAGGAAAAGTTCTTAGACAAAAGTTATTTACTATCATGTATACTTTACCCTCCTTTAGGCTTAGTACCCCCTTTCCGACTGACGTTGTATATCTCGTTTCATTTCTGATGATGATCTATGGATATGTTTGTATTTACGCGGGGACATTATTAGAGTTTGATTTTGTATGAGACCGTGCATCTATTGTTGGTATGATCGAAGTTGGCATCTTACAGTTTATTAGTCAAACGATTGTTATGACATTTTTTACATTTTACAGACTTTCAAACACATTTTATTGTTGTTAGCTTTGATCACATTATAACAACAATAAACACAATCCACTACTACATATTTAAAAAAAGTTTAATTAAATTTGTTTACGCTCACACTTATCTAGACCAAGATGAGTATTCTTGTAAACATTAAAATTTTACTATTATCAGAAAAACAAAATACAATGAATTCCTTCCATGATCCACTAATGATTCCGTAACATATCCCACTAAAACACTTATAGAAACCATTACGAAAAGTGACATTTGTATCAAAACCCGCTAAAACACCAGTCTGTCACTATGAAATTCCGCTAAATAGAGATGGCCAATAGCAGAGCTTTATTACGACACGTAACTTTAGAACAGTATGTCGCTATCAGGCGTTATTGTTGTCGTCGCGAACGATGCTTTAAGCGGTTTTGTATTAAAATTTACACATTAATTGTCTTCGTTTGTAAAAAATGTGTTTTTAGCGTGTTTTGAAAGTACGAGTAGACCCCTCTGTGCATCTAGTTTTTAAATATAAACAAAGGTCATCAGTTCATAAACGTTCCACTGCTGGTATTTTTATGAGAGCTGAAATGATAACCGAGTTGCGTGGCGGTGAAAGAATACTACCACCCCCTCTCTTCCCTTGGGTGTCGTAAAAGACGACTAACGGACTAAAGACCGCACATTCTTCCAATAGCATAGAGCGGCGATGAGCTTACCACCTGTCACGCTGAGCAAAATATTTCCAGTCGCTTTTTGGTGAAAAGTGGACTATGGTAGAGGACTACTTTTCTGTCCTCATTACCTAGTCCCTATCTACCGACATCAATAGATAGGGTATCGCAACTGGAACTACGGGTCCGGTTGTGTTTTCAGAGGTACTACGGGGTTCCGGTTCTAGCCCCCCACTGGTCGTGCCTTTAACCAGGCGCCTCCGGCGGGATCCGGACATGGGTTGGACTCGTAGTGGCGTGTGGTTAGCTGTAGAGCTTGGGAATGTTCGTTTGTCCTGGTATTGTGTGCCAGGACTTCCAAACTCGTGCACAGCGAGCAGGGCCTAGTAGCGGTCTCTGAGGGGCCAGAAGCGAAAAGTCCTGCGGGGAACGTGAGTTTCCCTTATAGTTGGCAGCTTTGTCCGGTGGTTTTCATTGGACATTGGTGTTGACATCTCCGGTACTAGTCTGGAGAACTAGTAGAGGCGGCCTTCTAGATGCCGTAGCCTCCGGTCCAGCCAGCCGCGTAGGACGTGGGAACTAGCTAGGCGCCCGGATGGGTTCCGAGAAGTGAGTGTGCTTACTACTCCGCTACCAAGGTGGACACTTGGGAGTCGACTTTAGAGTCGACGACCCTAGCAGTGGCAACTGCGAGTTGTGCCCTTCGTGCAACGAGAAGTGAGCGAGCTTGACAGCTCCGGTTACCTATCTGGACAATAGGCAGTGAACTACACGTGTTCACGGGGATACTCTCCTGAGACACTAGTCTTATGAGTACCGAATGAAGAGCGCGCTGCGGCGGGCACTAATTTGGCGTCAAGACCTAACGTTGGTGGTCTCCTGCGCGAGTGTTCTACTGGCGCAGAGACGTCTGGCACTTCTTGCAATAACCTAACGGTTGGTCTCGAGGTGCCAGTACAAATAAACTTAGTGAAGTAAGGAGAGGGGATGTC